>CM055100.1:35437410-36637410 GCA_029204225.1 Diphasiastrum complanatum | reverse complement strand
TCTCCTGAATTAAGGATGTTAAGTTCGTAATTGCAAACACATCAAAGACATGATTACTGGCTAATGCCACATAGAGACTTGCACAAGAGATGGTTGATATTGAAAAGATTAATCAAAGAATTACAAATTGATAATTGTATTTAATACACTTCGAACTCAATAAGAGCTTATTGACGAAGCACAACTCTCAAAAATAAGATTGCTTTTTCCTACATACACAAACCATAGATGCAGCGAATCGCGATTCGCTGGTTTTGCGATTCTGCGAATCACGATTCGCTGCAAAGAATCGTTGAAAAAAATAACAATAATTGTGCATTTTGGGCCTGGGAGGGAGAGGAAGAATCAGAGAGCCTGGGAGTTAATACACCTAAAATGGACCATCCTGCACCCGAAACAGTCGGCAAACTACAGTCATAATGCTCTCAATCAGAGCTTTCATCTGATACCCATATTGCCTACAAAAAAATTCAAAAAAAAAAAATTCGATTCTGCAGTATTCTCTGAAAAACCCAAAACGTGATTCTAAATCGCGATTCAGAATCGCAGCATAACTAGTTCCAAGCGTCAAACTTGGGCAATGGAATGGGATCTTCGGCTGCAGCCAGTCGTGTACTAGTTGGACCTCGGAAATCGCTGTTGGAGCAGTGTAGACTTGTGTCAATCGGGTAAAACTCTGGCTGCAGTCAGTCATGAACTAGTTGGCCAGCGTAGACAAGGGGCAATGAGAATCTATTCATGGCTATCTTCCAGTGACATATAGCTATGGCCCCCCTAATAGGCTACAGTGAGTGGTCAATAAAAAAAAGAAAAATCAAAGGGGCAAAACACCAGCTAAGGAAGTGACCAAGAGGTACAATGGGCAAGGAAGCAGCGATTTTACTGCATAGCCTGCCCTGGGCAGCATTCACCTCTCCTTCCATGATCCATCTCCTGAAAATCAGCCTTCTAGGAGGGCGTGAACCAGCCTTTTTTGCACTCTCGAAAGCTTATCAACCATTGAAAAGTTTGAAGCCTTTGGAATTCACAACAAGGGTTTGATAGGATATAGTAAGTGCTAAAGAAAACACTCATCCTCTGTCTTGTTTAACATCTGTGTGATTTCAATATACAAAATTCTATAAATCTCAAATTTTGATGTGTATGTATGTGGTTTTACTAAATGTTACGGTATTCTCATTTTTTCATGGATGTTTTCGTTCCGTTCCTGGCCCCATTCCCGTTCCTATTCCCTTGTCACTATGGATTAAGGTAGGTTAGTTGAGCATTTTCCATGCCATTGCATGTAATTATTATTATTATTATTATTTTTTGGGGGGGGGTTTCATTAGGTTATTGTTTTGATGCATATGATATAGATTTGGCACTGGGTTTCAAATACATGGATGCTTGCCCAAGAAACTCTTAATGCAGACATAAGCTTCCTAAAAGATTCATCACAAGTGCATGGCAGATTCTGTTGTTTGTAAACATTTTGTTGTCAAAAGCTATTTTGGATAGTGTCTCTGGATGCACCATATTACAATTGTGAGCAATCGGGTCAGGTACGAATTCCCTTCCAGCCATTATCCACCCATGCATCTCATCTCGAGTGGCATAAGCCACCCGTTCACTTCCAACCATCTCCGAAGCGTGATCTGGCCTCATGTACAAAGGGTCATTCCATCCTCCATCTATAGGAGTCTAATTGTACACTTTATAAACTAGCCAGGTTGGGGTCTTCAAGATAACTATTTTATTCCTGCACAGCATTACGCTCAGGAACATTTTCATCAGAGAAAACAACGTCTATGATCAGATTTAGAAAAAATCATAATCCATCAATTATGACACTTATATTATAACTCAAACACTTAAAATTTAAGAGATTTGCAAACTGAACAATCTATATACTTTTGATCGTATCTTATGTTATCATCATTCATCAAAGAATCTGAAAACCTAAAAGTTTCATCCGAAATGTGTTCCACTGAGTCAACAGATTCTAAGGCGAATTAAGAATAAGAAATGTGCTGTTGAATTTTCAGACATTGAGGTCTCATAAGTTTATGCAGATATCGTAGATGGTCGTTCGTACTCAAATCTAGCCACATTATTCGTTGCACCTGGACAGCTGGACTATCATGGACAGCGTTGAGATTCAACAAATAAAACCACTTTACTTATTATCAAAACCTAAAAGCATGAAGACCTGAAAAAATCACTGACCAGCATCGCCCTATGCACTTGTTCTTCTGCAAGTGGCATCCAAGGTCCTAATCATCCTGCCACCACAACTGCACAAAACCATCTCCATGATGATGCTATTTCTGATATCCATCATTCTTCAATTCATCAATAGAAACCATCTTTCCCATGACATACACAGATGGCGAGGGCTTCAGACGATCCAGATCAGGGTCCTGTAGCTGGGATTTCACATCTTGAGCCTCAACTTTTGGGAGACGAATGTCCCTGCGAGTATCCCTGACGAAGTACTTGATGTCATAGACGTGCTCAGGGTCGCTCTGAGGGACGAAAACGCGCTTGGCAGGAGTGGCAGGCGAGAAGGTGCGATAGGCAAGCATGTCGGGGATGGGATCCCTGAACTCGGGGGAAGAGACAGGACCCGTGATCTGCCATGGCGCCTTCATCTTCCGCAACAGCGCTTGAGTTGCCGCTACCACGCTATTCCATGCCTTCGCCATCGCTGCCTGCTCTGACCGCAAATGCGCAAAAGAAAGCAAAAACGAAAAAGACGAGAAAAAAAAACCCTAATGTCCTCCGATAATAAATGCCGTCTTAATGAAGGCTTCGTTTGCTCTACTTGAGGTCACTTAGCATCACACATGAGGCCATTCAATATTTTGGGTTCCACATAATTTTAGCACCTTGACGGGTGCTTGCGCCAGCTTACGCCTCGGCCATTGGGCGCATGCCCTCAAGATTTTGCAGGTGGGCACGGAGTGGTGCCGGGCAGGTGGGCGCCGAGCAGCCTGCGGTGGCGCTAGGCAGCCCTACGGTGCGTTGGAGAAGTGGGCGTCGGGCAGCCTACGATGGCGTCGGGTAGCATGCGATGACGCCGAGCACCTCCACACCCATGTACACACATGTGAGTATTTGAGCGAGTTTAGATATATATGCACCCAGTGCAATTCCACAGAATAGCTTATGGGATAATATTTGGTTGCCCGACACGTGGCAGCCGGACATCCAATTTTTCAAAAAAAAAACAAAAAAAAAAAAGACCAGTCCTAGTTGGCGCAGGCTGGCGCACCCTGACGTGTGCCAGCACCCGTCAGGATGCTGAAATTAAGCGGAGCCTTCAATATTGCATGGAGAGGCGCCTTACTCAACCTTGGAAAAAATTACCTTCTATTTGCCTTTCTACAACGCTCCAACTCTTGAACAAAAATCAGCAACTCGCATACATGAAGAATTGGCAGCCACATAGCTTATCTTCTACCTTCAGCTATAGTGCTAAAATTCACTCTTTTCTCATATTGAAAGGTTAAACGTGTGCATCACTTTTGCCGTTTCAAAGCTCAAAATTCTCGTTTTTGCATAGCCTTTTACAAAAAGCCCGTCTCTAGCTTGCATTCTGGCTTCTGTCGGTGCATACCTCGTGTTGCTTCAAAGCTCAAATCATCGTTTTTGCGTAGCTTTTTGAAATAGCTTATTCATGCTTTGCCTTCAGCCTTGTGTCTATCCATTGTGTATAGCTTTTGCTCCTTCAAACCTCAGAAGTATCATTTATGCTTTGCCTTCAAACTTTTGCCTGCGCATGGCATTTGCTTCGCTCGTAGTTTTTTTCTAATAAGTCTGTCCTTGACTACTTGTGCATATTCTCCTTCACAGCTCAGAAGTATTGTCTATGCATACGATTTTTTTTTTCTTCAGAAACCTTGTGTTTGCTCTGCTTTCAGCCTACTCATGCCTGTGCATAGCTTTTATTGCTTCATAGTTGAGATTATTCTCCTCGAGATTGGATGCAACCCTCGCTAAAGCAACATCTCAAAGGTGCTTTAAACTCGGCTCGTAACCATAGTAGGCTTCGAAGGGAGTCTTCGAGTCGACAACTTTGGTGCTCAAATAATACTGTAGATAACAAGCAGTAGATATAGCTTCAGCCCAAAATTTCTAGAGTAGCTGAGCGTTTGAGAGCATTGTTTGTGTTGCGTCTAGTAATGTTCGGTTTTTCCTTTCACCTACTCCATTCTGCTATGGGGTGTAGCTAGTGGTGAAGTGATGATGCATGAAAATAGATAGTCCAACATTTCGTTTGACATATCCACGCAACATACAAATGAAGTCGTGGGGTCAAAAAAAATTTGTGTGGATATTGTCGTGTGGAACATTTGTGCGTGGATAATCCACACAAACATCACTTTCGACAACAGTTGTGCCCCTTGAGGACGGAAACCAAAAATTTAAACTGCGTGGATATTCCACGCAAATCTTTCCGGGACACCACCGCCCGACTCCGGCTATCGGCACAAGCAGGGCGGTTTCGCGTGGATAATCCATGCCACAGTGAAACAAAAAATGGTTCGACTTTGACATGGATATCCTGTGGATAATTATCCACACGTGGGTAATCCACGCGCTATCCACAAAAATTCTAGAGAGTTGAGTCCGTGAATAGTGTTTTCAAAAGGAAATCACAAAGATATGAAACTTCTCAATTCTCTTTTAGCACTTATACCAAGCAAATCAACACATAGAATCATGAAATCTTGATCAATCTATGATCTATCCTCAATCTAATGACTCTTGCCAATTCCTAAGATAAAAACACACTCAAATGAAGTCCAGCAACCTCACTATCTAGAGATCCGATCAAAATTAGGGTTATGACAAAATCACAAAAAATTGATTATTTCAAACTCTACATGCAAATGCTAAAAACTTGATATGCAATCTATTAGCCACCACTTAGGCTATTCCAATGATCCAAAAATCGGCCAAAGTTTTCCATGCAAAAAAATTTTGGACAAAAAAAGAAAATTTGGCACGGAAACCAGATGGTTCCTCTCATTGTTTTAGTTTTTTAAGGGAGATATTGAGAGTCTAAAAACTCTTTTCTATTGTGTGAGATGTAAGAAAAGAGATAAGAGAGAAGAATGAGGGCTGAGATGGGGGTGAAAATGAATGACATTTTTTTTCTTGCTTGTGTTTTGCATGCGATTGTTAGTGTTAGTTCTAATATCTTTTGTTTTTGTGATGTAGATTTGGATATGTAAAATAAGAACAGAGATCTCATTGCAAAGGATTGGAGAATCAAGTGCAAAGGGAAGAGTAAGATTTGCAAAACAATGGTGATAAAGCTATTGAAAGAGAGAAAGGATCAACAAGAAGAGGAATATTAGGCAAGCATTTACTTAAGAGGTAAATCAATGTAACATTTCTATTCTACATTGCATTACATCATAGATTGCATTTCTATTCTACATAAATTATACATTGTATCATTTCTATTCTACATAGACTATGCATTGCATTCCATCATGAAAATCATGTGCTTGAAGATCAATTTACATTGCATTCTATTCATAAATAGACTATACATTGCATTTTATTCATGGATAGACTATACATTGCATTTGCATTTGATCGAATAGACTATACATTGCATTTGCATCGAATGGAGAAATATGCACTCAACATTTTTTGGTCTCAATTTTGTAGTAGCAAAACATCTATATTAATTGTCAAAAAAGGTACAATTTCATAAGCATCGAGAAGGAGATCAATTCCCCCTTCACCCATTGCCTCTTTCAAGGTCTTACATTCCATACTAATATCTAATTTATAATGAAAAAAGAGAAGAGATGATTCTATGTATCGTTATCATCTCCCTCATCCCTTCGTCTTGTAGGTTCACATCGACATCCACATCATCAAAGTCGCCTTCGCTTTTATTTGTATCATCTTCGGGATTTTTGGATACATTTTCTTCTATATCTTGAACGCTTGTGGATGTAGAACCTCTCTACAAAATAGAAAAATGCATTTCATTAGAATTAAGATTAAACTCATTCACATCACAAAAGTAAAAAATCACAAAAAAATAAAGACTAAGAGTTTATGATTGGTTGCATCCCACGTGATGCCATATAAAATTTAAGACCGACATATCCAGATTCATAGCCTTGCGTGTACTTTTCAACAGTCATGTGCCTTCCAAAATACTACATAAAACAAATTATATAGTTAGCAGTAAATATATGTTAGCAATAGAAATACACAATTAGAACTATAGTAAAAAAAATTGCACTTACAAATTGGGCCTCTAGATTCTACTATCATGAGTGATTCATCCAAATAATCAATCTTTAATCTACATCCATTCATTATCCAGTTCTGTAGTTTTATACATTTTTCTACACAGTCTGCAGAAATACTCAAGAATCGTTCAACATGTGGTTCCGATATATCGGACAACCTTCGACATATTGGATGACTCTGATGAAAGTCGAAGGAGTTGAACATGTTGAAGGATGATAGTTACTGTTCCGCCTAATATGAAGCTAAAGACCTGCACTAACTGCTTTGCAAGTAAATTTCTGGGAAGTCCTAACTGGATGGATGACAACACATTACGGCTAACTGCCAATTGCAATCTACAACCTGATTAGATGTCCTATCAGATAAGCTTAAACTGCTTTAATTTAAATAGCTAATCATTGAAGACTTTTAAAATCTCTAGAAAGGTTTTGAAAGCTCTATTAGAGTATTGCTATTAGCGCTTACTGCTTACTAGCGGAGTGCATCAGACAGAGTTTTCAGTTACTCAGAGCCACTTTCGTGTTGAAATGATTGAGAAAAAAGACGCACACACGATTGTGGTGTAATAGCATCTTTCCAACAAGAAAGCCAAAGCAGTGCACGAAATCGAAATCCTATCACAAGAGCAAAGATGCAGGCCATGATCCGGAACGCGTTCGTGATCCGAGATTTTCCATTAGGGTTCCCGGAATGCAAATATCTATTTTTTTCAAACCTGCCAATATGGGTATCATGTGAAAGGATTTCAAAAGAGCAGTTCTATTGCTTGATTTCAGATAGTTAATCCCCAATATCTGCTAGTCACTAGTTCAATCAGGTACTGAAGCAAATTGTTTTTGCAGATATAACATTGGCTAATCATTTCATTTGTATCTGCTTTAGTATTTCTACTGCTATTCATTGGTCATTTATTGCAACTAGCTGTGGGATCCCTCCACAATAAAAACAAAATATTGCAAATTTTTTTGCGATCCGGGACATAGTTTTTGGTCCCATATCGCTGGCGATCCGGATTGCACGATCCGGATCGTTTTTCTAGTGGATTTCAATCCACTGCAACTCAGCACAGGAGACATAGAATACGTAGAAACCATACAAAATATTTATGATGTGTCATTTGGTGAAAGTGGACATTGTGAAAAATTGTCAACTAGTTTGATTATTTATTTGGTAATTGTGAGGCCAAGATCAAATCTCAACTTAGTGATAGGTTCATATTTGTCAATAAAGGCCTAGATAGTATATGTCCTATTTTTGGCAAATAGATAAGTGGATGAGGTCGGATTTGGACCCATTCTAATTGGCTAAATTTGATACATTGCATCTAGACTATAATTTCTAGGTTTTTGATGAATTACCCAGAAGTTACCATTTAGGGAAAGTGGCAATTGATATTTTAGCGAACATACTATTGTATTCTCTTTTTATGTGGATAATTCATCTCTTTCCATTCTATGTTCATCTCATGTGTATTTCTCAATATAGCTTGATTTCTAGTGTGTAGAATGTGATTTTTCTTGTTGATCATCAATCCACACGTGTTGTACGGAAAGGGATAGTATCATATTGTATCTAAGTTCTTGTGATCAGATCTTCATGCATTTCCAAGTTCTAGCATATGTAAAGTGATGATTTCTATCTTGTAGCTAAAACTAGATGTGCATCCTTATTTGGTCAAGGTCTTGTTGATCCATTAAGTGTGTTTTGGATTTGTATTTTTCACATGGTATCAGTGGAGAACCACAGACATTCGAGGAAGCAATTGATTGTCCAGAGAAGGACAAATGGATCCAAGCCATGAATGAGGAGGTGGAATCCATGAGGAAGAATGAGGTATGGACGTTGTAGCCACTACCAAAGAAGAGAAAGACTGTAAAATGCAAGTGGGTATACAAGCTGAAGTATGGACCAAATGGAAATATTTCAAAGTATAAATTCAGACTTGTAGCGAAGGGGTTTTCTCAGAGATACGGTATCAACTATGCTGAGACCTTCTCTCCTATCATGAAACATTCATCCCTACGTCTACTATTTGCATATGCAGCTGCTTATGATCTCAGGATTCACATCGTGGACGAGAACACAACATTCTTGCACGGTGAGTGTAGCGCAGGCATCCCAAAGGGAGCCGGGAACCACGACTTAGCTTCCCAGCCTTCAACTCTTGCCATCCGAACCCACTTGACATACAAGCAGCCAACTCGCCAACAACGATCAGACTTAACCAACTTGAAGTTCCGAGGACCAACATTGAGATCCAACCTGGCGCCATGCCAGATCGGGGGTCCCGACGTGGGTGACTTCCCTCCAAGCAAGCCGCCCGACATACATCAAACTTAACCAACTCGAAGCTTCGTTACAAACGAGTAACATCCATTCCAAGCAAGCGGTCTGACTTACATCAGACTTAACCAACTGAAAGCTTTGTTACAAACGAGTAACATCCATTCCAAGCAAGCGGTCTGACTTACATCAGACTTAACCAACTGAAAGCTTCGTCACGAGCGCTGGAAGCCAACCTGGCGCCACGCCAGACTGGACAGCCATAAACAGGTAACATCCACCCAAGCAAGCCATCCAACTCAGCCGACAGGTTAGAGCCCGTTCCCCAAGAGCTTAACCCATTCACGTTCATGCAAGGAACACTCAGAACCACAAGCCGCGACAGATATGGAAACAACCAGTTCTTGGACCAAATGGTCCCGACAGCATACCGCTGGCGCCACGGACCGAATGGTCCCGACGGCATACCGCTGGCGTCCCGGGATACGACCCTCAGCTATGTGCCAAGTTAAAAATTTTGAAAGCGGCCTTACAACTGGCGCTTTTACCGAACACTGAAACCCAGAAGGTAATCAGAGTCAGTTTGAGGAAAATCCCACTTTATTGATAAATCTGAGAAGGTTACATTTCAAGTGTGTGACCGACCCTAGTCTCCGGGGCGCTAGCATGCCAAGGCGAGAGCCATGACAACATTCCAGCAAGGGAGGCTGAGACTTGGTTGGAGCTCGCCCTGAGTCGCAACCCGCACTCCCCTATAGTATTGGTGTGATTCGGCACCCCCCCTCATACCAAGCACTCTACCCAAGCTGGTAAAGCACGTTTTTCTCTCTCTAGGATTTTCTCTTTCTAGAAAGTCATTTTCTCTCTCTAGATTTTATTGATCCTCAGGCTTCCTTCAATCATGCCTAGATCGTGTGAGGTGATTGCACATCGATCTGAGCTCTCTGGACTTCGCTAGAACCGATCAAAGATTTTCAGCCATAGGAACTTGGCGCCGGCTGGATTCTGGTCACAGTGGCGCCGAGAGCGGCGCCGGCGCCGTTGGCGCCGGGAGCAGCAGGGGCGCTGCTGGCGCCGGGGACATAGCTGGCGCCGATGGTGCCGCAAGTAAAGCTTGTAAAGGTAGCTTTACAACATCCACCCCACCTTTATAAAATCTGATGTCCTCATCAGATGTCAGATTAAAGTAAAGGTGTCTCCCAATTAAAATGACTATACATTTAAGCTACTAGGCACAGTACTCAATTTACTGGCCACTTTTTATTAACATTGAAGCTGGCACACCACAAGTCGGAGGCTCAGCTCTTTGTACTGAAAAATTACATAACTTGAAAATATATCTTTGTCTGGGAAAAGCGTAGATTTGATATCGCTTTCGTAAAACCTGAGAACCTTATTAACTGGTGATAGAGGCCTTTCTTTGAAATGTTCGCCCCTGTCGCTTCTGACTTTCGACTTTGGAACTCCTTTGAGCTCCTGATTTGTCCTTGATGCACTTTGTGTTGAGCTCCCTGAGCTCCAGGTTTGTTCAGTTCCGCACAGGTATCAAGGCTCCCTGAGCCGAAGGATTTATCGTTTGATTGCCCACTTTATGGTCCACTTCGTGCCTTGTTGCTTCTGCACCTTGATTTCTCTCCTTGTCCAAGCCTGATCTTGATACTTTTCCATCTTGGCTCTTTAAGGTAGGCAAAGATTGAGTACTCCGCAATGCACCTCTCACTTAGCTTGAAGTAGCTCTTTGAATCAGCCCAAATGTAACCATTGACCTCGTGGAAAGCCAAAGGGTCGCACCAGTTTGATCCGCATCCGAACTATCTCTTCGCGTTTGTTTGAAGCACCATGTCCGTCGCGCAAAACTTGACTTTCACAATTCCATCACTGGTTAGTTGTCTCACAGTCAAAACAAGAAGTGTACATCGAGCTTGGCTTCAAGTAGCTCTCTTTGAATCAGAAACATGCACCCAGAGTTTGCACTAATCCGATCTCAACGCGAACTGTCCCTTAGCGTCCGTTCGAAATACCAAGTCTCTCATGCAAGACTCAACTTTCACAGTTCCTTCATTGATCAGCTGCCTTACACGTAACACAAGCCAGCGTACTCATATGTTTCCTCATCATTGCTGGTCCAGAGAAAGCCTATAACAAACTTTCCTTTCCACAACAAAAACTTGTCAACTTATTAGGTCCAAAGTTCGCCAGTCTCCTCGTGTGAGTATGGCTAGGTCACCTTGAATTTGCCCCCATTTTGATCAACTTTAATTCAAAATTTGCCCCAAGAGAGAGGTGTGTGTGATAGTTCCCCTCCACTTAATAAATCAGCTGATCGGACTTTAGAGTAGAGTTCTTCGGACAAAAAGCCTTTCCAACACTTTGCTTCCCATCGGCTAGGATTATGGCTCGATCCAACTTGTTGCCAATCTCTGAAGAGGATCCTAGTCTTTTTCCCCTTTGAGGAAAAACCCAACTGATACTGGATATCACCCATGCTTAGTGAGTTTCAGTTCCGAAGGTGGCCGTCCCAAAATGAAGACCAACTGCTATAGAAGATCTCCCCTGAAATTGCCCTTTCCAACTTTTGACTTCCTGCTTGCGTCTGGTGGGCGTTGTCGCAAATGAAACTAACCCAAGAAACAGGCTAGTCATCCATCCTTTGCAAACATTGAGTCATTTCGTTGTCGTTCACGTGCGAGTACTTGAACTGCAAATCCGCCGCACAGATTCTGGATATCGCCCATGCTCAGTGAGTTTCAGTTTCGAAGGTGGCCGTCCCAAAATGAAGACCAACTGCTCCATAGAAGATCTCCCCTGAAATGGCCCTTTCCAACTTTTGACTTCCTGCTTGCGTCTGGTGGGCGTTGTTGCAAATGAAACTAACCCAAGAAACAGGCTAGCCATCCATCCTTTGCAAACATTGAGTCGTTTCGTTGTCGTTCACGTGTGAGTACTTGAACTTCAAATCCGCCCCACAGATTCTGTAGTCCTCTTTGTTTAATGGTATCAGCCTTCAAAAGAAAAGGTTCCTTCTCGAGCCATCAGCTCCTTGTATCACAAGCAATCATGCAAACCAGGCAAAGCACGAGTACTAAGACTCACCACGAATACGTACAAGTAAGACACTCAGGCAGGTTTACTAACAAGTAACAAAGGCAAGGTCCCCCTTTGAGATGGTCCTGCCAATGGACCTTTGCCTGGCCGCGCCCATACAAATCGATCACAGAATCAGCCCACATAGGACACCCCTCCAACTATCCGTGCTTTCACCATTAAGCAGCACATTGCCTCAGTCACGCCCCACCACTTTTTGGTCGATAGCCCTTATAGCTAAACGATCGGCAGCTATCCCGCACCGGCAGCTAACCACCCGTGCTTTACACCCGAATTCGAGCAGCATCTCTGTATCAATGGTTAACCCGTACAGTTCGAATATGTCGCCCCGCACCCCACAAGGTACAGACCGTGCTTTCACCTCCCTAGGCAGCACTTTGCCTCATCCGTCCTACGTGCAGACAGCGCCAGGCCCGAACCGCGAGAACTGACCGTGCTTACACCTCAAGGGCAGCACTTTGACTCATCAAGTCCCCCGTTCTGCCGACCACCCCGACCGTGGACGCACCCGTGCTTACACTGTGGGCAGCACCTTGCACAACAGTTGTCTTGATGAACCCCAAACCGTGGCCATTTCCGTGAGATCCGCATAGCTGACCGGCCAGTCGGCTCTGATACCACATGTAGCGCAGGCATCCCAAAGGGAGCCGGGAACCACGACTTAGCTTCCCAGCCTTCAACTCTTGCCATCCGAACCCACTTGACATACAAGCAGCCAACTCGCCAACAACGATCAGACTTAACCAACTTGAAGTTCCGAGGACCAACATTGAGATCCAACCTGGCGCCATGCCAGATCGGGGGTCCCGACGTGGGTGACTTCCCTCCAAGCAAGCCGCCCGACATACATCAAACTTAACCAACTCGAAGCTTCGTTACAAACGAGTAACATCCATTCCAAGCAAGCGGTCTGACTTACATCAGACTTAACCAACTGAAAGCTTTGTTACAAACGAGTAACATCCATTCCAAGCAAGCGGTCTGACTTACATCAGACTTAACCAACTGAAAGCTTCGTCACGAGCGCTGGAAGCCAACCTGGCGCCACGCCAGACTGGACAGCCATAAACAGGTAACATCCACCCAAGCAAGCCATCCAACTCAGCCGACAGGTTAGAGCCCGTTCCCCAAGAGCTTAACCCATTCACGTTCATGCAAGGAACACTCAGAACCACAAGCCGCGACAGATATGGAAACAACCAGTTCTTGGACCAAATGGTCCCGACAGCATACCGCTGGCGCCACGGACCGAATGGTCCCGACGGCATACCGCTGGCGTCCCGGGATACGACCCTCAGCTATGTGCCAAGTTAAAAATTTTGAAAGCGGCCTTACAACTGGCGCTTTTACCGAACACTGAAACCCAGAAGGTAATCAGAGTCAGTTTGAGGAAAATCCCACTTTATTGATAAATCTGAGAAGGTTACATTTCAAGTGTGTGACCGACCCTAGTCTCCGGGGCGCTAGCATGCCAAGGCGAGAGCCATGACAACATTCCAGCAAGGGAGGCTGAGACTTGGTTGGAGCTCGCCCTGAGTCGCAACCCGCACTCCCCTATAGTATTGGTGTGATTCGGCACCCCCCCTCATACCAAGCACTCTACCCAAGCTGGTAAAGCACGCTTTTCTCTCTCTAGGATTTTCTCTTTCTAGAAAGTCATTTTCTCTCTCTAGATTTTATTGATCCCCAGGCTTCCTTCAATCATGCCTAGATCGTGTGAGGTGATTGCACATCGATCTGAGCTCTCTGGACTTCGCTAGAACCGATCAAAGATTTTCAGCCATAGGAACTTGGCGCCGGCTGGATTCTGGTCACAGTGGCGCCGAGAGCGGCGCCGGCGCCGTTGGCGCCGGGAGCAGCAGGGGCGCTGCTGGCGCCGGGGACATAGCTGGCGCCGATGGTGCCGCAAGTAAAGCTTGTAAAGGTATCTTTACAACAGTGAGCTAGACGAAGTATTTGCCAAATCTAGAGGTGGATTTGTATTGTAAAGCTACCTTTACAAGCTTTACTTATAGCGCCACTGGATCCAGCATTGCCCCTGGTGCTAGCAGTGCCACTAATGCTCCTGGCGCCACCGGCGCCGCTCTCGGTGCCACTGTGACCAGAATCCAACCGGCGCCAAGTTCCTATTGCTGAAAATCTTTGATCGGTTCTAGCGAAGTCTAGAGAGCTCAGATCAATGTGTAATCACTTCACACAATCTAGGCATGATTAAAGGAAGTCTGGAGATCAATAAAATAGAGAGAGAAAACATGCTTTACCAACCTGGGTAGAGTATGGTATGAGGGGAGGTGGTGAATCCCACCAATACTATAGGGGAGTGCGGGTTGCGACTCAGGGCAAGCTCCAACCAAGTCTCAGCCTCCCTTGCTAGAATGTTGTCTTGGCGCCCGCCTTGGCATGCCAGCACCTCGAAGACTAGGGTCGGTCAACACTTGAAATGTAACCTTCTCAGATGTATTAATAAATTGGGATTTTTCTCAAACTGACTCTGATTACCTTCTAGGTTTTAGTGTTCGGTAAAAGCGCCAGTTGTAAGGCTGCTTCAAACTTTTTGATCTGGCACATAGCTGAGGGTCGTATCCCGAGATGCCAGCGGTATGCCGTCGAGACCATTTGGTCCGCGGCACCAGCGGTATGCTGTCGGGACCATTCGGTCCAAGAATTGGTCGTCTTCATATCTGTCACGGCTTGTGGTTCTGAGTGTTCCTTGCATGAATATGAATGAGTTCCTTGCATGAACGTGAATGGGTTAAGCTCTTGGGAAATGGGCTCGAACCTGTCGGCTGAGTTGGATGTCTTTCTTGGGTGGAAGTTACCTATTTATGGCTGTCCAGTCTGGCATGGCGCCGGGTTGGCTTCTAGCGCTCGTGACGAAGCTTTGAGTTGGTTAAGTCTGATGTAAGTCAGATGACTTGCTTGGAATGGATGTTACTCGTTTGTAATGAAGCTTCAAGTTGGTTAAGTTTGATGTATGTCAGGTGGCTTGTTGGAGGGAAGTCACCCACATCGGAACCCCCGATCTGGCATGGCGCTAAGTTGGATCTCAATGTTGGTTTCCGAACTTCAAGTTGGTTAAGTCTGATCGTTGTTGGCTGCTTGTATGTCAAGTGAGTTTGGACGACAAGAGTTGAAAGCTGGGAAGCTAACTTGTGGTTCTCGGCTCCCTTTGAGATGCCTGCGCTACAATTTGGGGGCGCCATAAATTCTATGTGGATTTGGAGGTGTTACTAGCTCAAATCTTGCAATTTCAAGTATAGAAAGTGGATCTTTGTGATCCAGGCATCATTTTAGATCAAATCCCTTGGAGTAGGCCACTTTCTGAAACCACTTACTAGAATGTGGAGACAAAAATTGCTCATGATTGTGGATGCTACATTCTTCTAAATAATGAACACTTGAGGGATGAAACGATCAAGTTACTGTTGTCATCAACGTCTTCTCATATTCTTGGGAATTTCTGATAGTGTTAGAATTTCTTTCTAGTTGGATTATTCTCTTTTTTACTAATCGACTAATCGGTTTTAATCCTCGTCCATTGTTTATCCAGTTCTATGGATTTTCTCGTGTTTTTATACAAAGTTTGTAGAATCACAAGTATTTTTACAGTGTCTGTAGAAATACACGGAGTTTGACAACAATGTCACATTTTCTCTCTCTACAATCCAAACAGTGTCGCCTGTCAAGAATTACGAGTAAAATTACAGTGTCACATTTTTTGTATTTTAGCGACACACCGCCTGTCAGAAATCACGTGTAAAAATGCAGTGTCATCTTTTTCACATTTTTTGCCTCTGTCAAGATTTGCGAGTAAAACTGCAAAGTCGCATTTTTCAAAGTGCCTCAAATGTTAAAGAAATGACTCTGGCAAATTTTGGAGCTACCCCAATATTAAGAAAATGAGATTTTAAGACACTGTCACCTTTTTCGCAAAACGCCAACACTGTCGTCTTTTTGTGACACTGTCGTCTGTGGCAGTTTTAGTTCATTTCTGCATAGTAACAATTTTAGTTCATTTATGGAGACAGACTGTTTACGACCAATTTTCACTGTTTATCAGCAATCAATTTCTGAGAAGGAACTGGATGAATGCCAACGGACACCAGCCAACTGACAATCGTATTTGATGGCCTAATTACTTAGTATAAATCAGATGTTCATACATCTCATCAAGTTTTGAATCAACATTGTGAATTGTGAAGGAGTTGAGTGTTATTACATGACACTTCCTATGCTCTCATCAAGTAGATCGTTTACAATCAGACAGCATTGTAGTTAGCTCTCTATCAAGCTTTCAAGCTTGAACTCTCTTGAGCATCCTAGCTCAGTCTTTTAGTTTAGAGTTGCTATTGCATTACTGCTTATCAACAGAGTTGCTTATTATCAGACTTATTCTCAGTTACTCAGAGACAACTTAGACTGCGCAGTTTCTATCCGCTATTGTCTTGCACTCATTAGCATCTGATTTTGTTTTTCTGAATCAATACTATTTATTATTGCGTTTAGTATACGTCAGAATGCATGCATCTCTGTATTGCTTTTATAACTGATAGAAATTGTTTGAGAATTTAATACTTTATGTTTGGCTACATAATCACTTAGTATCTAACAAAAGTTAGTAGATTGAACATGATTTCCATCACTGCTCCTTTGTTCAATTTTTGATAGGCGTAGTCATGCATTGGAAGTAGAAAGCTTCTGTGAAAGATTTCAGATCCTTAAGATCCAATCTACTTGAATGATCTTTGGTTAGAAAGAGAAATACACTACCAATTTCACCAATGTAGAAAAAATCAGCATCTACACACAATTTGAGATGCAAACACTAATAGAACTTGATCAAACTTGAATGAAATGATTATGTACTGTTGCTGTCCATACAAAACCAGCAAGCTACTGTATTTCACACATGTGGATCCAAAAATAACAAATATAGATCATTCTACACATAGAATTGCAAGCAATCACCAAGATAGTGCACCAATGGATAGTAGAACCCAAGAGAACCATGTATAAGCATGAAATGAGATAGAGAAGAGAGAAGATGACTCTCTCCACGAGTTACATCCTTTTATAGCAGGTCCAAACCCTATTTGGCCACTTGGCTTTCCCACCAAAATGCTAACCCTACCAATTTTGGGTCTAGATTCAATGTACCCAACTTATTCAAATTGAATCTACTCAAACTCACATTCTATCTTTCCCACAATTTCAAAAAGTGTCTATTCAAATGAATTTTAGACTAATGAACTTTGAAAAGTCAATCTCTAAGTCTAAAACAAGTTTTGTCCTCAATATGCCAAATATGGAAATATTGCAAAATGTGATGAAACTAGTTGAATCTTTCACACTCTCTCTTCAACTAGTTTTAGCATAGACTTTGATAATACTCCAAGTGAAGTCCTATGCTTCATGAACAAGTCTTTTCCCAATGCTTTGGTGAAGATATCAGCTACACATTCCCTTGAAGACACATGTTGAAGCTCCACCTCCTTTGCAATGACTTGCTCCCTCACAAAATGATATTGTATCTCAATATGCTTGCTCCTAGCATGAAAGATAGGATTGGATGCCATTATTTGGGCTGATTGATTGTCACAAAAGATTATTGGGCTCTCTGAAAAATCCAGCAAGTGAAGATCCTTGATCATCCTTTTGATCCATACCATCTCCTTTGTGCAATGTGTAAGAGCTTTGTACTCGGCCTCACTAGATGACAATGAGATAGTGGCTTGTTTCTTTGACATCCATGATATAGCTCCATCACCTATGAAAATACAATAAGCACTAATGGATTTCCTATCCATTACATCTCCAACATAGTCCGAATCTGAAAATCCAAAAAGATTAGGTGATGATCCCTCATACAATATGCCAAAATCTCGAGTTCCAATGATGTACCTCAAAACTCGCTTTCCTAGCTTCCAATGCTCCTAGCATAGTTTTTGCCAATAGAACTTTGATCCAACATAAGAATGACCTTCTTCCTAAGAATAGATCTCCTTTCAATGATCATGTAATGCTAAAAATAGAAACAACCATAATTGATATAGAGAATAGTGTCCACTTGGGATGCTTCACTATTTCTTATATCAATTTTACATGTAAAAATGTGACTAGAACATGAAGAATCAAATAGAATGTAAGTGAGATGATTCCACCATGCTTCCAACTCTGAACTCTTTGGAAAAATACAGCAAACAGACAATAAATGTGAGTGATCAACTTTTGCTTGCATGTCTCCTCCTCCTTTGTCCTTTGTTGCCTTGTATCCACCATGATACTCCATGAATGAGCCTCCATCTTCATCTTGCCACAAGAAACCATCAAACCTTGGAAATCCATGAGTAGGTGAGTACATTAATGATGCAAATCCAGCACCACATGACTCCATAAACCAAGTAGTTTGCACTAGTCCATCTTCAAGATCTACTTGACACAAGAAAATGACCATGAATTCACCAAAAATTGACAATCTCCAAGTATTGGCACCAAGTAGCTCAACACTTGAGAACTTAGCCATGGATGAGTGACATAATGAACCTCCAATAGCTTCATTTCCATCAGCAAAATCATCCAGGAATGCTAGTACAAATCCAACATCAAAACAATGCTCACCAATGTAGCTAGTTTTACCATATCTTGACAATTTGCACACATCCACATGAAATTGCTCAAACATGAGATAGAAAAAGTAAAGTAAACTTGAACAACACTTTCTTGCTGCTCCTTTGACCTTACTTGAGTCTTCAATATGCTGCAAAAACAGATCCATAACACCTTTGCCAATTACCTCTCCTTTGATGCTCTTGACTAGCTCCAAATTGCCAACTTCCCTTTTGACTAGTTGAAGCGCTTTGAGATCAACCTCTTGATCTTCAACTTGATCATCAAAGTCATTGAACAAAATTTGTTTTCCAGATCCATTACTTGATTTTACAGCAAGACAACATCCATCCACTTGCATAGCTCCATGTACACAAGAAGATCTTCCAAAAGATGTTTCACTCTTCATAAGAGATCGATACTCAAGATCCATTGGTTGGATCCACTCCTCTTCTTTCCTTGCTTGATCTACACTTGTAGGCTCATCCAAAGAGGTTAGGAAAGCAGCATAATTTCCAGAAACTACTTGCTTACCCTTTTGATCATATGTGAGCCTTGAAGGTACTTGTATTTCTCTTGATGTTCTCCTTGGCTTTTGACTTGATGAAGGTACATCATCACCACCATCCAAAGTAGGATCCTTCTCATCAACATCAAGAATGTTAGATCCATCTACTTTACCATCAATCATGCTTGAAGACACCTTTGGAATGTTTCCCTCATCAAAAATGACATCTCTACCAGCAATCACTTTGTTAGTAGAAGGAATGTAAACCTTGTAGGCTTTACTCACCTCACTATATCCAACAAAAATACCTCTTCTTGAAGATGGATCCTCCTTGGTCCTATCATCAAGAGTAATGTTGACATAGCATGTGCATCCAAGGTTCTTAGAAAGTTGACACTCGGCCTCCTCTTGAATAGCATCTTAAAAGGTGTCCTTCCATCCAAAATAGCACTCGGCCACCTATTGCACAAGAAATTGGCACACAACAAAGCTTGATCCCAAAATGGTTTGTCAAGATTAGCACTTAACCTCATAGCTTTAGCACTTTCACATAAAGTTCTATTCTTCCTTTCAGCCACTCCATTTTGTTGTGGGGTCCTTGATGTTGTATACTCCCTCTCGATCCCATGCTCATCACAAAAGGCCTTGAACTTGTTAGATATGTACTCACCACCATTGTCACCTCTCAAGCACTTGATCTTTGTGGAGAATTGGTTCTCCCTTGCATTCTTGAACTTGACAAAGACATCATACACTTCATCCTTGCTCTTTAGTAGATAGATCCAACAAAATCTACTAAAACCATCAATGACTGTTACATACATCTTAGCTCCACTATTGCTAATTGTAGTAAATCCATAAATATCCGAATGTACAAGTTGAAAAGGCTTTGTAGATCTAGAAATAGATCTAGTATAAGGTAGTCTATGTGACCTAGACAAATCACAAGACTCACAAACATGCTTGTCATTACTTAAGAAACTTGGAAGACCAATCACAACCTTCTTCCTTGCCATTACCTCCAATGACTTGAAGTTGAGGTGTCCCATCCTTTTGTGCCAAACCTCTTGAGTAGAAATTTGCTCCCTTGCAACACATTCATCTTGGTTAGCAATAACACAAGCATCAAGTTTGAACAAATTCCCTTGCCTTTTACCTTTTCCAATCAAGACATCCTTCCTTTTGATCAAACAAGCATCTCCATCAAACTCCACCTTGAGGCCCTTACTTAGCATTTGACTCACACTAAGCAAATTCTTGGTAATAGATGGAATAAACAAGGCATCCTCCAAATGAACATTCCTATTTGTAGAGAGAGAAATAAGAATTGTGCCAATCCCTTTGATTGCACACTCACCATCATTGGCCGTGTAGATCACCCTCTTGTCATCTCCATATGCCAACAAAGAAGTGAAGTACTCTTTGTGAAAGGTCATGTGTGAACTTGCTCCACTATCAATCCACCAAGGATCTAGATCTCCATCATTAGCAAGCATACATGAAGACATCACAAAAGCATCATCATTTGCATCTTGCACATCCAAACCATCCTCATCAAGAGTAAGATTACCTTGCTTGTCTCCTTGATCTCTCTTCTTCTTGTAGCACTCACTTGCAAAGTGTCCTTTGATGCCACAATAGAAGCACTTGAGCTTTGATCTATCCTTCTTTTTGCCACTTGAAGAAGCATCCACTTGATCTTGCCCTTTAGACCACTTGCTTTTGGTTTTGCCCTTTAATTTCCCCTTTGTGAACATAGCATCCTCTTGAAGTGTCGATGTAGATCCACCTCTTGCTTGAAGCCTATATTCCTCATTGATCAAGATCTCTTGAAGGTCCATCAAACTTGGCAAAGTCTTTTGAATAGCAATACTTTGAACAATGTTAGCATGAGCATCCAACAAGCCATTAAGAATCACGTGAATAAGCTCTCCTTCCTTAATGCTTTCATCTATGCAAGCTAACTCATCATTCAATGCTTCCATTCTCAAAACAAAAGTACTTGGACTTTCTTCATTCTTTTTCAAACAAGAAAAGATTTGCCTTCTTAGAGTCAACACTCTAGAAGTAGACTTGGATTCATAAAGCTTCTTCAATGAATTCCAAGCTTCCAAAGATGATGTGCACTTACCAACTTCCTTGAGAAGTTCATTGGTAACATTCATCTTTATCATGTGTAGAGCCTTCTTGGCCCTCTTGTCATACCTCAATTGATCTTGTTGTGTTGCTGGTCTCTCCTCCAAACCTACAACAATATCCAAAACATCATTCATCTCAAGAAGTGACTCCATCCTCACTTTCCATAATGAATAGTTACTTGAGGTAAGCCTATCATTGGCTTCCAACATGACTCCAATTGAGGTTGCCATGTAGCAATGAACTGATCTTCTCTTTCAACCTGTTTCAATGCACAAAGCACTCCTTTGAACAACAACAAATGCTTTCAAAAGAAATCACCAAGATTTGAAACTATCTCACAAATTCTCTTCTAGCACTTATCCAAGCACATCACTACATAGAATCATGGAATCTTGATCAACCTATGATCTATCCTCAATCTAATGACTTTTGCCACTCCCTGAGATTGAAACACACTCAAATGAAGTCCAGCAACCTCACTATCTAGAGATCCAATCAAAATTAGGGTTTTGACAAAATCACAAAAAAATTGACTATTCCAAATCTACATGCAAATGCTGAAAATTTGATATGCAATCTATAAGCCACCACTTAGGCTGAACCAATGATCCAAAAATCGGCCAAATCCAGCATGTGAATTCAAAAAACGGAATTGAACAAGTATATTGACCTATTTAGTGTTTTGATCTACAAAAGATCCAATCTACAAAAGCAAAAAATCCGATTTTGGTGTAGAATCCTCTCTAGCATGCTCTAGACTTGATATCTTCACCAAATCATTGATAGATCTTATTTCCTCCTTCATAACCTGAAACACAAGCTCTGATACCATGTGAAAGATTTCAGATCCTTAAGATCCAATCTACTTGAATGATCTTTGATTAGAAAGAGAAATACACTACCAATTTCACCAATGTAGAAAAATCAGCATCTACACACAATTTGAGATGCAAAACTTGAATGAAATGATTATGTACTGTTGCTGTCCATACAAAACCAGCAAGCTACTGTATTTCACACGTGTGGATCCAAAAATAGCAAATATAGATCATTCTACACATAGAATTGCAAGCAATCACCAAGATAGTGCACCAATGGATAGTAGAACCCAAGAGAACCATGTATAAGCATGAAATGAGATAGAGAAGAGAGAAGATGACTCTCTCCACGAGTTACATACTTTTATAGCAGGTCCAAACCCTATTTGGCCAATTGGCTTTCCCACCAAAATGCTAACCCTACCAATTTTGGGTCTAGATTCAATGTACCCAACTTATTCAAATTGAATCTACTCAAACTCGCATTCTATCTTTCCCACACTTTCAAAAAGTTTCTATTCAAATGAATTTTAGACTAATGAACTTTGAAAAGTCAATCTTTAAGTCTAAAACAAGTTTTGGCCTCAATATGCCAAATATGGAAATATTGCAAAATGTGATGAAACTAGTTGAATCTTTCACAGTTTCTGCTTTCCATTATCTACCTATTTCCGACATGGTATCAGAGACGTTGACGTCCATCCGACGTCTACTTGAATGTCAAATTTCGACGTCCCAAATACATGTCGAAATCTGACGTCTGTTATTGCTTTATGCACATCATAAATTTCATTTAGATTTCTATATATGATATTGATTCTTGTATTGAAATCTGACATTGCACATGGTTTTGAATTCTTAGTTGGTTATTACATCTCAAAATTCAACATTGCAATTTTTGAAAAAAGAACATTGCACATATAAAAGCAATGGCAATATAGCACGATCATTTGCAATAATTATATTTTCATAATATTACAAAATTGGGGCTTTAATGTCGCATGAGTCTTTCTAGATCTAACATCAACTAGAAATTATAAACCTAATCTACTCGTCGTCGTCGTAACATCCAATCTGCATGAACACAAGCAAAAAAACTACATTAATATTTAATGCTTGAACGTATTAAATTAAATAAAATTGATGTCGGAATACAACCCACATTAGTATGATTACAAAAACTAGTACTTACATTTGGAGGATGACCCTCGCACTTTAGTTTGTCAACTAATGTGTCGTATGATTCCCTGAAGGCAAATTCGTACTCCTTCTTAGTTAGCAGATGTCCATAGTCTGCCAACTATCCATGCATTCAATTTAAGTTGAAATTAATTTAGGGCTACATTGGAGCAGTCATAATGCATATTAAAAAATAAAAGCATATGAAATCAAAGATAAACTATAAGAGTAGTGTAGGCTCACTTACCATGCTTGCTTGCAATCCCACCTTTTTGCTCTTCAACAACATAGTCGTTGTAGTGAGAGTGACCCTAATGTCATTTCGGACGACCTAGACTATGTCGGCACATTGCAACATATTTATGAAGTCGGTTACGAGACTAACGACAAATACTTTATTTTTGACATAAAATGGTCTAAGGTCATCTATCATGGAAGCAACGCCACGATTAGAAATGATGACTCAAATTTTTTTCAAATCGACTCAACAAAATGTATATCGATGGACTCTCATGACACTTTAGTATTGCCACGACATTGCGAACAAGTGAGACTCTAAAATTCCAATGTCATTAATATTCACAATCCAATTATTTGTGTATCAATCTTATAAGACTAACTTAATTTTTTTTAATTCTTTGGCACATTATGTTCCATCCAGATCGAATAGACCCAAGATGGTGGTATGTGATCCAACTTAATGCAAGAAAACAACGTTTTTTTTTGAAAAAATATGCCAGATCATATCCACGTTGGAATGTCGGAATCCGACATGTCGGAGTTCGATGTGCCTTTCAAAAATTGGTTGTCGCCCATATTTTTCGATCGTCGGATTCTGATTTTCAGATTTTTTATTGGGACGTCATATTTCGACGTGTCGGATTGCGACGGATTATGAAAATTTTGAGCATACGTCGGATGCTCACGTTGGAATCTGCGCGATATGTTATTGTGATTCTGGAGCAACTCAACACATGACCAATCAACATGAGATTCTCAACTCCTACACGGGTTGAGAATCAAACTTGCAAATGAATCAAAGCACTAAGGTCAGATAACGGGAGAGAATACATCTCCACCGAATTTAAGGAGTATTGCCTTAACAATGGCATTGACCAACAATACATTACCTCCTATTCGCCTCAGTCAAATGGTCTTGCTGAGAGAAAGAACAGAATCTTGGTTGAATCGGCAAAATGCATGTTATCACATGCGACACTTTCGAAGTCTTTCTGAGCTGAAGCTGTTTCAACAGCAACCTATATTCAGGACAGATGTCCTACTAAAGGTCTCTCAGACAAAACACCATTCGAAGTTTGGACAGGTACCAGACCTTCTCTATCAAACTTACAAGTTTTTGGATGTACTACTTTTGCACAGATTTCTCATGATCTCAAGAAGCTTCTTGACTTCCAGAGTATCAGATGTATTTTCATTAGCTACACTACTTCAGATCAAGCCTAGTTGTTCGATCCCATCAAATCGAAGATATTCACTAGCCGAGATGTCATCTTCATCGAAGATCAGTTTCAAGACCTCAAGGGAAAAGGCACAGCCCATCCAGTTGACCTGTCAGATTCTCCTTACATATTGAACCTTCTCGTTCTTCACTTGACTATTCCCCGTGAAGGACCAAGCTCATCTACTCTTGACGAACAACAAATCAATGGTGAATCAGAAGATGATGATGTTGCAGTTCAGCAACTACAGTATGATGGAAATGATTAATTTTCTCTATTACCCAGAAGATCTTCAAGAGCAAGCAGACCACCTAACCGGTATATCGAGAGTCTATAGCCTACCTGTTCATGAGTCGACGTCTGTCGAAGAGGCACTGAGTCAGCCAGATTCAGACCTTTGGAAAGAAGTTATGGATAAAGAGTATTCATCTCTTATCAAGAACCAGACATGGACGATTGTCAAATTACCTGCTAGCAGAAACACAATTGATTGCAAATGGATTTTCAAAGTCAAGTACAAAGTAGATGGAAGCATCGATAGAAGAAAAGCCCGACTTGTTGCCAAAGGATTTTCTCAGCTATACAATGTCGATTACACTGAGACTTTTAGTCCAGTAGTCAAGAATTCTTCTATTCGACTTTATTTGATAAAAGAGGCCAAGACAATGTTATCTTCCGAATTCGACATGACTGATCTAAGCGAAGCTCATTTCTGCCTTAGTATACAAATCCACAGAGACAAAAAACAGAAGTTGGTCTACATTACTCAATAGAGGTACATCTACAACATGTTGGTCCGATATAATCTGATTAATTGCAAGTTAACTCTCTCACCAATGGAACCAGGTCTCAAATTGTCAAAGGACCAATGTCCTTAAACAATTCACAAGAAGTAGCTGATGCGTGAGTATCCTTACCATTCTATTATAGGATCTCTTATGTACGCAATGATTTGTACCAGGCCAGACATAGCTTTTGTAGTCAGCTCTCTCAGTCCGTTTATGACTAACGCTGGTGTAACACATTGGAAGGCTCTTATCAGAGTCATGAGATATCTTCGAGCTACTATGGACTTTTGCATTTATTATGGAGCAGTCAGCAACGACAAACTCAATTCACTCAGTGGTTACATAGATGCAAGTTGGGTAGGAGATGTAGACACTCGTAAATCTCCTTTCGGTCCAATTTCCTGGAACAGTCGTAAGCAATTTTCGATAGCTCTATCTTCCACTGAGAGAGAAATGTGTTTTCCTGACTTAAAACCCTAGCTGTCAAGGAAGAAGATATATTGGGCTTTATCTGATCTTTTTGAGAATTTCTTTGAGCAGCTACCCACCCCTCTGAGGTCGCCCTACAGCAAACAATCTTCTACACCAAAGTGCTCTTCAAACAGTGTTCGATTAGATTCAAACCAATCACAAACGCCAAGCCCCTCTAGAAGAATTTTCAACTTCAATCTTTGCTTGCCTTCCTATTCAGCCGACAATTCCCTATCTCTGAATCCTTTTTACAGTTTTGAGCCATTCCACGAACCTCCGCAGACCCAATTTTTGCTTCCTAGCTAGCAAACCATCGTGAATTCGCAGCTCTCTATTCTTGTCCGGTGATTGTAACCACCAAGGGCTCTAATACCAAATTAAGAATACAGTTTAAAATCCTGACCGGATCAATCACCTTAGCACAACGTCAAGTGCAGTAAGACAAGACAACAAAATTGCTCTCCACAAACTGTATATTCAACTAATCAGTAAGTACGAAGATAAAGTTGCTTAAAAGCACTCAAAGGGCTTGTAAAAGAAAGACGGCCCGATAATACGTGGTGCCGTCGAAATAAGAAAGCACTGTATAAGTTGATCATTGCTATTTTAACTTTACAGAGATGCATGCATTCTGACATATACTGAATGCAATAAAAAATAGCATTGATTCAGAAAAACAAAATCAGATGTTAATGAGTGCAATACAATAGCGGATAGAAACCCGCACTCTAAGCTGTCTCTGAGTAATTGAGAATAACTTCAATACCTCTTGCATTGACAATTTCTCCTTTGCCATATATCCAACTTGGTTAGCAACAACACAAGCGTAAAATTTGAACAATTTACCTTGCCTCTTCTTTTTTGCAATCAATTCATCCTCCTCCTTGATCAAACAATCATCACCATCAAACTCCACTTTGAATCTCTTGCCAAGCATTTGACTCACACTAAGAAGGTTCTTAGTGATAGATGGAATGAACAAAATAACTTTCAAATTCACATTCTTATTACTAGAGAGGGAAATAGGAATTGTACCAATTCCTTTGATGCACACTCACCATCATTGGTCGTGTAGATCACCTCCTTGTCACCTTCAAATGTCATCAATGATGAGTAACACTCCTCATGAAATATCATATGTGATGTAGCTTCAATAGCAATCCACCAAGGGTCAATATCTCCATGATTAGCCAACAAGCAAGATGACATAACAAAAGCATCATTTGAATTTTGTTCATCGACACCATCTTCATCGAGAGTTAGATTGGTTTGCTTCTCACCTTGATCTCTCTTCTTCTTGAAGAAATCACTAGCAAAATGCACTTTGACTCCACAATATAACCATTTTAGCTTTGACCTTCTTCTTGCCAACAAAAGTAGAAGGCTCACCTTGATTCTCCCTTTTGACCATTTGCTTTTGTCTTTTCCCTTGAACTTGCCTTTGATGAACATTGTAGTGGAAATTTCCTATCCTTCTCTCAACCCTAGATCCAAGTACACAAGCATCAAGGAGATGATGAGGATTAACTAGTTGTCATGCGGAGATTCGTTCCCATGAGAGCGATAGCATATTTCATATTCCAGCATGTGCATATGACTCATATATAACACTTTGATCCATTAACACTACATCCATTAAGACTAGATCCACAACAACGATAGAAACTTACTCTTCTCTCTCTCCCTTTCTCTCTCACAAAAAGCATAAGAACATTCAATCCCAATAAGCATCATCCAAAGAAAACATGAGAGCTAGAAGAGGAAAGATGAAGAGCAAGGACATTCCATATCCATTCCATAAGAGGCCAACCTACTTGTATTGAAATGAAGAGAACATGTACAAATGATTCGAGACTGCCACTATATACAGTGGATTTTAGGGCTTTGGCCTCAAATTCTATTGACCAATTTCGATCTCTCTAACTATTTAAATTTGAAAAAGTGAGAGAACTCAATGCCTTTACTTTGTGCATACCCTTTGATCACCAATCTTGCCTTGTGCTTTGCTATACTTTCATTTGCATGGTACTTAGTCCTGTATACCCATTTGCAACCAATGGGTTTCTTGCCAACTGGTGGTTCTACTAAGTCCCATGTGCTATGCTTAGCAAATGACTCCATTTCCTCTCCCATGGCCTTGACCCAAATGTCATCATCTTTCTCTTCACCATAAGTCAAAAATTCTTTGCTTTGAATAATGCTAGATAAGAGAGCATAATTTGCTTCATACCTTTCAGGTTGTGTTTTCTCTCTTGTTGATCTTCGTAGCTCTCCCTGGCTAAATGATCCTGGAAAGTCATCCATGTCACGGCTCTCCAACAATCTCTCAAACCACTTAGGGAGCTTCCTGTCAGGTGATCGGCTTCCTGGTGAAATTGTATCCCACGGTACATCCTTCTCCTTGCGTTAGTCACCTGCAACTTCAATCCTTCTTGCACCAAAAGGTTTGTCTCTATCTCTCCAACCTGTCTCTTGAGGTTGAGTAGTAGTATCTTGAGATGTATCCTCATATTCATCACTTGGAAGGTCAATGAATGGATCATCATCATGAGGTATCCTCACTACACCATCTTTCCCACTGGATGTGTCTATCTTCTCAGCATCCTCGTCTTCATACATCTTGGATTCATCAAAGATAACATCACGGCTTACATGGATTTTGTTTTCCATTGAATCAAAACATCTATAGCCCTTTACACGATCATCATATTCTAGGAATATACACTTGATAGCTTTCACATCAAGTTTTTGTCTCTCTTCCTTAGGAATGTGTACAAAGGCCTTATATCCTAAGATTCATAAGTGGTTCACCTTTGGCTTCTTCTTCATGAATGCTTCCTCAGGTGTTATCTTTGGTATGGCAATGGTAGGACTTCTATTTTGAAGATAGACTGCCGTACTGCATGCTTTTGACCAAAAATCTTTTGGTAGTTTCATCTCAGCTAGCATAGATCTGGCACTTTCCACAATCGTACAACTCTTGCGCTCAGCTACACCATTGAGAGTAGGAGCATGAGCTTGCATAAATTGGCTTTTAATCCCACATTGATCAAAAAGATCATTGAAGTCATTAGACTTGTACTCACCTCTACTATCTGATCTTAGGACTTTGATCTTCCTACCTGTCTGATTTTTGACCAATGCTTTGAAGCTCTTGAAATTGTCAAATGCATCCGATTTCTTCTTCAATAAGTAGATCCATGTCTTACATGACATATCATCAATAAAGGTTTGAAATAGAAGGCTTTACCTAAGGACATGGTCCTCATAGGCCCGCATAAATCTGTGTGGATCAAATTCAGGATGTTCTTTGCCCTTGCAACACCATCTTTATTGAACTTCTCTCGATGTTGCTTCCCATATACACATGATTCGCACATCGATTTCAAGTGGTCTTCTATAGTAGGCAATCCTGTTACCATCTCCAATTTCCTCATCAAACTGAGGCTTCCCAAGTTCAAGTGACCAAGCCTCTTATGCCACAACTCAGTTTGCGATGGAATGGATGATAGAAGTCCATGTTGCCCCTTGATTGTAGCATTCAACTTGTACAATTTTGTATTGAGCTGCCTTACTCCATCCGCAATAACTTTGAACTTTTGGTTCACATCGTTCACAAAGCAACAATAATGGGCAAATTCTACTTTCAACTTTTGATCAGTAATGACTCCAACAGAAAGTAGATTTTTCTTCAAACCTGGTACGTAAAGTACCTCCTTGATCATCCTATTTTTGCCATTAGGTAGTTGGATTGAAACGATGCCTATCCCCTTGATCTTGCACACATCACCATTGCTTGTGAAATGGACGTCCCATTATCCAACACTTTCAAGCTACTGAACCAATTCTTGTTACTTGTCATGTGTCTTGTGGCTCCCGAGTCAATATACCATGCTTGATCATCTTGATTAGATGACAATGCAGATATGAAGATGCTAAAGTCTTCAATCTCACCCTCATCGACATGGTTACCTGCTTGCTTTGGTTTCCCCTTGTCTTGTTCTGCCAGGAATTTACGACATTCACTCTTCCAATGACCCTTTTTATCACAATGGAAGCACTTGTCTTTCTTCTTGGTCTTACTGGAAGATCCCTCATCCTCTTGAATCTTAGCAAATTGTTGTTTAGACTTCTTCTTGCCCTTGCCCTTGCCTTGTTTTTGGCATGTCGCAAGTGCCTGATCGTTAGTATTTTGACGTCTCGCTTTCACCATTTCTCGCCATTGCTCTTCCTACATCAAGATTCCTATGAGTTCGTCAAAGGTTGGCAATCTTTCTCTTGATGCTATTCCACTCACAAACATCTGATAGGGTTCTGCAATGCCGCACAATGCATTGTGCACCAGTTCCACATCACGTATGCACTCACCAATAGATTGCAATCCACGACCACTTCAGATCTAATGGAACTGATTAGGACGCCCTCCTCTGGATTCTCACAGCTTTCAAAACGGTTCAAAATGGAGAGAAATCTCTGATTTTGTGCTCCCAAACCCCAAACCAGGGTTTTTCACAAAAATCTATTCTTTGCTTCCTATTCACAGTGTTCTGACAGGCCTATCCTCTTGCTATGAGGTCGCCCTACTGCTTGAACTCTGATGCTTTAATCTTTTTGTCAAACGGTGTCTGATTGAATGCACACTGATTGTAAACACTCAATAGCCTGCTTTGGAATTTCAAAATTCCGTTTGCTGAGGTTCTGATTCAGCCGACAACTCTTGTTTCTGAATCCTCACACAGTCTCAAGCTCACCAAGGTTCTGTGTGCTAAAATCTCTACACCAGTGTTTCTTCTTCCGTCTTCGACCCGCCGTAGACCCCGAACTCTCAGAAGACAATTCTCCAGAAGCTCTCTTCAACAACGATGATGTTTAGTGTACACTCCCTGTAAATCTCTGATACAAACTTAGAATTTGCTTTGAACAGGAACACAGATCATGCTACACAGTAACATAGACAGAAAACACACTCTACAACAAGCTCACATAGCAACTGCCTTTCTCAAAATGAAATTACACTGTACATATAGTTGTTCACTCAGGCAACCCATGCATGACTTAGGTTGCCATTGGCGGGACGCGTGTCCCGTCGACTTGCCTCCTGGCGAGGCCAACTGATCCTTATCAACTGATAGGACCCACAGTACAATAGCACAATGATTCTACTTTAATTCTAACTGATCCATCAAGTCTTAGACAATTATAACTCAATCCAGAGTACTAACAGTTACTCTAATGAGCTAATAGCCCCATTTCTAACATTTCATGCAAGAAATCAGCAATCCATCTGAATCTCAATAGATTTTAACTGTCTCCTATAAATCTGGAGATATAGATTGAACTTGTACATAAACACATATAGACTACAATCTATAGTAGAAAACAATCCACTAAAGTAAACAAAACTCTCGATAAACAAAAACAATTCACTTTACGAGATATGCATGTGAGATACATAGATCTCAATAAGACACTGGATTAAAGAGATTTAAATTTTTAAAATACTGATCTAAACTCAACTCAATCAATAGGTCGAAGTTATTCACTCATAATAACTAAGTATTTGTTTATGATCCATCAATAACAAATAGTTAGATTCTTATGATTATTTAATCTTAATTCTCTAGAATCTCAAAACCTACTTAATTGCTAAAGGATACTGGAGTTTATGCTTAATACACAACTCAGAAAATATATAAGAATCATTCCAAAATCTTTTTCAATAGGAAAATACTGGATTTTAAGAATATTCCTCAAATTGGATTCTTTACCCAAAATGTGAGTTCTCAAATTCCAAATCATCAGGTAGTTAAAGATAGAAAGCATACCAAAATGATATCAATAACCATCTTTATCCACTAAAAACTTCAGATTACGGTCTAGAACTGAATCTAGATATCCAGTTCTGTTGAGGTTCCTGAAAATCCAGTTGTCATTCTTGGAATCATTATCATTCAGTATCTAATTGAGCTCTCTGGGATAAAATCATTAATGAATTGAGTTTATTTCTCCACTGAGAAATACTCACCCAAGAATTTCGTATATCCTATGCACACAATTCTTCCTGATGAAGTCAAACGATTCATAAATCATGTGTCTTATAAGCAATACACACAAAACAAACAATTTTTGGTGAATTCTCTTCACACTGTCCGTTTTACCAATTAACTTCCACGGGAGTAAACCAACTACTCAAGTTAATTGCCAATGATTTAGAAATCTCAAATGTCTAGGTGCAAATCTTAATTATACTAGTATAACACCACATTTAGATTCTTATCCAAATCAATTTTTAGTTAAGAAGTAAATCTTTCAAAACAAGATCTGTTAACTCTGCAAGTATTTGTTCAACCCAATACTTGATCATATGTCTATGTTCAACCGACTAGGTTAAGTGCACCAAATAACCCTAGTAACCAGGAATACACAGTAGATCCATACAAGATTAATTGTGCACATATAAAAATAATTTCACTATGACCCGTTCCAAATCTTAGGAATGAGACTCTTAACAGTACAAATGTGAACCAAAGATTACGGATCAAGAGTATAGAGCCTTGTTTAATGCAAAACAATGTACTATCTTAGACCAAGAGTCTAATGAAAATTTTTCTGCAATTAGGTTTGTATATTTTTTTAAGCACTTGTATAAATATGTGTTATTTTAATATATTTATGTGTTAAACAACCTAATGTACTATCAATCTTGCAGGTGAATTTTCCTCAAAAGAAATAAAAAATTGTGAATTGGATTCCATGAAAATCCAAATGATCGAAATGGTATATTTGTTGAAAAGAGATTTTCCAACTTCCTTTTTGGATATACAATTACATCTTCTAGTGCATTTGGTCGAAGAAGTATCAATTGCAGGACCTGTGCACACGAGATGGATGTTCTACCTTGAGCACTTTATGAAAGTTTTGAAGGGCTTTGTGAGAGAAAAGGCAAGGCCAGAAGGTAGCATTGCAGAAAGTTGGCTTGTACAAGAATCTTTGTTTTATATCACCGAAATAATCTCACAATTGCATTATCATGCCTAAAGCAAGCTGAAGCTCACTTTTCTTCAAGCTCCTCTGTTGGCATTCCTATTTCTGCACAACTTCTCATTTTATAGCGGTTTAGTGCCATTAATCCCATTTTACTTTGACAAAGGCTCAATCATTGGCACAAGAACTACTATTACCTTGAATAGTGTAGCTACATTCTTTCTATTTGCAATTCTATTTGTCCTTCTTGGAGGTGCGTCACTCGCAAGCAAGCTGAAGCTCTAATCTATCCTCCATCGCACAAGTTTCCCATCAGTCATATGACAAAAGCATTGTGCCATCTCGGTGTACACAACATAATCAAAAGAGACATCCATGGAACAGACGGATGGAAGGCATGGCCACGTGGATAGAAATTGTGGCCAGTTCCTAGAAGGCAATAAGAGGAGAGAGAGAGAGAGAGAGAGAGAGAGAGAGAGAGAGATGCATGCATGCACAAGTGCACATACAATGTGATGGTTTGGTTGTGCTAGTTCTTTTATTTACCTTTAGACCATTTAATTCCTTGTCGAGTTTTTTAATCATGTTTTGTAATCATTTTCTCCTTTAGATGAACTCAAAAATGCATATGGGCTGGCTTTAATAAAGATATTGAGGCTTCATACTAAGCCTTTGCCAACTCACATATACTCTCTCTCTCTCTCTCTCTCTCTCTCCCTCTGCCTGCTGTCATTTACTCTGCGTTTTTTCTGTTATTTACTCTGCGTTTTTTCACTTAACGTTTCTGCAGAGTAGATTTACACATTCCTTCCACCTCCTCCTCGCCCTCCTTCTCGCCTCCTTCTCTCCCTCGCACGCGTTAACACCTCATCATTTGACGCAAGTGCAGGGGAGCTGAGTGCATCCTGCAAGCCACCAGCGAATCTTCTGTGCACAAAGCCCACCCCCCAGCACTTTCACAGCTAGCTAGCTAGCTACCGCGCCCACATACCCATGCACAGATTGCTGCGAATATAGCGCAAAAATAATAGTGTCAAGTTTAGTCGTATTACAGCCTAACTCGCTGTCAAACCATTTTCAAGCTAATCCAGCGTTCCAGGAATTCTGGGTTGTGACTATACTGTGGCTTTGCAGTTTACTGGCATTTGCAGACATGGTTGGAAGCTTTCTGGTCTTGGCTGGCCAATTGGGGCATACTCAGGTGTTGTAAGAAGAAACTATCGCATTCCAGCAGGGTGTTGTCCTAACTGGCTCGCGTTTTTGTATTGTTGGTGATTGTGGGTTGATCAGATTTTGCCTTGATCCATTTCAAAGACAAGAGAAGTCACAAGTGTGGCTGGAAATTATCTGGAAGAGGAGGCGAGGATTAGTTGCATCGATCCCAGTTTCCTAGATGGGTTTCTGCTCTTCCTTTTCCACAATCATTACATCTGGACATAATTGAACAGGGGTCGTCTACGTTGATTTTTGCGCTGCATCAGCTAGTAGAGTGGGGGATTCCTCTCTCTCTTTCTCTCTCTGCACATGAGGCTCCTTTGTTTTGACTCTTTGTTCGTGTATCTCTTCTTGCAATACCTTCCTCCTGATATTACCATCAGTTAGTTCTATACTAGCAGGATTTATCTCCTGTTTGGCTTAGGGGGAAATGAGACCTTTATCTTGCCACACTATTTCTGACCATGAACTTTCCAAATAGCATTGCTATGCTGATCCATTAGATCCTTCAACCTGCTCGAAGCATACGGAAAGGTCATGCATTTCTAGCTTCATACGATGGAATGGTAACTGGAAAGAAATTACAGTAAATGTTGAAGAAGTTTCAATAATGTGCAGGGTTTTATTTCGTACCAATGAAGGTTAAGACGCTGCAAGCACTGCTCCATCAGCCTGCCACTTTACCAGAAGCAAAGGAAGGTGCAAGTTGGGAGCTCAAATCTGCTACAGAAATGGTGCCCTGTAAGGTAGAGCCTGTGATTTATACGAGCCTGCGTGAGATTCTTTCCACAAAGGTGCAAAATTCCAGGCCTTTGCGTTGTGAACTTGTTAGTTCTAACAGTCCTCGTACCCCCATCAAAAATCGTTTGGTGGAGCAGGCAGCGCGGGCTTATCTGCAGCCAGCGGTCATTGAATCCAATCAACAAGAGAATTTTAAGTCATGGTATTGGCAAAAATTGGGAAATTGTATGCCAATAGCTTCAGCCCTAAAAAGATGCTGGACAGGTGCAATCAAAATATGTAGCTCAGTTTCTTCATGTTTGCAAGAGCTGAATTGGGCACTGCTGAACTGGCTGAAGCCACCAAAGAAATTCCATTGAGCATGGTGGAATCGGATAGTCCATCAGCTGTCTTTTATTTTTTAACTCTACTCCTGAGGAGTGTAGAACAGGAATGTGCAAACTGTAACCTTGAGCCATGATTCTGATCATCTTTCTGTCACATACATCAAAGGAGGGACACACATATACAGCCTGAGCTGCCTCTTGCAAGTAAGCTTTCCCTCCAGCCAACTACTCCTTGATATTCTTGTTTGTGTACAGGCTCTTCTTACCCCTTCTTATCTCAAAAGCTGGTCATCATGAAGGTCAACTCCCTAATAAGCAAATTCTGAGAGGTGGCCTTTCAAGTCAACCTGATGGCAGATTGCTCATTTGATGTAGTTCTTTTTCTTGGCAAGAAATGTAGATACCCATCTAGAGATCTTTGTCTCTAACAGAATCCTGATGAAAAATGCCGTCTTGTCTGGGCTTCAAGTCTTTCGGCTCTTGACCTCTTGTCTAATTTGCTCAAATAGTGGAAGACCCACCGAATGCCCCACTGAATGCTGGCTGGAGCTACACTGTCTAGTTACTGTTTCTTGCATTCAAGGCGTTCAGGCAATCAATGTTTTTCTTACATGAATAGAAAGAATGTATCTATAGTGTTCTACTTTTAGAGCTTTAGGAATCTTTTACAGAAAGTGCCAAAGTGCTTTCACCAGCAAGCTTTGAAATGCAAAGTGCTGTATTTTACTCAGTGGCACACTCTGACAATGCTGTCTCATCTTACTGTTAATATGAGCTCAAAGTCTATGGGCTTGCTTTTCTTTGGAGGTTTTGCATGACCACATGCATAAGAGCTTCACTTGAACTTAATGTATGTTGAACCTTGTAAATTTTCGTGAGGTTGTGGGCTCAGTCTATGTCCTCTTTACTCAGAGCATGGATACTTTCCTTGTGAACCATGTAATGTCTTGTTGCTATTGCTACTTCTTCAAAACAAGGATAACGGTTTTGCAATGCACAATCCATCACAAGCTGTCACCTAAAACTTTTGATGCGTGGCATATCAGGAACAAAACACGAGCATAATCATTATAATTTCTACGAAGTGCAAAGCAGCGATTTAGTGAACTAACCTGTTGAAACTTTATCTTGCAAGGAGCAGAGTCTGTGAACTACTGCTATCACGGTGCATTCTAACAAAAGTGCATGCAAGACACAAGATAAAGAAAGCCTCAACATTTCCATGCGAGCAAGAAATTGCCAATTGTTGATTATTGATTTTCCAATTGGATCAGTAAGGGCCCCATTTGAGCTAGCCTCTAGGTTCTTTTCCATGATTCTATTAAAACCATGCTGTGAGATTGAGTGTTGATTTTTGTTTACCCAGGTGTTAATTTACGATTTATTATGTTTCTGAATCTGGATAATGCTAAAACATCACCGAACAGGAAAGCTCCCATGAACAGCTCTCAAAAGATTCACCACATCAATTTGATCAAACTGTAGCTGCAATACTTAAGTGTACAACCATTTATCATAGATCACACACAGCTATCTAAGAGGTCAATGGGAGTGGATTAAGTGGATGAATCTCTTGAGTCTCTCTAGGATAGACCAAGGTAGCATTGTCCTTCCCTCCCCTTGGCACGTAAAACTACTCTATTTGCTGGACAACTATTTTTATGTGGACAAAACCAATTGACATAAATCATGAGTATTGTGCTTGTTTTTTTTCTGAATGTTATATACTTTTAATCCAATGCCTTGATGACAAAGCCCTTTTCATCAAGAGCAAAAGCAAATCCAAAGGCAAAGAAGGTGCATTCAAGAAAAACCAAGTCAAAGGTGAAGATCAAGATGAATCGTCAACTCCAAGCTCAAGCAAGCCCAAGAAGGATAAGTCAAAAATCAAGTGCTACTTTTGTAGCAAGATGGGGCGTTAGGCTCTGAATGCTTCAAGAGGAAAGCAAGCCCAAAGTCAAGCAAACCTAGGTCAAGAAGAAGAGGAGAGCTTACATAAAGACTCACTCATGATGTCAAGTTTTTCATATTCAAGCATGAAAGTGTCAGAAATTGTGAACTCCTGCAACTTTGCCGCGACGCGAAGCGAGGCGACATGAAGCGAAGGTCGAACAGCCAACAATTCGCGAAAGTCAACGTACCTCGAAAACCCTAAGACACGAAGCGAAGCAAAACTCGAAGGTCGAATGATTCGCGAAAGTCAAACATGCCTTCAGGACCAAAAGACACGACACGACACGAAATGAAAGAGAACGAAAGGAAATCTTTCGCGCTGCCAGCTCGCAGCTCAATGGGCGTGGAGCTTTGAACTTCACCCTCAGCTGAAACAGTTAGCATTAACAGAGAGTAACTAACTAGTTGATTAGCGTTAACTACTCTTGTAACTCTCTGTTTAGCTATCTTGTAAACTCCACACAGTGGCGATAAAAACAATGTCGTTGGATCGTCAAATAACAGAGAAAATCAGAAAAGAGCAGAGTGTCAGGCCGTCAACGAGCGAGACACTGATCATCTCGCTCTAAAAATCAAATTGATAATATAGTTGCTCTCTCTTGTGCATCTCCTTGTCGTCCGCTGTTTTGATTGCTAGAATGATTTCTGTTCTGTGATCTATAGTCGCGTGTCTAGGATCCTGCAGGCTTCGCATAAGAAAGTTCAAAAGAAACAAAATCGTTCGTGATACAAACAGAACACCCGTTTGCGACATGGTATCAGAGCATACAGGTTATCACTACTAATATCTGAACAAGTGCTTTTCTATGCAACACAATATGGTTACAACGATCCAAACAAGAGTAGCAATCAGTCTTCATGGCGCAAATGGAAATTCAAAATCAAAACACTTCTGAAGGACGAAGACGTTTGGTCGGTGACTGAACTCTCAGAGGTGCAGCCTCCGGAGAGAGACCCGAGAAGAGCTGAATGGATCAGAAAGGATGAGCGTGCAATGGCGATCATCGTTTCGTCCATCAATGAAGATCTACTCATGCAGATTGAAGACTACAAAAGCAGTCATGCAGCATGGAAAAGATTAAAACAGAAGTACGAAGTGAGGACTGCAACTTCAGTAATGCATCTTTACAATCAGCTACAATCCATACGATGGGATGGCAACTAGCATGTTGAGAAGATCAGAACGATTTTTGCTCAACTCGCTGCATCAGGACAGGAGCACCAGGTCTTAGCACCACAACAACTGATGTACTTCATGAAGTCTCTACCTACGTCTTATCAGCTGTTGAGAATGCTCATACTGAGTCTACCAGATTTGACATTTGACAAAGCAATCAGTCTTGTCGCTGATGAGAAACTGATGAGGGACGAAGGAGAAGAAAGCAGTGATCAAGAGAAAGCTCTCTTCATAAAGAACAAACTCAGATTCGACAAGACAAAGTCTTTGAATCAACAATCTTCTTCCTGTGATCACTATCACAAACCAGGCCATACAGCCAACAAATGTTGGTTCAATCCAGCAATACCTTGCATGCACTGCAAGAAGAAGGGACACTCTGCATACGATTGCAGATTCAACCCAAAAAGAAAGAACAAAGCTGAGAAAGCAAATGTTGCAGAGTCATCCAACGATGCAGATAGAGGTGATGAAGCCTTCACGATACTTGATGAAGCTTCAACGAGCTACACTGAACAAGACTATGATGTAGTCATTGATTTAGGAGCAACATCACACATCACCTGCAACAAGAAAATCTTGATCGACTTCAGAGAACTCGAAAACAACAGAGCAGTGATTCTAGGTGATGGGAGCAGACACGATGTCAAAATGCATCGAGACTCTACAGCTGCGAACACTATCAGGTCAAGCAGAGTTGCCAAGAGCACTCTACGTGCCTTCAATGAGAAAAGATCTGATATCAGTCTCCAAGATGGCAGATCTTGGAATTCGAGTTTTATTCGATGGCAATACATGCCGCATTATCGAGAAAACAATAAACAAATTGCTGACGGTTGGATGCAGAGAAGGAAACCTCTACCAAGCCAAGATAATCAACAATCCTGATAGCATATTAAATGCATCAGAGAATGAAGATCAGCTCTGGCACAAGAGAATGTATCATCTGAACATGAGGAGCCTGTATGACATGTGCAAGAAAGACATAGTCACAGGTCTAAAGATATCAAGACCCGATACTGAGTTCTGCGAAGCCTGTCAGAAAGACAAACAACATCGAAATTCATTCACACATGAGGGAAGAAGAGCCAAAGAAGTTCTTGAGCTCGTCCACTCTGATGTCTATGGACTGATGAAAATGAATTCGCTCTCAGAATCGAGATATTTCCTGACGTTCATAGATGATTATAGCCGGATGACTACGATCTACTACCTAAAGAAAAAATCTGAAGTGTTTGACTCTTTCAAGAAGTTCGTGGCATTTGCAGAGAGACACATCGCAAAGAAGATTCATTGGGTTTGTTGCAAGGTGTTGGGCTAAAATGTTGTCATTATAAATGATTGGAACAACATCTAAACTCATGACCTTCAGCTCCATTAGTAGCCTTTTGGTCCAAAGAAGCTCCTTTGAGGTTGTTGTGAGAGCTTTATACTCGGCCTCAGTGGAAGAAAGTGAAAGAAAGTGAGATGGTTTCTTGTTTATTTGAAAACTAAGAAACAACCCCTCCACCAATAAATGCTGCATAGGCACTTGTGAATTTTCTATCCCTCTTATCGCCTGCAAAATCCGAGCCACTAAAGGCATGAAAATCAATTATATCCCCTCTTTAGAGAATTCCATAATCTAGAGTGCCCGAGAGGTTTCTCAAAATCCTTTTTGCACTTTTCCAATGTATGAACAATGGATCTTGCATGTATTGACTTATCCCACACAAATTAAAGCATAAATTAGGTCTAGTTATAGTAATCCACATCAATGACTTAGATTCCCTGGGTTTTTCTTTTTTCTTTTTTCTTTTAAACAAAAAGTGTTGTAAAGGAGGAGGGGGTTTCTAAATTCACCTTAGGCCAACTTCTTAATAAAAAACAAACAAGCTTTTTATACAGTTAAATTTTAAAGAAACTTAAAAGCATCAAACCTTCTTTACTAGAAAACCCAAGAAATTTAAAATTATTAAGTTTCAAAGATTGAAAAAGAAAGAAGAGTCAATACAAATAAAAAAAACAAGTATTCAAAACAGCTAGCTCTATTCGGAACCTTTTCAAGAACAACTTGAAACAAATGTTATGAACACCAAACAACCACATTCCTTATTAAAGAATGCCAAACCGAAAAAGCTTTAAGAGGGAACATGTACACCTAGAAAGGAGACCACCTGTTTTGATACCAAATGTTACAACTCCCATGAATCTCCGATTTGCTTGAAGGTTATCGCACACCCATACTCCCTCTTGCTTGTCATGTGGGAGCTAGCCCCACTATCTATCCACCAAGGGTCTTCTCCTTTCTGTCGCGAACGGGTGTTCTGTTTGTATCGCGAACGACTTTGTTTCTTTTGAACTTTCTTATGCGGAAGCTTGCAGGATCCTAGACACGCGACTACAGATCACAGAACAGAAATCATTCTAGCAATCAAGACAACGGACGACAAGGAGATGCACAAGAGAGAGCAACTGTATTATCAGTTTGAGTTTTAGAACGAGATGATCAGTGTCTCGCTCGTTGGCGGCCTGACACTCTACTCTTTTTGCTGTGTTCTGCTCGTTGGTAGACTTTCATGCACAACTATTTCGTTTCTATTCTTCTCTTTTCTTTTTTCTACTCTCGTCCTCTTCTCTGTTGTTTTTCTCTGTTATTTGACGATCCAGAGACATTGTTTTTATCTCCACTGCATGGAGTTTACAAGATAGCTAAACAAAGAATTATAAGAGTAGTTAACGCTAATCAACTAGTTAGTCACTCTCTGTTATTGCTAGCTGTTTCAGCTGAGCATGAAGTTCAAAGCTCCACCCATTGAACTGCCAGTTGGCAGCGCGAAAGATTTCCTTTCGTTCTCTTTTCGTTTCGTGTTGTGTCGTGTGTCTTTTGGTCCTGGAGGCATGTTTGACTTTAGCGAACCATTCAACCTTCGAGTTTTGCTTCGTTTCGTGTCTTAGGATTTTCGAAGTACGTTGACTTTCGCAAATTGTTCGCCGTTTGATCTTCGCTTCTTGTCGCCTCGCTTCGCGTCGCGGCAAAGTTGCAGGAGTTCACAATTTCTGACACTCCCTCTTGAACCTTGTAGCTTTGCATGTTTAATCGATTGTCTTTCTTTGCTTTGCGAAGAGTGGCTTGTCGAGCGGCTTCGTGAGCAGATCCGCAATCATGTCTTCAAACTTTATGTACTGGACCTGGAGCTCTCCTTTCGTGATGAAATCTCGAATGTGATGGAACTTCAGAGGTATGTGTTTTGTCTTTGAATGGAAGACAGGATCCTGGGACAGATAAATGACACTCTGAGAATCCATCATCATCGTGCATGGTCCTCCTTATGGTATCCCAATTGCCTCCAACATCATCCGCAACCAAACTACCTCGTTTGCCACCTTTGAAGCTGCAACGTATTCAGCTTCACAAGAGGATTGAGCTACCAGGGTTTGCTTGTTGCATATCCAGCTGATTGCTGTTCCGCACGCTATTGAACATCCTCCAGTTACGGACTTGTTGTCATCTTTGTAGCTCGCCCAACTTGCATCATTGTAGTGGTGTAGCTCGAATCCTTTTCTTTCGTTTTCTACTCTGTAGGTTAATCCCATATTTTGGATACCCTTAAGATATTGTAGGATTCGTTTTGCCATTTGCCAATGTGCCATGCCTGGATTGGAAGAGAATTGGCTTAAAGTATAAACAAAGAAAGCTAGATCGGGTCTGGTACAAATTGTAAGGTATATCAGACTACCGATTAGGTTTTGATAGGGTATACCTTCCATCTTCTGTTTTTCTTCTTCTATTTTCAGGCAATCATGCTTTGTCAACTTGGCTCCAACTATCATTGGTGTGGCCTTTTCTTTGCAGTCCATCATGTGATACTGCTTCAGCACTTTTCTGGCATATTCAGACTGACTCAAGTGCATTTCGTCTTTTATTCGATCTCTTCTGATCTCTAGCCCGAGGCATTTTGTTGCTTCTCCTAGATCTGTGATTTCATAACCAATAGGATTGAAGAATGGATCTCCACAAGTTTTATATGCACTTTGAATTTCTATCATAATCTAATGTGAGTTTTTGAGTCAACTTGGAAATCTCTCAATTTTGTGTGTATTTTCTCTCTCTACCAAAGAGCAAAATTGGTCTATTCTCTCTCTACCCGAGGAGAGGAGCTTATTTTGCCTTAGTTATTACATGAAGATTTTCCACACGTGTGAAACACCTTTGGTTATGAATCTATGCATGTAGATTTGCCTCTTTGCCTTAGAATTTGTCATTAATCTTGGATTTTAATAAATGATCTAAAGTGCAAAAGTTTTGCTTAGGAGGTCAATTTCACACATTACGGCATTTCCACACGTGTCAATTTTCACAATAGGTTTCATCATTCATATGGTTGGATCTACCTTTACAACCTGCTCTCTATTCTTGAAGGTGAGTTTTCCGGTGCCTCAATTGTGAACCACTTGCATGACTCTCAACCAAGGTCTTCCTAGTAAAACTTAATAGGCGGAAGGAGACTAGAATTTCCATCACCACGAAGGTGATTACAAACTGTACTCCCGCTATCTTTACTAGGATGTCTTCAACTACACCTTTAGGTTTCACACAGGACTGATCAACTAGTTTGATAGCAAATCTTGTTGGTTTCAGTCCTTGTAATCCCCATTTTTGATACCGATGTGTCCGTTTGAGATTCTGTTTCAACACTAGACATTCGTTGGCAGTATGGTTCTGTGTACACACATGATACTGTAGCTATTTCTAATCTAGCGCGTTAGAAGACGATGCTACAACACCTTGTAAAGCCTTCATTTTTTTGTCAAACTGGGCTGCCAATTGCTCCATCTGTTATTTGTGTAGTTTTGTCATTTGTTCCATCAGTAGATCTGTTGAAATATTGATAGCATCTTCCATGGCTTTCTGCAACAAGGCATACTACTCCCGACCTTTGAGCTCTCTTCGGATGCTTCATGGTAATCCTGCGAGGAACCACATAATCACCACATGGTCGAGAGTCAGGGCTGCATTGCATTCGGATCGTAGATGTTTGACCCGTTCAATATAGTTCTGGACTCTTTCATTCCTTCCCATCTTGACCTTGCGTAACAGTAGAAATGGATCTTCTAGGACTGATAAGTGCCGCTTTAACCCCTTTCCAAGTAGACTTTTCTTTGGCCGATTGGTTGAAGAACTAGTCTTGGGATGCAGCTACTAATGACAAGGGAATAGCTTTAATTTTTCTACAGGAGTCTGTTCGTCATAGATCTCACACGCTTGTTCGTAGATCTGGAGGAACCTAATAGGATCTGTTGATCCATCATATTTTGGCATTTCGAGATCAGGTGCCCTCCGATCTGCTTGCAAGGGTACAACAGGTACGGGTTGATCCATTGTTGTTGGTCCTGCTTTTGCTCTAATCTGCGCGGTTGCAACTCAGGGAAGGTTTGGTACTTGGTTTCCTGCTCTTCCGGGTACTGATCGTCCTGATCTCAAATTCATTCATCGAGGAAGTCCAAGTTCAATAAATCTTGAGGGATGTAGCGAATGCCACATGGATTTGTAAGGATTTGATCTGTTTTGATGGCTTTTGCTGTGATTTTAGCTCTTTTCAATGGTTTTTCCTTGATTTCTCTCTGATTTTTGCTCTGATTGGCCTGAGATTTTCGTAGTAGACAAATTTGAGACAGATCTTACTAATGTCTGATGATGTTTTTGACCACTTTTTGGCTTATAGATCAATCAATACTTCAAACTAACTCTCACAGACATGATCATTAATGTAAAATGACCTTTTGAAAACAATGGAATAATCAACGAGAGTTACTTGTGCGAGGATATCCTATTTTTTATTATTTTCTTCTTCTTTTGACACTTGGAATCACTTTTTAGCTTACTGGAACAAGATGAACTCTCGTAGACTTGTCTGTGAGCTTATCTCAGTGATATGTAGCTACATGAGGTTTGGCGAGAGTTAGTTGTCATAGAACACTAAAAAAATAATGTTTGCGAGGGTTCTACCTTCAATTTTGCTCTTTTGGGACTTGGAAACTCTCGTAGGGGGTGTTAAACTGTAAAGTAACTCTTGGAGACTCGTCTGTGAGCTTGTCTCAGTGAGAACTAGCTTCATGAGGTCTGGTGAAGGTTACTGAACAGTTTTGAAAAAAAAAAAAATTCAGGTTTTGATTTTTTATGGTATTTTCACTGTTTTTTGAAATCTGTTGGGAACTAACTCTCATAGGCTTCTATGCTAGGACAGTGTCCTTGCTGCCAGTCACACTTAGCATGTCTGATTCTACTGCCATTACTTCTCACATCAACAACTTTAAGTCTTCAATGAATCAGTTAGTAGCTATAGGATGTGTTATTCAAAATGATGATGTCGTTATGACCTTGCTTTCTTCTCTTCCAAAGTCGTATGAACACTTTGTGGTGATGATCTCTACACAACCCGACCTCACTCTTCAAAAGGTGATCGGTCATCTTTTTCAAGAAGAAATGCGGAGAAAGACCAGCGGCCTATCCATCAAAGATAAGTCTGTGGCCCTGTACGCCAAGAAGAAAGACCATTCCAAGGCCAAAAATCAACTGCAGCAGCAACAACAGAAGCCTCATACTCAAGGTGAGAGTAGTGGATCGTGCAAGAAGCTCTTCTGCAGATATTGCAAGAGAACTAATCACGACATCAAGGAATGTCGAATCCACATCTACAATGAAGCAAATAAGCAACAACAATAGCAGCCAGATTCCTCCAATGCGACAGAATTCAAGGAGCAAGATTCACATTTGCTAATGGCTTACAACAGTGGCAACGAAGACCAAGACAACTGGCACCTGGACAACGGTGCTACCCAACACATGACCTCTTGCAAGAAATGGTTTACTGAGTATACAACTTACAACAGAGATCAATTCATCTACCTTGGGGATTCAAGCACCATACACGTGGAAGACAAAGGGACAGTCAAGATCACGTTCAACATCGATCTTTTTATTTGTGTTCCCAATGTTCTTTACGTACCTCAGCTATCAAAGAACTTATTATCAGTTTCTAAGATAACTGATGAGAGCTACACTATTACTTTCTCTTCTGAACAATGTACAATATTCGATAAAGACACTACTCTGACTACGTGCACTAGAGTCGGAAATCTATACGTACTCTCTGATTCATTTGCATTAGCTACTATCTCTCATGAAAATGTAAACGATAATGCTATTTTGTGGCATAGTTGATTTGGACACATGAATACAGGTCACTTTCTTATATGCATTGTAATAATCTAGTTGATGGATTGTATTTTCCTTCTTCATTACATAGGAAATCTTTCTTCTGTGAATCCTGCATTTATGGCAAACACTCTAGAAGCAAGTTTCCCAAATCACATCCTGTCAAAACAAAGCATGTATTAGATCTTGTACATAGTGATCTTTGTAGTCCAATGTCAACTCCATCCTTAGGAGATGCAATATATTTTATCACTTTCATAGATGATTATTCTAGATGGTCTACAGTCATGTTAATTAAGCACAAATCAGAAGCCTTTGAATGCTTCAAAAGATTCAAGGCCATGGTTGAGACACAAACGTCTACAAAAGTGAAAGCTCTCCGAACTGATGATGGCGGCGAATACCTCTCTAACGATATGATCGACTACCTGGTTGAACATGGCATTCGAAGACAGTCCACAACTTCCTATTCTCCTCAACAAAATGGAATTGCAGAAAGAAAGAATCGAACACTTCTCAACTCAGTCAGATCCATGCCACATCAAACGCACCTACCTGCAAATTTTTGGGCAAAAGCTACTGCCACAGCCTGTTACGTATAAAATAGATCCACCACTAAAGCCGTCAACAGTAAAAATCCTTATGAAGTGTGGCATGGACACAAGTCCCCCTTTGACAAATAAATGTATTTTCATTGGCTATCCTTATGAGCATAAAGCTTACAAAGTTTATGATCCATCCACCAATGTAGCATTTGTCTCTAGGGATGTAATCTTCCAAGAACATACATAATATGATTTTAAACAACCATTGATAAACGATGCTATGTCATTTCATCCTATTTTACGTAGCATGGAATCTTCCAACGATAATGTTTCTTCTACAAAACCTGCAGCTACAGCTATAGAAGCCGAGCAGCCAACAATACTTGTCAATAGATTAGACCAAGCTAGCTCGAAGAGATCTAAAAAAATTCAAGAAGAAGCATCATCGCATTCTGGTCAACCAAATATTCGAAGATCCTCACGGACTCGAACAGTAGTTGAGAGGTATACACCTCAATCATTCTAGACTTCATCAGAAGAACCAAAGACCCTACCCGAAGCAATTAACTCCAAGGATGCTCTGAAGTGGCAAGAAGCTATGGAAAGCGAGTACAACTCACTTTTGACAAATCAGACCTGGACACTAGTCGACTTCCCACTCAAAGAGAGTTATCGACAACAAGTGGATCTTCAAAAAGAAGATCAACTTTGATGGTTCCATTTCAAAATAGAAAGCACAGCAAGGAGTGGACTATCAAGAAATTTTTACTCCTGTTGTCAAAATGTAGTCAATCAGGACTCTGATTGAAATAGCAGCTGCGAAAGACCTCGAAATGTACCAGATGGATGTCAAGACAGCGTTTTTCAATGACAATATCGAAGATGAGTTGTATACCTTCCAATCGGAAGGATTCGAAGTCAAGGGCCAAGAGCACAAAGTGTGCAAGCTCCACAAGGCAACCTACGGTCTAAAGTAGGCCACAAGAGCATGGTTTGATATAATCAACTCTTATCTCATTCAATTGGGTTTTGCAAACAATTCAGCTGACTGTAATGTTTATTCTAAGCATATAGGTTTCCATTCAGTCCACATAGCTCTTTACGTAGATGATGCATCTATTTTGTCTAACGACACTTTCCTAATGCACACTACTAAGAGCGATCTGTCAAAGGAATTTGACATGACTGATCTAGTCTTTGCTAGAAATTTACATTACTAGGAATAGACTTCAGAAGAAAATCTATCTTAGCCAGCAGACATATCTAAAAGACATTTTAGAAAAATATCATATGTCTGATTGCAAACCAATTGATACACCAATGGATCCAAGTATTGTATTGACTAAACCTTCTTGTGTTGAGACCAATAGTGAAGTACTCGACTTAGCGACATACCCTTATCATTCACTAATCGGATCTTTGATGTATGTGATGCTATGTAGTAGACCAGATTTAGCATACACTATTAGCACGTTAAGTCAATTCATGTCTAATCCTAGGATCTCTCATTGGAAAGTATTAAAGAGAGTGATGAGATATATTCAGGGAAGTTTAGATCACATTCTGTGTTATGATAAAAATGCTATCGACCCACTCGTCCTGCGAAGCTACTCCGAATCAGATTGGGGAGGAATAGTCTCCACCAGAAAATCTACCTTCGGGTTCTGTTTCTATCTGGTAGGGGGATCGATTTCATGGAACTCAAGGAAGTAGAAATTAGTCACGCTTTCTTTGACAAAAGCAGAGTACATCACAACATGTCAAGCTTCAAAAGAAGCTATATGGATTACATTATTACTTCACGACCTACATATTCACACTCAGTTCAATGCTACCACCATTATGTGTGACAACTTGAGTTGTATTTCACTGTCACTGAATCCCAGATTTCATGGCAAGTCTAAGCACATAGAAATCCAATATCATTTTATTCGGGAGAAAGTTTTTTTAGAGCAAGTGATCATTCAATACTGCTCCACAAAAGAAATGGTTGCAGACATCTTCACTAAAGCGCTACCCAGGATCAAGCATCAGAAATTTTTCAGCATGCTGAACCTGACAAAGATACCAAGGGACTATTGGAAATTAAGTCCACAGTTGTCTCCTTGGTGAATACAAATTCTATTTTCAAGATTATTCTTCCTGTAGGAATCATAAAATTTTCTATTTTGCTATTATGCAAAATTGTTCTCATTCTGTGTGCAATTTTTACACTAAATCGAATCCAATCAGCCGAACTATTTGAAAGTTGACTTCATCGACTTTTCGGCTAATCTACATCAAAGGGTATCCTTTCCCTTCTAATTCTACATTCGAATGGCAAAGCATCATGGAGAACATTGAAGGCCTGATCATCCTCGACTTCTTCAACAAACAAGTCACTCGACATCGAAGTCTTCGAAGTCCTCAACTTCTTCAATAAAGTCTTCGACTTCCTTGACTTTTTCAACAAAGAAGTCACTCGGCATCGTAGTCCTCGACTTCTTCAATCAAGTCTCCGAAGTCTCCGACTTCGACTTCTTGGACTTCCTCAACTTCTTGGACAATCAAGTCACTCCACATTGAAGTCTCCGAAGTGTTCGACTTCTTCAACTTCGTTCATCAACCGAAGTCTCAGACTTCTTTGACAACTTCGTTCATCAACCGAAGTGTCTAATGAGAAACGTCTCCAGCCACTTCCCAAAATGTGAAGTGAGAGAAAATGTGCGACGTTCTCATCCACGTTAGCGATTGCCAATCGCCTGACCATGTATTTAATATACAACTGTCATTTTGTCATTGTAGTTAAACTACTTCTTAAGTACAACAAAATATTTAGTTAGATGACAAACATTTATTGTAATTGAATACACAGATCCGGTGTGTAAATACACCTTCATTACACACTCCAGGTGATGCTCCGTCTATTAGACGAATGATTTTCAGCCTCCAAGTTACACCGCCATTCTGGTTGTAACTCATTGTTATGCTTCAGCATTACGCTTTTCTATCTGTGTATAATGTAGATGAATGCTTGTTGTGATTTGAATGCACTTCGCTTCTGTTTAATCACGCTCATTTACTCACTCTGATCAGAACACGGACGTCTACGACTCCTCAGTTTCTGATCAGACGATGGCTGTCTTTGATGCCTAAGGAACTTGCGTTTTTCATCACACAATCAATCTAAGTTTTCAGAATTGAACTTCTTATTGAATCTGATTTCCAGTAACACCTCACATAGTTTCTAATCTCTTCGGTGGACCGTACTCATTCATTTGTTTTTTAGTATGAATTGTTTTTTTTAAGATCATGTTGGGCAGAGTACTTGAGCTGCAATTATAACTTAGCATTTACATTCATTAGATTGTTTTTGCATGTAGCAACCCATAATATCTTCTTCGTTCGTGTTCTACCGCCCTATCAGGGACCGTGTTACATACCTATGTAACTAGCAGTAATTCAGACCCTAATAGTCCATTTAGTGTTGGGGACTAAATGACAAGGTACCCTTAGGATTAAGGGTATGTGCCCTTGGATAAGGACAGACAAGTGACTATACCTTAGTTGGAGGTATGGAATCACGTGACCCTTGGATTTAAGGGTATGTGCCTTAGATTAAGATACTATTGTCCTTGGTTAAGGGCAGGTAGGTGTCTATGCCTTGGATGGAGGTATGGAACCTAGAGAGGTGTTAGAAAGTCATTGGATGACTATTTTTCTAAACCTTGGGCCTCAACCTTGAACCATATCACTTTATTGGTCTAGGATCAAAGTATACTTGCACAACTTGGGCAATGGGACCTAGTAGGAGGGAGCCCTTCTAAAGTGTCCATTGAATTCCCAACTCCCACAAGAAAGGCATTCAAAAAGTCATAGATTATGGAAGGAGTCTCTTGACATTCCATAAGCCTATGGAGGCTCTTGGAGACTCTTTAACTCCCCTAGACTTGTCTCTCTCTCTCTCTCTCTCTCTCTCATTGGATGTGCATGGAACTCCATAGTGCATTGGAGGGGTCCATGGGCCATCTATATGAGGGTAGTAGGGCGCCCATTGGGGGGGAGAGATCTCTCTTGTTTGCTTGGCTTATGCTCTAGTGTTGCTACTAGTGTGTAGAGTGCTTTCTTGTGGTAGTATGCTTGAGGTTTGGATCTTGCTTATGGTATGGGACATAATCAGGGTTTGGATCTTGAGTATGCTATGGAGTGTTGTGGTATGCTTGTGATTTTTTTATGGTTAGCAAGGGGGTGCTAGATAGGTCTTGCTTGGAGCTTGGATCTAGCTATGGTTGGGTGGTGAATACTTGAGGCCAGCTTGTTATCTATCTTTTGTTTGAAGAGTAGGGACACAGGTGGAGAAGAGATCCTTGGAGGCTTGCAGATCCTTACTTGCAGGTGGAGGCATCCTAGCTTGGAGTTGGGGAGCATCTTGAAGCTTGCAGGTTGCTTGGAGGACATTTGGAGGCTCTACCTTGGATTTGGAGGACTTCCTCACCTCTACTTGTAAGTTTTCATAAAGCTTCATTAGTTATCCATTTCTAGACACTAGTTTCTTGGTTTTGGAAATCTAGAATAGTGAGAAATGTGAAAACTTGGTTGCTTTTGAAATGACAAATAGAATTAGAATGGGAATGAGAACTTTATGTAAACATTAGCTTGGATTAGTTAATTGAAGTTTACATAAAGATTTGGTTTTCATTTTTGCTTTTGATTAAGGCAAATGTAGCTTGTTGTTGTTTTCCTCTTAAGTTTGGATTAAGCTTGCAAATAGTAGGCTTGGATTGAGCTTACAAACAATAAGATTGAATGAATAGAAGTAAATGTTTTTTATTTGCATTTGATGTAACAATTGAAACATTTCTATCATTCTAATTTGAGCACTTGTTGTTGTATCTGCATAATAGGAAAACACACAAGCAACCCTAATGGATCAAACCAATGAAAACCCAACATTTGATCTATCGAACCCATACAATGTGGCACAAGCTCTTGAACTTTTATACCAACAAATTCAAGCCACTAATAAGCAGCTTCTTGAAACTAATCAAAGAAACCAAGACTTAGAGTCTAGGTTAGCCAATCAAAAGAAGCATATCGTTCCACCTCCTGTAAAAGTGTTTAAGAGTGAGAAGAAAGATAAGAACTTACAAGTGGTAAGTTTTTGGCTGAATGTTTGGAACAAATACTTTGCCATGAACCAATTCCCTGAATCTGAGATGTTATCCACTGTCACCATGTTCCTTGAAGGAAGAGCCTTAGTTTGGTGGGATGACTTAGTTGCAAAGGGCAATCAACCTTGTACATGAGATGGTTTTTGCAAGCTTTTTAGGGATTATTTTCTACCACTTTTAGATGTCTATGAACACTTCCAAAAGTTGAGTCAATCTAACCATGAATAAAGGTTTGGAACAATTTATTCAAGATTTTCATGAGTACCCGAATCCACTTTATAGTGATATTCCGCCTAAGGTACAAATGTTAATGTTTATTGATGGGTTACCAAAAGATTATTAAGTGGATGTGTGTAGGAACCATCCAAAAACCCTAGAAGATGTTATTAGGGCTGCAAAATACTTTGATGACACACGTAAGCCACCTAGGAGTCAACAACCTAATGAGCAGAAAAAAAGTTTTCAATTTAAGAGGGGGGATAGGGAAGCTGTTAGTGAAACACAAATCAATTCCAACAATCTTAAGAAAACCAAGAAAAACTTTAAAAACCATCAAGGTGGCATTGATAAAGCTGAAGCTTGTAAGAAGAACCTGTGCTTCAAGTGCAATGGCGAGGGTCACCTTGTACGAGATTGCGACAAATAACCAGCTTCTACCTCAGGTAATCTATCTCGAAGTAATGAGATGGATGTATTTTGTCCTTAGTTCTTTAGTCTTTGGACCTAATGACCTTAAGTGCATTAAAAGTAAAGAAATTGAACAAGGTAACCGTTAAGAATAGATATCCACTACCGCGGACGGATGACCTAATAGATTATCTTGGTGGTGTTGGGTACTTTACCAAGATAGATATAAGGTCGGGATTCCATCGAATACGCATTAAGGCAGAAGATATACAAAAAATCAGGTTTCGAACTCGCTTTGGTCACTACAAATTTTTGGTGTTGCCTTTTGGTTTGACCAATGCACCGGCAACTTTCCAACAAATGATGAACGATTTGTTCATGCCATATTTGGGAAGATTCGTAGTGGTATTCTTAGATGATATCCTAGTATTCAGTAAGACTTTGGCAGAACATAAAGAGCATCTTAGGATTGTCTTGGACATTCTAAAAAGGGAAAAGCTCTTTGCCAAGGAGTCTAAGTGTGACTTTTTTGCTAAGAAATTGTCCTACTTGGGGCATAAGATTTCCGAACGGGGGGGTGGAGATTGAGGCTGATTGTATCCAGAGGGTTATTGATTGGCCTATTCTCACCACAATTCGGAAAATCAAGTCTTCCTTGGGGTCTGTGGGATTTTTCCGTTGGCATATTCCCCAATTTGTTCGATTGGCACAGATTTAAAGGGGAGGCAAGCTAGATGGGTTGAGCTGATGCAAATCTTTGACTTTTCTATATTTATTGTAAAGGAAGTCAAAATAGTCTAGCGGATGCTTTGAGTCGGTTACCGGTTATTAATCAGTTGTGCTTTATTGTTATAGAACCAGGGTTGTTTCAGTCTCTTCAAGAACTATATGAGTCCGATCCTTTTTTGGGAAAGTATTGGCAACAAGTACTTTCGGGGTCGATTCAGATTTGCAAGATTCCTCGAATCAGGGAAAGACTAAAACGGATTTCCTAATTCGAAACAAGATTTTGTTTCGTAAAGGAAAGGTGTGTGTACGAATGATACTGTAAGGGCCCAAATCTTGCATGAGTGTCATGATAGTCCATGCGCAGGACATCCGGGTATACAAAGAGCACTTGACTTAGTTCGAAGGCAATTTTGGTGGCCTAAGATGAAAAGTCAGGTAGAGGCCTATGTACTTAAATGTACTAAGTGCCAGTTAAATAAAGCAGAGAGGCTAAAAGCTAGTGGCCTATTACATCCTTTAGATATTTCTATCGAAAAGTGGGAAGGTATATCTATGGATTTTGTGGTCGGGCTTCCACGTACAGAGAAGGGCCACGATTCGGTTTGGGTCATTGTTGACAGAATTACGAAGTTTGCTCAATTTATCCCAAAAAAAATTACTGTTATTTCAGAACTAGCACAACTATTTGTTGAGAAGCTTTTTCGACTATACGGGTTGCCTTGCGATATTGTCAGTGACCGTGACCCAAAATTCACTGGAAATTTTTGGCAAGCAGTATGTGAAAAGTTGAAAACAACTTCAAGTTTGAGTTCTACAGACCATCCGGAATCAGACAGTCAATCGGAAAGGACCAATCAAACGATGGAGGATATGCTTCGAGCATATGTGGGCCATCGGCAGTCTGATTGGGAATTGTACCTTCCACTGGTGGAATTTGCATATAATAGTGCAAAACATTCAGCGACCGGATTCAGCCCTTTCATGCTTATGTATGGTTTTCAACCTCGATCACCAATTAGTGTTGGCATGAAAAACTTATGGGTGCAACCCGCAGTTGATTTCCTTGCGGATATGCAAGAGATGTTACAACTGGCTAAAGATAGCATAAGAAGTGCCCAGGACAGGGCAAGGCACTATGCTGATCTATCTCGGAAGCACAAGGTATTCATGGTCATATTGTCATGTCAATGGCAGGTGATAAAGGTTCTCTTGGAGCAATATCCTTGCCTTTGATGTCGACGAACTGATCCTCAATAAAGACTGTATCCCGGCTATACAAGATTTGTTGGGTATCAGGATCATACAACTTGTATGTATTATCAAATGAAGTATATCCAATCATGATGGTCTTGAGACCTTGGAAGTCCAGTTTCTTCTTTGTGTCTTTCGGGATCTGTGCGTAGGAAACGCATCCGAACACTCTTAGGTTCTTCACAGAAGGCTTAGATCCTGTCCATATCTCCTAGGCATTCTCTCTCTCTCTCTCTCTCTCTCTCTCTCTCTCTCTCTCTCTCTCTCTCTCTCTCTCTCTCTCTCTCTCTCTCTCTCTCTCTCTCTCTCTCTCTCTCTCTCTCTCTCTCTCTCTCTCTCTCTCTCTCTCTCTGGTTGGGTGTGAATAGCTTTGGGAAGGTGCTCAAGCCTGTTGAAATGGAAACATAATCCATCTTGACTTTAGGCTTGCTACAAACATTGTGCCATTCAAGTATGTTGTTCATAAATGCAAATGCCAAAATTGGTCCAGATAGAACTCGAGCTACATGGATATGTCAAATCTAGTTTGATGTAGACTTAGAATTAGCAAAAATATGCTATTAGAATCTCGTGGCAATTCACATGCATTGATTGTAAGTGATCCATAGTGACATGTAACGCATGCACAAAGTGAAATGGACACATGCATGATGATTTGTACATTTCTATTTAGAACTAGCACACTTGGAAAAGTCGGTAGAAATTCATGCATGAGATGTGACAAATGTCACATAGACTCTAGTTTTCACTTTAGATGTCATTAAATGATGGATGGATGTGGTTCTACCTCGAGCTACCTCAAACTCCATAAATATGTGTAGCTCTCTTCATGATTTTTGATGAGGAACCAAAGCTTTGTAGCTATCTCTTGTCATTTTGGATCCACACAAATTTTGCTTGTTATCTCTCTATCTTTCTCTCTCTAACTCGTGTTGAGGCTAATGCTAATACACTAATTTCTTGTACTTTTGATCACTTATGATTCATTATTCTCTAATGATTAGCATGCTAGATTGTGGTTAAGCCATAACTTCTGTACTAGATCTTGTTAGTCAATATAGAATCAGGTTATTGTGCTAATCATAAAGCTTAATTAGATCTATCATACTTGTGGATCTTTCTCACACTGTGAATTCTGAAAATTTTGTCATGGTATCAGAGCCAAATTGAGCTTTGCATGCTAACATCTCTCAAGCTCCAATGATTATTGTATTAAAAGCATGTGCAAGTAAAGGATGATTGTAGTAAGAGCATGAATCAAGAAGACAAACATGGCTTTAAAATAGTTAATTTGATACATACTGGGCAACAACGGGAATGAAAATGTGACTAATATTGTCCTACTCTTATGAATAAAAAATTTCTCCATTGATTCCCGATTTGTCAAATCATCTTTTTTTTTTCCGTAGCTCTTTGGTAAAATAGTGGATTGATGATGCATATTCGATCTTTTTCATTGATCTGCTCTAAACATAATATGCAGAAATGTAATTCTCTTATATAAGTATATAATGAAATTTAAGATTTACAGACATGACTATAACCAAATATAAATAACCAGTGTATATGTAGTTCTTACTCCATGCACATTTGCACAAGATCATCTATTGCCCAATCGCTCCCGAGAAGTTGCAGCAACATGAACCTATGAAACTCATAGGTATCATAATGGCAACTTATTTTTTCCTTTTCCTCCAAATTCAATAAACTACAGAACAAAAACTACAATTGGTTAATATTGTTACAAAACTCTCTTGATAAACATGCACTTTTCGAACGATATTTCATGATGTACAAGAACTTAAAAAATTGGAATATAGTAACATCCTCTTTACCTCAATATGGTAGCATCTTCTTGAAAAGAGAATTGCAAAGCTACAATCTTGGAGGATAAAGAATCTTTGTTATTTTTGGACATTGAAGCAAGTTCCACCTACTTTCCAAATAGAACAATGATTATTTCCAACAAACCTCTTTTCATTTCGAATAAACGACAAACTTAAGAACTAGCAAAAAACAATGATAACTAGATTCGAAACTTCAGATACCTTTCCAAGTTTTCTATATGATGTGCTCAAATTTTTTTTTTTCTCTTCGACCATGATGCTTGAAGCACATTGATTTTCATCTACACGGTCTTTCATCTGAAACATTGAAAAAATACACATACAATTCTCTTTATACATTCACGTACAAATCATATAAATGTACATGTGAAGTATAAAAAACAAGTACACTTCTAGAAGCAATGGGTTCAAGTCTCATCAACCATAGATTTCGGTTGCACTAAGGACAAAGGATCTGGCATCATAACGTCCACCTTTGCATGAGCTTGTTGCGTCACATTCAAGTAACATTAGAAAATCATGAGAAATTCAACAGTGGCAAAAGAATTAAATTTGTAAAAACCTTGATAGCAAGTTCTTTACCTCAAATAATGGCTGAGCTAAACATGATTGCTATGGCGTTGGATCCTTCTCTATAGCAGCACGCTACATGACATATGAAAAAGATTATGAAATTGTTAGAAAATTTATCTCTATCTCTCTAATGAGGTCCATACTTTTTATAAGGCTTTTACAATTTAGAGTATGGCATCCCATGCATTATCTTGTGTCTCAAAGTACATGTGTAATAATTAGATTCTTAAAAAGAAGTGAGGTTAAATCTCTTTAACTGTAGATAACGGCCGAGCTGAACCCAACTATTGTAGCGTTGGATCCTCCTCTACAGCAACACGCTGCATGATCAAAACCAAAATAAGAAATATATCTCATTCTCTCTCTCTTTTTCATTCTCTCATTCTCTCTCTTTGTCTCTCTCCCTCTCTCTCTCTCTTTATGTAGATAGCTAGGACCATACCAAGTTTCAAAAAAAAGAGATGGAGAGAGAGAAAGAAGAAATGAGAAAGCGAACTAACCCGGAATAAACTTTTCATCATCTTCATCTGCATCTGTACAGTCTTTCGGAGTTCTTCCATTTCTCCACTTTGTCTCTCTATCTCCTTCCTCATTTCATCTACTTGGGAAAAATGCTACATCTCTTTTCTGTAGACATTTAGGTCTCTTACTCTCTTTCGTCCCCGACTATTTTCTTCTAAAATCTTCATTACTTTCTCGTCGGGGTTTGTTCCTGGCGTATTGAAATCTTCGTTCTACACAACAAAAAAACATAACTAATCAAATTTCCAAGCAAAATTTTATTTATGTTCATCATTACATTTTATAAAATTAAATGCATTTAAACCATTCAAAAAATATATATGTAAATATATCTCATGTTGGGTGTTACCTTCAAAGTCTCAGCCATGTCAAGATCCAACTTGTCTGCTTTTAGTTTGCCACAACATTTACATGTATAAGTGGCAACAGTTGGAGCCCTATTCTTTTCTTGTGCCTGGAATTTGGCACTCAACAATAGACAAAAATAAATGACATCATGAAAAAAGAAGTTTCGCATATCGGAATATACAAATACAAGTTTTGTTGTATACACACATACCAGTCTCATATTGATGCCCGCATATCTAGCTCAACCAACATTCGGCATCTTTTGTTGGTTTGCTCTATTTCTCTTGTTTTGTTGACTCAATTTCTAAGCAAATTATTGTACACATATCAAGCAAATGAATAATAAGTCAGTAGTAGGATAAATAAATCATGCACTAACTAGAGATGACCAAGCATTCAAGTCAAATTTTGGTTTCAAAATACATAGATAAAACAAAAAAGTGGAATACAACTTGGAAAGTTTCGCTTTTTAAGTATTGACGTAGAAGCTGTCGTCTCTTCTTTTCGATCCACTCAGAACATTTTGGCGTTAAATTTTCTGCCTTTGCTTTATCAATGTCATTCTTGAGTCTCTGTCTCAATGAACAAAAACTAGACGACAATTTGTCCTTGAAGTACTGTGATGAAAACTGGCAATCATATTATGCTTGTGATATGAAATAAAATTCATCAAAATATCTCTCTCTCTCTCTCTCTCTCTCTCTCTCTCTCTCTCTCTCTCTCTCTCTCTCTCTCTCTCTCTCTCTCACACACACACACACACACACACACACACACACACACACACACACACACACACACACACACACACACACACACACAAACACACACCCTCTCTTTCACTTGAAACTCACACACACACACACACACACACATGATCTATATAAGATTCAAATAAAAGTAGAGTAGTACCAACAATGCTTGACAAATAGCCTCGATTTGCACCTTTGGCACATTTCTAATTGTTGGATAATGTAGATCCAACTTGGCCTTCATCAACATGAGCATGTGCATCCTATCTTTCATTACTTTATTGTTGAAGGTGTGCTCAAGGGGATTAGGGAATCGTCTCTTTAAATCATCTATGACCTGGCGCTTCTCAATGATAGGGACAACCATCCAGTCTCTGAACATATTCCTATCAAATGCCCCATGACAGAGCTCTCTCATATAAGCTAGGACCTCCTTCCCGTTCACATCCTCAACTATAGCCCATGTCGTATCAATGTCATAGTATAATATCGGACTGGCTCTAGCAGGTGGGGCGTTGTAACCAGGTGCGGTGTCATCAAGTGGTGGTGCGTCACGCACAGGTGAGTCATCTCTATATCTAGGCTCCTTGAAATCATCGTCACCTCCACAAGCAAAAAAACAACCACCTAAATGACTCTTACATGGTGCTGACCTAGCAACGCGACGTGTGGAGGTCTGAGGAGTGGACCTATGTGGTGAGGGCCTCTGTGATGGTACGGGTGAGTGCCTCTTTGATGGTACGGGTGAATGTGCACTAGTGAGGGGCCTATGAGGACTACCCTACTGTGAGGCCGCTGGAGAGTTTAACATGGACCTAAGCTGCTGGAAAACAGCATCCATTTGTTCTCTCTGCCTAGCAGACGCACTACTTAACCAGTTCATACACTCTTCATGAGACAGAAAAAGACCGGACCCAAGGAATAAAGGGTCAGACATCTGCATATTAAAAATGAACTATGATTAAGATAACAATGATAAACATAAAACATAAAATTAACTATAACCACAAACCTAAACATAAACTTTATCCCCTTTTTATTCAATTTTTCTCTGATAATCCTTACCTCTGATCCACTGTTTTTAAATCTTTTACCCTAAATCTCTTTATATCATGTCCTCATGTATACCCTTTCTATAAATTCTTTAATCTAAACTCTAAACACTAAAGCCCTTTTCAACTGTCTTACTTGTTTTCATGATTTTAAAACATTTATCTTTATCAAGAGCATATGCTCTTCACATTATTTTAGAAAGTTTCAATTGAAAGAAAATACCCACAAACAAAGCAACAAGATTTTAACAAAACGTAAACAATGCTCACCTTGTCTCCAAAAGCTTTGTTTCAAAAGCTTTACCCCAAGGAACTTTACTCCAAACTGAGGATACTGTGATAAAAGTGAGGAAAAAGAGTGTCAATGAGAGAGAGAGAGAGAGAGAGAGAGAGAGAGAGAGAGAGAGAGAGAGAGAGAGAGAGAGAGAGAGAGAGAGAGAGAGAGAGAGAGAGAGAGAGAGAGAGCAAGCTTTACTCCAAGCTTTACTCAAACTGCTTTAACTCTAATGAAAGGAAAACAAAAGAGTGTCAATGAGAGAGATAAAAGGATAGAGAGTCATCAAGGTTTTCAAAAAACTTACTTTACTCCAAGCCCTACTCCAAGCTTTACACCCTTTTAAATAGCTTTACTCCCTTTGAGAAGCTTTCTTATGCTCTCTTTGAAAAGGTTTACAAGCTTTTAAATAGCTTTGCCTCAAGCTTTTGAAAAGCTTTAACTCTGATGAAAAAAAAAACAAAAGAGTGTCAATGAGAGAGAGAAAAGAACATAAACAACAATAAACACAAATGTAACAAAGCAAAACAAGTAAACTTTTGAATGTTGGCTATGGTGCTTACCTTTGTGTCCAATGCTCAACTTTTTGCTCAAGCCCTGGCTATGGTGAGAAGGTAAAGAGCTTTGGCTGTGACAAAAGAACATAAACAACAATAAACACAAAAGTATCAAAGAAAAACTGGTAAACTTTTGAATGTTGGCTATGGTGCTCACTTTTTGTCCAATGCTCAACTTTTTCTCCAAGCCCTAGCTATGGTGAAAAGGTAGAGAGCTTTGGCTATGACAAAAAAGCATAAGAAGGATCAAGCATCATTAGAAGAGCCATAGAGAGCGGCACCACCGCTAGGTGCAAAAATATCCTCCTCCTCGTGCTCAAAAACCGAAAATCGAAATGGGAAAAAACCGCACACGCCACACGATTCGGCTTCCGGTGATCGACTCTATGGTCGACGCTAGCAGCGTCGACCATAGAGTCGGCCAAAAATTGCAGAAATTTTTTTCTACAATTCTTGCCATAATGGTAGAAATTGCCAAAAATCTTTCGCAATTTCGTCTGCAATTTGCAACAATTTTCGCAATTTCTGCCATGTCTAAAAATTGCGAAAAAAAATTTCGTAGTTTTGTTTGCGATTCCTACCACGACAGGAGAAATTGCAAGAAAAAAAAAATTCAATTTTTTCTGCAATTTCTGTCGTGGAAAGTTTTCCACAATTTCTGCCATGGCCTAAAATTGCAAAAAAAAAAATTCCGCAATTTTGTCTGCAATTTCTACCACGATGGGAGAAATTGCGAAAAACTTTTTGCAATTTCTGCCGCGGAAACGTTTTTCGCAATTTCTGCCATGGCCTAAAAATTGCAAAAATTTGTTTCCGCGATTTTGTCTGCAATTTTTACCACGACGGGAGAAATTGCAGAAAATTTTCTACAATGTTTTCTGCAATTTTTACTACGGAAACATTTTTCACAATTTCAACCACGGCCAAAAATTTCGAAAAATCTTTTCTGCACTTTTTTTTCGCAATTTCTGTGATGACGACAAAAATTGCAGAAGTTTTTCGCAATTTTTTCCGCAATTTCTGCCATGACGGTAGAAATTGCGGACAATTTTCTACAATTTCTGCCATAACGGTATCAATTGCAGAATTTTTTTTTCACAATTTTTGGGCTTTCTGCAATTTCGACCAAGAAAAATTGCGGAAAATTTTTTTGTTTCGCAATTTTTGCCACCTTTTCTTGTAGTGCCCTCTCCCTCTCAGTAAGGAGAACACCAACTCAATCAAGGGGATAATTGTGAAGTTTTCACACGTGGGGACAGCCCAAACAATGTGAATGAGTGATTGCACATAGATTCCCCACCAAAGAGATAGATTGAATCTAGCTTGGCAATTATAAGGCAAAGCACTAAATACATGCATGAAACATTCACCACATATCATACACATGTGAAGGAAACTTGTGGTGAAAAAAACTAAGGAAAATTATAGCTTGCTCTCAAGTAGAGAGAGAATGCAAAAAGTCTATGTGTAGAATTCCAAATCTTCCCGAAAAAACTAAGTGTAGAATCACTCTCTCACACTCTCTAATAGTGTCTTGAGCTCCAAGAGGTATAGTCAAGAAGCAATATGTTTGGACCTCTTACATATCACCTCTAAATTTGATTGGTCTAGTGACTTGGCATCTGTTGCAAATGATTGGACCAATTCTATGGATCTCTCTCTTATGTTTGGTCACATGACAACATGACAATACAAAATTAGATGTCATTAGCCCACTACACTACCTCAAGCTACATCATGGACTAATTTTGGCCTAATCACCTAACACCATGTGTACAAGGGGTGGAAAAGTCAAAGTATCCCCAGCTCTCTTTATCTATTTTGATGAGCCTACTTTGATACCACATTCTATCAAGCAATTATGTAGCTAACTAACTAACTAACTAATTACAAACACACACACACACACACATAAATGGTAAATGAATTGATAACAAAAATATCAACTCATCAAATATAGCAAATTAAGTAGTGGATGTTTGTGCAATAACATTGAACAATTCAACATTACATTATCAATTTTCATACTAATCTCAGAAGTCTGTGCAACACCTCTACACTTTGTATCTTTGTATACTGCAATCTAATAATACCTTTAATACATTGCAGTGCATGAATGTTGTTTGCAAAAATATCTCTCTTTTCTTTTGCATATTTTCTTAATACTAGTCGATTCTAGTTTGTCTATACAAGTTTGAGATTTAGCTTTTTGATCCTACATTGTTCTATCGTTTTGTTTGTTCCTTATTCACCTAGCTAATTGACTCATTGATTTAACCAGCTATCTATTGAAAATACATGGTTGCCTCAACATCATGGGATAAAAACTGATACAATCATAATAGCAACATTGAGCATTGTAAAAAATGATTCATATAGGACCTAAACATTGTATCACTCTACATTTATAAACCCTAAACTATACAATGTATTTGGTCAAGATAACAAACAACTCACCAACATTACTGATATAAGAAACGGACATGCTTGCTGACTTGATTCAATATTCGGAGTTTGTCATTAAATAAGGTGCAAATATAGATCCCGAGAAACCTTCCTTGCAGACTGCTCCCAAATTGCATCTATTTGTTGTGTGACACGAGCATGAGATGGGCAACGGGCATCCGAGAGAGAGAGAGAGAGAGAGAGAGAGAGAGAGAGAGAGAGAGAGAGAGAGAGAGAGAGAGAGAGAGAGAGAGAGAGAGAGAGAGAGAGAGAGAGAGAGAGAGAGAGAGAGAGAGAGAGAGAGAGAGAGAGAGAGAGAGAGAGAGAGAGAGAGAGATTGTATATTGTAGTTACCAAACCAAACTTTCATCTTTTCATATTTATGATCTCTACTGATAAGCAGTAGCGCAATAGCAACTCTAAAATAAATCTCTAAAAGATTGAACTATAATGCTCAAGAGAGTTCAAGCTTGAAAGCTTGATAGAGAGCTAACAACAATACTTTCTGATTGTGAATGATCTGCTTGATGAGAGCACAAAAAGCGTCGTGTAATAACACTCAACTCCTTCACAATTCACAATGTTGATTCGTTAACTGATGAGATGTATGAACAATTGATTTATACTAAGTACTTAGGTCGTCAAATGCGATTGCCAGTTGGCTGGAGTCCGCTGGCATTCATCCAGTGCCTTCTCAAAAATTGATTGTTGATAAGCGATGAAAATTGGCCATAAACAGTCTGTCTGCATAAATGAACTAAAACTGTCACTCTGTAGAAATGAACTAAAACTGCCACATTCATAGAACAAAGTAGAGATCAATTTATTGTTGTTGTTATTATTATTATTATTTATTTGATTTATTGGATTCATCCTCGAGGTGTCTATGATGGTGTTCAAACTTAACAATATCCTGGTAAATTGAATTGATTTTCTACATCTATTCTTTGACAATTTCAATCAAAGTTATTTTTCCCTATCTAGTTCGATATGGTATAAGGTGCTCGGGTCTCCTCTTGTCTCCTTTCATTGGTTTTTATTGTGGCATGCTTTTAATTGCTTATTGCTTAGTATTAGCCGCAATCTCTTTTCATTTCCCTTTGGGTCATAGATTAGAATTAGTTTAACCCTCCTGCTAGTTGGGTACCACCTTAGCAAGGTTTTTATTATGTTGCACATGTGGTTAGTTGGGTACGCCTTAGCCACATTTTAATTAGTTGTATTTACGTTTTGAACACCAGTTGGGAAGCCTTGGTGTTCTCCTCTCGTTATTTATGTTCTTTATTTGAAAGCTTTTGTAGATCTTAGAAAGTGGACAAACCCTTCTACCCTATACTACATCTGTGAGTAGATCTAGCCAGTGCATAGAATAGATTTACATCCAACATTGGCGCCATTGCTCTTTTTTAAGATTTTTCTACCTAGCTTTCTTGTTCTTTTTCGCATTTCTCACGTGCTTGTGTGTATGCTTAACTGATTTTTTTTTCACACTCCAACAAAAGACTTCTCTTCAGGTCCTAAACGAGCTGCTGAGCAATCCATCAAGCCGGAGGGAATCAACCAAAGTGTCAACTTGGGCATTTTCTCTTAACGAAGTGACCCAAGTGACATTTTTTCAACTAAACAGGCATATCAGAATTCATCGAGCTGTCTACAGCCATAACAAACACTGCTCTTTCATCCTATCACCTCCAATATTCTGGGACCCTGGTCAGATTTTCTGAAAACACCCTGATTTATTGTCAAAATCCTTTGTTTTTTAACCAAATCTTGGTTTTAAAAATCACCGATTTCATTGAGACTAGATCTATCAAAGACCAGTCCTCCAACAGCCCCGCGAATTCTATTTCAATTTTTTTTTTGGATTCTGTCAGAACATCATTTTTTCACTATTTTCTTTATCTGTCCAACAAACCTCCGTGTCAGAAATCGCCAACCAGACCACGAAATCGCCCACAGACTGAACGATTTCCTTGCACCCTCTACGAATTTCATCCCTTGAAAAAAATTTCAAAAAAACCAACAAACACATAATTTTATAGTGTGAAGACCTTGTCAGAAATCGCGGCTACTGTAAATTTATTTTTCAGCTTGTCCACGATTTCTACCCTTGTCTGCGAATTCTATTACTAAGAAAAACTCCAGTTTTTGTCAAAATCTCCTATTTTGCAAGAACACTGTCTTTTTTACTTTTTTTTGTACTGTACTAATCATTTTTTTTGTTTTTCTACCCCTCATACTGCATCATGTCTCGAGATTATGCTGAATCTTCCAATCATGCTCCTCCACGACTCAAACGCAAAATCCCATGCATCGATGCGCCAAAGTACGATGGAGAATCTGACCGAGTTAGATTTCTCCAAGACTTTGATAATGCATGCCGCTTCTATGGAGACACCTTTGAAATTGAAAAACTAAGACTATTCCCTATGGTGCTCTATGGAACTGCAAAAGAGTGGTATCTCAACCTTGAAGCTCCTGATCTTGCTTCTTGGACTACCCTCAAGGACGCTCTCATCAAGCATTTCAAACCTTCTAAATTGACTCAGAGCCCATTCATCCAAATCACACATATTGAGATGTGTCGCGAAGAGTCTGTTAGGAGCTACATTGAGCATTTTAAATGCCTCAAGGTATAATGTATTGATGAAAATATCACCGAAGAATGGCCATCAAACTGTTCCTGGTTGACTTCCTAAAAATATCCATTGTAGGTTGATATTCCAAGGAATATTCTAGTCATCCTGCTGAACATCTTAAAAAATACAAGCATGATAGGATTTAAACGTAGAACTTGCCCAGCAAGTTTAGGCTTTTACGGTATCCGTATTGGCTTAAGTTATTTAGTTCTAAGTTTAAATCGCCATGGGCACTATAGATAGATATGTAGTTTCAAGTTATGTAAAAGTTAGTCACAAAGGCCTATTGGGGGTTTGTCCATTGGCACCAGTGTGATTCAAAGTTAAGTTAGTCTCTGTAGCTTACTTGTCCCACAGTGCATTTTTGTAAGTGAGCACCACTCCAAGTATAAATAGGAGTGGAAGAGTCCATTTTTGAGAAGAACCTCATTTGCAATACAGGCCTATCTTTCTCTCTGAGTGTTCTCCCTTGTGTGGTTTCATGTACTGTGTTACTTCACATTGTATTGTATATTATTCATCTGGCAACAGGTTAAGTTAATCTAGGCCCTCCATTCTCTAGTAGGGTAAGCCTTAGAGAATGAGATTTAGTTTAGGGTTTTATCTTTTAGGTTAAGCCGTCATTTGTTAGAAACTAAGGAGAGAAAAGAGAGAAGAGCGAATCTTACCCTTAGAATACTCATCCTATGCTCATAATGCTCTTCTCATTCTCTTGCTCAAGCTAGTTGGAAAAGCCATAACATAGACTAGTTGAGAGACAGATGGAGCCATAGCCGACGGAGGATGCATTGGTGACATTGTCGCTTTCTTGCCATTGTTCTTCTTGGTTGCTAACATTTCTTGCCTTTTGCTTGCTTGTTTTAGTGTAATGCTCCTCTTTGTTTATTCACATCCAATGCTATTGCTCTTTTTTGTGTTTCTTGGTTGTTTGCAGCAGGTCAGACGCTTAGGATCCCCTTGTGCTCATTTCAATGGTATCTTCTTGGTAGCTTAGGCCACTTCGTGACTGTTTGCACCGAACCTCGTTTTCAACCGCATTTGATTTGAACCCATCCGAATTTTCAGTAGGGCAATAGCCACGTTTTCAGCAGGGCAATAGCCACATTTTCAACAGCGGAGAGCACCAAAGCCCATCAGTTCTGCCAGCGTTTTTAGCAGCGGCTTTTGCAAAGTTTCAGTTCTGCCAACGTTTTCAGTAGCAGCTCTTTCCATCGTTTTTCAGCTGCCATCAACATCATTTTTTTAGCTCCAATCCATCCATCAGAATCACCAGCATACTCAGACACTTTTCAGAGCCTTTCACAATCATTTTTCAGCCTGCGCCCATTTCTTTTCCATCGTAGATGTTTCTCAGACGTTTTTCAGGTGTTCCACAACCGTTTTTTCAGCCCTTCGCCCATCTATTCTTCATCACAGGCATTTTCATAGGTGGTTCCCATCAGCGTTTTCCCCATCTGTAGCTCACGGAAATCTGCAGCCCACGACAGTTCTTCATCAGTGTTTTTCAGCCATTTTTCAGCTGGTGAGTCGCGCCCATCTGTTCCTCTGCCATTACCATTAACCACCAACAGCATTGAGTCAGCCCCAATCCTTGCAAACCATCAGAGCCCAGCCAAAAAAGCGACCCATCTACTGTTTTATGCTTTCTTTGAACTCCAATCTAGATGGGCAACACCTAGCTCAGTCATAGGGAGGCAACATCGTAGTTCAATCCACGAACTTGGAAGGCAATGCATAGATAATGTAGATAGCCAGCACAATAGGTTGGTGTAGGAAGGTACGCGCAAGGTTCGTGCAGACGATTAGCACATAGCACAATCATACAAGGAAGAGGGCGTCACAACCAGTCGCACAAAGATCACAATGTTTTAGCAGAGATTTGCGCAGCTGACAGGGGCACGACTAACAGTAGCCCGTGTAATTGCAGTGTAGACAGTGGAAGGTGTGAAGGAGATTAGTGCACAACTGACTATAGGACAGTGGCTTCCAGCTCTTGTGGCCTTGTTGCTGTCTCTACTACTAGATTCAGTTGTATTACCTTTTTGTTTCTGAGCATTGACACATCCCTCTGAACTCTGTGAAGTACTTGACCCATATCATTTGCTTCCTCTTTTCGTCTTTGCTGTGGCAAGCTCTAGAGCCATGTTGTGCTCTTCGAGTCCAAAAAATCAGGCTTCATAAATCCTCCCAAATTTTTGGTTTCATCCTTTGATTTACAAAACAGGATTAGATCAACGTGCTGGGCAGTTGCTTTGCTACTTCTGTGTGCATCTTCTTTGACTTTTAATCCCAGATAAAGTCAAGAATACACCCCCAGCTGCATTTTCAGCCACTCTCATCAGTTTCCTAAGCCAAGCGGCCGGTGTGCGAGTTCATAAATCTTCAGTCAGGTGTGCGAGTGCTTACTATCTGTTGTGCGAGTCATTTTTTGAGGTGTTGTGCGCGTCATTTTCTTTCAAACCTCTGCGAGTCATTTCCAAGTTTATGCAAGTCATTTTAGCCTGTGCGGGTACTGATATCCTTACGAGTCATTTAGCCTGTGCGGGTACTGAGCTTCTTGTGCGAGTCATCTTGTGGGCAAGTCATTTTCAGAGTGTGCGAGTAAGTTCCCGTGTACGAGTCATTTTTCACCCCGAGTCGTGTGCGAGTACTTCCTGTGTGAGTCATTCCCACGGGTCCTAGCTCCACGGATACAGGGTTGTGCAAGTCATATTCTGGTACGAGTCATCTTCCAAGTCTGGGTGGGTCATTTTGAATTGTTCCCCTATGCGAGTCATTTCTAATTCATTCGAGAATCCTTCAACCATGTGCGAGTCATCTTCCAACTCTGTGCGAGTCATCTTTTCAACCTTATGCGAGTCATTTTGATTTGTTTTGTGCAAGAATCCGCCCTCAGCTATTGTTAGGCACCGTAGGATATTGTGCAAATTTTGTGCGAATGGATTTTGGTTTTCCTTATGATATTCTATGAACAGCTTTCCATTAAACCAACCATTCGCTTTCAATTGACCATGCGAGTTCATAAACTCTCAAAATTCCGTTGTGCGAGTTCATAAACCTTCCGAGTCAAGTATGCGGGTACTCACAGTTAGGTCAACTATGCTTAATCCCAGCCGCGGTATTTCAGCAAGTAAACCACTCGCCCAACATGAAAATCGATGTGTGGTAAGCTGATCTACACTCTAATGAAGTGAGCAAGTACTCCCTAAGACCAAACGGTACGACATTTAAAAAAAAAAAAACCAAATTACATCAAAAATTCACCTATACGAATAAGTCCCTAGGAATTTTTTCTATAAGTTCCTTGCTTCATGGCCCATTTGAGTTGACGAGTCATTCTTTGATATTCGCACCGAATCTTGTCAGTTACAAGAGCACTAGAGAGGGTGAAACAAAAAAAAAAACAAAAAAATGACAAAAAAAATCCTAAATTCGCCCAAATCGGTGACATAAGCTACTCGCTCACCACATTTTGGGCCTCCACTGATCACAGTTGATAACTTTTATCAATGGGCACGTACGTTATTCACATAGATTCTCGACATAGAAGAAATTGCCGCCTGAGCAAAACGTCATACCACTTGTGTACATTTCTTGAAAAACCCTGACCATTTTGTCTTGATCGAGCTTTACCCACTCGCCCAGTTGTCTAGCATCTCTCAAACGTATTCAACCAACCGGCCATCCCAGTTGTGTGGCATCTTAACTCTGTTCACTCTACAACCACTAACTTTTCTTTCATCCAACGCCAATTTTCTCCAGAATCTCAACGCATTGCTGATTCTAACCCTTCACCACCTCTTTTCCCTCAACCCGATCCACAAGCAGAACATGCCTTGGCAGCTGAAGCACCCACAATAAGGCACATGATCACACTAACTGAACCTAGCAAGGATTTGCTTACATCTCAAGAGTTTGCAAAGAAATATCAAACTACAAAGGAGCGAGGCGGCTACGTATTGCCAAACATGGACCATTGCAAAGTCCATAAGGAAGCAGTCAAGCTCTTGGATCCACAACCACTCTAGCACCATCAACGCTTCCTACAGAGCAAAGCCTCCATGGCATAGTATCTTTAAGCACCCGCCTACATGCGCACCAATCCATACTATTATCCAGTAGCGCGGTGAGAACTGTTTCCGATTACCAAGGTAAAGAACAAGATCTTTTGGCCCAAGCTCACAGGAGTGGATATCTGCAATCCAGCGAATGACATGGTTACCAATTGTCATGTATTTTACCAAAAGCACCATGGCAACCCTGATCGCGACGTATGTTACTTTGTGGATAATTGTGTTCTGGTGGCATTTTGGCAGAGCTCAAAGGTTATTGGGATTGAGGGCTACTACCAATAGCCATTGATATCAATAAACTTCTACAAATGCAAGATGACCACATCAACGTAGCGCAGCTGTATTATTGGACAGCTCTCACTTCGGCACTACATGTTGATATGTTAGAGCTATGAAAAACCCATAACTTTCTCCAGGGTATGCTCCACTACTACAAACCCATGCCTTTTCCTTAACAAACCACACTGGCAAATGATGAAGGGCATCGACAACAAGATTTACCAATCCAGACAACAATAATCTCACCTCCATGAATCTCAAAAGATTCAGGAAGAAAAAACTTCGATTGGTGTGGGACCACCAATCCAATAAGGAGGGGGATTATGTTAGCAGTTGTACAAACACACTGAAAAATATAAAGAAAGAAATAAAACTCTGTGGCATGTGTTTTGTAAGCCCACATATGAGTATTTGGCAATAAACTTCTACTATGGCATGTGTTTTGTAAGTCCATGGGTAGAATAAAATAACTTAAACTTAGGATTAAAACTTAGTATTTAAGAAACTTAAGCCTAGAAAGATTCTAAGTTATCTTAAGTCCCAAGTTAGAAGCTTCTAAAGTTCTAAGTTCTAAGTTAGAAGTTTTTTAGAGGCCTTAGAATTGCTAGTTTAGAACTAATCCCATAAGCTAGTGGATGCTTATGCCCTCCTGCTATAAGAGGAGGTATTTCTCATGTACACAACACTTTGAGATTATGCTAGATTGCTCTCTAGTTGAGAAGTCATTCTATTTTCTTGTGTTCCCATTGGAAGGTGCATAACTTGAGGGAAGGTGCTCGGGCCTCCTCTTGTCTTCTTTCATTGGTTTTTATTGTGGCATGCTTTTAATTCTTAATGCTTAGCATTAGCCGCAATCTCTTTTCATTTCCCTTTGGGTGTTAGATTAGAATTAGTTTAACCCTCTTGCTAGTTGGGTACCGCCTTAGCAATGTTTTTATTATGTTGCACATGTGGCTAGTTGGGTACGCCTTAGCCACATCTTAATTAGTTGTATTTACGTTTTGAGCACCAGTTGGGAAGCCTTGGTGTTCTCTTCCCGTTATTTATGTTCTTTATTTGAAAGCTTTTGTAGATCTTAGAAAGTGGACAAACCCTTCTACCCTATACTACATCCGTGAGTAGATCTAGCCACCGCATAGAATAGATTTACATCCAACACTATGTCAACATTACTCTTGATGATAGGGCCAAGGAGGATCCATCTTCAAGAAAAGGTATTTTTGTTGGATATAGTGAGGTGAGTAAAGCCTACAAGGTTTACATTCCTACTACTAACAAAGTGATTGCTGGTAGAGATGTAATTTTTTATGAGGGGAACATTCCAAAAGTATCTTCAAGCATTATTGATGGTGATGTGGATGGATCTAACATTCTTGATGTTGATGTAAAGGATCCTACTTTAGATGGTGATGATGATGGACCTTCGTCAAGTCAAAACCCAAGGAGAACATCAAGGGAAAGACAAGTACCTTCAAAGCTCACATACATGAAAAGGGTAAGCAAGTAGTTTCTGGAAATTATGTTGCTTTCCTAACCTCTTTTCATGAACCTACAAGTGTAGATGAAGTAAGGAAAGAAGAGGAGTGGATCCAAGCAATGGATCTTGAGTATCAAGCTCTTATGAAGAATGGAACATAGAGATTGGTGGAGTTACCTAAAGGACAAGAAAGCTATTGGCTATTTTCATGACTTTACAGCAAGTACTGGATCTGGAAAAAAAATTTGTTCAATGACTTTGATGGTCAAATTGATGATCAAGAGGTTGATCTCAAAGGGCTTCAACAAGGCAAAAAGGAAGTTGGCAATTTGGAGCTAGTCAAGAGCATCATAGAAGGCTCAATTGGCAGAAATGTTTGGATCTATTTTTGCATGTTATTGAAGACTCAAGTAAGGTTAAAGTAGCATCAAGAAAGTGTTGTTCCAGTCTACTTTACTTGTTCTATCTCATGTTTGAGCATTTTTATGTGGATGTGTGCAAATTGTCAAGATATAGTAAAACTAGCTACATTGGTGAGCATCATTTTGGTGTTGATTTGTACTAGAATTATTGGTTGGTTTTGTTGATGGAAATGAAGCTATTGGAGATTCACTATATCACTCATCTATGATTAAGTTCTCAAGTGTTGAGCTACTTGATGCCAATGGTTGGAGATTGTCAATTTTTGGTGAATACATGGTCATTTTCTTGTGTCAAGTAGATCTTGAAGATGGACTAGTAAAACTTGCTTGGTTTATGGAGTCATGTGGTGTTGGATTAGTATCATTGATGTACTCACTTACTCATGAATTTCCAAGGGTTGATGGTTTCTTGAGGCAAGATGGAGATGGAGGCTCATTCATGAAGTGTCATGGTGGATATATGGCAACAAAGGACGAGGAGACATGCAAGCAAATGTTGATCACTCACATTTATTGTTTGTTTACTATATTTTTTTAGAGAGTTCAAAGTTGATAGCATGGAGGGATCATCTCATTTACATTCTATGTGATTCCTCATGGTTCGTTGAAGTGATATGTCAATATTTTGTGAGGGAGCAAGTCATGCTAAAGGAGGTGGAGCTTCAACATGTTTCTTCAAGGGAATGTGTAGTTGATATCTTCACCAAAGCATTGGGAAAGGAGTTCTTTATGAAGCATAGGAAATCACTTAGAGTGTTAGTTGAAGAGGGAGTGTGAGAGATTTCAACTAGTTTGATCAATATTGAGTCAAATGCTACATTTGTTTATTTGGCAATTGAGGCCAATTTCATATTAGACTTAGACATTTACTTTTTAGAGTCATATTAGTCTAAATGCATTTGAAATTACTCATTTTAGAGTTGGAGGGAAAGTATAATGACCCAAAGGGACAACCCCTAAGATGAGGATAGGAGAACACAATAAGAGAGACTATGGAGCCAAACCGCCCAACCAAACCTAGATCAAAACCTGGATCTAGCCCCCATGTCTAGGTGCAGATCTTAATTATACTAGCATAACACCACATTTAGATCCATATCCAAATCATTCATAAGTTAATCCATAAATCTTTCACACAAAGATTTGTTAACTCTGCAAGTATCTGTCAAACAATACTTGTTTCATAGACTAGGTTTAGTGCACCAAATAACTCTAGTAACCAGGAATACATAGTATATTCATACAAGATTAATCGTGCACATATGTGAATAATCTCACTATGACCCAGTACATAAACACATTCTTATCTGGCAGATTCCTCCAGAACCCACATGTATTACTTACATATCTCACTGAGACCTTGTAACTCAGCTACAAAAGATTTTCTATTTCTCATGAGTAAATAACATATCCAAAAAATCTCTGAGACAAATAACATTCACTCTCAACTGTAAAGACCACTAGGAAAAACCCCTAAGATAAAGATAGGAAAACACAAGAGAGACTGTGGAGCAAAACCACCCAACCAAACCTAGATTCCTCCTGGATCTAGCCCCCAAGCCATGCCAAAGTGACAACAAGAGGAGAAGAGCTCATTAGGTAACCTAGATCAAGTCGTCAACGGAATAATCACTACCTCAATATATAGAGAGTAGGATCCTATGCATGAACACATGCAATCCCCATGCAGGTCGACTATAAATAGGTTACAGCTCTACATGCATACCTCCTGCCTATATCAGTCACATGTACATGCACTACTCCATATGTCTCAATTAGAGTGTCTAGGTCCTCTCAAGGTCATTAGTCACCAATAGGCCTTGACTTGGAATAAAATCTAGGCGTGACCAATAATCTCGAACACTGGAAGGGCCGGTCTATTATATTAGGACTATTCCAGGTCCTTAACCGAATATGGCCATAACATTCTTCCTCCCTTAAACAGGTTCTGTCCTTAGAACGGAAAAAAGAAAACATGAAACTATTCCTTAAGGTTTCAAATCTTCAGTACTCAGAAATGCAACAATATTTCAATTGCTTGAATCTACTCTTGAATACTAACTCAAATTCCAAAAGATACAATAAACTATAAATCCTCCAAATGGGTTAATCTACTCCAAAACAAAAGTTCATCACCTTCATGTAATCCTAATTACATGAACCACTGGGTGAATCAACTTCTTTATTTCAGAAATCAAATCCAAAAGCTAAAGAAATTCCATTTCAATTTTTTGTAGAAAATAATGCTTTTTGGTACAAATATTCTTAGAATATACAAATATTTTAAAATATCACAATTCAGTCATCTAAATATAAGAATCATTTTAAAATCTTTTCCTCAAGGAAAATCATTGGATTTCAAGAATATTCTTTCAACCTGATTCTTAATCAGATTATGAGTACCAAATTCTACAATCAACCAAGTAATTAAAGACTATTATAACATTCATCTTTCACAATATAAACTTTATACAATCTCCTAGAACAACATCTAGAGATTTCAAAGTTCTGCTAAATTCCCAAAAGTCAGTTTACCATTCTTGGCACCATTAGGATCCGGTATCCAATTGAGCTCACTGGAATACAATCACTAATGTGTTAAGTTTAGTCCTCAACTGAGAAATACTCATCCAAGAATTCAGTATCCTATGCACACAATTCCTCGATGAATCCGAATGACTTATAATTTATGTGTCTTACAAGCAATACACACAAAACAAACAGTTTCCGGTGAATTCTCTTCACACTGTCTGTTTTACCAATTAACTTTCACAGGAGTAAATCAATTACTCAAGTTAATTGCTCATGATTTAGAAATCTTAAATGTCCAGGTGTAGCCCTTAATTATACATGTACAACACCAAATTTAGATCATTATCCAAATCATTTTAAGTTAACCAATAGATCTATCAGAACAAATCTGTTAACTCTGCAAGTAATTGTCAAACACAATACTTAATCACATGTCTATGTTCAACAACTAGGTTAAGTGCACCTGATAACCTTAGTAACCAGGAATACATAGTAGATCCACACAAGATTAATCGTGCATATATGAGAAAAATCTCACTATGACCAAGTACATAAACACATATATCAATAACTGGCAGATTCCTCCAAAACCTGCATATGTTACTCACATATCTCACTCAGAATCTTGTAACTCAGCTACAGAAAACTCTATTTCTCAGGAGTAAATAACATATCTGGGAAATCTCTGAAGTGAATAATTTCACATCACAAGTTTTCCAACCATCATACTTTTATCCACAAAATTCCTTCAACCTATCAACCTACTTCAGATCTTAGTGCAGAAACTAAGATTAGGCTGACTTATACAGACATCTTCGGACAAAAGGTTTAGATTAAAACTTTAATCCACTGATCCAATCCATAACTAAATGGTATTTGGTAGCCAATCAGTGAACCTAATTTAATCTTTACCATTACTTCCCATATTCATGAATATCTCATAGCTCAAAAACTCCCAAATCTCCTCTAGTTCAAGATTATTCAAAATAATCACTAGAGATTTTCTCTATTCACATTGGATAGTTCTACCATTGCGCACAAACTGGATTCCACAAAAGAAATCTATGCAATTGGTTAATCCCATGAAAGTCTTATTCCTATCATTTTCTTCTCCCCTTTTAAAAGAAATTTCATGATTTCAATCAAAAAGTTCCCAGGAGACAACATATAAGATATCAAAGATTCGAAAAAGTCAGTAATGAGTATTCAATACTATTACGAACAGGACTTTTTCCTTAAAATCATAAATTATCTTATCCCGAGTGATAGAAACGTTACTCTCAATAATCAACTATCAAATAGAAATAATAATTTGGGCTCAAGAAGTCTAAATTCTACTTAATCAAATGAAAGCATCAATTGATTCTGAGCTATATTCACAAACCTGAAATGGAAGCATGAATTTATATAACTTAAACAGTCCTTCAAAACCTAGTTCTACACTAGAAGGAATTATATGAATCTCAATCAAATTGTCTCGTATATAAGAAATTTCTAAAAAGTAGAGGCTTAAAATTAATAGAGAAATAGCTTTTAAGGGTTTCCGATTTGGAATTTATGATACCATTGAGGGATCCGGATCTATATCTCATAACCTCTCCAAATACCCTTAACAAGTTTTAACCAATGGTTTCAACTGTTAGCATTACTATTAATGTAAATACTAACCATTGGCCTACAGATCATTCTCACACAAGAATTTCCTATTTGAAATGAATGATGTCCCATACCACCAGTTTTCTCTCCAAGAAAGTCCTTTGCTTTTAGATCCGATTATCTGAAAATCAAGAAGATTAACTGATCATCCTATATCCAATATAGGGTCCAAACTTCAACCATATCCAGAAAAAATACTTCCTACTATTGAATTCTCCATTTCCTTAAGTTTTCACAGTAGATGACTATATCATCTAGGGATACCACTAGGCATTGACTCCAGTATGGAGGGGAAACCTCGTTCATATACAATCGAAATGATCGAAGTTTATTCTTTAAAACCAAAAGGAAAAATTCAATATAGCTGAAGTATACCAATAGATATCTGATATCTATATCCTAAATGGTACAAGGAATTCAGTTCCTTCAAGAAGATCAATAACCGCATTATCCGATATTCCAAAGGTCTCAAACTTTCATTGGGATTTCCAATACCAGATATGCACATATCTATTCCACCAAGTACTGGAGTACCCCCAAATTTGTTCCAAATGAATTGCAATAATCCATTAACAAAATTGTGATTTAACAAGAATATGCACATGGCTTTATTGTCACATAAACAATCCATCTCGTTGGTACTATCATCCCGAATTCCTAGCATTTGAGAGTTACAACTCTTAGGAATAAGGCTCATTACAGTACAAATTTGAACCAAGTGTCATTTACATTCCATGTCACAATTTCCATTAACAAATAGGGTCAACTCATGGTCCTATAGATATTCAAAATAAATTCAACTTAATGAATTCAAAAAATCCGGTGCTATGCAATTTCCATACAGGGATTCTTAACCAACCCAAATTACACAACACTATCACATTTACCTACCCAGGTGTCTCATTTTCTTCCTCCCTTTGTTTTTTGGTCACCCGAAAATTCTTTTAGTGAAGGTCCCCGAAAATTCCATTGACACAAGTAAATGTTAGGCTACTTTCTTTTTTACCACACCAGTTTATTTTCATTACTTTGTTAAAGTTGCTAGAATCAATGGAAAATCAATAAAATTTGGTTTCAGACACTCTTTGATAATTTTTTGTTTTTTAATTGAATATAGAGCTACCTCCCAAAAATTACGACCTTATACCATTCATTCACTTTAACAAGTATCTGAAAAGCTTTAATTTGTCCAATCTTAAAGATCAAAATCATTTAAGATAAGCCTATCGGTGCACACCGAGTCCAAAAGGAAGAACCAAAAATATCATTTAGCTCAATTAACCGGGAATATTGCTCCTCCAGAGTTAAACCGATAAAAAGCACAGTACCAAGGACTCAAAATTCTCATTAACTGGGTACTTGCCTGAGAACAGTACCACTACCATCGTTTTGTCAAGATCGATTTAGAAAAATTCAAACCGATTGATACAACTCGACACAAAAACAACGGTAATAAGTTCTCAAAAAACTAGGCTTACAGGTAACTGTCAAGTTGATAAGGCTTCAAGCATGCATATTGTCCACAGAGAAGAAAAAAAAACCAAATTCTTTCTACCTCTTATCGGAAAATCATATCCAAAACCGAGTTTACTGCATTGATACACATGCCCAAAGGAATCAAAATTTCTCTCATTGAAAGCTAGTAACTCAATTTTTTCGAGTCTCCAAAATCACTTTTGGAGACCTTATTTGAAGTCACTACATGTCAAGCTCTTAAAATCTCGATCGACCAGCATGCACACACCTGCAATTCCAGAATTGTGGTCCCTCAACTTTAAAATACCCAAAAAGCTTATTCTAGATAAAAACCCCAAAAGGCCTCTCATAACCTCTATCTCGTAGGACACGAGGTTTTTTGAACGTCGGTTTACTAGATCCGAACCCAGATCACAGCTTCATTCCAACGTCCACTATCAGCACCAGCCTCTACGCTGTACTGCCCACAAGAATAGGGATCCCAGCTCTCAACAACATGTGATTATCCTCAACGATGAATAGCACCAGACAAGATTAGAGGGCGACGCTCAACATGCCTCCAATTCATCAGTTTGTTTGCAGGGTAGCATTCCTCATGTACAAACGGATGTTCCAGCAACTTGCAATTCACTAAAGCAAGTTTACATCATTTCTACTATGCTTGCCTATCAGCGGCCTTTTATAACCTCTCTATAGCCTGAAAAGAGGTTTCAAAAATGATTTCTCTGTCATGCATAGCTCTTCTGCAGGGTTATTCTATGTACTCCATGCTAACAAGCATTATTGCAACTCTCTCAACCTTTGCTTTAATCTAAACAAAAGTTTCAAGCCTCACCAAATCAGATTTTACTAAGACTAAGAGGAAAGAGGTTTGTCATTCAAACCTCATCGAGTCAGCAAGCTACATGATCACAAGAGTTTCAAGAACTCACTTGCATCCACAATTAATCTAGCATGCATCCACAATCCAAAATCTTTATCTACTGCTTTTTAAAAAAACTTACAATATCCCTTGAATGTTTGTTTTAGATTGCATGAAATACAAGAGAAATAGTCTGAAAAACCATAAATCCTCACATGCAATCCAAAACTCAAGATTTTCAGCAACAGTCAGTTTATTCCTTCAAGATAAATTGATTCCTCACCAATCTGTCACAAACATTCTGCTACTAATCTGAATCTAAATTGTCCAAACCATTCTGGATTCATGTAAATTTTCCAAACCATAAAAAACAGATTTAGACAAAGAAGTTAATCTACTCATGCAGATCATTCTACTTCAAACGGAAACTTTCTCAAGGCTTCATAAACCATAAGAATGAATTCACACAATTCCACAGCATCTCTGAAAAATCAAACAAGGAGAAGAGCACTCTACCACCAAGTTTGAAAAGCATGCTCAACAAGAACTAGTGAATCCAAACTCAATTTCCCTTGAAAAACAACACTCCAACTGAGATGTGAATCCAAGTGCGTTCCAATTCCAACTTGATGTAGAACTTTTCTCCATCCCATCCAAAACCGCATCTTAACTGGGCTCTGATACCAATGAAAGACCACTAGGGAAAACCCCTAAGATGAGGATAGGAAAACACAAGAGAGACTGTGGAGCAAAACCACCCAACCAAACCTAGATCCCTCCTAGAGAATCCTCCTGGATCTAGTCCCCAAGCCATGCCAAAGTGACAACAAGAGGAGAAGAGCTCATTAGGTAATCTAGACCAAGTCGTCGACGGAATAATCACTACCTCAATATATAGAGAGTAGGATCTTATGCATGAACACATGCAATCCCCATGCATGTCAACTATAAATAGGTTACAGCTTTACGTGCATACCTCCTGTCTATATCAGTCACATGTACATGCACTACTCCATATGTCTCAATTAGAGTGTCTGGGTCCTCTCAAGGTCATTAGTCACCAACAGGCCTTGACTTAGAATAAAATCTAGGCGTGACCAATAATCTCGAACACTGGAGGGCCGATCTACCATATTAGGACTATTCCAGGTCCTTAACCGAATATGGCCATAACATCAACAGTTCTCCAATCCCACTTACCTCTAATTACATAATTTCTTCCACTCAATCAACCCTTCTCTGATCCTAGTATTAAACTAAGATTAGGCTGATTCAATACAGAACTCTCAGACTTAAATTTTGATCACATTTATTTCTATTCCAATCAAAATGGAATTAGTAACCTTTGACCTTTTACTGTACTACTTATAGATAATGATTCAAATTTCAAACATGTTCTAGATCCAGATTGTCCACACAATCCCTAGAGAATTCCTCTTATTCGAAAAGTTCCAATTATATACCTGACTTTGAATCTACCAAATCTCATTTCTATACCACAATTGGTTTTCTTTAAAAAACTATGCAACCTATAGATTCCCAAATAGAATTTTATCCCACCACGTTACCCCTCCTTTTAAAGAAATTATAAATTTCAATAAAAGTTAACTGGAAAGATGATATATTGAAATATCTAAATCCAGAAAAAGTCAGTAATAAGCGCTTCCACTAAAGAATTCACTCTATTACAAACAGGACTCTTCCCTCAAATATTTTCAACCTGAGTGACAGTACAATCATTCCATTGAAACCTATTTATACAACAGAGATAATACCTGGGCTGAATAACCGATATACCAAAAATCATCTACTAGTTTGAAAAACACTACTAGTCTGATCTTTTGAATATGATTCACCATAGAATTTAACTGGAAATGAAATCAGTTTTTTTATTAATTCCTATCGTTACAATTTTTCCAATAAAATTGCATTGTTCTCTCTTTTCACTTACTAGCTTAAGAATTACTGCGTTAAAGTTATCTGTAATTAATGGGAAATAACATTTGGAATCGGGTACTTTCTACACTATATTCAGTTCAAATAATTTTGTCGAATAAAGAATTACCTCCAAATACCATGAATTTTCCTCCATTAATTATTTAACAAGTATCTCAAAAGCTTTGGTTTGTTCAATTTTAATGACCAAAATCATCAAAACCACAATAACCAACTGATCGGTGTTCCACCGATTTGAAAAAGAGAAAACCGAAAAAAACACGATTTAACTCCATTTACTGGGAGTAATAATACTCTAGAGTAAATTGGTTTAAATAGCATCGTACCAAGGAAACGAATTCCTAGACCGGGTATATGCCTGAGGACCATCAATCTAGGCTTACGGGTAACTGCCGATGTAAGAAACAAAGGCCATGTAACTCCCACAAGTTACATTAATACAAGATTAAAAATTTACAACTGAACACCAAGAAATCAAATTTCTATAACCAACTGCTAGTAACTTAAATTTACCAGGTTGATTTTAAGGAACTAAAAAAATTCCCCTCTAAACCAACTTAAAGTTACTCCATGTCTAAAAGCTTGAAATGTTTTGAACATCCGACACGTAACAAGCATAGTCATGCAATTCCCAAAATTGCCAATTCGAAGCCCTTGCATGAGAGTCAAAACCGCCGGTCACTTCCCTTCAAAAAAGGCCAAACCAACATGCCTAAAAGTATCTACTTCCAAGGCCATGCAAAAACTTGACCACCAAACCCTAATAGGTTGAAGGGAAACATGAACCCAAACGCCCGCCACCATTTGTTTGAAGAAGATGGCTTCCTCGTCAAGCCAGGGAGGATCGACTTCCAAACACACCAGGCATCGAGCAGGAGATAGTCTTTGCAGCCACTCGCACCCTTTTCAATCCCAGATTCTGACAGATTGTTGCTCCACAATCCTGACAGATCATCCTAGTTCCACAGCTCTCCTCGCACCTCAGAAAGCTTCAAGAAGACAAGAAAACGCCCTCTGCTGCCTCCACGCTTCTCAAGGAAAACAGCGCACCAGTTCCACAACCAGATTTTGGAAAGCGTTTCTCTTCCAACATCTTGCCAGAGAGCATCTGGCGCCCACGGCAAAAGTGAAGGTGGTCATCACTGTGAAATTCCGACTACTGCATTCACCAAGCAACGCTGGATCCAAAATGGATTTCGAATTTGCCAAAATCTTCACATATTCCTTGGGAAAGATAGCTATCCTGGAACCAGAAGAACAGGTGCAATCCTTGGTCTGTGAGCCGGCAGAGGGATCAAAGTTGCAGCCTTCAATAGAACCTCAGGCAGAAAATCGCAAATTTCTACCATATATGAAGGTTTCCATGCAGGCCCTCTCAACAGTTCTCTACTTAACAAACATCTATCAGCAGCTATCGGCCACAGATAGATCCATTATGGAGATACCTTCTCCATAAGATTCAGCTGACAAATACATCTGACAGCTTTCTGGAATCCTCAGAAGTTCAAAAACGTGTTGGAAAGAGGATCTGTAGCTTGCTCCAATGGCTCATCCTTCAACTGAGGCTTCAAGTTATTCAATAGAGCAAGGCTTACAAAGAAAATTCTGGCTACATGCATCATCCCTATCCATTTCTGCTTGCTATTAAGAATGAACACACAACTATCCAAACTATGTTATCAGTTTGCTTGTTTTACACGAGGATTCAATCAGAATATATCTCAAATCCCAACATGCATGCAACCATTTAAACTCAAGATTACAGCCAGAACTAGTTACAGTACACAATAAGCATTACTATCCTTCAAAGGATAGTATGAATGTTTGGTTTTTCTATAAGTAACGAAAGGTTAAGTACATAGTCCAGAGATGAAGCTACTGTACTATCATGCTATCATACAAAAGTTACAACTCAGATAGTGGCACGTTTTGATTATGATTAGCACATCTCATGCTTTAACCTGTCTGCTATCATACTCTTGACTGGTTGATATTTCAAAGGGAATACTAATGTGTTTAAGCACTAACAGATAAAATTTGCGCTCTTTGTAGCATCGAATATTACAACTACCTTCGTTTTCGATTAGGTTCAGTTTCGAATCATAAGGCTACAAGCGTCTGCACATGTATGCACATAAAACCATTTGTTTCGGACTTATATAAGCAATGATTAATAGGCTTTCCTTAACATGCTAAGTGCTATTTTCACATTATCTGACAATAACATTATGAATGGTTCGAGTCTAAAGAAGGCAACTGAAAGATTTTCAAGGAACTGAAAATTCTAAAAAGGGAAAAAGAGTGGACATCAGAGGTAGTGAGTGTGATCGGAAAATGTATTTCGCAGTTAGGATTTTGAGTAAATCTCAGTAAATAATTGCTTGATACCGGTTACTAATTTTCTGGATTAAATTCATTTGATTGAATTAATAATTGTTATCTTTGTAACCTTGAGTTATCCGTAGCTTTGGATGTCAATTGTGATGCTAGAAGTGGAATCTGATACGTGGATTACATTGGATCTGTTAGTTGACAGAAGCTTGTCCCTAGATTTGATGCATCAGTAGGATCTTGAAGCTTGGCAATAACCAAAAAGATTCAGAGTATAATATTGAACCATGTTAATTCTTCTGCTTAGATCACAAGGTCAGATGTGGATTTGTGGTATCCATCTGATAGGCATGCCAGTCATCCAAACAAATTGGATTCTCCGGTGTTTGGGAACAAGAGATAATATCATATATGGATTATAGGACAACTAGATGATCAAAGGATTTCTAGAATATCAGATAAGGCGGTTAAGAGTTTTCTGGAAGGAAAAGCTAATGGTATGGGACATCAGCAATTTTGGAAAGGGAAATCTAGGACTATAAAGATCAATGGTGTGTTTTAGTACCTAGTTGTGATATGGGAAAGAAGAAAACCATTCGATTAAATGTGGGGTATTTTGGGAAATTTTGAGGTTTAATCTAGATCCAATGTGGTATCTCATTATTTACAAAATCAGAGGCCTCAAATCTATTTCTTGCTTTCTTGATTAATCATTTATTTCTTAATAATTTCTTGAATATAAGACATCAGACTAGTTTATATGAATTCTTTCTAGCATGAAGTTATTCTTCTAAAAGACTGTTATGTCATATAAATTACTACTTGTGGGAATAGACTTGGAATTCAGATAAATTCTAAGGTTAAAATGTTTCAATTTCTTAAACCTAGAATATCTCAGTTGCATAAATGGATTTCGATAGAATAGTAGTTCATCAAGCTTCTTTCGAAGCTTATCAGCCTATATGTGCATATGCTGCACACCCAAAGATTCTGATGTGAGACAGGTTGGGCTTTCTACCCCACCATAGCTCATGTGGTGTCATGTGAGGAATGCCAGATTTGTTTGTCTTGTTCTGGATGTATGCGGCTGTAGATATTGCTTCAGCCCATAGTGCCCTTGGAGCTTTCGAATAGGCCATCATGCATCTGGCTGTTTCCATTAGGTTCTTGTTCTTTCGTTCAGCAACGCCATTGTGCTACGGTGTGTAGGCTGCAGTTCTTCTGTGAAGGATACCACGATCATTGCAGAAGTCAGTGAAGCGATCCGAGATATATTCGCCACCTCGATCCGTTCTGATCTGCTTCACCTTGCTGCCTGTACATCTCTCTATCCAATTCACGTATTCTGTGAATTTATCAAGTGCTTCATATTCATTCTGAATAAAATACACTCTGGCAAACTTGCTATAATCATCAATGAAGGTTATATAATATTTTGAACCTCCTACTGAGATCACGTTGAATGGTCCACAGATGTCAGAATGCACTAGCTCTAGAATCTTGGTCATTCTGTAGGAGTCTTTGATGAATGGAGACATCTTGCCTTTCAAACATGCATCACAGGTGGTCGAACTGGTTGCATTCGAGATGCTGACCTCGGTTATCGCTCCATGATGACTTGCCTGGTAAAGTGCCATTGAGTTCATGTGACAGAGTCTTCTGTGCCACAAAGTGTCTGGCGAGTTGTCATGGGTCTGATGCATCTGATCTTCAGGTAGGCACACCTTCAGATGATATAGGTTGTCTTTCCTTCTGCCTTGAGCTATGAGAGTGCTGGTGCTGGCGTCAATCACATTGCATGCTTCGTTAGAAAATGTCACATGAATCTCTGCATCTGCTATTCTTGCTACAGAGAGCAAGTCTTGCTGTAGGGTTGCCACGAATAGAACGTCTTCGATTCGTCTGTCTCTGCCATTGGTGTTGAGCCACAATGAACCAATGTCGTTCACTTGATGTCTAGATTCATCTCCAAGAACCATGAATCTTGAGGGATCCGCACTTCTGAAATCAGACATTATTCGTCTTGATGTCACGAAGTGTGAGGTGGCTCCTGAATCTAGGATCACCTCATGCGTGTCAGACGTTGATGCTGCACACACATCTTCACAGATGTAGGCGGTCGAACAATTTCTGTTCGTTCTTTCTTCGCCCATCTTCGAGCTCTCGGGGTCCTCGACATAGGAGAACTATTGTTGTTCTTCTGTCTGTTCTGTGCTGATCTGTTTCTTGGGTTTTGGCAGCAATCCATGGCTGCATGACCCTTCTTATGGCAATGAATACACTCAATCTTGAAATTGAGCCAGTAGGTATCTATTGTATGCCCGTCTCTTCTGCATCTCACGCAGGTCCTCTTTTCTGTATCTTGTTGTTTCAACCTCCCTTTGGTCTTCCAGTTGCTCTTGCTGGTCCCCTCTGCTTGCTGGTCACGATCCTGCCTCTGATTCCACTCCCTCTTAGGCTTGAATTGTTTCTTGGATTTTTCTCTGTTGCCGTAGAGGGCCTGGTCAGAACCATCCTTGTGACCAAGGTGTTCTTTGGCCTCGACTTCCTCTCGAATCTAGACAATCGCCTTTTCGAGGTTCATGGTAGGATCTTTCGTGAGCAAGGTTCGTGTCGTCTGGAAAGATCTGGGTAAGGCTCTCAACAGGTACGTGAGATGCTTCTCAACTGATACTGCATTCTCTGCTCCAGAGTTGTGTAGAGATAGAAACAGATCCTTCATCTTTCTCACGAAGGAGGTGAGGTCTTTTCCATCCCATTGTAGATTTGTCAACTGATCTTCTAGCATTATGCTCTGACCTCTTGATTTCGTCTGAAATCTTGTGAGAAATGCATCCCACATATCCTTAGCTTTGGAGAGTGTAGCCAGGTCAAGTGCAAGGCTATCTTCGATGGAAGATGATAACAATGCTACTCCCCTGTCATTTTTCTCCCTCCATTTGTGTAGCTCCTTGCCTGTTGTCGTAGGCATTTCTTCTGTGCCATCCACCCAGGGAAAGAGTCCTTCGCCCTTGAGTATTAAAGATGTCTTAGCTTTCCAGGCTAGAAAGTTAGATCCCGTGCATGCTGCTGATCGAAGCCATTTCTTCTTGAAGTTTGTTTCTTTGTTGATGGTTGTATGTTTCAGTGCTTGGCCTCCTGGATCTGCTAACTTCTTAGCTATGTCAGAATATGATAGGATAACCTGCTCTGATACCACTGATGAGAAGAGGATCGTGATATGCTCTGATACCACTGATGAGAAGAAAAAGGTGATTGACTGATGAGAAATTCGTCGGATTGCAAAACTTTTGCGAAGGTGAACCAATCACGACTCTCTTCTACTCGGATGGAGTTCAAATGCGACCGCTGGACACTACCAACTAAATTGCTCCTACAATCCTCTAGAGTGTAGTCAGTCACTGCTGATCTACGTTCATAAAATCAATGCAGCATTCGACTTAGTTTCAACCAAATTGCGGAATTCAAGTGAGCAAGAAAACTCAGACATATGAAATATCAACATAAACATTCAACATTCAACATCAGACACAACAAGAAAATAATCTGTATTAATTTTCTCTTAATTTCTTCAAGCACTGCATGCGAATCCACGCAGTGTGTTGGCGTGAAAGAAACACAATTCTCTCATGAGTAGTAGTCTCGCTTCACTAGCGGACATAATTGTCTTCGCACGCAGGCGGACATGTATTCTTTGTATATCGTCTTGATTGCTTACTAGCATCAGACTTCTTCACTCTATGTATTCTGTTTTTGATTTATATGTCAACTATAATCCAGTAAGTACGATCTCTTTGTGTAATTCTAAGATTAGAGTGATTAAGCATCTATAATTAACCAGAGAATTACAAGAGTGGCAGATTAGCCACGACCCAGGGAGTATCTGCTGACGTCATGCCATCAAATCAAATTACTGTACTTCTGGGTACTTGTGTGATCTTTGGTGGTACTCCTTCGGGCGTAGCGCTAAACAGATTTCGTTAACCTCGTCTACCTTCTTCCGTACTGGACCGCGAAGGAATCTCGTTCGTGGATCTTTCGTGTTCGCGAACCGTTCGTCTTCGTCTTCGTCTCCGTTGACTTTCGCGTTCACGAAACTCTTCGTGTTTCATGTCTCCTGATGTTCGAGTTCGCAAACATCTTCATCAGGCAAAGGGCTGAAAGCTAGCAAGCCTTTGTAATCAGAAACATTTTGTTTCTTCAGTATCGAAAAATGTACAATGAATAAAAAAATATAGCAATTTTTGAGTCGATCCAGTATCAAATAATTCTAGAAAATTCGATCTCGAACTTTATGATATGAGGCATTCTTTAAGCATTTCAAATGTAAATGTCTGAATTTGTTCCTTCCACCCAAACTTGCATTAGTGTCGAAGTTTTATCTGCTACTGTTGTTGCAAACACAAATGCGGGGACTAGCAAGGGCAAGAAACCCACAAATAAAAAGGGGGCAAGCAATGAAGTCATATTTGACAAGTCCAGATGTAAAGACTAGAAAATTATTGTTTTGATTGAGAGCAAGAAGAAATTTGACCTCATGCTACAATCGGGAGGAATACATGTGTGTGTTCAAGACCGTTGGAAGACAAACTCTGAGTGTTGCCACAAACTAAACTGTAACCGTATTCTAAGCAAGTGTAGAGACAAGTGGGAGAAATTTTCATCTATTTTCAATAAGGCCTATGACTATGAGCATAGAAATGAGTCAAAAAAGTCTAGCCTTTTTTTTATGTCTCAGGCAGAGAGAGTTGAGGCTTGCTTGCCCACAGATCCATTTCCACATGAAGTTTACAATAAAGTGCTTGCATTGTTTGGCCAAGATCTACAAGTAAATCCTCGGCCAATTGTATTAGATTCCATGGTGGATAATACAGGTTCACACTCCAAACCAATTTCATTCATGTAATTGATTTTTCCAATTCATGAATGCAGTTTGTTAACAAAATGTTCTAATTAGTTTATTGATTGTGTGTCCATTTTATTGCATTTATTTAATATGAGATTCTTTACATTGGATTCATGATTTGCACATTTTGGGCCACGGTTTGTGTGTGACATGCGTGTTTTGTACTTTTTCCATATAGGCAAGAGCAAAGAGAATGTCGGTATAGACGATGCAACTTCTAACAACAACGACTACGTTGCTGTCAACATTCAAGACTCACCAATCAAGGATGGAGCAAGTAGTGGAAAAGCGAGAAGAAAATCGAGGCGTTTCTTTGGAGAAGGACGAGAGTATGAGGACACAATCAAAAAATTGGTCAATGTCTTTTGAAAGTCAGAGTGAGCAAAGAGCTCAACAATTCAACATGGTTGAGTCTGCTAGAGAGAGACACGAGAAATCTCATCTAAATGGTGGCTAAAGCAAGAGTACATGCTGAAAATTTGGAACGTGCGCGATTGGATCCTCCATATTGAAGACGATGTTGTAATTGTTTTTACGTGAGAGGCATTATTGTCATTGGCTTTTAGGAGGCAAGATGAGCATCATAAACTTGTAGTTTGTTGTAGATCATGCCTTTTGTTTTGATTTTGGAAATAACAGTGTGGCTGGTTTGAAATGCTTGGAGCAAATTAATGATGCTCAAGTTATTTATGTTCTCAATTTTGGTATCTCGTACAAATGTGATGTGGTATGTGGTTTCTTGTGTTCAAAATAAAAATCATGTTTTATTTGATTGGGATCAGGTCATGTGGTTCTAGTTTTTGCTATTTGGATTTTTAAGAAAGAGCTTGTGTATCCTTCTACCTCAACTCCATTGATCTGCACATGCAATAGCACATGCAGAAAAATCATGGGCGGTGTCCCGCTAAGGATAAAACCATTCTTTTGCTATTTTATGTTAGTCAATGTAACTCTTTCTCTACTTTGGGTAGTCCATAAGAATCATCTTAGTCTAGCTTGCTTGCACTTCAATGCGTGTGAAAGAAAGATGATGTGAAAAACCTATGAAGTTTGGACAGTTCCCACCTCTCTTTGTCCATTACATCTCAACTACATTGCTATATATGCTATTTTTCATTTTAGGATGCTTACATCTGGCAGACCAAATATGATCTCAGTGTAGACATTTCATTAGAGTTGCTCCTACAATAGATGCTAGCAAAATTTCCTGGAATTAGAGGATTCTTTTAAAAATTTTGAACTGGAATGAAATTCTATTCCATCCATGAAAAGTCCCATGATAAAATTTGTCTGCCCAGTATGCCACTGAAGTCCACAATCAGAAAATCACGTCCAAAATGATTTTTTAGTATTGATAAATGTTTTCATTGATTCCATAGAACAATCCATGACCGTGTATAAGCAGTATGTTGTTCACATTAGAATGAATGTTTTACTTAGTATTGGGATAGAGCTTTCAAATGGAAAATATTGTTGGCTCATTTATGTGGCTTATCATGTGTTTGTGTTTATACCTTACATGCATGCAAAAGCTTGCAATCCATCTTGCCCAAATCACAAATCACATGAGTAAAAGTCCCCATACTGGAGCAACGTAGGGTATGGCTGGAACATCTACAAGCTGCACTCCAGGAGCCAAGAGAGAGAGAGAGAGAGAGAGAGAGCGAGCGATGGTGGATCGAGAGAGAGATAAGGTGAGTTGGTGAGAGAGAGAGAGAGAATGACACAGGTGAGAGCGGAGAGATGGGAGGTGAGAGAGCAGAGAGAGTTGAGAGAGAGATGAGAGGTGAGAGTGGAGATGGACGTGAGAGAGGAGAGAGAGTTGAGAGAGAGAGAGAGATGAAAGGTGAGAGCAAAGAGGGAGCACGAGGAAAGAGGTGGGAGGGGAGAGGGAGCGCAAAGAGAGAGAGAGAGAGAGAGAGAGAGAGAGAGAGAGAGAGAGAGAGACAGGGGAGGGTGAGAGACCGTGAGTGAGCAATTTTTGGGTTTTAGGGTTTTTTTCGGATTAGGGTTTTTTAGGGCTTAGGGACTAAAAAATAGCCATAAAGTGAGAGAGAGAGTGAGAGAGAGAGAGAGAGAAAAAAGGATGGGAGGAGAGAGAGCGCAGGAGAGAGAGCACGGCAGAGAGAGAGAGCCCAAGAGAGAGAGAGAGAGGGAGGGAGGGAGAGAGAAAGAGAGAGCGCACAGGTGACAAGAGAGAGGCGCGTTAAAAAAAACAACCGAACGGTCAATTACGTGAGGTAGTGGTCCATTGGTCGGACCATTACGACAAATAATCCGGTCCTCGGACAGCTCGTGGACTCCATCGCTCGCTGTCGGGTCTTGGATTATTTATGGTAATGGCCCTCCCAATGGCCATTACGTACCAGTTAATGGAAGGTACTCATAGTGAATTGAATTGTGTTCCCAAAATATAATTAAAACCCTGCCGCCCACTTCAATTTCGAACTTATGACATGGGCACATTAATGCATTCTCTCTCTAGAGAGAGAGAGAGAGAGAAAAAGAAAAAGAAAAAGAAAAAGAAGAAGAAAAAAAGTTCGTGAAGAGGATCGTAACTGGAGCTGCTTGCCTGCTCTCGTCCCCTTTTTGCAACTGCATTTTATTGCCTTTTCCAGCAGTAGCTACTCAATCCCTCCTCTTTCCTCTAAGCTCTCCCAACTGCACAAATCCATCTCCATTTCAGTTTTTTCTGGCTTGCTGCTTGATTTTATCTCATTCGGTAATGTGCCGTTGGTTTTCTGATCTTTTCTCACCATTTCCTTCTTGAATGCTGGACGTTTGTCTAGGGTTATTGATCATAGCAGCCTTTGTATCATCTTCCTGTTTTTCTGCCTTTTGTTCTGGAAATCTGATCCTGCCTGGTTAAATCTTGCTCTTTGTTCTCGTCCCTCACGAGGATTGATCGGAGTTCCTTGCAACTGGTCATGTTATTTTGCGCTTAGCTCTTCAAGCCATCAATCATCCTAAGCTTTGGTCAATCTTTGTCATTATTTTGTGGTTGAGCTTTGCAAGCATGGCGGATGAAACAGAGTTTGAGAATATGCTGCTGGCGGCCGCAGGACGACCCAGGGGTAGCGAGGGTAAGCGCCAGAACAAACGCAGAGCGCTCCCGACTCAAGAATCCAGCTCTGAGGAATACGACGACTACAGCGATTATGATAATACCAAACATGATCAGGAGGGTGACATGAGAAAGGGAAAGGGTTCAAAGATGCCTGTAAAGAAGAGGCTTGATAAGGATGAGCGAGACAAAGGCGAAGGCTCTGACAGCGATCTTTCCTTTGGCAACGACCTTTATAAGGATGACGAAGACAGAAAGGAATTGGAAAATATGTCAGAGCTCCAGAGGGAGATGATTCTGCACGAAAGAGCAGAGACGCGGGAAAATTTTCTTTATAAGCTTAATCGCAACACAGACCATACAAGCGGCAAGGATTTCAGTGAGGGTCCCCCTTCATCTAGGATGCGGTCCTCTGCTAGGGAAAGCTCGAAGGCAGGTGCATTGAGCGCTCTTGTGGCAAAGAAGCGGCAGCGTGCAGAGAATTTGGACTTGAAAAGTAAGCAGCAACATAGCAGACGAAGGCATCCTGAGGCTCCAGTTGCTGATGAAGAGTGGGGGTGGGAAAGTAGTAGGAGCCATGAGGAAGAAGAGGATGAGGAGGATGATGATGATGAGGATGATGCTGCAAGTAAAGGGGAAATAGAGCGAAGTGAAAATGAGGGAGGTTCAGACGAGGGAAAAAGAAATGGCAAGCAGCCACCCGACAAGGAACTCATCCAAAGCATTACCATTCGTCGATCCAGGCTTTTCAAATGGTTTATGGAGCCTTTTTTCGAAGATGTAATTGTAGGTTGCTTGGTGAAGATTGGCACGGCAAAGACCGAGGCGGGGAAAAATGAGTATAAGCTTTTTCTGGTGCAGAGTGTGGATGCCAAAGATCCCGATAAGCAGTACCAGTTTGAGAATAGATTGACAAGCAAACACCTAAATTGCAGTAATGGTGATGACACCACATCAGCTTCATGGCAAATGGTAAGGGTTTCTGATCAATTGCCTGGAGATGATGAAATCAATGCATGGTTGAAAGTGATTGAAAAATGTCCTGGATATGGAATCACAATCGCAGATGCTATGAAAAAGAGAAATGCATTGGCAAGTGTCAACACATTTGTCTACTCAGCAGCTACTGTAAAGCAGATGCTTCACGAAAAGAAACAGGCAAGTATTCGACCGTCCAACATTGCCCTAGAGAAAGATAGGCTGCTGAAGGAGTTGACACTGGCAGACAGCAGAGGAGAGATTGGAGAGGGTCAAAGGCTGCAAGGAAAGCTGAAGGATCTGGAAGCTTATTCCTTAAGGCTGACACTGAAAAACATCAAGGCAGAGAGAATTGAAATGATGAACAAGAAAAATAAGATGGAAAATTTTAAAAACGCTTCAGAGCTGAAGCCTGCGAATCCACATGCTAAGGCTGGGGAAGCAGGATATGACCCATTTTCCCGTCGCTGGACTAGGTCTCAAAATTATTACAAGTCGGACCCACCAAAGGCAGTGAAAGAAGATGGGGAAGGTTTTGAGAGCAATAGACGTGATGGTATAGGCAAGGCTGTGGTGGCCCTAGAGACCAGTGATGGAATTTCCAAGCTTGAGAGCGGATGTGGGCTCTTGGGAAAGAAGGAAACTTTATACAATTTGCATAACTTTGATCTGCCTATTTCTTTGAAGGCATTAGAGCAATTCAAGGGTGCTGTTGGGGCTGCCCGGGCCTTCATGGAGCGCAAGCGCCATCTGGAAGCCAGGTATGATGTTCAAATTGACAACAATGATGGGAGCAGACACAACTCGACACTCACTGTGAATGACTATAAGAGACGACGAGGCCTTCTGTAGTTGGAATCATAGAAATTTATTAAGATCAGAGTTTGGTGTTGGCTTTACCCTGCAAATTTTGATACTCTGTCGTGGTGCCTCCTGAAAGCTCCAGCCTTCTACGCCATGATGCCGTATAACCCGCATGCTTTTGTTCAGTTTTGTCTATAACTGCTTTGGCGCAATAGTGGGGCAAATGTTAATTTAAGAATTTTAGTCCATCTTGTGAGTATTTGCTTCCCTTTATTTTCATACGAACCTTGCTGCCTGTTGGGTATAATGAGTAGAAAGTTATGGTATTATGTACAGAAAGCAAATAGCGGTTCCTAAGAAACAGCTGCTGTGTAGCGCTTGGTATTCAAACAGGTATACCAATGTAAGCACCAAGATACATGTTCTTGTCTTGGGATGATACCAATAAAATAGTCGTAATCAATTTTCAACGTGTCACCATGCTTTATACATAAGGAGTTTACTGTTAATGGGTGGTGGGTGCATACTCATTTATTCAAATTCTCAGCAATTAAGATAAATGGGTAAGTGCACAATGCATACTCATTAATTCAAATTCTAAGCAAGATATGAAGACTTGATAGCAAAAGTTGTATTGATAGATACCTTGGGAAATTGTTTTGTTCTCAACAATTGGTTCAATGGGAGAATGCAAGCATAAAGAATTTATAGTGACTAATCTCAAGTAAAAGGAATCCTTTCACAAGAAACATTTATGGGTTATCAAATGAGTGACAACCCTATTTTGATTTTGGATCTATTTCAATTTGCAACTATTGGGTTTTTTTTCTACCAAAGAATGGCAACTTAACGTGTCTTATAAGATGGGGCTAGATAGTGTAGTTTTGATAGGGCCTTGGGATGGAGTTTATCGTTGATTGGATAGCTCCTCGAAGATAAAGCTTGATGCTTTGTAGATAGCTTCTTGAAACGAGGAAATTTTGTGGTTGGACCCATGAAAATGAAATAGATGGGTGGAGCAAAATACTTGATTAAGATAGATCTTAGGACAAGGTACCATCAAATAAGAATTAAATCGCAAGATTTCCATGCTTTGTGGGTGGAAACCTTAAGTTTCTTCAGGGGAATCAGGATTAGTGGCTAGGCTGTGGATTAGACACGTTGCAAAGCAACTTGCCTTACTCCCTATGAGTTTCTTATGCTCACATGAGAAACATGAGAGAACTTAGGCTCACTGGACACTACTTCAAGACTCATGCATGTAAAGTATTGTAGGTTAAGGCTAGCACATTGTGGGACACACAAATGAGAGGTCTCGATGCATCAATAATGAAGATATATCGGAATCTAATTGTGTGTTAGAGACTACATGTGATGTTGTCAATGGCATGAAACTTTCTTATGATGCAAGATGCCAATTACACTATATTCAAAAATTGTGTAAAACATATACTGTCGTCTTAACTTATCATCATACTGTTTCAGTTTTTGTACATATTGCAATGCTTGGAACCATTGTGCATATGTAGTGATTTTGTTATAGCAAGGCCATCACTAAGTACATAATGTGAAAGCATCTAGTTTTGTTTTTCTTGGGATCAAACAACTAGAATTGAATAAAAAGGTAGTCAAGAATCATACCATTTGTTGTCTATTTCTGCAAAGTTTGTCTAGCACAAAAGTGACTGGTCATTTAGGAACAACAAAAAAATGAAATAACTATGTCACATGCTTGAAAATACAATAAATCATAATTAAACTTAATGATGATGTTTGATAATATTAATGTGGAATTTTATTTTTATGTCTTATTATTCCTTGGAAAATTTTGCATGGACTTCGATGATGATACGATCTAAGAGTTACAGTAGCTACCTACATTTATTTTTCTTTGGAGAATACAATTAAGTATAAAGTGTTGAACATTCCATAATTCACACGTGTGGGGAATGTCCACAAGAGTGACTGATCTTGATTAAGCTTTGTGATTGGCACAATACCTTGATTCTAGATTGTTCAACAAGATCTAGTTCAGAAGATATGGCTAATTCACAATCTAGCATGCTAATCAATAGCATGCTAGATTGTGAATTAGCATATGTCACTGAAATTTGATCTACCTAACCCAAACTCGCCCTATTCTACAAGGATATGTGCTCAATTCACATACCTTGGATATGTACAAAATATTTACATGGGTAGGATCCTTCCAACATTAACAACAGATGATAGATATGTTTTACAATTCTTAACATAAAGGCTTGAGAATTTTGTGATGATCTAGTTATTATATGTCTTAGCCATCATAGATGCATCTAGATTGTTTTGGTCACTTTAAAGAAAACATTGCACAAGAGGCCTTGCTTTCTATTTGGCTATGTTCCTTGTTGGTCAAAGTCAATAAATAATTTTGTCTCTTGAGAGGGAGAAAAAGGACTACAAGTTACAACCATTGAAACTTTGTGAGGGAAGTCAAAGTTAGAGAACATGCCCTTCATTTTAGTGTTTAGTTCCATGCTTTGCAAAGTGGTAACTTTTTTTGGAAACATTCACCCTTTGCATGGAGGTGTCATCATTCTTGTCATAGTGTTTTAATGCAAAAAAGATAAGAAAATTAAACACATTAGATAAAATGCAAAAGCACTAGATGGTTTGCAATTACATCATACACATAGGGCCCTTGTGAAAACAATAATGTCTTGTTTATAAAGTCTTCAAAGACATTGAGTAGCCCTCTATATGCACATGCTTATAAAAGCTTAAAAATGTTGATAGTTACAATTGGAAATCAACAAACTTGTACTACATTCCTACTATCAAGGCAAGACTATTATCAACATGGGATCTCTTTCTTTGAGGTCTTGAAATTGAATTTAGCTTGTGCACATGATGGGAAGGGACATAGAAGAGCAATTAGAGCCACAAATAGGGAGTCATGTATGCTTTCTTTTGCCATGTTTATTATGTAGAAAGTCAAGAGCAAAGACACACCAAATAATATTTATGAACTTGATTGAAAAAGGTGGAGTTAACTTATTTTGTCTTTTTTCACACGTTTCTTAGCTACGTTTCATTTCACAAATTCATTTAGTATAAAAAATAGTTCAAACTTCTTCTTTGTTTGGTCTCGCCTTCTTTCATTTTTGTATGAGTCTTGACATTGTTTTTCCTAGGTCATCCATCAATGTCAATGTTGACTCATCTCACAAACTTTATTTTAGTCCTTGCAAGGTAAGGCCCAAAACTCACATTCTCGTTAGAACTATATAGTTTGATACTTGGGTCATGTTCATAAATCTATGATCATGCATTGCTCATATATATATATATATATATATATATATATATATATATATTTAACCAACCTTATAAAAATGTGCAATATTTTACTAAAAGTGATAAAACACTATAATAGAACCTATCGGAAATTCATAATTTAAACCAATTGGTTTGTAAAATTTAAAATACCTACAAACTCAACAACTAGTTAATAAACTTGTAGTTTCAATAATTGGCCTCTAAGACTTTATTGGTTATTTGAAGTAACCCGCTAGGTGACTTTCATAGATGTGTGCATTGATGTTGTTGCTAAATCGAGATAAAGAAACGAGGTGATTTAAATGTCATGAGAATGTTTTGACATACACTTGTACCTTCAAAAGGCATTCAAATGTTAAAAAATGCCTTTGGGATTAAGCCAATGAAGGGGAATAGGTATCAAATCCATGATCTAATGTTTCTAATTAGAGGGCCATAACACTTGCTCTAGTTCCATCGACAATTCTTGAAAAGTGAATAAACAAATATTACAACGAAAATAAACTCATAAATAAGAAAAGAACCATTTTCAAACTCAAACTCTCACATCTTAGCAACACATGCCATTAAAATCATCGATTAATAAAAAAACAAAGATTGTATTTAACAAAAATTATAAATAAAAAATACTCATTATAATGTTCGAACTTGCTTAAGAGCTTTTAGCAAGATATCACAATAGCTTGTCGGTATGTATTAGGTATCTTTCATAAGGAGGCTGGCTACCGGTGGTGGCTGGCTGGCTGAGCCACAGGAGTGACAAAACTTGCAATGAGATGTTAGTCAACTGTCGGATGAAGAATACCTACTATAGCAGCTGCAGATGGACACTTGAGATTAAACTTTTTTGTGAGGCTTTGCTATGGCTCGAAAACAAGCTCCTCCTGACCAATAACAACATGCCACATGTATGTTTTGGCCCTTCTCGAATACTACGTGACAGAGCTTATACAAGTATAAAAATATCATAATAGAACTATGTATATATGTACTAGGTATCCGTCATGCAGAGCTGGACTGCTGCTGTAGTACCTGAAGCTGTTGGAGCGCTGAGAGTGATTACAAGAAGTAGCCCACCGTTGGATGACGAGTTTCATACATAACCGGCTTTTAGATTTAATGTGAAGATTCAAAACATTTTAAAAGCATTGCAAGAGAGTTGACTAGTCAACAAATCATGTGTCAAATGATAAATGGGACACTTGGTCCAGTGAATGAGTGACACATGACTGACTGTTGTTAACCAACTCGATATATCGTGCGCCTCATATCACTCCTCACAAATGCTACCTCACTTCTCACAAATGCTACGTGTCACGCAAAACAAAAAAGAAGTAAAAAGAAAAAGGCTCCTTTGAAGTTTGACCATTTGATTTTGTTTTGTATTTTCGATGTTCTGAGGCCACCCTTTTTTTGCTGCCTCTTTCTTCGGAGAAGAAGAGAGAGAGTGAGAGAGAGAGAGAGCGATGGCGATGGTGATGGCGATGGAGAGCGTTCATAACCGCCAGTAGCAGCGCCAGAGGAAGTGGGGCCGGCGAGCAGCATTGAGTAGCGGCCAATTCTGTGAGCCTGTGTTAGTGCAGAGATTTATTGTATTGGTGTGGTTATATAATATTGATGATAAAGTTGGAAGTTATCAGATTTCTGAGAGAGCGCACAGTTCACGTCCATTGTACTTGATCAACGCTTTCATGGCTGAAGCGTGTTCGTAATTTTCCAGCCACCTGCTTTGGCAAGATCGCAATCGCTTCTATGTTCCTCATTAGCCCTAGTCTACCCTGTTTTTGGTTCCTGTTTCCACTGGCGAAGAGAAAATGAGAGGTTACCTGTTGCTTTTGCTCTTAGTAATCGGTTTTATGAAGCCTTAAGAAGGGGTTGTGGAGAGTTTGTGTTTTAGTCTTCTTTTCTGTGATCTCTTAGAAACAATAAGTTTTTGATTCGATTCAAGAAGAGGAAATTTTACCAGATCCAATTTTCTCGTTTTTCCAAGTGAGATATATATCTACGGCACGGTCAGAACAAAAGCCTCTGATGCAGGTCTCTCCTCTGACACGTCGAAGAAATCAGGGCCGACTATCTCCGTCGTGGAGTCTTACAGGTATCTCTGCTATAGAACCTATCAGATCATCAACTCATAACCATCATTGTACTTTCTTTGTGACATATTTGGTACTTTGGCATGTAATGATATGACCAAGCAAAAGGTACGAAATTCCAATTCTAGGAATGTATTATGTTCATGTGTTCTTGTAGATCTGGTTGCTTAAAATGCCTTTTTTAAAATTCGGAATGAAACTAAATAATCTACTTTTGGCCACTGGAGACGCAAATCTATGGGCAGTCTAAATTGGCCAACTACAACTGCTCCTTCACACGAAAACATTCCTATCAAAATGTTCCCACCTACAAAAGAAGAAGTCAGGCTTGACCTATCTCTGCAGAAGCAGTTGAGCAAGCCTTGAATTTTATTTTCCAAGGAAAAGAAAGGATATCAATCCATTGGCTCCCAAGTTTGCATGTTGTGGAGGGATCTTCTGTGGACATACTTGTTGAGAAACAACCACATGATCTTGGTCTTCTATCTAGTTGTTGTTGCATACTTTGCAGAACCTGTCATCCCTTAGTATATTTCTCCATCTAACTGTCTCAATCTGTAAATCACGAGAGGCAACCCTCACTTTCAATCTGATCACCACCAAAGGTGGAACTACTCTCCGTCAAATATTGTTGTTTGCTTTAAATAAACATAGGATCGATTTCTATTCTATAAAAAGCTATTTTTCTTATGACTCTAAAGTTGGTTAAGTGCTTTCATTTGCACTAGGTCCCTTATTGCAGTTTTCCTATGGCAGGACCATAGATGCACTGCGTTCTTGAAACACGTTCCTGAACCACGTTTCTATTTTGGGGCAGCGTTTCTCCAGAACGTTTATTTATTTATTTTTGTGGGCAATATGGGTATCAAATTGAAGCATTAATTAAGGGCAGTACATTTATGTAGGTTTAGGGTTGTTTCGGGTACAATGTGGTCCGGTTTAGGTGCATCAATCTGTGTTGGATTCTGTCAATCCTTAAATGTGCGTAGACAACTTTTAAAGTGCTCTTTTGCTTCTGCACCTACCAGCAAAGTACAAGTTTAACAAAACCTTGACCGTAGCTAGACCCTATTCAAGTTTAGGTCACCAATTGAAAGCAAACAAAACTAACAAGAAAGATGAGTCCCCCAAATTTATGGAGTCTACCCAGAGAGTCTCACATTGTCAGTTCCATCTGCAAAGCACAGACAATACAATAAGAGGTCACTTTTAGGACCATCACACCCCAAGGTAGGTGCATGTAAGCACAAACAATACAATAAGAGGTCACTTTTAGGACCGTCACACCCCAAGGTAGGTGCACAATACATGCAGAAAGTTGCATCCACATGAATTGTGGAACATTTCAAACACATACCAATTTGTTATTGCTTTGTGCAGGTGAAGGGAAGAGTAGGTCCCTAGGTTTCCAAACTGACATTGTCGAAGGAAATTTGATGACCCGTGAAGTCAATGCACTAGAAAGCTGTAATTCATCACTAGTTTCCTACTAAATTGGTTCCTTCCATGAGTTATCTGCATCAATATGTGAATGTACTAAGTACTTCATAGTCCAATCATTGTGACAACTCTAAAACGTCAACATGAAATTATTTCAGACATGAATGCTGCACTTAGCTAACTACCGTTTCATTTTTCTTGTTAACACTGGCATGCCCAATAATAGCTATTATAACTGATCATATTTGAGGGGAAAAAGTCTTGGGACACAAGACACATCATCATAAAAATTTTGTTTGCCATTATACTTGCCCAGGCTGCCCCATGAGCTCTACTGGAGCGCTACATTTATTATGATATTGTTTATTAGGATTCCATACTAATTTATAGGATTTTCTAATATCTTCCCCTCCCCCCCCTACGATTCTAGATCTAGAAATGTGTTTATGGGAACGTTTTTGCTCAGAAACACGTTTCTGGGCAACTATGGGCAGGACTTTGCCATCAATGCCCCATTTTAGCAGCCATTTCCAAAGTTTTAGATACTAGTCTTTTTTCTTGTTGCCAAAATTGCCATGTGAGGAATTATCTTTGCATTTATGTTTTCATTGACCTAATCCATAAGGACCTTGGGTAGCTAGCGGAATCGGGCGGGGTGTTTGGACATTGATCTTTAACTCCTCTACTATAGGAATATTCAGATTTTCTATTTTCTACTAGGAATGTCTCCCTAACAATCCTGAGTTCCACATTTGGTTGCCATATAAGAATTACGGGCTGTACGAAAATATTTTAGCTAAATTTTCTTTTTTTCCAGCCCCATAATGTACCTTTGTAGACTTGTACCTTGTCTTGCAAAACGTTTATATAATACGGTGTTCAATCCTTTTAGGATTCTCTTTTCCACACACAAGTTAGATTGCCTTCAAATTTAAGACCCAAAAGGAGGCCATCTCTATGGTTGTCATCCTAGGTGAGGTTTGCCATTGTCTTGTGTTCCAATTGTCATGATCAGGTGATTTTCTTTTGTCTTTTGCTAGCAAATTTCCATCATCTTGTAGCTTGTCAATGAGAGAGAGAGAGAGAGAGAGAGAGAGAGAGAGAGAGAGAGAGAGAGAAGAAGAAGAAGAAGAAGAAGAAGAAGAGAAGAAGAAAGCTTTATTAACGTCTTTTCCATGCCAAAAGGTGTATTTGATGAACAAGTACATCAGATAGAGTGGCACGAAGACGGAGCAATGCCGTCAAACAACATAACTAAAACCAAACTAACTAAGAAGAGGATAATGTTCAGGATTATATGGTACAAAGATTGTTCACATATTTAACTGGCATCTCTTCAGTGCTCTAACTCTCTCACTAACTCTGAACAATCTTAGATATCTCATTAATAGTAACAGGTTTAATAGCTACAAAATGAATGATACCATCCCCGTAGATCAACCGCTTTCCATTCGTTAGAGCCTCCTGTTTTGCTTTTTCCGTTCTTGAGAGAGAGAGAGAGAGAGAGAGAGAGAGAGAGAGAGAGAGAGAGAGAGAGAGAGAGAGAGAGAGAGAGAGAGATTGACTTTTTTTATATTGTTAGCAGGAATGGACTATGGAGTTCCAAGGCCCAGGCCACATGTTGTTGCTAAAGTTGTTATAGCAGCCACTCTCACTGCACTTTGCATGTTCATTCTAAGGCAGTCATCTGCCTTGGATGGTCATGATTTGGTAAGCTAGCTTTGTGTGTGCACTAGAATAGAAAAGTCTGGCAAACATTGTTCAGTTGAATCTGTAGGCTTTCACTGTCCCGTGAAAGGAATTAAAGAGTTCCTTGGGCATAGATGTGCAAAGCTTATCTTTGAACTTGTATTCATTTGTTTCAACTTTTCTTATTCAAAGTGTCTTGTCTGTAACCTATCTCAGCTTTATTTGGGTGAAAATTTTTATGCAAATTGTTGTTACCAAAAATATGAAAGCAGATTGATTTGTGTCAGAGCTCTGGAGTACTTATTCTAGAAGATGAGTCAAGCATCTGTTGATTTCACACTCTTTATCCTAACTGTTGTTTTTGCGCCCTAGAATTGAATGCCAGTCTTTTCCTTCAGGAATTGAAAAGTTTGCAATTCTTGCGTTATGCATATTTTTCTGTCAAATAAGTGCTGTTGATAGCTTGATATGTATCTAGAAAGACTTAGATCCATGGACACACCGATAGGTCTGGCATCAATGACAGCATCAAATCTTTTAGGTTACTGGAATTCAACACGAATCTGATAGTTTTGAGGTGGGAGCATTCATGCTGGGCCTTGAAATTTGTTCTTTGCAATTTGCTCATGTGGACTGTGTTGGCATTTTTGTATTGCAGTTTTCCAAAAGGGAGGAGGGAGTAATGCATGTCCTGGTTACTGGAGGAGCAGGATTTATTGGATCACATGCAGCACTACGTCTTTTGCATGACGGCCACAGGGTTACAATTGTGGTAAGCACGTGATTAATCACCCTATTAAATGTTGAGTTTTACACCGTTAAGTAGCTCCCCAGGACCTGTTAACAATAAAGTACTGTTAATTGAAAGTAATGGATGCAGTGGTCGAATGATAGTAATTTTAAGTATTTTTGCATGGATCTCATGGGTTGGAGTTTGAGTGGTCACTGCAATGTTTACTGTGACATAATGTTCTTTACAGGATAATCTTTCTCGAGGAAATATAGGGGCAGTCCAAGTTTTACAGCAGTTGTATTCAGAGCCAGGGCAGCTGCAGTTTGTCCATGCTGATCTTGGAGACAACCGAGCTGTATCCTTTTTTCAATTCTCCATCGTTCATGGTTATCTTAGCTTTAGCTACACCTACTCTTATATTCTTACTTCATAACAGAAAGGGTTTCTTTTGAAAGTTGTTCCTGAAGGTTGTTTTGAGTTTTTTGAAGTATTTAGTATAGATCATGTTTCTATTTACCATGAAATCCCAAGTAGAGGGGTGAAATCACATCTGTAGAAACATATATATTAGAGATAGGACCTTAACAGTCTTAACAGGTTCATAAGGTATTTGCAAAGAATGCGATTGATGCAGTCATGCATTTTGCTGCTGTTGCCTATGTAGGCGAAAGCATGGCAGAACCTCTTAGGTATGATAGATTTTCTTCAGTTGCTATTTTGCAGTGTTTTTTAAGTTGTGCTAGTCTGTAACTTGTCTTAGTTCTTACATTGCTCTTTGGTGCATCTGATGAACGCTATTCAAAATGGTCCTCAACTGTTCATTCAGTTTACTATGTTGGGACTGTATATGCAGTATTATTGTTAAATCTGGATTGCTCCTGCTTTGAAAACAGGCAAAGTTTTATTACACTTCTCTTATTATTTTGCTCTATAGTTTCCCCTTGGTGATGGCTGACTTTACCTTAGTAACTGGAACTTGGAACCTAACATTTTTGGTACATGCATATTTGCCTGCAGTTTGTCGCGCTTATCTGCAAGTCCTTCTTGCTGTTGGATTGAGTTAGGCAGTAGGAAGTATATAGCATGCATTTGGTTATAATTAGAAAACTTGATGAAAGTAAAAAGATACTATATTCTTGTTGTCAAGGAATGTAGAAACAAAAATTGGTACTCGTTTCTGTCCTTTTTATAAACATTGTTGTATCAAGTTTCAGAAAAATAAGCTTGGTCTACAATCAATTGGTTTGTTGTTTGATGATTCTTTGTCTCACCTTGAGAATTGGGGTTTGACTCCACTCAGAGTGCACATGAACATACAAAACTAAAATGAATTTACCATTCCCGCAATGCTAAAAAACTTAGCTTTTCACTGTCAAGGGGTGTCAGAGGGATGTTTGATATATCGGTTGCCAAGAAGGAAAGAGCTCTTTTCATGTGTCATGACTCATGATTGGATGGGAATGGGGAGCTTTTGTACAGATTCAGCTAAATAGTGTTGGACCTTCAGGTATTATGACAACATCACGTCCAATACTTTAACACTGCTGAAAGCTATGGTTCATCATCAAGTAAAAACTTTGATATATTCCAGCACTTGTGCAACTTATGGTGAACCTGCACAAATGCCAATAAGGGAAGATACACCACAGGTAATCAACTGTGATTTGCTGTTATTAGAACAAGTGATTAATTAAATTTGAAAATATCTTCAGGCAAAGGTCCGATGTAATGGTAGATAGATATTTTTACATTCATTGGCAATTTTTAACACAATCCTGTAAAGCTGAAGTACTTCGCTCTTTAAGCTTTTTGATCTATAAGATTTCAATCAGTGTTATGACTTTCTGTTTTCAAGGGTGGGTGATTGTAGACTTCAAAATGCTAACAAGTCCATTGTGGTGGTAGGTGCCTATCAATCCTTATGGGAAGTCTAAAAAGATGGCAGAGGACATCATTCGTGATTATGTTAGGACTTCTAACATGGCTGCTATGATTTTGCGGTATGTGCCAAATATATCTCTTTTGATCATTGTCGAGGGAAAAACTCAAGTAAATAACTCCCTATATTTGTTTAGAACATCTTTCTTATGCAGCTCTGATACCCCTTTTGTTCATGCATGACCGTCACTTTTTCTCTTCTGATTTGATTCATTCTTGTCCATGAGATTTATTTTTCTCCATCAGTCCCTGCTTAATAAAATGTACCTGCTCAATTGTTTGGCAAGCTTTTGGGAGGACAAGTTTGGTGCTTTTACATTCCACCGCCTCATGCAAGTATAGTGCAGCTAGGAAAGATTAATGTACATATGGATAAACCAAAATAGGACCTATAGATTAACTTTTTTTAGCTTTTCTAGAAGTCTCTTTGTCATGCCCATGATTGGTCTCGGGTAGCGTGCCCATGCTAGGGCCCGTAAGTTAATTGTGACTATAAGGGAATTGGGGCCCTTATGTGTACATGGTCATAATTAATGGTTTTAGGCCTAAACACATGGTGGAGTTGGTATGCGTCTATCAGTGAGTCATCAGGGAACTGGATGACGTGGCCCAGATAGGCTGCAGAGGTGTCCAGTGAGGTGTCACAGTGCACTACTAGTGGTGCATGGGCCTTGGAGGGTATAAGTATACCTTGATTCTATGATTGGTAGCTACATGCTGCTAGTGTGATTCCTCTTTCCATGACAGTGATTGATCCATAGCTTGGGGGCTGGATCCGTACGATCTAGGTTTGGTTGGGCTTGTTTATCCATCACCCGTTCCCTTGTGTTGTTGCTTTGTTTGGCATGCTTAGAGTAGTATCCCGTGTGTAGCCATCTTGGATTGTGATAATATGCTTGCTGTAGGAAGTGATAGCTTAAGTAAAGTTAAAATGGGTTGGATGGCATTATTATGGTTAACTTTCGTATTTTCGTTGCTTAATGTCGGAATTGCAAATATTCATTGGTATAATTTAATAAGCACTTTGGTCTATTAAGAAAACTCGGCTTTTTAGACATTGTCTTATTAACGATTATTATACCCGTATTGGAATTAAAACTGAACGAAATTTTTTAATTTTTCAGTTACACTTGAAATGGACAAAGATGATGTCCCAATGACGGGGGACACGGAAATCCATCCAGCACCACCAGCCAGTGATGACACGAAAATCCAACAGGCATCACCAGACAGTGATGAGGCCCTCGATTCTAATAAATTATTGCACACTCTGGGCAAAGCAGTATCTTCATCAGAGTAATAAGCAACGCGATAACCAGATGCAGAACCTGTTTAACCAACTACAAGCTATCACCTCAACTAATTTGGGCTACCAACTAGAAGTGTTTTCCGGCGATAAAAAATTCAAGCACCCAGAAGTTGTTGAGGACTGGGTTAATCGTTGGACAAGCTATTTTAGCCTGCACAATGTCCCAGACGATAAGCGGATATCCTTGGTTCTATTGTTTCTAGAAGGCAAGGCCTCTTCGTGGTGGAGGGTACTTTCCACAAAACCAGTGACTTGGGATGGATTCCTAACGGAATTCTGTAAAGCTTTTGTCACGATAGACGATTCCGAGTTATATATTCGTTTTATTAACTGTAAGATGGGCAACCGAGAACTGGACGGTTATGTCCAAGAGTTCTTGGATTCTTTGGCCAAGGTGCCGCTATTTGATCGTAAGTTGGCACAGTGGCAGTTCATCTCTGGACAGCCAGCCGACTATCAAAATGAGTGTAAACGGAATATCCTCCACTGGAAGATGCTATCCATGTGGCCAAGGCTTATGATAGCACCATTGTTGCCTCACGAAAAAGCACGCACGGCCAAACGGCCCCGAAACCCAAAATGGAAAAGCCAACAAATAAGCGGAAGAAACACGAGCTGGAAACAGAGGCGTACCAACAGTCTAAGAAAAAAAAGAATAAGAAGATGCTTGTGATAAAAGACAAAGCACGGTTGGCAGCGCCGAAGCAAAATTTGTGTTTTCTCAGCAATAAACTTGGGCACCGTGCTAAACAGTGCCCCGAACGGAAAACGAAGTCGTCAAGTTTTTTGGTAGTGGATTTACCGGCAGGTAAATTGGAAGTCAATTTATTAAATAATTGTGCTTGTGCTTGCAATTTTAGTACACTTTCTTTCAAGCCTAATGAATTGTTTCGTGTGAGAGGCAATATATTAGGGAAAGACGTAAATGTACTATTTGATTCAGGTAGTACTCACAATTTTTTGAATGCTTGACTTGTGCAGAAGTTCCAAGTGCCCACCATGGCCAGTGATCACCGTTATGTGGTCCGTCTTGCCTCAGGGTCGGACATTGAGATATGTGATGTCAAAGTCTCAAATTTAGAGCTTCGGATGCAGGACCATGTTGAGTCGTTGGACTTCCATGTCATGAATCTAGACAGGAGTGATGTGATCTTGGGCTATGAATGGTTTTTCGATAACCCGAAGGATTCAAGTATCGGCAAGCATTATAAATTGTCCCCTAGATATAGAGGACCGTATAAGATCTTGAAAAAGATCGGATCCTTAGCGTGCCAATTGGAACTCCCGAAAGAATCTCAAGTGCATCCGATATTTCACGTAAGCCGACTCAAGAAGAGTCTGCCTGAAGGAGAGCATCTTGGATCTGGAGATTAATTGGACTTGTTGGATGAATCATCGGGTGTGTCTCGACTTGAACCCGAAAAGATCTTGGATACAAGAACTAAACGATTGAGAAATCGTATAGTTACCGAGCATCTGGTTCGATGGAAGGGATGTATAGACGATGATGATTTCTGGGAACAAGAAGGAAGCTTAAGGAGGAACTTTCCTAGTTTTAAGTTCTGAGGACATAACTTGAATAAGGGGGGAAGAATGTCATGCCCACGATTGGTCTCGGGTAGCGTGTCCATGCTAGGGATCAGTAGACCAACAACCCGCAAGTTAATTGTGACTATAAGGGAATTGGGGCTCTTATGTGTACATGGTCATAATCAATGGTTGTAGGCCTAAACACATGGTGGTGGAGTTGGTATGGGTCTATCAGTGAGTCATTAGGGAACTGGATGATGTGGCCCAGATAGGTTGCAGAGGTGTCCAGTGAGGTGTCACAGTGCACTACTTCTAGTGGTGCATGGGCCTTGGAGGGTATAAGTATACCTATTGGGCTCTCACTAGTGTATGCTTGATTCTGTGATTGGTAGCTACATGCTGCTAGTGTGATTCCTCTTTCCATGATAGTGATTGATCCATAGCTTGGGGGCTAGATCCGTACGATCTAGGTTTGGTTGGGCTGGTTTATCCACCACTCCCTTGTACACTCTTCTTTCAAAAACGTCAACTAGAAAACATTGCCCTTCTTTGTTGGATTGTGCAAAAGAGCTTCCTTCTTGTTATAAGGCCCTGGTGCTAGTATATTACTAATTTGCATCATTACAATGTTTTGGAAGTCCAATGTTCCGGATTTATTTTTTTTGGGAAAAAAATGGGGCCCTAAAATTAGTATTGCTAAGACAATACTTGTGAATAAATACTAAATGAATCACGAGTAGGGGAACGCTTGGCAATGCTATTGAAAAGGGCACGTTAGGTTGGGAGGCCACGATGAATCTATATTACATTGATAAGACAAAACAACCTGGTAGTGTAAGGTATATAATGTATGCTAATAATTTGTTTCAAGTTGAGGTTTGTTTCCATGAGTATCAAAGAATAGCAAAACTATGGAATCTAATTGTTTTACAAAAATCTCCTAGTCACCTATAGAGCCCATGTGTTGTATAATTGATTGTTGGACCATATGGATATGTAAATAGGCTTTGCTAGAATTTTCATGGACGAATTGTAAGTTGATTGCTTTTAAAAGCTGTCCAAAGTAAAGTTGTTATGACGCAATAATATACAGGAGACACTTATTGCAATGAAACTTGAATAAGCTGCAAGTTTGAGGTTGGAGCATATAAGAGCATTGGTGAAGGTAGGACCAGAAAAGAGTATCCCCAAATAGGTATAAGAGGAAACTACCTCTAAGGCCTGTCCATCTAGGATGAGCTCCTGGCGCTGCATGAAGGCTCGAGAAGTGTTGAAGACCATAACCTTGGTCTTCGCAGTGTTCACCCCCAACCCCCATCTGGTACAAAATCCCTGTAAACAATCCAGCTGCCTCTGCAAACCCTCTCTGGTCGGGGATACTAGTACTACATCATCTGCATAAAGGAAAATAGCAATCAGAATGGTGCCAAGTCTACAGCCACCCCCGCCACACAATGAGATGACTCGCTCTAACTCATCAATATACAATTTAAAGAGAACCGGTGAAAGAGAGCACCCCTGTTTCACCCCAATGGTGCTCCAAATGTGATCAGATAGGCCACTGCTATGTCGGAAACATCCCAAGACCTTCTCATAAAGAGCCATCACTGCTAAAACAATATTTGTGGAGAAACCAAGGTCACGAAGTCTCTGAATGAGCAGGGAGCATGGTACAGAATCGAAGGCTTTCCTGAAATCTACAAAACAGCAGTAAACCCTCTCTTTCCTGTACTTAGCTTCCTCAATCAAGGCTCGAAGTGTAAAAATATGGTCAGTGGTAGAACAATGAGATCGGAAACTTGCCTGCCCCAATGCATGTAATCTCCGAGCTTCCGCCTCTGAACTCACTGCAGACTGGAGACATGAAATGGCTATTAGCGGCTTTTATAACCAGCCTTTTCATCATTATAAATATCTGATATCAAATTCCAATTCTATTATCTAATTTGTTGGCTTTGGTCTGTGGCACTAGTGCTCACTGGCAAGTTGCAACTACTGACTCCTCATTAAACTATGATTCAAGCGGCAGGCCAGCTACGTCCCGTGTCATGGTAGACCAAGTTTGCTGCCTTGCCATCAGGATCTCCTCACAGGACTGCACTGCAATTGCTTGTGAATTGTCATAACCTTCTTTTTTGTTCTTTTCTCCACACTGCAAATAAGTTTGACACAGAATTACAATCTTTAAAAGTCAGCATAGCATGATGCATTGTTAAAAATTGCCTAGGATATAACTCCTTAGACAATACAAATCTACAATTCCGTCTCCTAAACCTGGCGATCCAATTCATTCAGTTCATGAAAAACAAACAAACAAAAAAATACCAAAAAAGTTTTGAACCGTTTTCCGATTCGAACCTGGCTACCTGATTCGAATTGGAAAGAATCATATAGTATCGGCCGATTTGAATTGGCCGATTCGAAACGGCACGTAACATTGAGATTGTCGATCTCCAAAAGCCATTTCGTTTAGAGACCGATGCAAGTGCCATCAAGATAGGGCCAACCAGGAGGGCAGGCCAATAGCTTTTGAGAGTAAAAGCTAACTCCTGTGCAATAGAGGTACCTGACACATGAGAACGAATTGTATGCAATTATGCATTCACTCAAGGTGTGGCGACACTATATAATGGTGCTGAATTTTATGTATATATTGACCATCATACTCTTAGGTATTTCTATAATCAGCTTGAGTTGTGAGGTCTACATAACGGCTGTGTTACGAGACCGTAACAATACCGACCCATCAGTACATCTAGGTACGGCTAACCATCAGAGGGCAGAGGGCATAGGACGGTGTGAGTCAGAGGCATGCATTCATACCGTGCAGTCGGTACAAGGGCCAATAATGCCCATGCGGACACATGCATACGCATGCAGACACATGCGGATGCATGCATGACTGTCAAGGGCCATGCAATCCATCAAAGAAGGACTGGGACCCCACATGCAACAGTTGCAGTAACTACCACCTACAACACCCATGCAAACTCACACTGGGCTAGGACGCGCATTCTATAAAAGATTGCATTGGCTGGGTGGATCAGACTAGCTTTGCCTTCAACATGGTTATGTTGTTCCTAACATTGGTATCAGAGCTCCGTCAATCCTTGTGCTATCAGTAGGTGATTGTGGAGATCAGAGGGAGGTTGATCGGCGCCCTACCATAGGTCCTCAAGTGCACTCAGAAAGGAGGAATTTTTTGACGTTTCCCAACAGCTATGTGGGTGCACTTTTTCAGGCTCCCTCCAATGCTTTTGATCAACCAAATTGGGCGCCTATAGACCCATTTTCCAGCGCCCTCTCTGCTGTTTTTCCAGCACATTTCTGAGGAGAGGTTTACAACTCATTTGCAGTGAATACATTTATTTTTTAGCGAGCAGATTCAAGGAGAGTTCAGCGACTTCCAGCCAGTTATTTGGTGCAAATATTTGCACCAATTTCCAGTGCACTTTGTCAGTTCTTCAGCGCTGTTCGTGCGGACTTCATCAGCGCAAATCAGTACATCAAAATCAGCGCTGGTCCAAGCAGTTTTCCAACTTGTTTCCACGAGTTTTCATTAACCAGGTCAGATTTTAGCGTGACAGATCCAGTGGAAATTGGCGCAAATTTGCAGGGTCTATGTTCTAATTTTTTCCAGCAGGCATTTTTGCTGGCCTGTGCAGCGCGCTCCCTCATCATCAGAACGAGCTTATTGGTAGCACTAAATTGCTTCACCAAAGGCCACTTTTTCTTGGCAAACTCCAGCGAATTCTAGCCGGAATTTTCCTGCTCATATCAGAGATTATTGGGCGCATTTTTTTTCAGAGGTTTAGGAACCGTCTTCTTCCAGCCCATCAGCGCTGATTTTCTCAGCTTCTCGCACTTCTAATCTGGTCAGAAGCAGATTGTGTATACAAGACCCAGCAGTCAGTGCATGCAGTTACAGCAAGTCCAAGTCTTTGCATGCGCTTCGACATTCCTATTTCAGTGAGCTGAAGCGAAAGACCGAGGTGTTACTGCCCCAACCGTTCCGAAGGCTGAGGGGTACTCTTGTGGTTCCATTGGCGAGCAAGCTTTCAAAACAGAGCTAAGTCTTTGCTCCTTCTTTTCCTTTGGTTTGTTTTAACGTTTTTTGCTACCCTTCTTCGAACACTAACATGACGACTCCCGAGAAAAATCCCATTTCCCTGGGAAACGCCATTGACGAGCTCGAAGAAGAAGCTCATCATTTTCAAGAGAAAAAGGCAGGCAATGGATGTAGATGAGAAATATGAGACATTCAATACAATAATTTGGGTTCTAAAGAACAGTATCAGAAATTGGAAACTAAGGTCACTAATCTAAAAAAGACTTTAAACAGCATGCAAACGAAACAAGATAAATCATTTGCAGAAATTAAAAGTTTGTTTGCTAATTTAGTACCTCTGTTACAATCCCTACTTACTGCAAACCTCCAGGTGCCGGTTAACCACAAGAGGCCGAACGATTCACGTTCCACCCCGCCATAGGACCTAATCCGGGTCCACTCACCGTGCCCTGGCCTATGACCGTATCAAGCTGGATCCGACCTCCATCCTAGACGGCGTCCCATACCACCGCCTAGGCTCTCAGCCATCTCCTGCCTCACCCTATACCTTAGAGTCTTTTGGGAGTCTAAGATATACCCAAGCCCCCTCCTCGTAGACCCTAGGTTGTCGCTTTTGATTAGCGTAAAACTGGGCTCTATCCTGAGTCGTTTTTACGTTTTCGCGAGCAACAAGCAACATTTCTTGCATATCATGCAGGAAATCTACTGTTTTCTTAACCTTGAGGCCTTTGAGGCCCACTGAAATGGGAGCCCTAAGCTGGAAACCATACATCAGAGAAAACGGACTAAAACCCGTCGCTGAGTGCTTTGCGCTGTTATATGCAAACTCAATCATTGGAAGGTACCTTTCCAAATCCGACTGTCTTCTGGAAACATATGCCCAAAACATATCTTCCATAGACTGGTTTGTCCTCTCTGTCTGACCATCCGATTCAGGATGATCTGTAGACCCTAGACTTAATCTGGTCTCTAATTTCTCAAAGACCCCGCTTGCCAGAATTTGCCAGTGAACTTAGAATCACGATTACAAACAATGTCATTCGGCAATCCAAACAACCTGAACAACTTTTCCATGAAAAGTTGAGCAAGTTCAGAAGCTTTGACAATTTGCTTGGTTGGAATGAATTGCGCCATTTTAGTTAACTTGTCAACTATAACCCAAATAGCATCATTTTGCTTCCCCGTCCAAGGTAGCCCAACCACAAAATCCATGGAAGTACTTTCCCACTCTTTCGGGGATTTCCAAAGGAAGTAACAAGACAGCTGCCTTAAGTCTTTCAACTTTATTAACCTGACATTGCCCGCACTTGAGAATATATGCCTCCACTTGACCCTTTAGATTTGGCCAATAAAAGTCCCTTTTTATTAGGTCAAGTGTCCTTTGTGAGCCACGGTGCCCTGCACATGGGCTGTCATGACATTCATGCAGGATTTGGGCCCTAATATCATCATTTTTGGCGCACAAACTTCTCCATTCAGAAAAGTAGCCCATTCCTATTGGAATAATCTCTTAATATCTTGTCCGGAGGAGAAATCTTGGAATCCTGCATTCCAAGTTCACCACTAGATCAAGAAGTACTTGCCAGGACGTCTAGCCAAATACGACCGAAGTACCTATCGGTCTTACACAAATCTCTTAAGGTTAACTGATTAACCTCTCCAATCCGGCTTAAGGCATCTGCGACACTATTTGAAGTACCCTTCCGGTACTCAATGTCATAATGAAATTCTTGGAGCATTTCCGACCATCTGGCTTTACAACCCCTAAGGTCAACCACATCGCTAATATACTTTTACGCTTGATGGTTTATTACTATGGTAAATTGGGAGCCATACAAATAATGTCTCCACACTTTCAAAGCATGAATCACAACAAAAAGCTCCTTGTCGTAGGTGGAATACCGCCTTTGAGTAGGATCTAACTTCTTGCTTTCAAAGCAACCGGTTTACCATCCTGATAAAGGACTGCACCTATAGTATAGTCACTGACATCCGTCTCAAGTACATATGGCTTGTTAGGATCCACTATGTGTAAAATAGGTGCTGTAGACACACAATATTTGAGATTTTCAAAACTTTGATTCATCTCTTCAGTCCAAGTAATCGGAGGGCTGAATTTACTGTGACGGCTAGTTCTTTTAGCCCCTTTGAGGACATTTGTCAAAGGTAATGCAATTATTGCATAACCCAAGATAAATTTATGAAAAAACCCCGTAGAGCCCAAAAAGGACTTAACCTCTCGGATGGTTTGAGGAACTGGCCATTCACAAACCTGTCGGACTTTATTTGGGTCAATTTCCAATCCATGGTCCAAAATAACGTGATCGAGATAAAGTAATCTCTTCTGGAAGAAGACACATTTGGATTCTTTGGCAAAGAGCTTCTCCTGTCTAAGTAACTTTAAGACAGTCCTGAGATGCTTCTCATGCTCCTCCAAGGTCTTACTATAGATGAGAATATCATCTAAATAGACTATGACGAACTTTCCCAGATATGGATGAAGAAGATCGTCCATCATCTGTTGGAAAGTCGCTTGAGCATTTGTCAATCTAAAAGGTAAAACCAGAAATTCATAATGCCCATACCTATTCCTAAACCCAGTTTTTCAATATCCTCACTCTTTATTCGAATCTGATGATACCTTCCCTGATCTCAAATCGATTTTGGTGAAGTACTTTGCACCATGTAATCGATCAACCAGTTCATCCATTCAAGGTAAGGGGTAACGGTTTTTAATCGTTAATCTATTTAACTTTTTAAAGTCCACACAAAGATGAGTACCTGCGTCTTTTTTATCAACTAAAAGAATTGGTGCCCCCCAAGGGGACTTACTAGGCCTCACATGGCCCATCTTAAGATAGTTTTGCAACTGTCTATAAACTTCATCCTCCTCTATAGTACTCATCCTATAAGGATACAAAGATATAGGAGAACTACCAGGAATGAGTTTAATACCATGGTCGACTCCCCTAGAGGGGGGAAGACCCTCTGGAAGCTGTTTAGGAAACACATCGTTAAATTCTTGTCTAAGTTTCCTAAAGGTTTCACCTTCTGGTGAATTTTCTTGTTTTAGGTTATTAGACATTAATTCCATCTGGAAATTATAGTACTGTAAATTGCATTCTTCCTAGTAAGTAAAATCCTTCAACCAACATAAATAAGAATTACAATCAACAACATCCATACATTTAACTGTTTCCATAGCAGAAATGTTAAAAATAAATGACTATGCTATAGTTAATCCATAGGTTACTTTGACCCAAAATGTCGAGATTTGTGTAACCATGGGTATTTAGTTATTTAGGCCATCTTAAGTTTGTCTTAAGTTCAGTTGGACCCAATTTTGGTCATGTACTGACTCGTGGGTCCTTAGGGGTCTATATTGTTTAGGGGCCCCATCTTGACTTTTGGGGGTGCCCTACATTTAGTAAGTGGTTAACCTTAGGGTTTGGTGGCATTTGGCCACATCCAGGTAGAGTACTTAGATGCTCATTGTGTATTCCATTTTAAACAGTTTGGCTAAGCATTGCTCTCCATTGCTCTTGTTGCTGTTTTCTCTCTCTCTCTCTCTTAGAGTTGGGCGCCCAGCTTCTTCTCTCTTGTTTTTCTAGTGGAGATTGATTGATAACTAGATCTTGGTGACTTGACTCTTGCTTTCCTACATGGTATCAGAGCTACCGAATCTGCAGCAAGCTTGTTTGTTGGCGCCCTACCAGAAGAGGAGCTTCTTTGCTTTTTGTTGTGAAATTTCAGCATCTTGCTGATCTTTTCAAGTGGAGTTTGGATCAGCTTTTTTGTCTCTTTTCAGGTTGAAGGAGGGCGGCCATCAGAGATCTTGGAGGAGCAATTTGTGGCACCCAAAAATCAGAATCTGGAATCTGATTTTTATGCAACCAGTTTTCAACAAGTTTTGTTTGGAGGAGGGCGCCCAAAAATCTGCTAAATTTTTGGTTGTGGTGTCTCCTTATCTTGCTGTTTTTGTTTTTAGGATTGCATTTGTGTAGAAGGGCACCCAAAATTCAGCAAACCCTATTCAGGGTTAGGTCAACTTGTGGTTGAAAATTTGTAGATTCTTAGCAAGCAGTAGGGCGCTTTCAACAGCCCTATTGGAGTGTGTGTTGATCACACTATTTGGCTTCCTAATTAGATTCCGGTGTAGGCTTCAATTGAAGCTAACCTAATTTTCAAGAAGCTTGGGCACTTTGGTTGCAGGTTGAAAGACATCTTGTGCTCCTACTTTCAGCTCTTTGTTTGCTGCAAATTTTTGAGAAGATTTGGTTGTGGAAAGGCTCTCTTTCCTATCTACTACAAGCTGAAATTTTGTTGGAGGTAATGGCTAAAGAATCGGAAGCTATCGGTTCTTTGTTTAGTGAAAATCGGTTGGATGGCACAAACTACCCCTTGTGGAGTTACATGATGAAGAATCTTCTCATAGCGAAAGGGCTGTGGGATTTGGTCAATGGTGATGAGGAAAGGCCTCCGTCTTTGGTACCTCCTACACCTCGTGGATCATCATCATCAACATCATCTTCTACATCTTCGGAAGAACAAAAGAAGTGGGATAGAAGGGATGCACAAGCACATTCTATGGTTGCTCTTGTTGTGAAAAGATCTATCTTACCTCATATTAGGTCTTGTAAGACATCTAAAAGTGCGTGGGATACACTTTATACTATGTATAGAGTCAAAAATCCAGCAAGAATGGTGTATCTTATAAATCGGCTTTCTTTGTTGAAGATGCAAGAAGGGGATCAAGTGACCAATCACTTGACGAAGATCAAGGATCTTCGTGAGGAGCTTCTCAATATTGATGAGATAATTGAGGATGCTCAATTTGTTTCCATTACTCTCAACTCATTACCTTCATCTTATCTTCCATTTGTTATATCTTTGAGTATCTCTCTTAGGGGACAACAACTTTCCTTTGATGAACTTGTTGGGTTGCTTCTTCAAGAGGAGCAAACGAGGCAAAACTTTGCGGGTGACACTCAACAAGATCAAGCTTTCTTCACGAAAGGCAAGGGCAAAGGCAAGTCAAAAGGAAAGAGGAAACCTCCTTCCAAGGATGAGCAAAAGCCCGTTGGAGGTCAAAATGTCAACACTCAAAAGAAGAAAGGGAAGTGTCATTATTGCAAAAGGTATGGGCACTTCATCAAGGATTGTAAGAAGAAGCTTGCGAAAGAGGAGAGTAAAGGAATTGATACTAGTGCTTCACTTGCTACTTTGGAGCAAGAGCTTGAAGCTAGTGGTGATCTCTTCAACCAAGACTATGCTTTTGTGTCTAATATTGCTTCTACTAGTACTACTACATCTATGAGGAATTCAGATTCTGTTTTTCAAGTTGCTGATTTTCAGCCCACTGAATGGGTGATTGATAGTGGTGCTACTCGTCATATGACTTCTCGCAAAGAAGCATTCACTAAATTAGTGAAAGTGCAAAATGGAAGTAAGGTACAATGTGCGGATGATGCATCTTATTCTATTCATGGAATTGGAATTGTCGCCATCATTCTGCCTAATGGTGAAGAAAAGTACATTAAGAATGTGCTTTATGTTCCGGGAATCAAGAAGAATCTTCTTTCGGTTTCAACTATGTTAGAGCAAGGACTAGTTGTTGAGTTCAAAGAAGATAAGTGTCTTGTCAAGGATCCTAAAAGATCACTCTTGATTATTGTTTCGGGAACAATGCATGCTGGCTTATTCATTATGGATACCTATGGGCAACGAATTCCCTCTACATGTCTTGTTGCTTCTACATCACAATCATTGGAGTTGGCTGAATTGTGGCACACAAGGTTTGGGCATCTCAACTTTGCAAGTTTGAAGAAGCTGAAGACATTTAATATGGTAGAAGACATTCCTACTATTGAGCAGCCGGAAGGGCATGTATGCGAGGGGTGCATACTTGGAAAGTTTCAAAGAAAACCTTTTCCAATTGATGGAACTATAAGGGTTCTTGATAAATTTGATTTGGTTCATAGTGATGTTTGTGGTCCAATGAGGACCGAATCCATTGGAAAGTGCATATATTTTGTGACTTTTATTGATGACTTTTCCCGTTTTACATGGATCTATCCTATGAAGGCTAAATCGGAAGTTTTTCAACATTTCAAAGATTTTCTAGCAATGGTGGAAAATCAGTTTGGGCATTCTTTGAAGACCCTACGCACCGATCGAGGAGGGGAATACATTAAGAATACGTTCGGTGCATTTCTTCGAGAAAAAGGAATTTTACATCAAATGACAACTCCCTATACGCCTCAACAAAATGGTGTTGCCGAGCGAAAGAATCGCACACTTATGGAGATGGCTCGTTGCATGCTCAAAGCAAAGGGGCTGCCTCACAAGTTTTGGGCTGAAGTGGTTATAATGGCAGCATACATAATTAATCGTTGTCCTACTAAAGCATTGAAAGTATTAACTCCTTATGAAGTTTGGTATGGAAAGAAGCCTACAATCTCTCACTTTTGCATTTTTGGTTGTACGGCTTATGCTTTTGTTCCGGATAAACTTCGTACAAAGCTTGAGGATAAAGGAGTTAAATGCATTTTTGTTGGCTATAGTAGTGAAAGCAAAGGCTATAGGCTGTTCAATTTGAGCACTAACAAGATTATTGTTAGTCGTGATGTGCATTTTAATGAAAAGAATTCATTGGATGTGGCCCCAACTTATATCTTGAAGGGGGACAGCCCACATAGTGTGAATGTTGAAGTTTTTCCAGATTTGGTACCATCTTCTATTGCTGGAGATAAGGGGCAGCAATCAACCAGTTTCGACCTGCCCAACACCTCATCAAGTTTAGAGCCTAATGTTCATCAAGAACCGCCCATTGTTGCTCATAATCAGCCTGCAGGAACTGTTGGACAGCAAGGACCATTTTTGGAAGATCTTGGACAGCCAAGTGTGGTGTTGGAGGATCTTGGACAGCAAATTGTAAGAAGAGACATGGTTGTTGGACATCCAAAACAGTCCCACGGTGGCTGTTGTCGACTTTAACCAAATTGCTTCCTTTGTGGCTTGTGAGGCTGCGATATACTCTGATTCTGTAGAAGATAGAGCTATTGAAGATTGCTTGCAACTGTTCTAGAAAATTGGACCACTCTTGAGGAAGAATGTAGACAACAAAGTAAGTTCATTTTATGATGGAAAGACACGTGCCTCTACAAAATCAGTGGACTATGCTGATTTTTCAGATTTTGCTCTTACGTCTCATGGAGATGTTGTCGAAGAACCTGTTTTCTATGAGCAGAGTAAAATGTTGGGAGGATGCGATGCAAGATGAGTATGACTCACTTATGAAGAACCAGATTTGGGTTCTTGTTGATCTTCCTCATGGGAAGAAGGCAATTGGTTCTAAATGGGTAATGGTTTTCGAAACCTCAGATTTAGGCCTATTGCATTTTTATCTTGGTCTTGAATTTGTACAAGGGGCTGGAATTTTCATCTCTCAAAAACGCTACATTGGGCAGATTTTGAAGCGGTTCAAGATGGAAGATTTCAAGCCGGTTGCTACACCTATGGAGACAGGTCTGAGTGTAGGGGCCCTATCTTGACTTTTGGGGGTGCCCTACATTTAGTAAGTGGTTAACCTTAGGGTTTGGTGGCATTTGGCCACATCCAGGTAGAGTACTTAGATGCTCATTGTGTATTCCATTTTAAACAGTTTGGCTAAGCATTGCTCTCCATTGCTCTTGTTGATGTTTTCTCTCTCTCTCTCTCTTAGAGTTGGGCGCCCAGCCTCTTCTCTCTTGTTTTTTGTGGAGATTGATTGATAACTAGATCTTGGTGACTTGACTCTTGCTTTCCTACAAGAAAGCATATAAGGAAAAGAAATATCCACATTTCCATTCAATTCAATGAGAGAGCCTTTATGCAAGAACGACAAACTATGGGTTACATAGTTTTTCTTTAACGACTTGTTCCTTGCATAGAATCACTCCTTACCAAGTATTATGTCTACTTTATCCAAATTCCTTACATGGAAATCTAATTTATCCTTATATCCCTGAATTTTTACAGGAAGTTTGGGACTATCTGGTCCCAAACTTGACTCTCTGCTCATGTGGCCAGCTTTACCACATACCAATGGTCGTGCTTTGCTTTGTTTCCACCTTTAACTTCTGTAATAATTTAGAGTTAATAAAGTTGTGTGGAACCATCGTCAAATAACAATGTTACGACTCGGCCTCCAATGATCCCATTCATGCGAATTAGGTCGTGAGGACCAAAAACTGTCGTGTTAAAACAACAATGCTTACAACTAGAATTATTAGCAAAGGTTAAATCAATGCTTGAAATGTTAGAGTTACCTGGCACCTTAAAGGAAGCCCTTTTAACATTTTTCCTTTTCTTCGGGCACTCCTTTGCCACGTGACCCGGTTTCATGCAATTAAAGCATAAGTAGTCGCTCCTGGCCTCTGTGAAGGTTTCTTGGTCCATGGAGGATCGTTTCTTTGGTCCACTTGGCTCCAAGGGAGTACCCTTCACCTTTTCTTTTCCTTTCTTTGAAAAGAATGTCTTTTTACCCTTTGCCTCGGGTTGGCCAGCAGGCTCAGGCTTGGCTACTATACGAGTGTCATCGTATAGCTTAGCATAGCGAACAACATCCTTGAGAGTATTAGGCTGGTTTCTCCTTACTTCGAGTTGTAAATTTTTGGGCAATCCCAAAATAAAATGCAACTTGACTAAAACAAGATCTATTCTTGTAGCAAAACGAGAATATACCTCTTGAAAATCTTGCAAGTATGCATCCAAGGGTTGAAGATTGTTGATTGCCAACACAAAGAGTCTCAACATTTTGAACTGTAGGGGTAGGCATAGGTTCATCCTCTTTAGATTGGGTGGGCTCCATGATAGAAAAAGGGAACAAGAAATATACACAACTGATGGAAGGAAGAGGGTCACTCAAGATCAACTCACTTACTAACTTTCACAAGATAATCAACAAGCTGAAGTATTGTCCATGGGTGCCACAGCATAAGAGAATCCTGAAAATTGAAAGAAGAAATGAGAAGAGCAAGAGGAAGGATGGCTTTCCACCATCCCAGACCCTTCCAAGCATTCACTTATTCATGCAAGGAGATACAAGCCACCAATTCACAAAAGGACAGCTAGTACATAAGCTGATTTTGTGATTGCCACTTGGATTTTTTCACAAAGGACAGGTGGTTGCCACAAAGATGGGCCTGATAGCCCCCCCCCCAATTTGTTTTTTTTTTGGCGGGCACTGCAGGCCGCCGCAGACCCACGCTGGCGCCGCAGGCCCTGCGGGAATCTCACGGACCCTGTGCAGGCCCTGCGGACTGTGCGGTGGCCCGATGGGCACGCAGATCCACGCTCAGCCAGCTGGCGCCGGCGTGCGTACAGCCGCAGAAATTATGATTTTTTTTTTCAAATTTTTTTTGTGGATATCCGAATCCAGGGTTTCGCAATTTAAAAAAAAACGACGATTCAACTGAAAAAACGGAATTTCCAAAGTTCTTAAAAAAACATACCGTCTGCCAGGATGAATCGATTAGACTAGTACACGTATTAAGGTGGCTCTGATACCAACTATTACAATCTCGAAACCCTAAACCGCCAGGTGTCGGTCATCATAGAAACCGAACACTCACGATCCACCCTGCCGTAGGACCTAATCCGGGTCCACCCTCCGTGCCCTGGCCCATGACCTATAACAAGCAAGATCCGATCTCCAACCCTGACAACGTCCCATACCACTGCCATGGCCTTTGGCCGTCTCCTACCTCAGGCTAGCACTCCTGGCTGTGCACAAGCGCTCTCCATGTAGGTAGATAGAATGAATGGATTGAGAGACTTCTAGGCTCGTAGCAGCGATTCAGTCACCCAGGAAATAGTTCACAGCTATCTGATCCAGTGACTAGTCAGCGATCTGTTTTCCAGCAACAATCTGATTGCATTTAATCACGGATGACTCGACGTATGGCTTGTTTTGGCCAATAAAACTCTCTTCTGACCAAGTCTAGAGTCCTGTGTATATCGGGATGTCCTACACAGGGTATGTCTTGACATTCAAACATAATTTTAGGCTTGAGCTCATCATCCTCTGGTACACAAACCTTCACATTTCGGAACAGTGGGCAAGCCTAACTCTTGCATGATACACCAACTCGCCACATGTGGGAAGATGGAAGAATAATACGGAAGTAATAGCCGAAGGAGTACTTTTGGGAGAAGCTTTATCGTTTTCTCTATTATTGAGCAAAGTGCTGGTGTAGCTCAAGTTGGTATTGAATGTAAATTGTGGCATAAATGTTTTGGACACTTGAATTATCAAAGTTTCGAGGCGTTGAAGAGACACAATATGGCTATTGGTCTTCCACACATGGTTCCTTCTAACAAAGTTTGTGAAGGATGTTTTATGGGGTAAACATCATCTCTTTTAAGAATTCCAAAAGAGTACCTTTCAAGCCAAAGGCATTTTAGAATGAACCTATCTGGACTCAATCATTAGGAGTAAGTTACTTTATGACTTTTGTTGATTGTAGTGAGAAGTGTAGCAACATTTAGTTTATCAAGAACAAGCTCAAACATATTGTTGTCCATTTACAAGTAGTCTTCACAATAAGGGCTTCAGTAGGAGGCTATCCCTTAGAAGCAAGTGAAAGACTAAGTACCTCCAATTATTCAATCTGGAAGGTTAGGATGGAGTCTATTCTTATAATGGATATAGTACTTCATATTGAGGAGGAGCCTCAGGCTCAACTTGAAATACCAAAATTTAAGAAGAGCGCTAGGATGGCTTTACATTAGATTATTCTAGAAAGATTTGGGTTTATTTTCTAAAGAATAAGAGTGACACTTTTAAGAACTTTACTTGGTTGTACGGTAATATGTTGTTCTCGTGGTAATATGTTGTTCTCGTTGTAATTTCCAAGAAAGGGGCACGATCTAAGTTTGGTTTGATCATCAAAGGGCCACCCAACATCTTTTAAGTATATGATCCACCAATGAGCATGCATGGGTTTCCTCATGGAGGTGTGATATAGAGATGGCTATCAAGTCCAATAAGCATGATGCTTGAGAATACCAAGAGAGAAGATTCCCCTGCTCATGAAGCGCTCTAGAGGATCCTTTGCACCTCCAGAAGACATAATTCTCTTTATATAGATGATTAGACAAAAGATGGCTTTTGTCAGCATAGGGAGGATGCATTATATAGGTACATGGTGTAGGAGGCATGCCTCTATCTACAGTGGGGTGCTCCTGACCACGTCCACATTAGGGTGCTCCTGACCACCCACAATAACAAGGCATTCCCGGCCACCAAGCTTACCTATTAGTGTTTAGGGAGGGAATCTGGTCAACAGGTGGTAGATGGTCAGGTTGTATGGCATGTTCATACAGAGATCGTCTTCAGTCGTCATTTATAGTCGTTGGATGAGGTGAACAAGCCTGCTACTTTTGGATGAGACTTGATTCACGAGATTTTGGAATGGAAATGTCATTTATTTATTGTCACATGCTATGATCCTGTAGAGATCTCTTATGCTGTCAGTGCAGGGACCTCATTATATGCTGACCTTTTGACAAACATTACATCTTTGTTTATGCATGGACAAATTTTACTTATAGGTGCCTTCAATGCCTGAACTGTATGCCAAGAGGTTGATTTACATGACGCTGAAGATAGATGCCCTACGCTTGCAAGCTTTCAAAAGTAGGAAATTGGGTATTTACAGGATCTCAGCCAACAGACAGGGACTAGTCACGGCTTATGGCGAGCACCTGTTACACTCGAAGGGGGTCAAACGATCTGGTTATCTACAATGGCTTGACAAGACGTACCACTTCGGAGATTTTTGTCACCCACATAGTCAAGGGCCCAACATGGTTGACTACCTCATTGGGGTCATTTCAGTCGGTTCCTCATCAGATGATCCAAGCTGAATTTTCTTCAGAAATCATGTGGCAAGTGCAAAAACTGGCTTCTCATCAAGACCACCTATCAGATAAGACTTGACTCTTGAGTATGGTCATAGTACTTGAAAACAATGACGTGCTCTTTGCAACAATCAAGACTTCGCCAATGACGTGCTCCAAGTTTGCCATAACGATTGGCTTCACCATCTACTACTTTGACCTCAAGCCAAATCCTGGGCATGATGGTATTCCTTAGACCCTAAAAGACACTGATGCATTGTACCCGAAACCAAATGCCTGAATTGTGTTGTGACAACACTAAAACTAGTGGGCGGAAAAACTGAAAAAACTGTGTAGGACAACAGGTTACGAATGAGAAATAATTTCGAGTATAACTAGGGCAGATCCATTTGAATTCTGCAAATGATGCCTACTGTAGGTAAATTCCTGATATGGATCCAAGAGTCAGCCATCGCAAGAGCAAATATCAATAAGGGCCTCGTGTATGCCACAGACTGAGATGATGTATAGGGAATTTTCCACTTCGTATGGTCATTTGATCTGGTTAATGTCTGGACCGGTTGCGGAGTTTCGCACTTTAGTATTACGTTTTTGGATTCTTGCATTCTGGAGATTTATATGTTTTCAAATAGAACAACTAGACTGTATTCTGTTCATTTAGTTTAGGTTATGTTTTATAGTCCTATGATGATATACTTGTTATTGTTTGTACCATGTCAAACCTAAGTTCTGGGATCTCTATTCACAGAGTTTTGCTACTTGGATCATCTATTCAGGTACTTCAATGTTATAGGATCTGATCCAGAAGGGAGACTTGGAGAGGCACCTAGACCAGAGCTTCGTCAACATGGAAGAATCTCGGGTGCCTGTTTTGATGCAGCTCTGGGTGTAATCCCAGGCCTACAGGTAAGATAGCCGAATATCTGGTGAGTTTCAGGCTTGAGCTTGAAAAGTAGTTTAGTGGAGATTCTCAAGCTTCAATTTTTTATGAAGAAAAAATAAGGTACAATCAAATTATTTTGCAACCACCTACACGCTCTTGAAAGGAACTGGAATTTGATGTCCTTTTAACGCCAGAGTTGTAATGAAAACACTTTATTTTGTGTGTATATGCATAGAAGTGTGTGTGTAAAATAAACAACAATAAAAAATGCAGCATTCATGGTATCGCAAGTCAGCATTTGGATTTATCATGTTTTACATAGTACATGCATTTTTAACATGGATTATGCTACTTATCATTAGCTTGAAAGCACTGGTCATTCATGATTGTGTTTGAAAGAATATTTGCTTAGGTTTTTTTAGCTCTTGAGATATGACTGTAAATGCCAATAAAAAAGCTATTGCTTTTCATACCATATTTTTGAGGACTCAATGTAGGAATGTTTCAAGTGTCGGATATGCCCCGACACTGGCTGAGATTCTTATTTTGACATGTTGCTATGGTCGTATATAGGCTTACTGAAATCAAAAGAGTAGTCGAGTTAATATTTTTTTCAGATTCTTTTAAAAAATGTCCACTTTCGTTTTATTAAGTGTATATGTTCTACAGGTATGGGACATGTTGGTAATTAGTGAGTTTTTTTGGAAAAAGTTGACCAAGGAAACTCTTTTAGAATTCAGACGGTTTTGATGTAGCAGTTTTCAATTGTCATATCTATCTCTATGAGACATACATATCCAAATTGAGTTCTGCTGAATAGTACTTTTGAAATTACACAGCAAGAAAAATTGTGCATTATCCATCCTGCTGAAAACTTCCTTGAGAATATCGATTTTGTTCAGTGTACCTATGTGTTTGACATATCATAACTTACTTATCATTACCTTTAAATCAACGACTGACATTTTTTCATTGATAAGTATGCATATGAATAGTTGTGAAAGAATTTTTCATATTATTCGTAGTGTTAAAGCTGCATTTTGGTGCATGTAAGCTGTACACTTATCACGTTGTGAAGTTATGCTGTCCAAACTTTTCTCAAGATCAAGTATGAGTTCAAAAATTGCTTGACATGTTCTTGAGATGGAGATAATTATTTTTCCAGTAAATGTTGTTGCATGCTGTATCTTAAAGCATGTGACCCATATTATTGAGTTGGTAGCATATCTTTGCTGTGATGTTTTGTGCAGCTTTCTTATCTCATCTCTGGATTGGTATATTCCAACTTAGCCTAAACAAGTATTCTGGTTTTGGTTTTCTCAGGTCAAGGGTACTGATTATGACACTAAAGATGGAACTTGTATAAGGGATTATATTCATGTAACTGATTTGGTTGATGCTCATATTAAGGCTTTGGAGCATGGTGTTCCTGGGGAAGTCGGAATATACAATGTTGGCACTGGCAAAGGTACTTGGAGCCTATATGAAGTCTGGACACTAGTTAACCTTGTCTTTTGCTCATTATGATGAATGAGTTGTGCTGAATGGAACACCATACTTAAAGGTTTAGTTCAATGGAGTTGGCATAATGCTGAAATCATATATTTGCAACTTCAATTTTTTTTTGGTTCAAGAAAGGGAATTGTTCAATCTGAAGCACCAAAAAATCTATATCATCCAGATGAAGTGCTACAGTTTATCACAACCTTAGCTCCTATGTTGTCGAGTTTTTAATATTTTTGAGCAGAGGTATTATGAAGGAGCTGGATAAGGTATCATCGTGTGAGTTACTTTCTAGGAAACTAGAGCTTGGAAGCTCTGGCAAGGTTCAAAATTTAATAAGAATGTGAAGGGTGGAAAGAATTTTAAAAGGGGATGTATCGTGCGCTGAGACATGGGGAGAGATTGTTTTGTTTGTAAACAAAGGACCTTTTTCAGATCCTTACTTACTTCACATGACCTTAAGTCTTCCAACCCCAACGATATTTGAGCTGGCAGAATGTAGGAGTTTGTACGAACTGTAAGCCAACTCTTTATGTGAAAGTCAAATCCTGAAGATTATATAGCTCTTATACTTTTGTTAAGAAACACAGTATGAACACCGTTGGGTAGTAATTTTTCAATTGTGCATTGTCTGGAACAATGAAACTTTTGGGTTTCTTTGTGAGCTACTGTATTTTTCAGAACTGTGCTGAATTGCAATTATTATACTTTTATTGAGGTTTAATGGTCAGAACTGTGTGTGACAATGGCTGCGACAATTGGTGGTTTTTCCCATCGACAGGGTGCAGAAGGCCTATTTGGGCCTTCTCTAACCATTTACTTTTGTACTTTTTGACAGGGGTGTCAGTGAAAGAGTTTGTAGAGGCTTGCAAAACGGCCACTGGGGTTAATGTTAGTGTCACATATTTGGATCGACGGCCAGGCGATTATGCTGAGGTTTTTAGCGATCCTTCAAAAATACTCCGCGAACTAAATTGGACTGCTAAATACATTGACCTCAAAGAAAGCTTATCAACTGCTTGGAGGTGGAGAAAGGCAAATCCAAATGGGTACAGGAGTTTGATATCAGCCATATAAGCTCACCATCTTGGACAGTAACAAGAAATTTATTGTTTAGCCTCCTGCTCACTTCCCAGGGTTTAGGATCATAGGCATTTTTTGTAGTATGGCATTTCTAGTTAGTCTTAGTGGAATGAGCAGGGGGCTATCATGTATAAGAAATTTTTAAATAATAAAGCATAAGTATGGGAACTTTTGACACACCCTTTTGAAAGCGCAATTTAGTTAGTATGCCATTGTAGTTCCATTTGTGTAAGGATTTTGCAGGAAATAACAGCTCTTCATGCGTGATTTGTGGCTGCTTTGGTTCCTCTGACTTGAGCAATTTGACTCCCATATACACAAAAGACTTCAGCTGCATAACATAGAAAGCTGGAGTTGTGAAAGAATCATATTCATTTGTTAGGTAGTCTTTGTTATTTTGGTATGATATTTTGAAGATGAAGTTTATACAAGATGATTTTGGCAACCTACGTGCTGCTTGCTATTTTGCACACTCACCATTCAAATAATGTCTCAAACAGTGACATTTACGGTGATTGATTGAGGCCCTTTAACTCCTCCTGAGGTTTAGGTTTGACTTGTGTACATCTTTGACATGCTCAAGGCTTTTGAGCTTTGTCCAGCGGCTGGTAATGCCTTGGATGCAACTTCAATAGTATGACTCCTTGACTAAAAAACTCTTTTACTGACTTTGTTGCATTTCCTTTGTTTCTTAATAACTGGAATGCTTGAAAAGTTTGCAGTTCATGCTACCGACATCCAAATCTATTAGCTCATCCAAAAGCTGATTGTGTATATGGAATTTAGTTTGCTTCGTCACTTCAATGGGGCTGCAAATCTCATCCCCTGGCCAATCTTTTAGGAACTCCTATTATGCTTTCTTTTGTCGGACTATCAGCATCATGCAGTTATGGAATGTTATATCAGTGTACATCTAAAACTTCACCTGAGCAGTCTCTCTCTCTCTCTCTCTCTCTCTCTCTCTCTCTCTCTCACACACACACACACACACACACACACACACACACACACACACACGTTATCGCTATTTTTCTCTGCAAACCCTAAAAATAAAACCCTAACCTCAAATTAATAGAAAACCCCCCCTTCATGCAGCAAGCTCATCTCTCCCGGGTGGGGCATGGGCCCATGCCCCGACACCCCCCCCTTCCCCCGCTGTCCGGACAGTGGGGGATGGGCTTGACAGGGATCCTGCATACCCAGAAAATCAAAACTTTTCTCATGGCATTCATGAGACCTCCTGCATTTGCAAGTACAAAAGATCAGAGGTTGGACATGGTGGCAGCTTTTGGCTTTTCATACCTTGAAAACCATGGCTTTGTTGCACTCAAACTAAGTACTTCTATCAGGTTACTTGAAAATGTCTACACTTGAGACCTAATGTTAAAATTAAATTATGTGCTAATAATATGGTTGACCTTCAAAGTCATGTTCGTTGCAAGCAAGCAATGCTGTCAAAAGCACTGTATGTCATACTAAATTAATCTCCTTGTGTCTGTGGCATAAACCTCATTATGAAGACCCATTTCATCTACTTTTTATAGGAAAAATATGATCCTGCCTCTATTTAGATAATAGGCTGCGGCTGCGGGTGGGACCCCAAAGCCTGCTTGGATTGGTTGACTAAAACAAGCTCAAGGATAAGCATAGAAAGTAGTTCTTCAAGTGAAGTCGCTACACTAGTATCATGAACAATAAAGATCCGACAACTCCCATAGGTGATCAGTAAGAGCTCAAACTCGAGTTCTCTATTTATCCTTGGTAGTTTAGTTGTTGCTTTTTGTCTATCATGATACTTGCCCTGTAACTAGACTATTGGTGCACAAGAATTGGATCTCGTGTTACTAGTGAACTAACCTCTGTTTGATGAAAGTTTTAAAATCTTAGAATTAGCTTCTAATGTGCAAAAGTAGTGCTTTCTTCGTAAAAAGTACTCTAGAAACAAACATCTAAGGCATGAGTCATCAAACTTTTATGGCTCTATGATGGGATACTTGTCATGGGTATATTGTAAATGGCTGAATGTTTGATAGGTTATCAATATATAGTTGTTTCAAAGACTCTTCACAAAAGTCTGAATACTTGACGGATGTGAAGGTCAATCCATTTTGGCCTCTATTAATACAACATTGACTTTGAAGCAATTTTCTTAGATTATGATCAATTCATAATTGACTCATCTTGAATGTTCCATTTTAAGTTGTGGAATTTGTGGACCATTTCACTAAAATCGCTGAATGTGATATGTACGTATATGAGTGCCTATGCGTGCGAATGTGTGAGCCATACACTTATACAACCTACTTAATAAATAAAATGAAATCATTTGATATTGCTTTATAGCGGCCACTTGTACAAATTATGACTTGACACTATGTTCAACTGAGTAAATAACATATCATACATGTGAAGTCTAATGTTGGAGATATGTCATGAAGTTCCATGACTAATCATGTCATCAAAAGGTGGTTTTATCAAACCAATTACCCCATTTATTGCCTTTATATATCATGATTGGACCCCTAGATTTGCACACCTCATCATGATTGGACCTCATGATTTTCACCTCACAATTTGATTGGGCCTCATGATGTGCACCTCTAAACATGATTTGGTCCACATGTAATGCACCTCTTAAAGTGATTGTCCTTGTGATCTATTTCTCTAAATGTAATTGGGCCAAATAGATGCATTTCAATCCTAACATATTGTGACAAAATTGAAATGGAAAAAGATGAGCATGAAATTAAACCCACACTTGTCTCCTTGGTGAATGACTAATTTCTATTTCATGATTCTTCTTGCATGGTTATTGATCTTTGATCTAGGGTCAGGTGAAACCTATTTTGGATTCAACATTTGCTCATATGATACCTGTAGGAATCACAAACTTAGACAGCCAATTAATTTGAAGAACGTCTACAACGGGCTTCCGGCTGATCTCCAGCAAAGGGTACACACCAATCCTATCATAATTTCAAGTTCAGATGTTAAGTTCAATAATCTGAAATCATTGAAGACTTGGCCATCTTCAAGGACTTTCACGAAATACAACAGCCAGAATCCTCAAGGAGCAAGAAACACACTTGCTAATGGCTTACAGTAACAACAACGAAAACTGCGATAGCTGGTACCTGGACAGCGGCGCTACCCAACACATGACCTCTCGCAAAGAATGGTTTACCGAGTATGCAGCTTACAACAGAAATCAATTCATCTACGTCGGAGATTCAAGCACCATACTCATGGAAGGCAAAGGAACAGTGAAGATCACATTCAACAACGATCTATCTATTTGTGTTCCCAACGTCCTTCACGTTCCTCAGCTATCAAAGATCCTGTTATCAGTCTCTAAGATAATTGATGAGGGCTACACTGTTACTTTCTCATCTGAGCAGTGTACAATATTCGAGGAAGATACTACTCTGATTACATGCACTAGATTTGGAAATCTTTATGTACTCTCTAATTCAGTTGCATTAGCTAGTATCTCTAATGAAAGCATAGTCGATTTGGACACGTGAATACAAGATCACTTTCCTATATGTGTTGTAATAATTTAGTTGATGGATTGTATTTTCTTTCTTCATTAGATAGGAAATCTTTCTTTTGTGAATCATGCGTCTATGGCAAACGCTCTAGAAGCAAGTTTCCCAAATCACATTCCACAAGGCATGTATTGGATCTTGTACATAGCGATCTTTGTGGTCCAATGCCAACTCCGTCCTTAGAAGATGCAATCTATTTTATCACTTTCATAGATGATTATTCTAGATGGTCTAGTATTGGAAGTAAATCTAGTTTGTCAATGTTTGGCTAGATCTACTCACGATGTGGTGTAGTATAGAGAGGATCATCCGCTTTCTAAGTTTCTACCAAGCTTCAGACGGAGTGCGAAAATAAAAAAAACAATGATGAAGCACTAAGGCTTACCAAACTAGTGCTCGAAATAGAAATGAAACTAACTAAGATGACAAAATACAAAACCTTACTAAGGCTTATCCAACTAGCAAGGTGATTAAACTAAATCCTAGATTAACCCCCAAAGGGATTGAAAAGATAGGTTGCGGCTAAACTAAGCATCAATCAATTAAAAACATGCCACATAAAAGAACCAATGAAAGGAGACAAGAGGAGGCCCGAGAACCTTTCCTCAAGCACCTTCCAATGGGAACACAAGTGAAATAGCAAGATAATCTCAAAAGTAGAGAACTTGATAGCTTAATCTCAAAAGTGTTGTTTACAAGGCAAATACCTCTCCTTTTATGGCAAGGAGGTTCTTCCATAAGTATACACTAACTTATGGGACTAATCTATTTCTAGCCTTTCTAGAACTTCTAACTTAGAATTTAGAACTTCAAAGTTTCTTAACTTAGAAAAACTTAAAATAAAATATTTCTAATCTTAAATTTCCTAAGTCTAATTTCTAAATCTAAGTTTAAGCTATTTTATTATTTTTTAAGTTTCTACTAATGGGCTTACAAACACATGCCATGGCAGAAGTTTATTAACAAACACTCGTACGTGGTCTTACAAAACACATGCCACGGAGTTTTATTTTTTCTTGTGTTAGCACATATGCTAACATTATCCCCCTCCTTATTGGATTGGTGGTCCCACACCAATCGAAGCCTTTTCTTCTTGGATTTTCTGTACTTCTTGGAGGCAAGACTGTTGCTGTCGGGAGTGGTAGATTGTAGTGTCGATGCCCTCCATCATTTGTCACCGTAGTTTGTTCAGGAAGGGCATGGGTTTGTAATAATGGAGCATACCCTATAGGAAGTTGTAGGTTTTTCATAGCTCCACCATATCAACGTGCAGGGCTGAAGTTAGTGCAGCGCGATAATAGAGCCTTGCTACGCTGATGTGGTCTTCTTGCGTTCGCAGTGGTTTATTGATATCAAGGGCGATTGTGGGTAGCCCTCGATCCCAAAAACCCTTGAGTTCTGCCAGAAATGCTACCAGGCCGCAATTGTCCGCAAAATATCTGACGTCGCGATCAGAGTTGCCATGGTGCTTCTAGTAGAATACACGACAGTTGGTGACCATGTCTTCAGCTAAGTTGCCGGTATCGACACTTGTGAGCTTGGACCAAAATATCCTATTCTTGACCTTGGTGGCAGGAAACTGTTCTCGTCTCACGACTGGATAGTAATAAGGATTTGTGCGCATATAGGAGGGAGCCTTCAATATACCGTGTGCCATTGAGATCTTACTTTGTAAGAAGAGCCGATGGCGCCAGAGAGGTTGTGGATCTAGGAGTTTGACTGCTTCTTTATGTGTTTGACCCTGATTCAAATCTGGCAATATGTAGCCATCTCGTTCTTTTGTCGTTCGATATTTCTTTGCAAACTCTTGAGAGACGCACAACTCCTTGTTTGGTTCTATGGGTGTGATTATGTGCCGGATGGTTGGTGTTTCAGAGGCAATCTCATGTTGAATTTGGGGATCAAGGTCAGGAGAGAGGGGAGGAGAAGAGTTAGCTTCAGCAATTCATTGTGACTCAGAAGAAAATTGATGTGGAATAAATGGGGGGTTAGTGGTGTCGAGAGGGTTAGAAGCGGTGGAAGGAAAAAGATAATGTTGGGAGCTAGTACCACCAGAGCCTGATGGATTGGTTGGTGCTTGAGTTCCTTGCCCCAGGGGATGGCTTTGAAAGGAGGAGCCTTGAGTGGCAAGAGGAGCTGCTTCATCTCTACCATCTGGTCCGTCAAAGTGGTGTCCGAAATCATGGAACTGGGCGTGCTCTGCATGAACAAACGACGTTGACTGGACAGCTGTCTCTAACCATTCTTCCAAGGTGGCAATGTGCTGGTTCAGGGCCTCGACGGAAGCAAGGTATGATTGTTGTAATTTTGTGTGCTGCTCCGTTGTGGCTTTCAAATTTTGGACCAGCGTTTGATAAGCCACCACTGGAATGGGAGCTCCCTCAGGAATAGCTGGTGGTGCGAAGTCGTTGAAGTCCACCAATTTTCACTGTTCCTTCATAGCGGAACGTGCGGCTTGTGCATCTGCTATGGCCTAATCTCTTTCTGCTTTGATGTTATTAATAGTATTCTGCATGTTGGATACCTTCAGTTGGAGTTGGTTCTGGAGGTGGCAGAGCATCTGCTACGATTGTTGATTATAATTGATGAAATTTTGGATTGGCAGCTGCTGTAGTGCTTGTTTTCCACTTCTAGCCTTGTTTTTTTCTTTCTGAAGGTCCGCCATAGCACCATTGTCAAATTGCCGCATGGTATATTGCCCTCCTAGGGTGCCGAATAGATTGTATTGGAGCTCATTCACCAACCATACCGCTTTTTGGGCTGCAAAGGGTAACTGTTCCGTATGGCGATCCCGTCGTTGGTTTGGGCAATAGTTTTGCCATCCTCTGTCAAAAACTTTGTAAAATACTTGGCATCATAGATGGTGCCCTTGCCATGGATTGTCTCTCTGAGATTAGGGAGGCCAATGCTCTGTAGATGCTCAGGAGAGACATTGATGATTGTATAGCTGCCACTCTTAGATGTATACTTAAAAGTCTGGAATTCATCCGAATAGGTGGAGTAGGCCGCTCGGATCAGGCTCTCGCTTTGTTGGTCACAGAAGTGAGTCAGATCAAAGCCAAGGGTTGTGAGGATATCCTTGGCCAAGATGAGCTGCTCGATGTAATTCTTGATACAAATCATAAAAATGTCTCCTGAATAAGGCCTAAGGGGGTTTACGCTGATGCAGAGAGAGCGAGGAATCACGGGAGGACATAATAGCAGTAATTTTAGATTGCTCTGGTAAGTTTGAAAATTTTGAAAAATTTTGACATGAACTCGAGAGCATGAATCTAAAATGAATTCGTGGAGAGAAGGGTGGAGGTCTATATATAGACTTTTTTTTGGCAAAAATTTACAACTCTACTCAGAAATCGTCCTCAGTGTCCATGATTTGGTAATGATGGTCGCAAATTTTGAGGCAACGTTCTGAGGGTCAACGAATTCTTGTAAGTGATTTTTTATGCCAAAATAGAAAAAATGTCTAACAGTGCAAAAATTTGTCTGATCAAAATTTGCAGAGATCACAGAGAAATCGTGGGGATTATTTTAAGCTTCAGTTAATTGTCTGCGAATTCTAGTAGTAGATATCTGATGAAAAAATTAACTTTTTTTATTTCTAAAAAGTTTGTCTCAGAAACAGAATTCGTGGAAGCGAAAAATGAATCGTGCACTATAAAAAAGGGGTCAAGTGAATTTTATCTGAGATGGTGTGAGAGAAATCTTCTGAAACTAATGGCTTTTGTGATTTTCTCAAAGAAGACTGTTTGTATACCGGATCTGATAGTATCTTGATGGTTTGAACGAGAAAGCACAGCAAAAAAATTGTCGAAATGGTAGGCAGACAATAAAAAAAAAAAAAAATAGGAAAGAAAACAACTAATACATATCAAGATAAAAACAAGGTTCATTGTTCTTTCTCAGTCTGCTCCCATTGACCACAATGTCGAGGATATCGCCTTGAAGGGTTTGGAGTTGTACATATCCAGAGGCAAAGATTTTTTTTTAGTGACGTAAGGACCTTGGCCAAAAAATTTTAGTTTGTCTTTGAAGGCTGTGGCCTGATATAATAGGACCTTATCTCCAACCTGGAAGTCTCTAAGTTTCAATGATCGATCATGCCATCCTTTTTGTCGTCATTTGTGGACTTGTTGAGCATGGATGCTGATCTGTCGTGTTTCGCAGAGTTGCTCCAGATGGAATAACTTGTTTGCTAGAGTCTGTTGAGTATCGAGCTCAAGATTATAGGCCACTCGAAGGAAGGGGATATGGAATTCTACAAGCATAACGACTTCTTGGCCATATTAGCGGAAAAGGGGTTAAGCCTATAGCTCTCTTCGGGGTGGTGCAATAAGCCCAAAGAGCAGCATGAAGTTTGAGTTCCCAATCAGATTGGCTGGATTCGACGGTTTTGGTGAGAATTTCCCATGGGATTTTATTGGTGGATTCTGCCTGGGCATTGCATCGTGGATAGTATGGGAAACTTTTGTGATTTACCACAAAAAAATTTGAAAGGAGATCTGCTATGACAGAGTCAAGGAAATAGGTACCCCTATCATTGATAAGTTCTAGAGGACATCCGAAATGAACTATAACCTGTTCATAGAGAAATTTTGTGGTAGAACGAGTGTTAGCACTGCGAACAGCTCTTGCTTCAGTCTGTTTTAGTCCATAGCTACTATGATATAACGAGATTGCGTGTGTCGAGCAGCGGACTAATAGGTCCGACATAATCAATCTCCCATTTCTGGAAAGCTTGATCAGTGGTTACAGGGGGTGTAAAGGCATGTAGTCGGTCTTTTGAAAGTGTTTTGTGCGATGGCAGACATCACAGGCCTTAGTGTAATTGTGCGTATTCTTGAAGAGTGTTGGCCTCCAAAAACCGGCCAAGATGATTTTCTTAGCAGTCGTTTCAGAAGAGAAATGGCTTGCGCCAATACCTTCATGAGTGAGAAAAATTAGAGAGGGTATTTCACCTTCAATAAGACATCGTCGGATGACATTGCTTGTAGAGTTGTCCTACAATTAACATATAAGGTTTAGTTTTGAGGACCAATGCACGTTGTTCAGGTTTAGACAAGGAAGGATCCATCTGTCTTGAAGTTAAATATTTTGTGATTTTATTAGCTCATACGGGTGTAGAGTCAACTTGGACAAGGATGGCATCTGGTAAATCATCGTTGACGCCTTGATCAACGGTAGGAAGGTTAGAAATTTAGGAAAGATGATTTGCTAGAAAATGTTGAACTCCCTTACGAACCACGATCCTAAACTCAAATTCTCGCAGTTTTAGGATCTATTTAGTAATACGGCCTATGGTGCAAGTCTTGTTGATGAGATACAACAGTGCTTGATGATCAGTGAAGAATGCAAAAACTTTTTCCAAAAGATAATGGCAAAACTTCTGAACCACATATACCATTGCCAAGGCTTCACATTCGGTAATGGTATAATTGACTTCAGTAGGTATCAATTGTCTACTAAGAAAACGGATTGGGTAATTCCTTTTTAATTCTCCCGGTTGGGTGAGCACTGCTCCAATGGCATACTTGGATGCATCGGTATGCACATGGAATTCTTTAGAATAATCAGGAGCTCGGAGGATAGGTGCATTGGTAAGGGCTTCTTTGATTTGATTGAATGCGACACGTTCATCCGTCCATTTGGGAACTACAACTACTTTGTAGATTAAGCATGCTTTGTTAGCAAAATCGAGAATAAAGCACCGATAGTAGTTGGCGTGGCCAAGGAAAGAGTAAACTTCGGGTATCGTACGCGGTTCCGGTAGATTTTGAATGATAAGGATCTTTTCGGGGTCAGTGGCAGTGCCGTTTCAGGAAATAATATGTCCTAACACAATACCATGTGTTACCCAGATCTGGCATTTTTCAGGATTAAGGAAGATGCCGAAGCGTTGACATTGGATAAAAATTTTTTTGAGCACAGACAGATGGCATGTTTCTTTTGAATGTGCACCTAAATCGTCCAAGTAAACCTCTAGGGTATCGCACATCTGCTGAGAAAAGGCTACTTGCATAACACGTTGGAAGGTGCTAGGGGCATCGCAGAGACCAAAAGGCATGACTTTCCAGCAGAAGGTTCTCCATTCTGTGGCAAAAGCGGTTTTATGTTGATCTTCTTCAGCAATTTGGATCATATTGTATCCGCTAAAGCCATCTAGGAAGGAGTAAGCCTCATCTCCTGCTAGATTTTCTAAGATGGATTCTTCGAAAGGTAATGGAAAGTGATCACGTTCGGTGATGGCGTTAAGTTTCTTGAAGTCGACATAGATGCAGAGTTTCCTATTTTTCTTAGGAACGATGACAATTGGGGAGACCCACTCAGTATGCTCGATTTCATAGGTAAATCCCGCATCTAAGAGGCATTGTAATTCTTTTTTGATCTTGGCCTTATAGATTGGATTGCATCTGTATAGACGACTAGTAGTTGGCCTCGCACCTGGTTTAAGCGGGATACGATGCACAACTACTTGGAGTGAGACGCCTTTCATGTCTTTATAGGTCCATGCAAAGACATGTCGATATTTTTGCAGGAGCTTTGCAAGCCGTCTGCGTTGTTCGCGATTGAGATGAGCTCTGACATGGACAAAATATTCGTTGGTTTCATTTGGCTCACTCAAAGAAAGGGTGATTGTTCGTGTAGGGCCTTCGTAGGACGAATTACCATTTGGCTCACGTTGACCTTGGGGTAGTTGGATTGTGACATCCTCGATCATATAGTCCTTAAGGTATGCAGGGACATCATGGGCTAGAGATTTGAGGAGGGCCTTGCCTTTCACCTTCCGAGATGGTGATTGGGGACATTCGGGGGTTGGTGTAGGAATAGAGGCAATCTCAGGAACTTCCCTAACAATTGTGAGGCCACCAGGCGGTTGAATTTGAAGTGGGTTTTTCATTTTCTCTTTCATAGCATGGCCACGTGGTTGAGGCTTTGGCTATGGGAGGTGTGTGGATGAGGGACGGGTGGTACGTCATGGAGGATCTCATCATCAATTTGAAAGATGGTCTCCTCCTCACAAAGATCCCATGGATAGTGTGGGCATTTGGCACAGTAGAATTTTGTCTCAGGCTTTTCAACTGTAACCTTGGCAACCGGTTTCACCTTGGAAGCATGTTGCGGATAAGTAGCCATGCAACATTTAGGAACTCATCATTGTGTAGAAGGATATCAATAAAATTGATATTGATGATAGGTGTATCAAGATCAGGTAATTGGTCGTGATCGATCGGGAGTGAAGAGGTACAATTATCTTGATGCTGAGCACAGTAATCGGCATTCACACAATCAATGGTAGCTAGACTGTGACTCCAATTTATGATATCAGTAGATTTAACATAATGACCTTTTTTGTGGCTAGATTGGTATGGTTTAAACACTGAGTTGGTGGTTGAGGACCCTTCGTCATGGATGCGTGCAGGTTTGAGTTTGCCCGTTGAATCAATGGTGACAAAACTGTCACGATTTTCAAAAGTGACTCGGCCTTTGTTCCAATTATGAACAACTCGTGCATTGGTGAGCCATGGACACCCAAGTGATAATTCATATAAATAGGCATTATTGGGAATATCAAGTACTACGAGATCGACGGAAAACTTGAGACCTCCTAGTTTGATCAGCACTTGTGGAAGGAAACCGGTAGGTCGGACCACACTTTGATCAGCCATCCAAAGTTGACAAGTGGGTTTGGCCAGCTTGTCTCTCAAATTTCATTCTATTATGAGGGATGTGGAAATGATATTGACACCAGAGCCACCATCGAGTACCACTAAAACTTCACGTGATTGGTGATGGGTAGCTAGGATTTTGACGTTGCCTCGTTCGCTGAGTGGATTGGTTAGATGTAAGGGCATTTCAGGCAACTCGTCAGGATTGGTGCTGTTATTGGATTGGATCTTTTGTTTCCGTTTGCCAGCATGCTTCCAGAGAACATGAAAAGGAAGAGTGACATTGGCTTGTAGTAAATCTCCCCAAACTTCGGTATCTTCAAGGGTTTTGCTTTCAAAGGGCTTGTGAGGTACTTTATGAGAAGTGGAAGATTGTTGGTCGGCATTGTAGATTTGTAGACGATACTGATGATGTAGTCGAATTCCTTCAAAAAGGGTGAGGGTAAACTATCGGGGTTGAATCTTCACTTGGAGGAATAGTCTGCTATTGAGTTTTGCTGGGTGCAAGTGTAGGGGCTTGGCGTTGGGTTTGTGCCCGAGCCAAGATCCAAGCAAGATGAGTTTCAACGGGTAAAGTTTCTACTTGCACTGAACAGACAGGAGCAACAGGTTTGGATCGGGATGGGCAGTCTTTCACGTGATGTTCAGTACACAATTTTCACAAGCTGGAGGAAAATGAATTTTATCCGGGCAACGAGTACTAGGATGCTTTCCTGCACAGATAAAACATCCTTGTATTGTGGGCAGTTGATGTGCGGCAAAGACAGCTTGGTTTAGATTGTAAGCTTGGGCATTGGGATCTACTGTTTGAGCATTAGAATCATAGGTATAATAAACAACCATTTCAGTAGAGTATTGTGGTTGAGTATTGTCTTCCACATAGTAGGTTGCTGGATCGATGGTATTCGGATCAAGATAATGGACAATGTGTTGTGGCGCAGGTTGATGACCGACAAATTGTTGACGTGGTGATGGGTATTGATTTGGTGCAGTTGGTCGTGATTGGTAGACCTCTGGTAGTGGCACAGGCTGTTGTGGAGGGTAGGGACGGTATGCTCGATATATGGTGGGTTTGGTGGCTGTTGGAAAATGGCTTTGCAGTTGAGGGCATTCATTAGCAGTGTGATGCTATGAGCAGATTGGACACCAGACGTTTTCTCTTACTGGAAAGGATTCTTCAACAATCTGTTTCATGGCATTTTGGAAATCGGCAGTGAGTTTATCAATATGAGATTGTTAAGCTTTTTGACACGTTTCCATTTGATGTAGAAGTTCAGAAGATTGGGCAATATTGTCAGACTTCGGGTGATTAGGACGGTCCGGATTCTTAGATTTCTTTTCGCGATAGTCAAAGTCATCGTCGGAACCTGTTGTAAAATTGACTCGGGTGCACCCAATGTGCCCTGTAAGACTCTAAGGGGTGACGCTCCCTATGGTCCCAGAGCAAGTTAGAAAGTCAAGGATTGAGCCTCCGACCTGTGGTGAGCCAGTCAAGTAGTCACAAGTCATGAGCTAGCTCTGGAGCTCGAGTCATGGCCTAGTGAGGAGCCAAGTTGATTTTGCCGCCAAGATGGCTCCCGGGACCCATGTCCGGGAGCCAAACTGATTTTGCCAAGCTTGCCAGGCTTAATTAGCAAAATAAAAACTAAGTCCAAAAAAGCGTGCTTTACCAAAAAGCAATATATTCCAGAGGGGGCGCGCCGAATCACACCAGAACTATAGGGGAGTCCGACAGATAGAAACTTGGGCAGTTCAACCAGCACCAGGAATCCAATCGCCAGGTCTCAGCTCCCTCTACCAGCACGAGCCAAGCACAATTCCCAGCACGTACTGGTGGCCCTGAGACCAGTCAGTCTATGTATTAATGTAACCTCTTCCAAATTTAATAAAGTTGATCCTTGGGGATGATTACCATTTTGGTTTCGCCTCTAGTACTGGTCCAAGTGGAAGGACCCTTACTACAATCTTTTTGTGTCATCGGCGCCTAAGGGTCCACGTCACCGACGTGTGGCTCGCCGCTATGCCATTTGGTCAGTTTGGCGACCGCTATGCCTTGGGGTTTCATGTGTGGGTTGTCTTTGCCTTTGGTTACCTTTTGGGGACGGATTCTAAGTTGGCTTTCGGGTTGGTTGGGATTCCAGTTTTCTTAAGTTTGAATGGTTAAGCTTGTTACGTAGATTTCAAGGGTAGGACAGAGAAGCTTCAGTGTAATATAGCAGCAATGCGCTTTTCTATCTGTGTATAACGTAGATGAATGCTTATTGTGATTGAATGCACTTTGTCGCTGTCTGATCGCGCTTGTTTACTCACTCTGATCAGAACACGGACGTCTACGACTCCTTAGTTTTTGATCAGATAGTGACATCTGAGGGACTCGTGATATCATACTGCTATTGCAATCTATTTCAGAATGAAACTTCATATTGAATTTGACTTTCAGTAATACCACACACAAACCATTTCTAATTTCTTCGGTGGACTGTACTCTCGTTTTTTAGTATGAACTAATTTTTAAGATCCTGTTGGGCAATTAGAACACCAAAAGGCTATGATTATATTTAGCATAAGCTTTCTATTATACTATTTTTGCATCTAGCAGCTGATTGTAACCGGAGAGCTGTTCCGCAATATTCCTGCTCTCTTCTCTGTTCCCGTTCTTCTATCTCTGTTGCCCCATCATGGCACTATTATTTTCAAACTTCCCCCTCCTCTCTCACGTTTCAGGGCAGGTCACGCTCGGGCAGCGTGACATTGCCCAAAATCCCTGTGCCTGTGGGGAGACACGATGGGGGAGGAAGAGGGGGAAAGTTTAAAATGTTTGCCCGCCCAACGGGGCGGGCACACTTCGCTAGAAAGGGATTTAAAGGTAGTTTGTTGATGTCATTAAGGTCCATAATGCTACATGTCAAAGTGTCATTAAATAAATCATTAAATATAAAAATAACAATAGATAATAATAATAATAAACTAAATATATAGTCACATGTTTTATAAAGATAATTCATAAATTAAAGGTTGTCCTAAAATAAAGGATATGGCAGACAAACTATCAAATATTTATCGATAATTGTCAATAAGAATATTTGAACAAATATGAATGAACAAGTTTATCAAAATAACATTGAATCGAAACTTTTAAAATTCAAGAGAAATTCGAAAAGAAAAAAAAAATCAAAAGAGAAATCATGAACAAAATTTTAAAATACTAGGAGAATTTGAAAACCAAAAAAACGAAAAAATTCGAGACTAAAAATAACAATAGGAATAATATTTTCTTAATCTGAAACCATCTGTTGTGAATTGTAAATTTCCTTCCAAATTTGCCAAATGAATGAATTCATTGTTAAATATCTCGATTATTTTGTATGGTCCCATCCAACGTGCATGTAATTTTCCACGAAATTTTATATGTCATTATATTTACACTTGATTTTGAATCAACTAGTACTTTCTTGATAACACAGCCTTCGATGGTGACATCTATTTCAAGCACTGCCAAGTCTCCTAGATCTATTCTTAGAAGTGTGATCGATGGTAACTTGTGTCTTCATCTCTTTTTTGGCTAAATTAAGGTTCAAAGTTGCTTTCGACAATAGTTGTCATCAGACAACACAATTGTTCAAAAGTTCTATTTGGTTGCAAAGCTCCAATATCCTCAACTATATTGTAATCAGGCTTCATACTCTGTGGTATTTGATCAACAATATCTTGGGATAATTTGGAAGGCTTGACAATATTGTCCTTCTCTTTAAAAAAGCCTTTCTTTGAAGATTCTGCTTTTTGAATTTTTTTCATTAGGAGGCTCAACTCTTTACATTGGAAAATACATAAGACTTTGGAACTCCTTTGAGCTCCGGATATGTCCTTTTTGCACTTTGTATTGAGGTCTTTGAGTTCCATATTTGATCATTTACGAAAAGGTATCAAGGCTCCCCGAGCCAGAGCATTTATTATTTACCATTCGATTGTGGTCCACTCGGTCCCTTCTTGCTTTGCACCTTGACTTCTCTCCTTGTCCCAGCTAGATCTTGCTTTATTTCCGATTGGCTCTTTAAGGTAGGCAAAAGATTAAATACTCTACAATGCACTTCTCACTTGGCTCGAAGTAGTTGTCTTTGTAACCAAACAAATATAACCATTGACTTGACCTTAGGGGTCGAAAGTCGGGAGATTGCATGAGTCTTATCCGAATACGAACTCTCTGTTGCGCCAATGCCTCAAAGGGCGCTGTTCATTGAGTGGTTTTTCCAAGACACGCTTAAGTCTACATAAACTTAGAAAATGCAACATGCCTAACCATTTAGACTTAGGGAAACTGGAATCCCAACTTGTTGGAGTTTAATCTTACTCCTACTCTTCCTAACTGCCCTTCTTCCTACTCTCTCAAATGCAACCTGTAGAAAATGATTTATTTTTTAACAATCTACATATTTGAACTAATAGTCGCTACAGTCTGCATATTTACTTAGGTTTTTCAATAGTCAGAAAACCTGACACCTGACATTGTCGCCAAATTTCTATCTTCCTGAGCAACCAAGTGTTTAGCGACACTTATTAAAGTTGTTTTTGGGCCATTTAGACAGCGACACTTTTTGCGAAAAATGTGACACTGCATTTTTTCTCACATTTTCTGATAGGCGACAATTAGAGCAAAAAGCGACACTGCATTTTTACATGCAGTTTATGACAGACGACACTTTGCAAAAAGATGACACTACATTTTTACATGTAGTTTTTGACAGGCAACAATTAGGACAAAAAGCGACACTGCATTTTTACATGCAGTTTCTAACAAGCGACACTTGTGAAGAAGAACCCGACACTGCAGTTTTACATGGCTTTCTACACAGGCGAAAAACCTGACACTCTGTAGAAATACACAGGATTTCAAGAACAAACTTTCTATGTCTTGACGCTCCAATAATGACTATTTCAATCAGTCAGTTAATCAATCTTGTAAATGTAAAGTTAGAATAATGCAAGATCTTGTAGTTGCTATAAATGTAAATGAGCAATTGAAGATAGAACAAGATAGAAGATGTTTTAGAAGTCATCTGATAGAGATTAAACGACCAGAACTGATCGTTTTGTCTCTCAGGTGTTCATCAGTCATGATGAACCTGCCACTGTTGCAGAAGCACTTTCAATGCCCAATGCAGACGAATGGAAAACTGCCATGGATGCTGAGTACCATTCCTTGATGAAGAACAAAACCTAGAGTCTTCTTAATCCTCCTGCAGGTATAAAGTCTATTGACTCTAAATGGATCTTCAAGCTAAAGCTTAAGCCAGATGGATCAATATCCAAATGGAAAGCTAGTTTAGTGGTTAAAGGACTTGAGCAAGTTTATGGAATAGATTACACTGACACCTTTAGTCTAGTGGTAAAACATCAATCTATTCGCACCTTGCTAGCTATAGCTGCTGCAGAGGATCTGGACATTCACCAGATAGACGTTCAGACAGCATTCCTACATGGATATATACAAGAAGACATATTCATTTATCAACCAGAAGGTTACGTCCTTCAAGGCAAAGAGCATTTGGTATGTAAATTGCATAAGGCATTATATGGTCTTAAGCAAGCTCCCAAGACCTGGTATGATAGAATAAATCACTTCTTGTTGCAGCATAATTTCACTTCTTGCTCTGCAGACTCTAATGTGTATCTCAAACGAAAAGGGTCAAGCTATGTTATAATAGCAGTATACGTTGATGATTCTTTAATCATTAGCAATCCATTGAAACATCATTTATGGATGTCGTACATACTTGTGGGTAATTTAACCACTTACCTAAACGTTTGGTAGTGTCACATTGATGCGATGTACAAGCCGGATGTGCGATTTAATGTTACTTTATGTTGATATAAACATGTGTTATTTGTGATGTATAGAATTATATAAAAAATTTGACTTATTGATTATTGATATTGGGGACATGGTTTTGTACACAAGTTGCTCGAAGGAATATCCGTAGTTGTGATAAGGTTCTATTACACTTCGTGCTTATCACTCCTACAAATGTATTTGAGTGAAAACTCTTAGTATCAAAAGAAGAGACGATCGAATGACAATATGCTAAAATAGTTTGAAAAAAAAGCTTACTTAACTTCTTGCTTTTAGTCTCAAAAAAATCTGATTTGCTTTCAAATTAATCATAAAGTTGTTGTTTATCAACATATTATTCATAATAGTTTTTTTTTAAAAATTTACAACAAACTAGTTTTGCCACGCGTGGCAATACAAAAAGCCAACTCCTTGGAATTTTCTTTGGAGATTTGCCACACGTGGCAAATCTCTAGAAATACATGTCACATGATAAATGGTTAAATAATAGCTATACGTGGCACTTCCACGCTTGGCTGTGCCGACATATCTTGGCACGAAATTAACAATTTGTTGCCGGACCCCACCTCCAACTTGGATTTCATTGGCAGGGTCCCTAGAAAAGTTTTGGCGTGGATGTGCCACGCGTGGCAGTGCCACGCAAAAGAAAAATGTCAAAATTTTGGCTAAGTATTGGGTTCGCATGGCAGCATCGCGTGGCAAAACGCCCATATGTGTAGTTGTGACAACAGTGCAAAAACCAAGTAATGCCATACTAAGCCCTCACAAAATAAAAGAAACAAGAGAAACAAGCAGCTAAGAGAAGTCTTTTAACAAAACCAACATGGAGAACATGCATTTTATTTTATTTTATGCTAGAGAAAAAGAGACCCAGTCTTCTTTCTTATTAGTTATTTTTTTTCTCATCTCTTTGAAAACTTTAACACACATTCAAATGCATGTAATATTTTATCTTCTGTCATTTAATGGGCAAGACTAGAGAGACCCTTTTAAACAAATTTTATTCACTTTCATAACTCCACCCATGAATTTGAAAAAGGAAGTTTGTATATTTTTCGCCTCTCTTTCTACAACATGGAGGCCTTTGAAGGGCATGATACCTTGCAACTCCAAGGTTGATGGCTCATAATTAATTAGAAATAAGTGCAAAAGGCTCCAAATGTACTAGCATGGTCATGTACAATTTATACACCATACATCACATCGTAAGGACAACGCTACAAGCATAAGGTTCCAAAGGTCCACTCGAGCACCCTTATCATGGACGAAGGCACTAGTGTAAAGTCTAAACTATTCTATGGATCAAGTCCCATACTTTATTATTAATAAGGACCTTAATCTCATCTAAATTTCATAATGTACTAGATTAAGATGAGTACCTTGCATCTTGAGAGCCTTACATAGAGCGAAATGGCCTTTCCAGGACCTTTAATACCATTTGAGAAGTTGTGACAAGCTTGTTTAGGATCATTTTGGCAGTTGTGACAAGCTTGATACAACGAGACACAACTTATAAAATTATTTAGACCACCAATGATGAAGGTGTGCAAGACCGGTTAATGCCCTTATCTAAAAACTAAGCAAAAATTACCCAAAACAATCCTAACACATGTTGTGAAGAAATTTCAAACAATTTTTTAAAGGTAAGTTCTTCCAAGTCTTTACCCATATGTGATAACTCTTTATGGCCTTCCAATTTTTTACTATGGACTTTTATGATTCATCAAACATGTACATTTTGTGGAGAGTATTTTATTTGGAATTTTGTTTTATCTGGTTCAACTTTTTTAATTTTATAAGAGATGTTGATGGAAAGGCCTCTAAAAAGATCTTTTTCTATCGTGAAATTCTATGTTATCTAGTTCAACGTTTTTAGGAAAAACTTGCTAGTTTTGTAATGTTTGTTCAACTTGATGGAAAGGAATGTAAGAAATTCTTTTACAATCGCAAAAGGTTGGCATGGCAATCTTTATTATGGCTTATTTTTTTTTAGCTTGCATTTTTTGACATTTATAGGTATGACATATGGTGTTGGCTGGCTATATTGACTACGAAGTTCATTATTGTAAGCCATTATCATCAAAAAAATTATGAATATGCAAAAGGGTAGGCCATTGTGGTAGCCTAGTCGTTATAGATTTCCACAAAATCAATGAATTAAGTAGTATAAAAGTTTTTATCGTTCCCCAAGAGAGAGAGAAATCTCCTCTTTTAGATTTGTACACAAAATACTACAATGACAAATCTGGTTATTTAAAGATATTGAGTAAATTTGGTGTCCAGGAACACCAATGATGAAACGATTTGGTCAAGGCTAGAAGGTATAGATGGGTACGTTATCTTCCAGGATCTTAGGACAACAATAAGCAAATTAATCTAACAGCAACAAGCAAAATGATCCTTCACAATGGAATCCGTTTGGTTTTTGATTCGTCTCAACAAGCACAAGAACTTAGCTCTTATCACAGAAAGCAAACTATAGTGGGGCTATATCCTTCCTAGCCTCAACCCAAGATCCAAGCATCAAGGAGATGAAGTTAGTCGTCACCCAGAGGTTCGATTCCGTGAGAGCGATAGCATATCTCAAATTACAACATGTATGGAAGATTCACATCTAACTCTAACATCCATTAACCCTAAGCATTAACATTGTGCTTTAACACTACATCCATTAACACTAAGATCTACAATGATAATAGCTTACTTTTTCTCTCTTATAAAAAGCATAAGAATTGACAATCTCAATAACATTCAAATCCCACAATCAGCAAATACAACAAAAGCACAAGAGATGGAGGAAAAGAGATAGAGAACAAGGACATTCACAAGTCCATTCCATAAGAGAACCAATCTGCTTGTATTGAAATGAAGATCCGAACATGATGAGCAACTTGAATTTGCCCCTATCTATAGTGGAGAGGAGGGCCTTGGCCTCAAAATCCTTTTGGCCCATTTCTACCTCCCTAAGTATTCAAACTTAAAAAAGAGTGGGAACCAATTCAAAAATTGGAGGGAACCAATTTGAATCAGAATTTGAAACAATTTTGGTGGGAGTCCCAACTTTATTCACTAACTTGACATTTAGGCCCTGCGACATTAAAAGTCTCGCAAAAAGGCCTAAAGTCCTTTTATTGACTTTTTAATTGTCAAATAACTATGTGATCATTAGGTTGGACTTAGACACGCAAGGTGCCACGTCTCACTTATTAACTAGGGTTAGGATTGTCTTGATATCCGCAAACCCTCCAACACTTGGGCTTCTTCTAGGGCTGTGTCTTTCTTAGTCAGCTTAGTTTGAGCTTCTTCAAGTTTCTCATTTTTTTGCAATAGTTCTGACCTGATTGCTTTCAGCTCTTCATCTTTCTGAATAAGGTCTGCACGTATAGTATCATACTTGCTTCCTTGCTTTCGCAAAACCTTTTTCAGATTGACGAAATGCTGAATGGATGTCTGGGTGTTTGTTAGCAGAGTACCAAAGGTCTTCAAATATAGCTCTTCATCAAGGACCGCTGGTTTGACATCGTCATCCTGGTCTTGTTGAGTATCAAGAATTTCCTGATCTTCATATGTTTCTTCCGTTTGGATATCAACCTGAATTGGTTCTTGCTCAGCAGTGACTTCAGTATCTTCTCCTCTTCCTCTAAGAACTTTTTCATTGCTGGATAATGGCTTGTATTGCGATGAAGGAGATGACATTTCCACTGATCTCGCATTTTTCTATGTTGAAGATGAGGACACAAGCTCAGTTGAAGTTGTCTTTGATGTCTGCATCTGAGAGTCGCCCTCGATGGATGGAGCTAACTCTGGCAGCACTGGCGCAATCCTGATATCTTCCTGTATAGATAAGATTCTACCATGCATGCATAATATACCAAACTGCAAACCTAGCCTAGAAAATTGTTTATCTCTGATTAATTTACACAATTGCTTAAAAGCAATCTGTCCGGTAAGAAAATTGAAGCAAGAGCAAAACGGACGAAGTTTTGAGATTGGGGTCTCTGATTTAAGAGAGTTTATATCCCCTCTTCTCAAGATACACTTCCTCTTGGAAAACTCCACTTCGGGTAATGTAATTAGGCTTGGCAACTGGGATAATGCCGCCTATAGGCAACCGTCTATAGGCAAGCCTAATGCGTGACAATAAAATCTTTCTGTGATGATGATTTCTTGATTACGGACGACGGTGCAAATGTGTCCATCTTCTGTTTCGTTTAAATTTTGAATCAGCTCATGACATATCTCTAATAGAATCAACAAAATGATTTTATTTGGGTTGTAGTGGATAGGTTAATTAATTTAGCTACGTTCATATCAGTAAAGTCAACCATAAAGGCTTTGGATTTAGCCCAAATCTTTGTGAAAAGATTATTTAGGCTTTATGGATTGCCAAGTGATATTGTTAGTGATAGAGATCCTAAGTTTATAGGTCACTTTTGGTTAAGTTGTATTCCATAAGCTAGACAGATGTAAACCCATCAAAACATATTTCACCCTTTTAAACGAATTTTATTCACTTTTTAACTCCACCCACGAATTTGAAAAAGGAAGTTTGTAGATTTTTTGCCTCTCTTTCTTTAACATGGTGGCCTTTGAAGGGCATAATACCTTGCAACTCCAAGCTTGATGGCTCATAATCAATCAAAAATAAGTGCAAAAGGCTCCAAACTTACTAGCATGGTCATGTACAATTTGTACACCACCATACATCACGTCGTAAGGACAACGCTACAAGCACAAGATTCCAAAGGTCCACTCGAGTGAGCCAAGATTCAAGCATGTGCCTATGTAGACACAATTCCAACTGTTATCCACAATTCAAGCTTGTGGCTAAGTGCACACAATTCCAACCCTTATCGTAGACGAAGGCGCTAGTGTAAAGTCTAAACTAATCTATGGATCAAGTCCCATACTTTCTTATGAATAAGTACCTTAATCTCATCTAATTTCATAATGTACTAGATTAAGATGAGTATCTTGCATCTTGTGAGCCTTACATAGAGCGAAATGGCCTTTCTAGGAGCTTTAGAACCATTTGAGAAGTTGTGACAACCTTGTTTAGGATCATTTTGGCATTTGTGACAAGCTTGATACAATGAGACACAAATTCTAAACTTATCTAAACCACCAATGATGAAGGTGTCTAGCAAGACCGGTTAATGCCCTTATCTAAAAAGTAAGCAAAAATTATCCAAAACAATCCTGACACATGTTGTGAAGAAATTTTAGACAGTTTTCTAAAGGTAAGTTGTTCAAAGTCTTTACCAAATGTAATAACTCTTTATGGGCTTCCAATTTTTATTATGGAATCATGTGGAGAGGACTTTATGTCTTAAATTTTTGTTTTATCAAGTTCAAACTTTTTTGGAAACAAAGAACGTTTTTGATTTTATAAGAGATGTTGAACTTGATGGAAGGGACTCTAACAAGATCTTTTTCTATTGTGGAATTGTATGTTATCTAGATTACTGTTTTAGGAAAAACTTGCTAGTTTTGTAATGTTTGTTTAAATTGATGGAAAGGAATGTAATAAATCCTTTTACAATTGCAAAAGGTTGGCATGGCAATCTTTATTATGGCTGATTTCTTTTTTGGCTTGCATTTTTTGACATTTATAGGTATAGTATATGGTGTTGGGTGGCTATATCTACTATCAAGTTTTTTATTGTAAGCCATTATTATCAAAAAATTTATGAATACGCAAAAGGGTAGGCCATGGGCATTGCCTCTAGGCTCCAATAATTAGTTGCAAACCAAATAGAAAAAAAAAAATTCAAAGTAGATTTTACATGAGGTAAATCTTGGCTACTTGTTCACCCTTTAGCACCTGTCCGCTTGGATACCACACCTTGGTATGGTTCAATGCTTGTAAAAAAGTTTCAAACTAACCTTATAAAAAACCCACAAAACTACTATGGAATTGATAAAAGGTTAAAATAAAACCTTCAAATCTAAAATTCATAACTAAAATTAACTAGTTTTGAACCATATAAAAAACCTATAAATCTAAAACAAAGCGATAAAAAAAATAAATTTCAACAATTGGGATGCTTGTATTTGTCGGAATTTCGAGAGCACATGTACTACGGGTAAGGTAAAGCCTGGCTACTTGGGCTTTCTAAGATTTTGCCCTTTAGCACGTTGTCCCTTGGGCGGCTACCGCACGTGAGGTATGGGCCCCTCAAGACTCAAGAGCAAAAAGCCCCCAACACAATAGAGTGAAGCCTGGCGATTCAAGCCTCTTTGGGGAGGTGGAGTTTGGCGGAGAATAAAACAAGTCTTCTATCTCGAGAAAAGTCTCGATTTTTGTGACACACACGCAAAGTTTTTTTTTGGCTTTGGACAAAAGTATGCTTCACTCCCTCCTAGTCCTTAGTCTTATCTTTTAATACATTAATATGTTTTATTCTCACAAACTTTCCTTTGAAAATTTCAAATGTTTCCTTAAAACAAAGACTTTAAGGAAAGAGAGGAGAGAGAGAGAGAGAGAGAGAGAGAGAGTACAAAAAAGCATTGAAAAAAGCAGGGGTGACCAGAGTAGTACTAACCATTGCCGCGGCATCAACTACTTTGACGGTCCCTGCTGACCGAGAACCCCATTTCTTTAAAGAGGTCAACCAACACCACCAACGCAGCCCCTTTCTCTTCCTTGCCTCGCCAAAATAAAATAAAATCTCCCCCCCCCCCCCCTCCTGCCCAGCAAGCGCTAAAAAAAGCGGAGTCACCAGTGGCCAAAAGTGGCAGGGCGTTATTGCTGTATGGTGGGTGACTCCTCTGTGGGGCTTTTAATTTTGTGTGGTGCTCCTCCGTCTGCCACGGTCCACCCTTTTGACACCCTTATTCATGGCCGGCTCAAGTGCGCTGCTTCTGACATGCACACGAGGCCACCTTTTTTAACAGCTCATTGCCACTCTTTTTTTTTTTTTGGTCGCAGTTGCCACTCTTTTGAGTGTCCGCTCCACCCTTTTCCGCTATATCTAGGATTTGGGCGTGCTTGCGGTTTTGGTCTTGTTAGGCGCGCGCCATCGCCAGGAGCTCGGGGAGAGGCGATCGTCTCCTCGTATGCCTGCATTTCCGTTGGGGATCGTCAGTGTTTGTGCTGCATTTGCGGTGCAAGGTGCAGGGGAGCGCATGTTCCGTCTATTTGCTCGCTCGAGGTTGAGCCATCTGTTGCACGTCGACCCTCCACGCCTCCCCTTACTGACAAGCGTGAGTTTTGGTTTCCATCCATGGTTTCGGTGCGTTACGTGTGAGATTTATGTGTTGTAGTTTCTGTTGAAGACGGTATGTGGCAATGCCGGTTGGTATGTGCTGTTTAAAGCATGAGATTATTACAGGAAGATGTACTTGTCAGCGCGGGTTGGTATTTTCTTTTAGAAATTGAGGTGCTACAGCTAGTCGTCTTTTTTCATGGATCGAGTTTTGAAACATTGCACGCTACTCTAATCGGGTTTGTATCGCTTATTTGATATGTTAAGCTCTCTTGATATGCTGGTTGTCAGGTTCTAAAATATTTGCACGCTTTTAATCAACCGTTTGTATCCATGTTTGTCTTGAAATGATTCGAAAGGAGTGCTGCTGGATTGCAGGTTTTTCGCCTTACACATGCCTTAAATAGAGACGGCATTGTCCATATCATTAGACCGTTAGAATGGACAAATTTCCCAAAAAATGACTTCCTGCATGCCATTCAAATTGAATAATCTCTCAACAATTTTCTGTAATTTAGCTTCGTTGCTTAAGCGCGTTATCATTACTGAATGTGTTAAAATGAATGCAACCGTGATTTTTTAAGGTCCATTTTTTTACTATCCTGTATTCTTTGTCTTGTATTGCATAAGTCTGAGTTTTGATCACAGCTGAGTGTTTATTGTGCCTTCGGTACGTAAACGCGTTATCATTACTTGATTGTGCTACTAGAACGTAACCTTGATTGTTATAGATCCATTACTTTGAAGTTCTTCCATCCTGTATCTTTGTTTTGCGTTACATGAGCCTGATTTTTGAGCAGATCTGAGTGTTTATTGTGAAAACTTGCAGAAATCAGCAATGACTAAACTATTGGACATCTACAGAGATGAATTTTTTGAGCCGGTAGAGACTTGCAGATCCGAAGGACGAGAAGATCAGACCATTATAGCTGATCTAGACGGAACCCTCCTCAGAGGAAGAAGTTCCTTTCCGTACTTTCTGCTGGTGGCGCTCGAAGGAGGCAGTCTTTTACGGGCTATAATTCTGACGTTAATATCACCTCTGGCATGGGCGCTCTACCATTTTGTCTCTGAGGCAGCAGGCATCCAGATTTTGATCTTTTTCACGTTCGCTGGTCTCAGAGTACGAGATATCGAAGCGGTTGCAAGGGCGGTACTCCCTAAATTTTATTCTGAAGATGTACACAAAGAGTCCTGGCGAGTGTTCTCGTCTTGCGGTAAGCGGTATATTATCACAGCGAATCCTAGGATCATGGTTGAGCATTTCGCCAAGAACATCTTAGGTGCGCACAAGGTGCTTGGAACGGAGATTGAGGTTAATGTTGCGGGATATGCAACTGGATTTGTTCGCGGTCCAGGCGTGCTAGTTGGTTTGAATAAAAGAAATGCTCTCAAGTGTGAATTTGGCGATTATCTACCTGATGTTGGATTAGGCGACCGCATCACCGATTATTCCTTTATGTCATTGTGCAAGGTAAGTTCGTCTATCATTCTTAGCCTCCATTGGTTATATTGCAAAGGTCGTGAGCAAATCAAGAGCATGAGTGGGGCGAAATGTGTTCGGGTTGATCTGACGTAGTGCCAAGTGCAAGATGCATACTTCTTAGACTGAAAACGGAACTGATCTCTGTCTTTAACATGAATCGTCGTATCAGTTTAGTCTAATCTAACAAATGATTTACCGGACTGAATTATACTAATGCTGAATTATGCGGCATTCAAGCTGATTTTCTATGCGCAATAGCAAGATACGAGCTGTTCTGTTTTATTTAAGTTTTTGGCCTCAAATCTTCTTTGCACATGACCATTATCTGCTTTGCTTTTTCAGGAGGCTTACGTTGTGCCGAGCAAAGAGGTAGCAGCAGTTCCCCGTGACAAGCTAGTGCAGCCAGTGGTATTTCACGATGGCCGACTTGTTCAACGTCCCACTCCCCTCGTAGCTCTCTTGACGTTTCTATGGCTTCCAATCGGGTTTGCATTAGCTGTGTTTAGAATTGGGCTTGCTCCTTCAATTCCAGTGGAGTACGTTCCTCTTTTCTACAAGCTGACAGGGATACGCCTCATTGTGAAAGGAATTCGGCCTCCTAAACCTCGCAAAGGTGAGCCCGGAGTCCTCTTCGTGTGCACACACAGGACGCTAATAGACCCTATCGTGGTTTCCGCGGCTTCAGGAAGAGATGTTACTGCTCTAACCTACAGCATCAGCCGAGTTTCAGAGATATTGTCGCCTATTAAAACAGTCCCGTTGTCCAGAGACAGAGAGAGAGACGCAGCGAACATAAAAGCTCTGTTAAATAAAGGTGACTTGTGCATTTGCCCAGAAGGAACAACTTGCAGGGAACCATTCTTATTGAGGTTCAGTGCTCTTTTTGCAGAGCTTTCCGATCGGATCGTCCCTGTGGCAACTTCCATTAATGTGGGCGTGTTCCATGGAACAACGGCTAGAGGCTGGAAGGGAATGGATCCCTTCTTTGTATTCATGAACCCGTTCCCTACTTTCGAGGTTACATTTTTGGAGCAGTTACCTCTTGAACTGACTGTCAGAGGAGGCAAGAGCGCCATTGAAGTCGCCAACCATATTCAGAGAGTGCTGGCTGATACTCTGGGTTTCAAATGCACAAATTATACTCGAAAAGATAAATACAACATGCTTGTCGGGAGCGATGGCACCGTTCCTTTCAAGAAATGCCGCTCTCAGTAATCTGTCAGCAATATCTTAGTGCGCAAATATTATTAGCTTGCTGTCACAGATTATTACACTCCTTATGCATTCTGGGTTCCAACAACAGATCTAGTAATTGCCTTTGGGGTCTTTACGAAATGATGGAAAAGTTTATTCGAGTCTTCAGAAAAGTCTTTGCATGCCACATGTTTACACAGTTTGTTCCATGTCTCCGGATCTCTCCTTCTGATAAGTTTGTACCATATGAGATGCAAATCTAAATGAATAATGGAGATGAATTAGTGTGGCTAACAGCTAAAAAATTATTCTTTTCCAAAATCAAGATTCTTCAAGAGCAAGTTGTGACTCTGAGAGGTAAAAGATAGATCTGCGACTGTAAATTAAAATCTGTACGTGAATATATTGAATTTCCCTTAAATTGCGACCTGTCTTTGAAATTCAGTTCATTTTTTAGGTTGTTTTTGTGTTGAGCCTTAAACTTGGAATTTGGATGTTACGACAGCTCTCTGATTGAATTGAATCAAGAGCAAGAAGTGTAGTTGGCAGGGGGTATTCAATGATCTGCTAATTTATGCACACCGCTGATGCCTTGGGGTGTGCTGTTGCAGCACTTTTTTGCTCCTTCCAGTTGTCAATATCGAATGTGATCTAGTTTCTCCATAGTCGTTTCGCTTAAATTCCGAATTATGTCCCTAAATTTCTCAAACGGAAGCAGTTGGGCGAAAAGTCTGGAAGACCAACGGGATAATCCCATTTGTGCTCTGTCCTTAAAGGCTAACAGGAGAGCAGCCCTAATGCCACAGCATGTCAGTAAGGCTTCTGCCTTCATCTCCAAAGGTAGTGAGGGCTTGGGGGATGCAAGCAAAAGATTTATTCCTCGGCTAGTTGTATCGACTATGATGATTCTTTCATTCAATTCACAAAATTAACAAAAAAAAATTGTTTCAATTAAGATTAAGGTCTTTCAATCCATTCACAGAAAAAGTCTGACAAAAAGCTGGCTCGATAATGATAGGTAGGTTGCAAATCAGGATCGCTTCATTCTATGAATATATATTGGTTACACATGAATGACCTATTGAGTGTAACACGTGAACAAACTAATCAGTAACCAGTACTCATTATTGTCCTCTGATGTCATCTTGAATGATGATGCATGCATGATATATCAACGACCATGTAAGCATTACTAGAACTGGGGATGATTTCACGACATAGTACAGTGAAATATCTAGGAAGCAGAAAGGCCAATTTCTCTGATGTAGGTACACCGAACATGGATCTAAAATCAGAAATGTTTTACTAAAGCTTTGGGTGGGCACCGCCAGCGCCCATTATGATACAGATAGTCTGAAAAATATGCTTTCTGTATCAACAGCAAAAAAAGCCCCCGTGCAAGTAAAATATGGGCAGCTGGAGACTGCATGCATGGTATGGTGTTCACAGCGACAGGACAGGACGGCAGTTAGGTTACAGACGTGGAAGGTAGGAGGGAATGGTAGTCAGGATTGCCAGGAAGAGAGGCAGTCGTTCTTCAATGCTCACACGACTAAGGTGGGTGGCTTTCTTTATGATCATATTGGGTACATAGCAGCTTGCCCCTGCAGCTGCATGCCAGTAGGAAAAAGATATAAAGGGCCTTCAATGCAACCGTGGGATTTGCTTACACTAGTTAAATAGTACCTACCCTAAGGGCAGAGACCCCTCGCCAGGATTGACTGGGCACGTGGGCAACTAAGATTTTTGTCAACTTATTTGATATCTAGTATCAACCCAATGTGCCCCAGCCCCTCCGGCCTCTAGTCACCACATCCCAAAGGGGCCTTGCTTGCCCTATTTGTCCGGCCTGCCCAAGTGCACCTCTAGTGTGGTGTCCCCCACCCCTTGGACCTTAGAGGCGACGCCCTTTTGGCAAAAGGGTGGGCAGTGTCTTGAGTTGGTTGGAAGGCACCATGACCCCTCTTGCATTATTGCCATGTAAATGTTTACGTTTAAGTTTATTTTACCGGTGGACACGTAACGAGTGCCTGTGCTATGTTTGAAGCAGCTCAATAGCTTGTCCAAAGGATAGAGTCTTTTGCCACTCATCAATTTTAGCTTTACCCAAAGAGGTTAGCTTGGCATCCAAAGTTTCTTCGGTCCCAAGTTAAAGCTTTCCTTTGGAATCCAAAAAGCACACTTTGGTCCCAAGTAGAGCCTTCCTATTGAATCCAAGAAGCACTCATCATTTTACTGCAAACTTTTTTTTTTTGAGTTCATTGATTTTCTTTTAAGTTAATGATTTTTATGTATTATGGAATGAGCTGGGTAGATGGAATTCTGCGTTGTAAAAAGTCATAGGTGAAGCCCAAAGGAATTGAGATTATGATTCTCTTTTTTGACTGAATCACTTGGCACACCGGCGTGCCAAGTGATTTAGAACTTTTTTTTTTTGTTTGTGCAGCTGACCACCATAGCACGCCGACGTGATAAGGTGATGGGTTGCCAGGACAAATTTTTTTTTTTTTTGTGTGCAGCCCACCACCATAGCACGTCGGCGTGCTATGGAGGTAGGTTGCCAAGGCAAAAATCCACCATAGCACGCCGGCATGTTAAGGTGGTGCACCGATTGACAGGGCAAAAAAAAAATGCGTTTTTTGCTCTGGCAGCCCACCACCTTAGCACGTCGGCGTGCTATGGTGGTCGGCTGCACAAACCAATTTTTTTTTTTTAATCACTTGGCACGCCGGCGTGCCATGCAAACCACAATTCTTACTAATAAACATTCAAGTAGTGGCATAACAGAATGTCAAAACTCCACATGATACGGTGGCTCAAGCTATGGTGTCCAAGCCTTTTGTGATATTGGAAAATGAAAAGCCAATTTTAATACATGGCAAAAAAGTGAAAGAAGAAAAGTAGACACAATACCATAGAATGAAGATGTGCTAGAGATTGTCATGACACCTATCAAGAGACGTTGAGAGAATTATTAGTAGTAAAGAGTGGAGACAGACAATGTCACTCACATTGAAATCCATTAAATTTTTTGCATCTAGTTAGCATCTTCTTGTACTTAGAGACAAAATGCAGTTAATATTATATGGCATGCCATGTGTTACATAATTGATGAACCATGGGTAGAATGAAACTCGCAAAACTTGCAAAAAATTTGCTCGTAAATTGTCAAAACCCTAAATAGAGGTGAGGTGAGAGTGGGCAACCTTGACCTATTTCACATTTAAATAGAAAAGGTTTTGGTAATGCACGATAAAAGTGAACAATAGAATGAGCACTCAAATAGACAGCTTCAGTAATGTTGAAAAACAGTAGCAAAAAGCCAATATTTTCACATAGAGTGAAAAGGTAATCTCCATCAATGATACAAAGGCTTTACTTCAGCAATGGGAGTAGAATGAATGTTGAGGAAGTGAGCTCTGATATTATTTGCAAGTTCAAGGAGATTGGTGATCTCAATTATAAATGTCAATAGTGATGGACAAAAAGAGTTTTGTGCATTTTGATTGGTCCATGTGTGATTAGGGTTTTGACCAACTCAAGCTAACGAGGTGTGTTTGATGGACATGTGTCTTTCAATTTATCCCATAAAACTAATGTCATTTCGATTGAAAGGCTATATATACCATGAGTGTTCTAGAATTTTGCAAAGCGTGACTTTCAAGATGAAAAGCGTGACAAGTTGGGGTTTCCCAACATAGTCTTGACCATGATGCAAAATCTATGGAGAGCATAGACTTTGCCTTTGGCAAATCTATGACGATCATATATGCATTACCAATTTAAACTCTTGAGATTCATTACTTTGACCTTTATGTTGGAAATGGACGTTGAGTATGAAAAAATTATGTCATGCACGTAGATTGTTAAGTGCAATGACTATGCACCATATATGCATTGCCTTTTCAAATTCTAGGTTGTGGGCATGAACATCGCTTACTCAAAGTTGATGTTGCACATAAACATGTTATTTGGCTATTATATGTTGGGCACATACATTGTCAAGAACTATGACTATGAGCGACATAGACAATGTGCAAGAATTGCATATGCCTAACACAAGATGTAGAAAGAGCACAAAACATAATTTTCAAAGAAAATCCTTTTCATCAATTCAGAAAATAGATGTGTATTGGGACTTACTTGGTAGGTGTTATCTTCCAAATCCTTACAAAAATTTGTCAAGAATGATGCACATCAACAACTAGGAATCGACCCTTGACATAAAGGACAACTAGAAGTTACGACAAGAACAATAAGCAAGAAAGCCACGTGGATTGGGCAATGAGACCTAGCAATCTATATTCCCAAGACTCACATTCACAAAGAGGAGGCTAAGCTCTCTCATTTACAAATGAGGTAAAAAATCTTCAAAATGATGTCTCTTGCCTACTTATAGACAATCCCCTAACTGAACTAAACATAATTATCTTGAAAGATAGCTAGCCCTTGTTAAGTCTTATCAAGCCTACTTTGGGCCCTTATAGGCCTATTATCCTTATTTAAGTACTTTGAAGGGCCTAAAGGGGTAACTGCCTTATTTTTAAGGCTAATAGCTCCTTTTGGGTCTAACAAAACTTATGGTGGATATTATAATGCATTGACAAGCATTGATGTACTAAAAGTACATGACAGACTCACCTAAACTCATTCATGAAGAAGGTGAAATTTCATCATTTGGGCATTAGATGTTATGTTTATAGCTATGTCCAAATTGTTGTAATCCTAATTCTCATATCCGAGATAACCCATTACATTTTGGTGAGAATTCATTTTAGTTTTAGGGCAATTTGAGATGTTTGAATCCAAGGCCTGGTTAATTGTTGATTTAAGCTTGTTTTCCATCATGTTATAATTGATTTGACTGAATTAGAATAATTTTTAGTACCACACATATTTTAGGTATCTGAGTGTATTTTGTTTAGTTTTGAAAATATGAGTTCTACACTAGTTATCTCTTTCATGTGCAAACTCCAATGCTTACCAAATTGTGAATTTTAAGATCCTTTGTTATACTTTTTTCAAAACCCGAGGCATAAGAAAGACCTTGCTTATATCTAGAAGAAAAGCTTGTATGGCCTCAAAGTAACTCCAAGATCACTATAGTCTTAACTTTATACGTTTTTGCTTGGCCTTGCATTCATTATGAGTGAGCATGATAATTCTCTTGAATTTATTATTGATAGAGTCTACATTTGTAGCGGGTATTTCCTGTCCACCTTCAAACCTAGATCCAAGCTCAATTAGGCATCAAGAGATGAAGAGGATTATCTTCAATGTCACGCAAAGATTCGTTCCCATGAGAGCAATAGCATAGTTCAGATTCAAGCACATGGTTATGATTCCACAATTACCACTACGATTAACACTATGATCCATTAATACTAATCAACCAAAGATAAAGCTTACTTTTCTCTCTCTCTTTTCTCTCACAAAAAGTATAATAAAGATCAATCCCAACAAGTATCAAATCCAAAAAAGCATGAGAGATGAAGCAAGTAAAGAAGAGCAAGAACATCCAATTTCAATTCGAAAGAGGTTCCAAATATTCTGGCTCAGGCGTGTCCATTGTCAACCCACTATTTGACAGCGAATCAGAGGAAGGCGTTGCTGCTACCCAGCAACAAGTCCTGAATCCTCCTAGAAGAAAAGCCGAGCACGCACACAGCCCACAAGGTATGCTCCTGAGTCTGCATGTCTCTTGATATAGGAACCGATGACAGTCGAAGAGGCACTCAGCCAACCAGACTCTGATCTCTGGAGAGAAGCTATGGACAGAGAATATTCCTCTCCGATCAAGAACCAGACATGGTCATAAGTCGAAGCACCTATTGGTTGCAATATCATTGATTGCAAATGGATCTTTAAGAGGATCAATATCTTAACGATTTATCATGGGATCCTCTATTGGATGGTGTCGACTACCCACTTATCAATGGACAAGATTATTTAGAATGGCCACCTGATCATTATTGAAAATCTGGCAAGTCCAAGTTCTTGCTACTCACCATAATCCAGCAAAGCCTCAGCTCTTACGTAAGCGATATCTATCCATGCTTTTCCCAAAGCATCCATGTCCCAACAATAAACAGGTCGTCCTCCATGACAATTGCAGGCAAGTGTCGAGGGACCGACACTACTTTGGGCCAAGGACCCTGTTGTTGAGTATTTCATGTACATAAATGAATAAGTCCCATGACTAAAACTACTGTTGGCCAAGGTTTACTTAGTGGGCCCCACCACAGTACACTGTATAGTTAGGACCAATAAGTGTGAGGGCACTGACGTCCTGCATGTGTAAGCCCAACCCAATGAGGTGCTCGAGCCCCCAAAGCCTCTCTCAACCTTAGGCCTTGATCGTCCTTCCAGTCTCCTTTTTTGCACGCTCCTTGAAGATTCTAAAGCAGTTGAAGCTTCTGATTTCTTCTTTATAAAGTACATCATAGTCCTTTTGGAAAATTCATCAATAAAAGTTATAAAATGAGAACACTGGCTTTCCCTTGGAAATCCATTTGAAAGATTAGTCTAAGTGATAGGAAAAACTATCAGTGACCTAAGTATGAAAATCTGGTACTGAATTATAGAACAAGAAGACAATTACTCTATCGGTTGGTACAGTCTTGTACTATGGAAGCTTACCAGGCTACAAAAATGGCTCTGATACCATGTTGGGTGAAAGAGGGTGTGTGAGTGTGAGGAACAAAAATAGCTCTAAAAGAAACGAACATGAAAAGAAGCGAACTCAAAACTCGAACGGAAAGTGTTCGACGTGCACAGTGGAATGAGCTATATTACTCTTTTCCTAAGCATCACTACGCCTATCAGAAACGAACAGAACGTTAGTGATAGAAATCACGTTCGATCTGATTACATAGCCAAACATAAAACAACCAAATATCAGAAGGATAATTTGTCGCGAATAGCTAGACACATTATCTGTCGCGAACAATTCGCGAAGAGCTAGATAGAGCTCGACTGATAATCAGTCGCGAAAGAAAAGACTAAATATTAGTCGCCAACAACTAGACTAATAATAATTTGCTAAGAACAGACTACCAGATTGAGCAATAAGAGAGTCAGATAGAATGTATAAAAACATAACAATATTGACACAAATCTTAACGCAGAACAAACAGAGCTGTTATCAGATTAAGCATAACAAAATAAGATTGGAAGCAATTTGTTGAGAAGCTTGATTGTCACAATATATGTAAGGGATCTCCTCGGCCTTTAGCACATGTAGCTCCATCAAGAGTCTTTTTAGCCATAGGAGCTCTTTAGTTGTTGAAGTCAATGCCTTGTACTCGACTTCACAAGAAGATAGTGAGATAGTATCTTGCTTTTTGGGAAGCCAAGATATTACTCCTCCACAAAGGAATGTTGCAAATGCACTAGTGGACTTTCTATCCATCTTGTCACCTGCAAAATCTGAATCCGAGTAGGCTCTCAAGTGCAAGTTAGATCCTTCATAAAGTATGCCAAAAAATCTAATACTGGAAACATATCTAAGCACTCTCTTGGCACTTTTCCAATGATGCACTAAAGGAGTTTGCATGCTTTGACTCAACTTGCTTACACAAAAACTCAAGTCAGGTCTAGTGATGGTTAAATAGATTAGAGAGCCTATAAGCGTTCTAAAGAGGGTGATGTCCTCAACGGATGCTTCATCACCTTCATTAGTTGCTTTCACAATATGCTCCATAGGGGTGTCAATCCCCTTACAATCTTTCATGCCAAACTTTTCAAGAATGGAAGTAGCATACTTAGATTGACTTATGAAAGTACAATTGCTACTTCTAGACACTTCTATCCCAAGTATAAACTTTAGGAAGCCTAAATCTACCATCTTGAACTCACTAGATAAATCAACTTTTACTTTGCCTATGCTTTCACCATCATTTCCTATCATAATGATGTCATCAACATAAAGCACCGAAATGATGATCTTTCCTTCATTACATTTGAAATATAAAGAAGGTTCATAAGCACTTAGTACAAAGCCAAGGGAATAGAGAAAATGATGCAACCTAGAGTACCAAGCTCTAGGTGCTTGCTTCAATACCCATTATATCAAAAATCACGAATTTTGGTGGAGATTTGAGTGAAAAACAGAGTTTTTTTGGCTGGAAAACAGTGTTTTGCAGGTTTATTGGCTGCATTCTGTTATTGGAAAGGTGCTGAACAGGTCCGAAACGCCGCCAAAAGGTCCTGAAATGCCATCAAATTGCCTCGAAACGCCTATTTGCTAACCCGAAATGTTAGGCAAAGACCCAAAATGCCTATTTTTTTTGGGACGAAACGCCTTTTTTGGGGGCGAAATGCCTACCTTGCTGTCCGAAATGCACGAGGGGAGGTCCAGGAGTCGCACGACAAACTGCTCTAAAAACTTAGCGTTTGTAGGGGTTGGGTCCCCTTCCAAACACAAAATCTAAGAGCGCATGTGTGGATGAATGCCACATGTCAAAGGCAAAAAAAAAGCTGATCTGGACCACAGATCTTGCACAGATCCGACGGCCAGAAATTCATTGAAGTTTTGTTCCATCTTTCTTCAACTTCAACTGAAATTTTAAAAGGGCCCTTAACATTGGTACTGGGCCACTTTTGTTTAAGGTTTGTCCACTGTGTATTTTTTGCAGATAAGCAGAAAACAGAGTGATATTTTGACCTAGCTGGAGAGACTGTTTTTTGGATCTGATTAGACAAGAGCTATGCTGGTACAAAGGGCTACGTGTTGATAAAAATCTCTGAAATTGGAGATCTGTGCACAATGGAGGAAATTTCCAAAAATGGCAGTTTGACAATAATTGCCATTTTTCATGCTTAAGGACAATTGTGAGCCATTCTAAGGCCAAAATCTTCAATTTGGCATAACTTTCAATCCATAGTTTGGATTGGAAAGTGGTTGGAGGCGTCATTTGTCAATTTTGCAGCAAATTTGACATTTTTGCAATCATTTTTGCAATTCGGAGTCATCTAATTGTAGTTATGGCAACGCTAAGCGAAAGCGTTCTCAATGAGTCAAGCAAATTGGAAGGAGCCGGCAACTATGCATTTTGGAAATTCAAACTGAAGAACATTCTAATGGAAAAGGAGCTATGGGAGATCGTGACAGGTGAAGAGACAAGGCCACTGATTGAAGAAGATCAGCAGACATTTGATAGGAGGGAACGGAAAGCACAGAATGTCATCAACTTGTCAGTCAGAGATGCTATCATTCCCTACATTTCGGATTCAAAAGGACCGAAAGAAGCATGTGATAAGTTGAAGGCATTGTTTGAGACCACAAACACATCTATTCCTGAAGATGAAGCTGCACACATTACGGATGGATGATGGTGCAACTATTGCCGATCATCTATTGAAGGTAAAGGAGATCTGTGATCAACTAGCTGCTGTTGGAGAGCGAGTACAGGATTGCGAGATTGTTCAATTGACATTGAACAGCTTGAGTGAGTCACATCAGATGTTTGTGACAAGCATTGCCACACAGGAGAATCTTCCAACCTTTGAAGGGCTAGGTGGATTACTTTTGCAGGAAGAGCAACATCAAGAGGACTTGAATCATCGTAACAGGGGCTATGATCAAGTTCTTGCAGTTAGAGGACGAGGCGAAAGATTTGGCCGTGGTAGGTATCAATCGAGAGGAGCGAAGAGGAATGGTAAAGAGTAAGGCTGATCCTAATCTTTACATTCTAAAGCGAGATTCAGATATAGTATTCATTGTTTTGTACATAGCTGATCCGATTATTATAAGAAGTAATGAGAGTTTAATTGATGAAATCAAATCAAATCTTTCCAATGCTTTTGACTTGAGCGATCTAGGATTGATGCACTATTGTCTTGGCATTGAAGTATGGCAAAAGGAAGAGGTTGTCTTTCTTACACAAAGCAAGTATGCACGAGATTTTCTTTATAAGTTCAATATGCAGGATTGTAAGCCTTTGAGTACACCGATGGATGTCAACATGAAGCTTACTGCATATGATGAATCCGAGAAAGTAGATGCTTACTTGTATAGGCAGCTAGTGGGTAGTTTGATCTATTTGACACACACACGACCTGATATTTCTTATGTAGTTGGTGTCATTAGTCAATTTATGCAAAATCCTAGTCAAGCACACTGGAAGTCTGCTAAACGTATTCTCAGGTACATTTGAGGGACGTTGAATTTTGGTTTGAAGTATGATCAGCCTGAAGCGCCAATGTTGGTAGGTTACACAAATGCTGATTGGGCAGGTAATATTGATGATAGAAGATCTACCAGTGGTCATACATTCAGTTACGGTACAACTGCAATTTCATGGAGCAGCAAAAAGCAATCTACAGTAGCCTTATCTTTGATGGAAGCTGAATATCGTGCACTCAACAATGCTACACAAGAAGCGGTATGGCTATGAAGATTGGTTGTTGATTTAGATCAACCACAGGTGGATGCGACTACTATTTCTTGCGACAACCAAAGCTGCATTCACCTTGCCAAAAATCCAGTTCTACATGCTCAAACCAAGCACATCGAAATACATTATCACTTTGTTCCAGAGAAAATACTTGATGGAATCAGTGATCTTGTTTTTTGTAAATCTGAAGATCAAATGGCAGATATTTTTACTAAGTTATTAGGTAGATGTAAATTTGAAAAGCTTCGTACTTTATTAGGATTAGAAAAATGTAATTTTATCATTGAGGGAGAGTGTTAGAAACCAATGATAAACTTGTTACTATTTACGATTTACTGTTGACAATTGTTACCAGCTGTAAGTAGCTGTAGGCTAGTCTATAGTCAACTACTAGTTTTCTCTCTCTATATATTCAGGGTTTATTTGTACTCTCTTTCAGTTAGTGTGAGATAGTGTGATAGTGTGTTCTTCCTCTTTCTCTTGGTGATTGCTTATGGTAATTGATTGATAGTGCTCATCAGGTTATTGACACATCTATCCTACACTCTTCATCACTTGTAGTAAAGACAAACTTTTTAGCATCATTGAATGAGTGTAAAGTTGAGAAAAAGTCGTTTTCATAATTCATGTGGGAACTTGCCCCACTATCAATCCACCAAGTGTCTCTTGAATTGCCATTGCTTGTTGGTGAGGATGTAGATGCCATCAAGAATAGATCTCTTTCATCCTCATCCTCCTCATGTGCAAGGTTTCCTTGTTTGTTCTCCTCCTCTTGTGCTCTTTCTTGATGCTTGATCCTCCTCCTTGGCCTCCTTTTCTTGATCCTTATTGGATACCTTGGTCTTCTTCTTGCCCTTGAATGAAGTTTTTTTTTTTAATCTCCATCTTGCAAGGATAAGAAACTCATCCTTGCTTTTGCATGGAGCATCCTACACTCTTCAGCCACTAGCATGCTATGGAGCTTATCAATTGATGGTAAAGTGTCTTGAATGGAAAAAATTTGAACCAAATTGGAGAAGTCCTCTCCTAAGCCATTAAGGATCACTTGTACAGGCTCATTATCTAGGATCTTCTCTCCAATAGAAACTAATTCTTTGTTGAGGGACTTGATCCTTAGCACATACTCTTGTGCACTTTCATCACTTCTCATGCTTTGTAAGATTTGGTTTCTTAGCATAAGAACTCTTGAGGTGTTGTTGGATTCATGTATAGCTTTTAAAGAATCCTAAGCTTTCTTGGCTGATGTGAAAGAGGCTACCTCCTTCAAGACGTCATCACTAACATTCATTTTGATGCAATGAAGTGCTAGTCTTGCCTTCTTCTTGTATCTAACCAACTCTTGTCCTCCAAGAGGCTCATCCTCTTCATCTAGGAAAATATCAAAGAGATCTTGGAGCACTAAAAGTGCCTCCATTCTCACTTTCCAAATTGAGTAGTTTGTAGAATTTAACCTCTCACTAGATCCAAGAAGGAATCCACCAATGGTTCTCATCTTGCTAATGACTTGTACTTGATTGTACTTCTTGGCTCTCCCTAAATTCTTTTCCAAAATTTGCCTCACTAGAAACTCACTTGATGTTCACAAAGACACAAGTGGCAAGATCCCCTTGATCTTGATTCAAAAGAACACTTAGGAAGAATTCGACAAAACAATGCTCAAGAAAATTGGCTTTGATTTGGACCTAGAAACTCACAAAGGTCTCTCTCTACTTGATTGTCTCAAATTCGGCTTCTAGCCCTCTCAATGGACTTATAGCCATGGTTCTAACACTCCCTCACAAGAACGAAATGTGGATGAGATGAGATTATATCAAGCAACTATCAGATCAAGTCAATTTTGACTATTTTTGGACAAAAAATGGCTAAAACGTTGCTCCTTTTTCTTGATGATTTTTCAAGACTTGTAAAACACATTTAAAGGGCTTGAACCCAGGCTCCATTAATTATATTCAAATTAAAATCCAATCAATGGCATGCAAACATTCATGATTTCTCCTAGATTTAGCATCAAAAAACTCATCAAGATCAACCGCTATGAATTTTTATAGATCTAAGCAAAAAATAAAAAAATTGGGTGAAGGCTGTCCACACGTGTGAAAAATACGAAATCATCCCCTGGTCACTTTTGATCCACAAATTTCCAACCAATCATTTGATTTCTAGTTGGCCCTCCAATACCAACTTTTTAGATAAAAAACTTGCTAATTTGGGATTGTACACATGATTAATGATTGAATCTTGTACCTCTCTCTGATACCATGTCAAAGTACAGTACTTTGGACCTTAAATGAGTGCATTAATGCCTCACAAGAGTGATTGATTGATTGATCATAAAACAAATACAAACTAGACTCAAGATTTTGAGATCTAGATCAACAATTTAGCATGTATCAATAAAAGAAATCTAAAATCATTAATAAAAAAAAAAGTACAGCTCACACACGTGTGGAACAGTACATAGTACGGCCTTTATACTGAAAATAAAGAGTGAATCACTTTCTACTTTCTTAGATCCAAAAACCATCAAAGTACATAGAGTAGAACTCGAGTTTTGCCAATGAGCTCTCAAAAATATTCTAGTGTTCATTCACTATGGAGGATTCACTACGTAGAAATGTCTCTTTGCTTCACAAGTTAGGTGAATTTCCAACATGTAATAAGGAAGGTGATTGAGGTTTCTTTCCCTAATTTGCCATTCTAGCCTTGATCCAAGGCATGGATCCCACATCTCTTCATCAACTCAAAGGATTCTATGATTATGAATTGATCACTCATGATCGAGATGTCAAAAGGTTGGTTGAAGAAGACTACATGGAGCAAATCGAAAGGCAATTTCTTCAAGGCAAGGGAGATCTCATTGGTGAGCTTATTGAGGTTTGTCATGGACTCATGAGAGATGGATTTACTAGGTTTTTATATTCATCTTCACCTACTCTACTTCAAGTTGGATGGAAAGTTTGGAATCTATCTTTTGATTTATGATGGTGGCATTGCTTTCACTAATCTTTGTGAAATTTTGAGATCAAGCATTGATGATATCTTGTTGGATCTAGATCATATGTTTGAGAGGGAGTATTTTCAGAGGTTCAAGTCTAAAGATATTCATACCTTTGATGTTCAAAAAGAAGATCAAGAGGCTGGTCTCAAAAGGCTTCAACAACACAGAAGGAAAGGTGGTAATTTGGAGCTAGTCAAGAGCATCAAAGGAAGGTCATTTGGCAAAGATGTTTTGGATATATTTTTGTAGGTGTTTGTAGACTCAAGTAAGGTCAAAAGAACAGAAATGAAGTGTTGTTCAAGTTTCTTCACTTCTTCTATCTCATGTTTGAGCAATCTCATGTGGATGTGTGCAAATTGTCAAGATGTGGTAAAACTAGCTACATTGGTTTGCATCATTTTGATGTTGGAGTTGTATTAGCATTCTTGGTTAGTTTTGCTGATGGAAATGAAGCTATTGGAGGTTCCTTATGTCACTCATTCATGGCCAAGTTATCAAGTGTTGATGATATCTTGTGGCAAGATGGCAATGGAGGCTCATTCATGGAGTTTTATGGTGGAGACATATCAAGAAAGGACAAAGTTGGAGGAGACAAGCAAGCAAATGGTCATTACTCACATTTATTGTTTGGTTGTTGTAATTTTCTAAACAGTTCAAAGTTTGAAGCATGGAGGAATCATTTCATTTACATTCTATTTGGTTCTTCATGTTCTAGTTACATCTTGACATGTAAAGTTGATGTAAGAAATAGTGCAGCATCCAATTTGGACACTATTCTCTATATCAATTATAGCTACTTTAGAACCTTAGAAAGGAGGTATATACTTAGGATGGAGATCATTCTAGAGTTGGATCAAAGTAGTATGGTTAGAACTATGCCAAAACTAGTTAAAGAGGGAGAGTGAGAAATTTCAACTAGTTTAATCAAGTTTAGTCATATTTTGGTTAATTATCAATATTAGGCCAAAATGCATTTTAGACTTAGAAATAAACTTTATGAAAGTTATTTTAGTCTAATTTCATTTGAATTACCACTCTTGGAAAGTGTGGGAAAGTTAGGAGTCGAGTTTGGACACATCAAATTTGAATGTTAGATGCATTGAATCTACTCACATTGTTGATAGGGTTTTTGTTATGGAGGGAAACCAAAGATTCATTAATGAGGCATGGACCTGCTATAAAAGGATGTAAACTCGTGGAGAAAGAGATCTTCTCTCTCTCTCTCTCTCTCTCTCTCTCTCTCTCTCTCTCTCTCTCTCTCTCTCTCTCTCTCTCTCTCTCTCTCTCTCTCTCTCTCTCTCTCTCTCTCTCTCTCTCTCTCTCTCTCATTTCATGCTTATACATAAGTTCTCTTGGGTTCATCTATCCATTGGTGCATTATATTTGTGATATCTTGCAATCTTGTTTGTAGAATGCTCATATTTTGATATTTTTGGATCCACACATGGGAAGTACAGTAGGGTATTGTTTTTGTATGGACAACAGCTTCATTTTATCATATATTTGATGTTTGATCAAGTTCTTCTCGAGTTTGCATCTCTTTCATTGAGTAGATGCTGCATTGGCAATGTTGTATGTTGTGTTGGTTTTCTAACCAAAGATTAAGGGACACATTTTGAATCTTAGTGATCTGAAATTCTTCACAAAAGATTCGATTCTTTCATTTTTTTACTTCGTTTTGTTGTGAAGTATAGCTTGTAGTGAGTTGATGGTGCATGCCACATGAAGTTAAGTAATCTGTCATTTTATCAAACATGTACTCTCCCCCTGAATCAGACTGTAGGGTCTTGATCTTTTGACCAGTTTGAGTCTCAACGAACTGTTTGAACTCCCTAAAATAGTTAAAGGCCTCATACTTGTTCTTTATGAACATAGTTTTGGTAAATAGGGAGAAGTCATCAATAAATGTGATGAAATATAAGGCTTGGCCCAAAGAGAGCATGCTCATAGGACCACATAGATTGCTATGGAATAATCCAAGGATGGACTTAGCTCTTTTGGCTTGTCCTTTTATAAATTTAGTTCTAGGTTGCTTTCCTAGTAAGCAATTTCCACAGACAGTTTGATTTCTATAAGAGACAACAGTAATATTCATATCTTTGACCAAGCTATTATGATACATATACAAGATCAACCTCATGTTTAAACGACCTAATCTTTGAGGCCAAACATGACAATCAGAATTACTCATAGAAGTAGTAAGTGCATATTCATGACTCAAGATATATAAATTTCCTTCTTTGCGTGCAGAGAGGACTTCATTACAGTTGTTATCCAAAATGGTACCTTGTTTTGAATTGAACAAGGCTCTACAGTCCTGATCAGTAAGCTTGCTGACTCATAGTAAATTCTTTGTCAGTTTGGGGATGTACAATATATCCTTAAGGAAGGTTAATTCACCAGTTGGAAGGTAGAGGCATATTGATCCTTTGCCTCCAATCTACAGTGCATTTGAGTCGCCAAAGTAAACATACTTTGAATGTGCTAGTGTAAGATCTTCGAATAGGAATTTACATGGTGTCATGTGATGAGAAGCACTGGAATCAAGATACCAATCCATGGCATCTCTAATGGGTTTGTCTTGTACCATCAGTGCCTTATCGTCTTCTTGGGAATTTTTGACAGAATCAAAGCCTCCTTCTTGTTGTCATTGCATCTTTTTCCTCGCTTCATTGTGTTTGAGGATCCGACAGTCTTTGATGTCGTGATTGGATCTTTTGTAGTATCTGCAAAATAGTTTGGTCTTGGCAGGTTGTTGTTGTCAACTGTTATGCGGTTGTTGCAGTTGCGTTGAATCTGACTGCTCAACTTTTGTCTTCTTCTTGAATTTCTTCTTCTTGGAACATTGTTTATTGGAGTACAGGGCCATTGACTTGGTACTCGTCGTAGATAAGCTCTTCTTCATACTTCTTCTTGTAATAAGCTTGTTGTCAACTTATGCAGAGACAACACATGAGTCTTGCTTAGAAGCAACACTAGATTGTCGTAGGAGGATGGAAGACTGGCTAGAAGAGACATCGCAGAGTCCTCTTCTGAAATAGACAAACCTATAGCAACAAGTTGATTCAGCAACTGCTTCAGCAACTACTTTAACTCATTCAGATGATCGTTAACTAAGGTTCCTTCGCTCATTTTTAGAGTTAGGACCTTCTTTCTCAAGAAGAGACGAGCCAAAACATCTGACATTTTCATAAATGCTTGTCAAAGTGTCTCATGTTCCTTTTGAAGTGGTATAGTTTGATACATGAGCTATTTGAGTGTCTTTTAGGTTCAAGGATACGATGCAAGAGCTTTGCCATCATTTGTTTCCCATGCCGGTAGAATTTAGTTCCGTCGGTTTGGCTACAGAACCATTGACATATCCCCATAGCTCCTTTTCGATCAAGATCATCCTCATCTTGAATTTTCACATGTGAAAACCGTCTCCATTGAACTTGTTGATCAAGCGGATCTCTGAGGTTGAGCCTTCCATGATGATCGATGAATAGAGATTACAAATCAGATAAAAAAACTAGCTCTGAAACATGAACTTATAAGGTTCTTTATCTAAAGACTCTTAGTACATCCAAAAACTATGCGCTCTGATACCACTATGATGGGACTTGGATGGATGTTCACAGGCCGTAGCGGAATAGAGGTCGTTGTCCCACCAAAGAAAAAAAACAATAATGAAGAAGAAGGATCTTGGATTACTTTAGAGACTAAGCTGCAGAGTAGTTCTGATTTGTTTAGATGTCAAAGTAAGTGTCGTAGACAACCATAGATAATGTGAACAATTTAGGCTTCTAAGACATCCATGCTATTCTCTGTTTCTGACAGATAGGTTTTGATAAGAAAGTAAAGAGTGAGAGGCATTCAAGCATTCAACAAGAATACAACTGTTATGAAAAATAGCACTTTTGTATAAAAATGGTGTTGTACTAACAACAATAATCAGATCACAAAACAATCACGCGAAGTGCGTGATCCTACTTACAGAAGCTAATGAATGCTATCTTTTAGAATACTCTTTTACTCTCTCTAAATGATCACTAACTTTGAGAAGTCAGCTACTAGAAGACTACTTTTGGTCGTTTGATCTCTGTCGTGTGCTTTTGCACTGCATTTTGTATCTGTGTAATTTTTTATATATGCTCTTCAAATCGTTCAGATATTTATATAGCTGTCAGAAGATCTTTAGTTATTCTAGTTACAGTTTAAAAGATCATTAACAGCCCTTGTACTTGATCTGTAGATCAATCATTGGTGCATCGTAAAGACGTGAAGAAGTATAGTAAAAAGATCTCCTTCGTATGCATTATGAGCATGAGAATGTGGCGTCGTTGCAACCGTAGTCTGACCGCAGGAGTGTGAAGATGAAACTATATGTCAACCGCAATTGTTGACTTGGTGGTTGCCTTTGGTCAGCTGCCATTTGTTCACTTCGTAGGTGATCGTAAGCTCCAACTTGGCGGTTGCCTTCGGTTTGCTAAAGCATCGCAATGGACCATAGGCTGGAGTGTTGCGGTTCGTTGTGGTTGACTCCTTCCATTGGTCTTCGTATGTGAGTCCTTGCGTACTTGTTGTGGTCGGTTTACTTCAACTTCGTAGGCTGGAGTGTTGCGGTTCGTTGCTGTTGACTCCTTCCATTGGTCTTCGTATGTGAGTCCTTGCGGACTTGTTGTGGTCGGTTTACTTCAAATTCATAATGGTTCGTAAACAGGACTTTATGGTTTACTTCGGTCTCTTTCATAAGTGACCGTAGGCAAGACTTTGTGGTTTACTTTGGTCTCTTTTGTAAGCTAGACACTTACGGTTCATGGCGGTGAGTCTTTGCATGTGACCGTTTTACTTCGGTCTCTTTTGTAAGTGACTGTAGGCAAGACACTTACAGTTCCTTGAAGTGTCTTGCTTGTTGAAGTTTTCCGTGTATTTCTATAGACTATAAAAAAGGTAGACCATTTTTGCAGATTCTTGAGTGATTTCCTTAAGAGATGAAGGGGGTGAAAAGGATGAGTAGGAGTAAGATTAAATTCCAACAGGAAGGTGTTGGTACCATCTCTTTGTGCATTGAATCCTCAATAAGTATGGATCTAGCATTCTTTATGTACCATCAATCACCAAGAATATGCTAAGTGTTGGTTAATGAGACACATTTTGAGTCATATTGGCTTTCTCTCTCTACCCAAGTATTGATTGTTGGATTCTCTCTCTACTCGAATATTGATTGTTGGATTCTCTCTCTCTACCCAAGAGCAAGGCTTTTCCACACTTAGTTTTTTCATCCACAAGTCTCCACACGTGTGAATGTACTTTGATGTTTGATATATGCATGTTACATAGTGCTCTTGCCTTAGATTTGTGAGATAAATCTTGGATTTCAATCTATGCTTGATCTTTGTGCAATCACCAAGTCTTAGGAGATCATAATCACACTTTTGGGCACTCCCACATGTGTGAAATTCAACATGAAGTACAATCTACAGTACGGCATAACAAAATCAATTTTAGTAAGTTTGGATTGTATTTACATCACAAAATCTCAAAAGAAATGGTGTAAAAACTCAAAATTGTCAAGTGCTCCAAAATCACAATCTCTCCCACATTGATTGAATAATTTGCAAGTACAAAGAGGATCCTATCCTTGGTTGGATGAGCAAGTACAACACGTGTTCAGTTACCAAAAATTCATTAGGTTGACCTACTCAAGTCAATTTGACCTAACCATTAGGTATACCATCTGTGGTAGTTAGATCAACACCAACTTCCTTGATTTTTGGAGGTAGCTCCTAAATTTTAAGAAACTTCCTATCTAACTCCTAAGTAGGATCTAACTTACCTAGGCCTATTCTTCACACGTGTGAATAGCCTCCACACGTGTGGGACCCACCTATGTACAACTTTACAAGGTTTAATCAAGCTATAATTTTCCAGATTTGACAATTTTAGCAATATAGTTTTTGGGTGGCTTGTTTCGCTCTTACATAAAAAGTACTCATCCTTGAAGTTAAAATTTCTAGGAAAGAGAAGAGTATGTTTTTCATGTCCATACTTCACAAAGTGAAGACACTTCATAAAATTTTACAGAAGTATTAAATTCTCCATAAGTGAACCTAATATTAATTCAGCTATAGCCAAATTCAAGCTCCTTTTAGAAAATTATTATAAAGTGATAGTATCCCATTAACAATATTACTTGTATAAGAGTAAAATTGTCCCATTAACAAGTCCACATCGAGAATCATACAAATCAAACTTAGATTCAACCATTGCATAGTGCAAAGTTTGAGATTATGAAATAGGCAAATAAGGCAACAATCAAGATGCTACCTATTGTGTTGTACCAATCTTCTTCTCTTGTCGAATTCAAATCATGGTTTTAATATCGTGGATGGTGGCACATCACTTTCCAATACAAATCATCTCAGATAAGAAATTTAATCAGAAACTCTAAAGCTATCCCTGAACTTGAAATAGGAACTTGAAATTATTGGATAGCTATCCTTGATAAAAGACTATGTATGTTTCTTCAAATAACCGACTCTGATTTATAAGGTTTATATGGAATAACTCTAAATATATACTCTAAATTGTAAACTACAAATCTAAGAGGCTGTGATATTTTCTACCCTTGCATCAAAGGCATCAGCTTACCTCTAAGTGATGCACTTTTGCTGTTTCAGAGGAAAGTTTCATGATTGATTACTAATGAATAGCTTTTTGTAGGCCTAGATCAAAATGAGACTTTTCACCTATTGTAATGTCATGAAAAAAATTCAAGATGTTGATAATTCTTGGTGCTTTGTACATGGTAGGAGGATGAGTTGTTGGTAATTGAAGGTGCACTCTTGCTTTACAGAGTAAATTTCAATTTCAATCGGTTCAACATTGCATGAACTGGATCAGATCTACAGCATTGATAAAAGAAACAATTTAAAGCTTTAGGGTCAATCAAACATGGAAAACTTTGTGTTTTCAGCTATCAAACTCTAAACACATAACCTTGTATCTATCTGGTGTAACTCCTGCAACAACACAACACTCTATATGTGGCTATAGTTTGAGATTTTGGCAAAATCTATAGGCTACCTGCAAAATCTAAATATATTGCAACATGGAGAACAACTTATTTCTCATGCCGTATTTTTTAAAACTTGGGCAGTTATTGAGGACAGCTTTGTCGTGGACTGTTGTTAACAGGACAGCTGATTCAACGGAATTACATGTCGTTAGCAGTCTCTTGCCACAGTTCTTACCTTACATTTAGCAAAAGCCTTATATGATCACATATTGAAAGACAAAACTCTTGTGCTGGGTTATCATTTATATTTTGCAAATTATTTTGGTAAAGTGCAACTTGAATAATGTTAGGAATGCTTAAAATCTTCTCTGGAGGACTGAAGGTCTCTAGGGCTGCCTTTTTTGTACACACAGATATGTCAGAAGTGCTTCAGCATGCCTCCCTTTGTGCATCTTTGTATATTTACAAAATCAAAATTAATGATCCTGACAGTAAGATCATGTATGATTGGTACAAAAGCTGGCCACTACTTGAGTTGAAATTCAAATAAGATGTCATGTCCACTAAAAGTGACAAAAATATCTCTTTATAGGATTGGCATACCCATCCATATTCACGGATTAATATTGAGAGTTCAGTAAGTCCTTAGGAGAAGTTAAAGAACAAAATTACATTTAAAAGAAAAAATCCAAATATATTATTTCAAACTCACAACCATAGTACCCTCTGGTACCGCCGGAACCATAATGGTGGTACCGCCATTATGGTGCCGCCCTCAGGGCGGCACCATGAAAAAATAAAAAAAAATTTCCGTGTTATTTTTGTGAAAAAAAAAGTTCTTTTTTTTGGTACCGTGGGACCGGTATGGTACCGCGGTACCATACTGGTACCGGGATCCACGGTACCCGGTACCGCGGGACCTATGCTCACAACATAAAAGAACCTTAGTGAGCAAGCACAAAAGTTGATATCTAAGTTTTGAAAGAAGGTGACTTCTTTTGAATAAATCAAGAAATAAATGAAAATCAACAAGAACAAAAAAAAGACAGAAGAAATTTCAACAAGCATCATGGACCTTTACACAAACTTGTTGGCATGCTTCGATTCTTAAAAGTTATATAAGAACAAACTTTTATTGAGCTTGAAATGCTTATAAAGAGATCGATGGCAAATCAGAAGTGAAACATAAGCTCTTCATATCTAAAAATCAGTATTACCACAGGAATATCTGGACAGTGGACATATGAAGGGGGCACAGATGCAAGAATCTCCAGAAATTTTGATTACTTTGAATTCAATATATCACATAGAACAGCATCTCTAATTTCACAACAGCTAACAAATAATCAAGGAATACAACTAAGGTTTGTACGTCTAAGTTTATAAGATAGCTGATATGAAATTGTTCAGCTTACAGCCAAGTGCTTGCAAAAGGAAGAAGTCGCTTCATTACCTTCAGAGAATATTCCAGTACCAGAAACTACAGAAGATATTCTGCTAGCAATAATTGCCACAACTAGCAGAGAAAACTGTTACAACATTTTGGACTGACGTTGCAGCATGCTTTGTGGACTTCGGTAGGAACCTGGAACTGCTCATGTGAACCTTTCTTCAAAATTCCACCAAAACCAAAACGCACTTGGGGTCTGTGCTGGGATCCCTCTTAATAATGCACAATTAAGCTGTAGAAGGTAAAAAGACAAGCTCTTGATTCAACAAGTGTAGTCATGCACTCATGTACTGGTCTATGTATGTTGGTAACTACCAGGATTGCATACAAAAATACACAAACCTTCAGCCTGCATCTCTTGAAACAGATAATGTCCCAATCCTTCGTAAAATGGTGGTCAAAGGCACACCACAACTGATTTGTTACCTAAACAATGAAGTCTGCTGAGAGTAACTGGCGTCATTAAACTCCACTGTCATTTCATACTTGAGCTTCACGAACGAGCGTAAGTAGTAGCACGGCGCCGACTCCGTGTCATGTACACAGCTGAAACGGGCTCATTATCTGGTCGTTGCAAGGTTGGGTAAGTTGATCTTGGTTCTGTTTGCTCATTTGCTGAATCATAACCAATTTCTTCTTCTTCTTGAAAATTTGGAAGCGGGGGACGATAAAATCCTGGTGGAGCTTCTGTTGGTGGAGCAGAGGCTGTGTAATCTGTCAGTGGAGCCGGATAATTGGGAGGGAACGAGCCTGGGGCTGGATAAATAGGGGCACTAGGTGAAAGTGAATGATTTAGAACTGCACCTGGGTATCCAGACTGTGGCGCTCGGTATTCAGGACGATATACACCTGTGGAGGAAGGGGGAACCGGTTGTGAATGTTGAGATGATGCTGGAGCTGAGTATCCTGTAGGACGATTGGCCGTATATGCTGGAGTCGGTTGTGGATACTGAGATGACAACGGAGCCGAGTATCCAGAAGGAGGAACTGGTGGTTCAGATACTGTTGCCGAAGCAGGTGGCCGTGGAGGCTGAGATGGCCTCTGCATGAGATGGATACAGCACAATTAGATCTCTTATGAATGCATGTTTTGAGTTTAATGATGAAAACATTCAATAAAAATCAACTCCTTGGCTAGTATGTTGGGAATATGCTAAGGTCTCTCAAAATAATACGCTCAGTTTCTGATAACTTGCCTAGTTATTGACAGTAATGTGTTACAGACTAGATATAAGGTTAGCACCTAAACTTTCTATCCTGACGCAAACATAAAGTGATTTTCTGCCCAGATGTATAAATTCAACTACTTCACTTTGAAAAATGTTTAGGTTACTTTTGGCAATATCACGAGCTTGGTAAGTTAAAATAGCAGAAAAGAAGTTGAAACTTCAAATCTCTCCTATCCTATGCCATCAGTAGCCTTACTGTAGTAAACCCGTTACACAAGTTATTTGAACAAAAACTTGATATTTTGATCATTGAGAAGTTGGTGGAGTGAAGTTCAGTGAACTAATCTGTAGAAAAAAATCATCTCCTTCTTGCCAAAACCTTTCCAACTTATCAGACAGACAAGACAATCTACATCAAAAATCCATCACAGAAAATACATGTATGATCTAGCCTTCATAGTGAACGAAAGAGATAGCCTGCCTCAACTTAATGGACTGCTTTGTCAACGTTATTTTTTATTCAAGAAATAATCATTCACATCCCTCATTTTTTCACAACATATGAAGTGATTCAACAAAGAAAAATTACTTAAACAAGAAGCATATATGAGGGACAGTCACTAAGCTGCAAAGAGCGACTCCCTGCTCAGATGATCTATGCTCTATGTTATAAACTCAATCACAGAAATAGCATCACAACGAGCACAAATAGACCATAAAACATGAATCAAATAGCATCCTACAACTAAGAATACCGAGAGAATACCAAATATAGTCGATGGCTAATTAGCTACAAAGAAGAGTAATGGGTCTCCTACAAAAAACTTAGGAACAATCCAAATTATAAGCTACTTAATGAATGCCCCTGCTTCCTATTTATGGTCCATTGATTCCATTGATTAGGGCTGCATCCATGGTATGAAAATGAAGGCAAAATGAAATTCCCACCAAAAATAGTGCACCCTCCACCAGAAGCCCTATATATGCGCCATGTGAATTAAAAAAGCCACTACAATAAAATTAATCAATATCAAACAATAAAATAACAACTGGTCCTACAGTCTACCCAGTCCCTAAAAGTACTGTATCTGCACATCATTATTAGCAAAAACATTGCTCTCAACGTGGGCTATAAAAGAAACAAAGCTAAACTGAAAAACTGGTGTAGCTAGATGATTTTTGGAAACATGCATATGTTGTCGAGGAATGTCACCGCCAAATGTAAATTGCAAAAGTGTATATGCTGAGTAAGTAGCTGCAAAAATATCCATTGTAAACTTAAAACCGCAACATGAAAACTTGAAGTTTCGGGCTTATGACATTTTGGGCCTGGGCCTGGGCCTAGGACATCCATTTTCGGCCCTTCTTCTAGAAAAGAGGAATATTAGATGTGACCTAGCTTGCTCAACAAGTCACTGCTGGGTACATCAATGGTACCCAACACTAAAAAGGAGGTGTGCAATCTTCAATCTTATGGAGTCCACCCCTAAAATCTCAGACATGTTGCAAATTTGCCAATAGACCCACAATCCAATGTACGGTGCTTGTTGTCACTCTTCTCAACACATACTAACCATGTAGTATAAATAGGAGTGCCTTCACTCATTCAAAAGAGCTTATGACTTGAATCCTCTTGATTTCTTGGTAGGAAGACTGATTGTTCTTCCTTGTATGGGGGGTCAGCTATTGACCACATTTGATGGTCTTTAGAATCCTTAACTTGAGAATGCTAATTGCTTCATCTTTTATGGTCTATTGTCAACTCTGTCAACACATACCAACCATTTAGTATAAATAGGAGTGCCTTCACTCATTCAATAGAGCTTATGACTTGATTGCTCTTGATTTCTTGGCAGCAAGACCTTCCTTGTATGGGGGGGGGTCAGCTATTGACCATATTTGATGGTCTTTAGAATCCTTAATTTGAGAATGCTAATTGCTTCATCTTTTATGGTCTATTGTTCTTATGTGATGCCTAATCCATGATTCACTTCATAAAAGTATTGGAAGCCATAACCACAATGATTGGTGATGCCAGTGTTGGTTGGGGGAGTCCGGGCTTGTGCTCTACAATTGGGTGGTGGCTTATATGCCTAGAGTTCTACTGGCTCTAATTAACACTGGCGCAGTCTAGTAAGTGAACACTGAACATTTGACAGGATTCATAGTGGTATCAAAGCCAGGTTTTGATCATAAGAAATACGGGTTATGGGCCCGCCTGCACTAGTTCGACTGAGCGGGACGAGCATTGGGATTCCACTCCTAGCCATGCAACAAAAGTGAGAAATTAACCAAATGGTTGCACCAAACAATCTTATCAGGCCCCAACAAATTCTAATGTCACAACTGATCCCCCCTAGTACCTCTTATAAAGCCACATAAGGCCACATGTCCCAAGTAACTATTGTGCAGCTGCTCCCATTGACCCTGAGTTATCACTCCAGTTCAGAACCAACTATAACTCACCCGGTGTGCTAACCACCAGTTAGAGCCTACATCCAGCTTCTCTTAGCCCAACATTAGATACTAGCTATAGTTTCACTAAATGGAGATTCAAACATAGACGAACCGTAACTTGTCAAAAACAAAATCAAAAGGGCCAAATCATATCAGAGAAATTCAGATATTTTTTAGTTCTTTCAATTTTCTTTTTTAAATTTCTTCTGGACACTAGATTACATCAAGCTATAGTTGGTAAATCTGCAGCCAGGACCTGTAACCTGTATTTAGTCTTGACTACATTGAGCTGTTAACTAGTAAGTCTGGAGTACGAATTGCTAATCTGATACCATGTGCACTCAATGCTCAAGAGTCGGCATGTGATTGTAGTGACTAGTTTGTATCATGTAAGAAAAACTAAGAAGGAAGTTGTGTGAAATGCAAAAACATGTACTATTTTCTAGTTTGCCAGCATAGCAGATAAAAAAATTGACATTTTTTTTACTAGGACAATTTTTTTTCAGAGAGCATTTGGCACAGACATTCTTCAAGAGTCAGCACTTGCCACTGAGACTACATAGAAAGGTCGAAATGCAATCTTTCAACAGATTAGCAGATGAATGTAACATTGTCAATATGTGTGTATGTGCCTTTGCTGGATAATGAATCTTATCAAATACACTCGCATTTACTCCATGATTTGCAAGGTGACAAGGAAAGGTGTGGCAAAAATGATAAATAGAAGAGCCATATGTAAATTTAGTTCCGTGAAAAATCACAATTTCCTAACCCACAAACTGTTCAGAATACAAGAAATGAGAGAGAGAGAGAGAGAGAGAGAGAGAGAGAGAGAGAGAGAGAGAGAGAGAGAGAGAGAGAGAACCTGAGTTTGGTGAGGCCTACTTGACTGAGAAGCAACAAACTGCAAAAACTCCAAAACTTTAGCTTGAATAAAAACAGATGAAAGCTTCCAGTAAGAATAAGCCATGTCACCAGCCGTTATCTTGAACTCACTCAACCTCTGGTCAATCTCGGTCTCGCGACTTAATAAAAATGGCTTCAGAAAAGAACAATATATATATGATGTTCCCTGCAGATAACATTTTAAAGTCAACATGACATTTGAAACTTGAACACATCAACATTCTTTGACTCGTAATGTTTTGCAAACTGTACATTTTAAGATTCCATTTGATTTGTTCGTGGCGTACTTGGCAAGTTACAAGCTTCTATCTTGTACGCTCAAAAAACTGAGTTGTGTAAGACTCATGTTGAGTATTTGGGTCATGTAGTGATAGCTGAGGGTATTTCGGTTGAACCAACCAAGGTGGCTGTGGTTAAGAGGTTGCCAAGGCCTATCCATATACGCTAGTTACAATCTTTTTTGGGCTTTTTTAAGTTCTCCCGACAGTGTTTTGGGGACTATTTTACCCTTGGTAGAGTTTGCATATACCAATAAGAGACATGCGTCCACAAGATCAATGTTTCATGGACCTTTTTGAAAAGGTTTGAAACGAGAAAGAATCGACGAATCAATTTTAGGGTTTTTTTTCTTTAAGGGAATTTTTTCCTAGCCTTCTATAATAGCAAAACAAGTGATATTTTAGTGTTTGAATTGCAATGTACATTCTAATCAATCAACGATCAATCTTGAATCCAACTCTCGAGTCCCACTTATTGTCATGATTCATACATAATCCAAAGTCCCACCTATTGCTACGATCCATACTATATAATACATACATTGATGACTCAAGGGTCATGTCCTAAATTCAACACTAATCTCTAACTTCCAAACTTATCGCACAATAATTAGTAATCACACACTGATCTAGATTTTAATACCTAACACTAATCTAGCCTATTATCTAACATTGATTATTAATAAGTCATAATAACTCCTACATAGTGCTCCAGATTCTAAGCATTACTAAACTCTCTCTCTCTCTCTCTCTCTCTCTCTCTCTCTCTCTCTCTCTCTCTCTCTCTCTCTCTCTCTCTCTCTCTCTCTCTCCATGTCCCAGTTATTTACAATTTTAAGTGACAAATGTACATTCTATACTTATTGTTAACTGAAATGGCTAACTCATTGGCTTGTGGTGACCTTTGCAAGTAATTTGTAAATAAACTATAATTAGTTGGCATTGGACCTCAAATAGTCGAGCTTAGTTTTAGCATGGGGTGTAAACCACTAGCCGGCAAGTAGTTGGGGTGACAAAGCGAGTCATAGGTCTTTGGCAGGGTACCTTAAGAGTCACTTAGTATTCACAAGTCATAGGTAGCATGCATGCCAGGTGGACTGATCACCCATTGTTGGATGCATGCGCGAGGTGACAGGAATGGCAAGTAGCAGGACTCATAGAGCGGGTGCCTATAGTTGGGAGGTTCATTCGACACATCGGCCTTCTTAGTATCACAAGCTTGGACTACAGATTTGTGACAAACAAGGTCTCTCAATATTCTTCCAATTTGAAAGCAAAATTAAGTTGAAGCTTTGTGCACACGCACATATCAGGTGCTAAACGTACTTGAAACTGCCTCCTCAAAGAGGAAGTTGGTAATAGGGCTCGTATGTCTCTTTGAGTTTAGAAAACTTTAATTAACTGTTGAAGACACGCATGCACAGCAAGCATGCAATTCAGCAAACAGCTGCTACTTCTTTGTAATCCACACTCATGGCCCCAATTCATGTATCTATTTGTGAAGTTGGAATATATCCCAATTCACAAATTTGGTTTGAGAGTCAGCAATGTCATTGGGCAATCCCAAATCATGTATTTTGAATCTCTCAAATAGTAATCTCTTCACATGCAAACATTACGCAAGACAAATAAAATTGCTCAAATCACAATAATATCAGAAGTACAGAAAAAAAAGCAAAAATACACATCATATACATAACTTTTTTCTAGGTCATTGCTTGAGCCTAAGAGGATTTGTACAATGTTAGAACTAACATAGTCAAGCATGCATGCAATTTAGCAAACAATGCTATTGCTTTTGTAATCCACACTAGCTATCATTTCCTGATCTAGCAAGTTCCCAACAGTCAGCTCGGTTCAACTTCAACTGTTTTATTAGCATTTTCATACTTTTATTGATTCGATGAGCATGTCTACACTGACCTCCAATAGAAATGCACTTCATTTTAGAAAAAGTCACACTTTTGTAACTCTGTAACATTGCAACAAAAGGAAAACCAAAACTAAGAATGTGCCGGCATATTATCAAACTATGACAATAAATTTCAACTACAAAATTGTGTCAAGTATGGATGTGAACCTTGGTCTTTGGATACCACAAGTAGATAATGAATGCAAGCTTTGCCTCACAATACATTGGGACCCTGAAGAAAACAAAGAAAAAAGAGAGAGTCACATAGTAACTAGAAATAGAAGTCAAACATATTACAATGCGATTAGAAAATATGGATTCTTCCTAGCAAGATTCATACAGTTGATGATTGATCAAAGATAAACAAGGAGACCAAACTAAAATTTAAGATAAGAGCATGAAATGCAGTTTGATAGAACTTTCCTTCAACCTAAAACTTCTAAATCTAATGTTTTGATTAGACAGGACTATCTACCTTCTGTCCCAAGTGACAAGTATGAGGTCATTCCTATGTAAATAACACTGAGGTCATTCCTATGTAAATAACACTATGAGGTCATTCCTATGTAAATACAATAGATCCTATCCTAATAAAAGACCTCTATTTTCAATCACATAGATAAAATTTAGCGGGTGCACATACCATGAGATAAAAACGTCTGCAACCCGCTCCACAACAGTAATAATAGCAATTATCATCCTGGTTCCACATATAAATTGATTTGAAGCAATTTGTAAGATGAAACATCATAAACAAATTGCACATTTCTGATAATCAGCTTTAACTTGGTCAATCAAAACAAACAAAAAACATCAAGGTTACCATTGGTTATCATGGCCCATGCATTTGAAGTTGAAATTTCTCAAGGACACATATGTCTATTGGGAATAGACTCTTTTTGTAACCACAATGTACAGGGTTTGCGATTCATATGGAACATTGTTGCAATGATTGGAGGTGAGGTCTAAGGCACCTTGTAGTCTACACAAGGAGGGCGTTTCTATCCCTCCATGTGATTGATTTTATTCAAAAGTTTTCTAGCTAGGTGACTGAGCAATGTTCTAGGGTGAAAATATTCATTCTAAGGTTATCTTTCCACATCAGTGTAATATGTGATGTCAAGCTTTGATTTGAATACTTCATCATTTGGGTCATGACTGGATTGTAAGTGTATATGACCAAATCAAAAAGAAATATGAGCTGACATGGTTCAAGATCAGGCTATGGGATTTTCTTTTTCCCTTTTGTAAGTAGTGGTCATTTAATACACTCAACATGACTACATCTAGGTATGGTTGACCCATAATTTCCTAAAGCAAGTCGTATGTGTTGTGCTTTGTGAACTTAGAAGACCTAGGATATGATAGGATATTTGACATGCATAGCTTGTTGATGTAGTGCTTGGCTCCTCTACACAGACTTTAAAATTGGATGGCAAGTGAGGCATATTCTTAAAAAGAGGGGCTCGAGAGCTTGAGGATAGTGTCTTTGCATGTCAAAAGCAAGGAAAAAATTCAAAGATACAACCAGAGAAGCTAATCTTAGGAAATTTCATGTTAAACATTAAAATTTTACTATGACAATTACAGACAGGCATTCTACTAGTTGGCCACCCTAATATAAGGTTGGCCACACTTTGTGAACCTAGGTCTGAGTGAACAACTTTCTTGTGAACCAGATTTTTTTCCGATTCAATAGAGTGGTAAGAAAGCTCGAAACCTCCAATGGTGTGAATGACATGAATTGAATGGAAACTTGCTGCTTATTTGAGCAGAGAGAGAGAGAGAGAGAGAGAGATGGTTGACTATGGAGTTAAGTAAGCTTTTGTAGTTATGGGAAAACCTAAAAGACAGGAAAAACGGAGGACGCATGGACAAGGCATACCAGTACTGACACCAAAACCGCAATTGTTGTATATCAGGTCTGTTCTTTTCCACGGCTTTGAAACATTCGTAGGCCGGGTACATATATCCCAGCAGCATTCTGCGCATTCCAGAAATGTTACACGTCCATAGATTCTCTCTCTCTCTCTCTCTCTCTCTCTCTCTCTCTCTCTCTCTCAGGTTCGAAGACTACTACGCCCCCATGGCAAGAATATACTTTGAATTTATACTTTTCAGTCTGACGTAACCCTCTGGGGACTTACAAGACATGAATACATTCCTTTCTTCTGTCTTTCACTTTGAGGGGAAAAGCGAGAGGAACAATTTAACTTGGCAAATGACTTACATGATGCCTCTTGTTAGAAATGAACCGATCATTTTCTCCTCTGTATTAACAGCTAGCACTAATATCTGATATGAGCGAGTCGCCTCAAAAATAGGCTTATGCTATTGATTCTTCGGCATCAAAGGCATGGAATCTCCAAGCAGGAGAAAAGCTGTCATATCAATCAACCTGAAAACTGATGCCAATCTTCTTTGTGTGTTTTGATAGATTCAAGAATTGGTACATGCACATTTCACAAACTGAAAGAGTGTAAGGACGAAACTAGTGAAGCTTTTGCTTCTTGCCATGCTCAAGACGATGATCTTGTACTCAGCAGTCAACCTGACCTAAGAGTTTGGCCTTTTACAAAAACCGAACGTTGGAATCTAAAACCTTCTTAGACACGCTTATTATTATCAACCAAAATACCCTGAAGAGGTCCCGCTTTGCACGATCCAACCTCACAGAATGAAAACGGCTTTGCTTCTTGGATTGTCAGTGCACATCCTGCTCGCTTGCCGCCTCAGTCGAAGATTTGCTTGCTTGCATAATCCAACTTCACAAGACGAAAACAGCTTTGCTCTTGCGATCAACAGTGCAAATCTTGATTGCTTGCTGCTTAAACAAGCTTCACCGAGAATGCTCTCGGCTTTATTGGCTCCAATGAAATCTGACTTGCTCAGAAAATGCAGGCGACCACGCCACGATTCCACAGATTGACTTGAACAACGATAATATTATGCTTCCGCCATGCCACTTTCGCCATGCCTTCGCTAGTATACCTTCCTAAGAAGAAAGAGAAGAGAGGAGACGAGAGAGAAGGCGAGAGAGAGAGAGCGAGAGAGAGAGGAAGAAAAACAGCAAAAGCCGAAATGAACAGGATAGAGAACAGCCTTACGCAACGGCATTCTTTCTTTGTGATAGAGAGGAAGACTGGCATCCTAGCGGCACGGACAATCTTTGAGCCCGCCACCGTTGGATTCTATCACAATCGTTCAGATCTCACCAGCCCTTTAAGATAAGCCATTGAACAGAGTCCACGTGTCGACCAGGTCACCTGGCAAAAATCCAAGTGATCAAGTGGAAAACATTTCGTAGCTGTACTTGTGTCTTAACAGCACTGAGTATCTTCGAGCTGCTGACCGTTGGATCTTATGTGAAGCGTTCAGATTATGGCAAACCTATAGAGATTAACCATTTAAAATGGTCCACGTGGCAAGTAGGCCACTTGGCCAAGATCCAAGTGATCGCCCGTACGATATCTTGTGCTAGGAAGTCTATCTGACAAATTCTTCCAGGTGCCAGGTGAACCTGTGGCTCCATGACAGGATACGTCCGTAGATGGGTGGTATACCTCTTCCAAACGCGTACTGGCACGAAATAACTTACGCCCCACCGCTTAGATCTTTGCCACGCGGCATATCATAATCTTTAGTGATAAAAACGTGGCAGATATCTAAACGTTTATGGCAAAACCCAACGGTGGCGAGGCTTAAGTTACAGCGCGCCCTTAAGACGCAGGTCATGTGTATGGTTGAAGATCATTTTTGGCCACTAGAATCATTTTTTGGGTAATACAAAGTCATCACCCCAAAAAAAGAAAAGAAAAAAAAAAAAAAAAGGGCTCAATGTGGCATGGGTAATGCCCGCAGAGATACAAACTCAGGAGTCGTTGATGATGTGGCATCAACTATGGTCGAACTTGTCAAATCCGAAAAAGCCAAGGACCTTCCCAGCCTCTAGATTGAGCTTAAGTTGCTTCGATGTGGCAAGATTGGCCATGTCAGGGCAACTAACCCAAGCTTATTATTGTACTAACATCATGGCTAGGCAAGTTGAGCCACGAGTGACAACTAAAGTCCTATATGCCAATTAAAAAAGACGTTTTCAAATTCAACCAGTTGAATGGAGGAAACACGATATGCAAAGAGAAGCTCGCATAGGTGGAGACAAAAAAGCAATGGACTTAATCGAAAACGAGGATGTCAATATCACTTGGTAAGTCAAGTTTTTTAGAGTAAAATGCATGGCTAGTGTTGTTGACTTTGGCTCTAAGTCAAAAAGTGCCCTTATATAATTAAACATGGTGCAAAAATGCACATCCAATAACTCACTCAATGAAAATTATTAGATAGTTAAGGAGCATGCAAAAAAAAAATGTTTCTTACTAGCCATATAAATATAATGTACCCATGGATAAATGTTTAATACACATCCCTTGGAAGTGCAAGCTCAAAATGATAGTTCAAAGAGATTTGCCCCAATGTTGGGCAGGTCTATAGGTGCTCGAGTGGTATCAGCAATGGTATTAACAATAGTATCATAGAACATACCCGACTGGTATATGATTTTGTAATACTAGGGTCGATAATCATCAACGCACATATCAATAACTGGATTAGGGACAAAAAAATTCGATTTTAACATGGTATCAATATAGTATCAGTTTTAGTGGTTTACATATGTGATAAATATTATTCATGGTGTCCCAAAAACATTGATGGTTGGCCTTTATTTAAAATCATATGCATATTACATTTAAAAAGGCCATGCTTTTCATTAAATGCACTACTACCCTTGATGAAAAGTCTAATTTTAGAAGAAAAAATTTTATATACTTATATTCGGGTTTATACTCGGTTGGTATCACCCTTGCAATACCTAGGCTCGTTGATACCGGCCACCAATTTGTAAACATGGGTTATATTTATACCCAAATGGTATAAAAAAAAATTAAAGTGTAATACTAAGATTGGCAATCAAAATTTTAATACCCACCCAACACTAGTTCACACTTCCAAAAGTAGGGTGCATCCGGATGCAAAATGTGTGTGTGGCCCATTCCCTTTATGCGAAAAGACCAGGAGTCATAGAAAAGGGTTGCCCTTTAAACACCAATGAAAGTTATCCCTCATTGGAAATTTAGTTGGCTAGCACATAGTGATGTGAGAATTTTGTCCTTCATTTTTGGTTATCCAATTTGTTATGTAACCTTTTATAGTATGTTGGAATATTTAATGTAGCATGCCTAGATTAATATTTTGTAAGTGACTCAAATGTAAGGCCAATAGTTGCATTTACATTATTATATGAGGACCTTATGTTAAATAAGATTTGATGCTAAGTAGGATTATTTCCAAATTTGATCATTTTTTGGAAACAAAGATCTTCATAAATCTACTCAAAAATGATAGGGATACACTCTGATCACTTTCTTTTTCCAAATTTAATATATGTATCTTTCTTATTTTTTCATCTAAATATATACATAGCTACAGTTATGATTCCACTCAACACTCTTATGTAATATTTTGCTCTCATTTTTTTTCCATGTTACCTCTTTGATCCCCCCATATGCTCCTAAATTTCAATCGCACCACCCTTGTATCCAATGAGTCAGAGCACATCGTGTCTAAAGTGATGCAATTGTGGGGGTGGGTGGGTTGGTGTCATGTGTAAACACTGCCTAATGTTTAATAAAATGGACTACCATAAGCTACTACAAATGTCAATGTTCAAAAATCCTAGTCCTATCCATTAATGAATACTATTTTTATTTTTGTTTATTTTTCCATGTAACAATAGATATTCACAACAATGGAAACAAACCACTAAATAATAAGGTTATTAAAATGAATGAAACAAAAGAAAATTGTAAACAAAAACACTACTCCCTACTCTCTAGGTGAAAGCAATGCCAAGAGAAATTTTTATGCACTTATATTATTCGTCTGTAGTCTACTTTGTTATCTAGATATCCATCTTTTGTTGTGTAAGATGTTTTTTTTTTCAATTTATCTACTTTTCCCACATCAAGATCCTCACATATCATGTGGACTTGTGTTTGGATATTATATAATAAGAAATAATTAATGACAATTTTGTGACTCATTTATATCAATAGCTAAAAGGAAGGTATGTCGATTCACAGCCTCCTCATGATGTTTACACATCTTTCTTATGCCATATGGCTCATCCCCAAGGTTGTATCAAATGCAAGAGGTTTCATACTTTCTTCGCTCTTGGGGTTCATTAGACAAATGTTCATAATTCTTGCTTTAACGGGTTAGTCCTTAAGAGGATTTTTTGTTAAATCCACCTCTCTATAATCGACTCCTCTTCACTATCATCGTCTAGACGCAAAGCTCTCTCATAGTCGCTAATGGGTACAAAAGATGTTCCTTCCCCAGGCTCATTAGGCTCAAGACTAATATATTGTTTACTATCTTTCTTCCACTCTTTACTAGGGGGTCTACTTTTAACTCACTTTGGGTTATTGTCAGTACGTCTTCTCATATTCCTTATGGGATGAGTGTTAGTATACTACCAGTTGTATCTTCCATCATGGTTGTTAATTCATCCTAAAAATGGTCTTATGGTCCTTTTGAAAGAGATTTAAATGCATTTTTTGTATTTTACGGTTGACTAACCTTGGTTCTAGGCTACCAAAGTTTAATTCATCCCGACATGTTCAACATTTGTCCTTTGAATGACTTGTCTCTCTACAATATCCACAAAAAGCCTTGGAATATTTCATTGCTTCTTCACTTACAATAGTGCATTTTCTTAAGTCATACAGTGAATTGTTAGAGTGGAGGCATTCTCACATTGCACCCTTTTCTCTTGCAACTTAGGTTCCTCATATGTCTTCAGTATGTTACCACTATCAAATAGATGTTCATCAGACATTTTGTAGATGCTGATAATTCTCTTCCTCATAGCTCAAAGTCATATTGGGTATAAGGAAATCTATAGAAGTACCTCTTCCACCAACTCCATCATTTCGTATAGTAGTCAAGAATGCTAACATCAAACTGTCAACATCATGAAAGATCTTGAATTCTTCTAAGAACCATAGCTAGAAATGGTCAATAGTGGGGACAAAAAATTTGGGTAAACTATAGTACCAACAACTCTTGGAAACTCCCAATTAGAGCCCTAAAAAATAGCATCATTTTATGAGTAGGATTAGTGATCCTTCTGAAAAACATGATTGAAAATCATCGACGTTGTACCATAAAATTGTCTCTCAATATTCTGGTACTACTATTGGTTCAATAATTTTCCTTAACCTCTAAGTGGTAGGTTTTGAGATAATTTCTTGTATAATTGAGTCTAACTTGAAGGATATTGTCATTCTCATTTAGGATCTTTCCTTCAACTAGTATCCCATCAAATCTCATGTTGTTTGAATCTTCTACTAACTATATTACATCTCTATTTTCAAGTCTGATTATATCAAAGAAGCTATCAATGTCTACCTCATATCCAATCTCTATCAAGGATTCCTCAGGTTCGTACCCTCATCTTTGCAATGCTTTAAGGCCTTACATGCCTCTAATTTTGGTCAGATGTCTGGACATAGATCAGATGGAATCATGTTTATATATGTGATAAGGGCTGGTTCACTATTTGATGGATCAAGTTATACAAAATTTCTATAGTTTTTAACGACTCATTCATCTTCAAATCTTGTAGGATGTCTACTAGGTGTAGATCTAATAAATTTTTCTCCACAATTGGGGTCAATACAATACTTGGTGGATTGGATTCTTGTAAATGAAAGTCTCATGACTAGGTAGAAACTAGACATTAGAGAAACTTAGAGCTCGAAGAGGGCCTTTGAAAAAGATGTTTTTTTTTTTTTTCTTATTTTCGTTGCCATGTGGACCATTTGAAACCTTGAAATTGGAGTTCTACGTATCTTTTCTCAAGTATTTCACCATGTTATCTAATTTTTTCCAAACTTCTACTTTGTGTATACGAGAAAAACCTTCTTCTTCAAAATCTTGAGTTGATGCAATAATTTCTTTCCAAACCGTGTATTGAATCTTGGATTGTTTGCCAGAATAATTTGATAAAAATCTTCGAGCTTTGGATCATCCAATGCTCGGCTTGCATGGAATATTTCCTGTTTTACTTGATAGCTTGTCAACTTTTTTTATTTTAACGTGGCCTTTATGTAAGCCTGCTTTGGACAACGCATCCTCTAATTTGGAAATAGCTTCCTTTGCAGAGGCCTCTGGCTCAAAATTCCATGCAAACAAGATGTGAAGATATATTATTTTTTCTTTAATACGCACCTTCACATGCAATGAACAGATATGAACATTTTGAAGAGAAATTGGTAGTACATGTTTCCAATTAGGATCTTCTCGATCTCTTGATATTCTTGTACTCCTTGTCATGTCTTTTGTTGTTTTCATGTAGTACAAACAAGGGTGTTTAGAGTTAGCGCCATGAGATACATTGAACATACATTTTAATGTCTTCAGATCTCCTGCTAAATGCCATTCAATGTTGAAAGTGTCGATTCCAGGAATATTGAGTGGAACTCCCTCCATGTGATTTTTTATGGTGGCAAGATGTGACGTTCTATTAAATATCTATAAGAGAATGTCATGGTCTTCTTTCATCACCTATAAGAGAATACAAAAATGTGATTAGCCTCATAATATTAACATAGAGAAGATTTCCCAAATGAAATCCATATTCAAATGATTATCCCTATTGATTATGCGAAGGAACTACTATATCCGAAATGCTGCCAACCACTAGATATCATTTTCTGATTGAACACTAACATTGAGGCCTTCTGAGTTTTCTGAATTTGAAAGTGCTCCATTCATGATTGTGAGACTTTTTTGTCCTTTTATAATTTCAGACTCATCTAACTTGAGAACAACTATCAACTTGTTATTGACATTCTCATTTGTGATACCGTAAAAATTTATGATGAATGTTAGTAAGTGATTAATGTCAATAAATAAATTGTTGGAATTGTTATATGCTAGACTTTCTCCTTTTGAGCAATATACTTCATTGGTATGAGATGGATTACCAACTATTGTCTGCATACCTTGGTTTAACATGTTTTTTTTTTTAAAAGATGAAATGATCGTGGGATTGGAAACTTTTTAATACTTACCTGTGCAAATGCCTCTTTTATCATCTTAAACATTGTTGCATATGCTTCTCTACTAATGCTAGAAAAGTCACATGCCCCCTGAAGCAATGTAATGTCTAATATTTTTCCAACTTCATTCATAATGCTATCAGTAATTGAAGCCTTAATCTTTTTCATTTTGTTATTGTTTGACATTGATTTCATAGATATAGAAGTCAAGATAGAGCCTAGTGAGTTTCCAATCAAAATCTCATCGGCCAAATGGCCTTCAACAACCAATGCTGATCTGCATTGCAAACATAATGTTCATGAAAATGTCAGTAGAAATTTTGACACTCATAGTATTCACAGCAGTATGATAAGCAAATCAATAGAAAGTTGAAATGAATAAATAATAGAACTAGTGATTATGGATGAATCAAAATGTTCAAACAATATTTAATATTAAATAAGCTATAACTTACTTGAATGCATAGATTCCTCTTTTTCTATGACCTCCTCTAGATGATAGATCACATATATCCTTGGTTACCAGTCTTTTCCTCTTGTTGCTTCGGACCTTTCTGTTTAGCACACATCCATATCTTTAACAAGAGACAAACATGAGATACGCATGGATTAAAATGCAGTTTTTATGTCATCATTACTAGTTGCATAATGATGCAAAGAAGATTTCAACCTTGCGATCTCCTTCTTGAGCATCTCATTTTCATCCAAACAAGTTTTCGACTTTGTAGATTTTTCTTCGCACTCCCTTGATATTTTCCTTGATTTCTCTTCCAAATAATCTATTCTTTGCAATGAATGTGCATTACCATAGAGCATCAAATTCTCACAGTAACCCAAAAGGCCATTTTTGCCATGACACATATAGATTATCAACTGACTCATCGAATGAAAATCTGGATGTTGCAATGAACATGGATCAACAGGATACAATGTTCCTGATGACCATAAATCTACATGCTTTATCTTTTCCTCTCTGTATAGGACCAGATCAGAAGTTGTCAATTTGGGTTGCTTTGAATTGCTTGTCCTGAGCGGAGCATATTCTGGTGACAAATCCACATGAACATGATAAAGCTTTGTCATCAGTACAATAGTATAGTAACAAACAACACAATGACAATAACAAAGCTGAAGATGTCGCTAACCCTGCTGGAGATAGAGATGGTGCAAAACACTTGTTTGACCCTGGAGATAGAGATGGCGCATTCTTTGTTTCAGAGATGTCGCTCCTAATTCAAATTTTTGAGTGTTCCCAACTTTTAAGAGGGAATATATCATCATTTTGAAAATTATATCTAACTATGGTTAAGCACCAGTAATTGTTGATGTGACTAAACTAAGGTGCATTCATTTACATGGAAAGTAGTGCGAGAAAATGCATAAAGAAGTTAGAAAATGATATTATAACTACTTTATAGTTATTTTTCTCTATCCTACATGGCATTTCTTATAGGGCTCTCTTTGGGCCCATATTTTCTCTAATGTAAAAATAACTCTATGTCTATATATGGTTCCATAACAAGATGTAGGTTAGGTAAGCATTCCTCTAAGTCCATAGTCGGTTCCTCCAAGTTTTCTTCTCATTTACTATTATTGTATAGACAACAACTTCATTTTATCATATATATGTTATTTGATCAAGATTTTATTGAGTTTGCATCTTCTATGTGTAGTAGATGTTAGATTTCTACATTCTCAATGGTGCTAGACGTGTTGTAGTACATAACCAAAGATTAAAGGAACATATTGGATCTTAGTGATCTGATATTTCTTTACATTTTGCATGATTTTGGAGCCAATTTGTGGAGCTCAAGAAAAGATAAGCTAGAAATCAATGTATTGGTTTGTGTTCTACCTATTGGATCTTAATTAGGTGCTTTCTCCATCATTTCTAGGACCAATTGGACTTATTTTGCTGCAATTTTCAATAATTAGCAAAGACTTACAAATATCTCTAATCATGGAAGAAAACATCACAAAATTCGAGAGCAGAAGTATCCTAATAACCAAAATCTAGGAGGTTACATCCTACCATGTACTATCGAGTAGCTAAAGGGCAAAGAAAGAGAGATCATCACTCAGTGTAAACTACTCTTCGAAGTGGAATAAATGGGCCCTAGTAGAATACTTGAAGGATCTACACTACATGAAAGTCAACACTCGCTTTGAGTCTCTTGAAACATGGTGACCTAGATGGAGATAGGTTTGACACAATGACCTCAATTAATGTATGTAGTTACGTAATCAAAAGGTGACATGATGACCCTCAACAAGGTAAGTGCAACATATTGACCTCAATCAAGATAAGCTCATTGTATGACGACCATTGAGATAGAATTTTTGTCAAAAGTTAACATCGTGTTCTTGATTGAGATCACTTAAGAAGAAACTAGAAGTGTTTAATGTTCATTAGAACTAATATATTTAAAAAGATAAGCTCTAATGGATGCACAAGAAAAGGAACATGGCAAGTTTAGTATGTAGTAGGGCACACTACCTACTCTCTTCACCACAATTTTCTTCGTGGAGCTCTATCTCATCCATGCAAGGGCCCTAAAACTGCATGTCAGCATTTCATTCATTGAACTTAGTCAATGTTTATGCTACCTTGGACAATGGGAGTGCTCTCTTTATGTGCATGGGTGCAAGTGTGCTAGGAAATAAAACTTTTGCAATTAAAACACTCCCCAATTCTCTTATATATGAAGGCATCTTGTGAATTTTGATCTATCATACTATACAAGGACATCCTTTCATATCGTTCTACACTTGTAAAGAAAGGCGGATTGGGTAAAATGCTCATAAGTGTTTATTCTTATTTTTTTGGACAAAATTATGTTGCTTGTATAATTTTATAATAAGGATCTTGACAAAGAAAATGTAAGCATAACATGACTAAATTAAATTGGTGATTGATAAAGATTTACTTTGTGAAGCATCTATGCTCCTTCATATGCAATGTTTGATGTTTTATCTCATGTGTTACATGCATGTTATTCTATCATCTTGTCATTAGTCATGCATTGCAATAAATTACGTGCATGGGACTTCTTGGGTTACTACCTTAAGGCTTATGATCATGTGTTGGAATCATGAAAAACATTTGGCGTAGGTGGAAGGGATAAGACATATAATAAATGAATAGATGATTTGAAAAATGGGATTGGATGAATGTGTAAAAATGTGAAACGTTTTATGCCCACTAGGGAAAATGAATGATGGTACATGAATATAGAAGAGGTAAAGAACATGCATTTAGAGATTGGAAAATTTTCCTAGAATGTGGTGAATTATGGCTATGGTATAGGAAAACACATGTAATGTACCATTGCATGTGAGAGCATTTGAATGCATGCACAGTGCGTGAATGTGGAATATCATTTGGGATAGCCAATTTGTTTGAGATTGCAAAATAGGAAATCATCTACAAAGTACTTAGTAGTATTTAATATGTTGAAAGTATGCAAAATCCATCTAAATCTAACCGACTCATTTTATATGTCAAGGGTACATTAGTTTAAAATGAAACATCATATATATCTTTGACCTTAACATCAAATAAATGAATTAACCTAATGAAAGATATATTGGTACTTTTAAAAATAAAAATATGTAGGTAGGACTTCAAAAAGCAAGACAAAAGAATCAGCAATGAGCATGTTCGCACAAAATCTCCTTGTATTTTTCTTTATACTTCGGGTAGTCATTAACATTGTGAATCACAAAAAAAAATGTAATTGTTCCATGTCAACCTAATAATTTGAATCCTCTCCATACCAGTCCCTGAAGTTTATCTCAAATTAACAATTTCTAAGAATATAGTGAGGTAGGGTAACCTCCTCTTTTTTAATCTCATGGATTTCCATCAAAAGAGGATATAATTCTCTATATGAGATCGTGAATGTCTTAAACAATAGAATAAGAGTGGATGTCATTGCATTTTGTGATTTTAATCAACATGAGGTGTTCACATGATTTTTTAGTCTATATCACTTCATGGAAAACACTCTCTACAAGGAAATGTCTAAGATCATTTATATGCATAACCGTTTTTCATGTGCCTTTACCACTTTTCATGATTTTTTAGTCTATATGAGACTGTGAATGTCTTAAACAATAGAATAAGAGTGGATGTCATTGCATTTTGTGATTTTAATCAATATGAGGTGTTCACATGATTTTTTAGTCTATATCACTTCTTGGTAAACATTCTCTACAAGGAAATGTCTAAGATTATTTATATGCATATTGTAGCGCAGGCATCCCAAAGGGAGCCGGAAACCACGACTTAGCTTCCCAGCCTTCAACTCTTGCCATCCAGACCCACTTGACATACAAGCAGCCAACTCGCCAACAACGATCAGACTTAACCAACTTGAAATTCCGAAAACCAACATTGAGATCCAACCTGGCGCCATGCCAGATCGGGGGTCCCGATGTGGGTGACTTCCCTCCAAGCAAGCCGCCCGGCATACATCAAACAGCTTAACCCATTCGCGTTCATGCAAGGAACACTCAGAACCACAAGCCGCGACAGATATGGAGACAACCAATTCCTGGACCAAATGGTCCCGACAGCATACCGCTGGCGCCACAGATCGAATGGTCCCGACGGCATACCGCTGGCATCCCGGGATACGACCCTCAGCTATGTGCCAACTTAAAAATTTTGAAGCGGCCTTACAATTGGCGCTTTTACCGAACACTGAAACCCAGAAGGTAATCAGAGTCAGTTTGAGGAAAATCCCACTTTATTGATAAATCTGAGATGGTTACATCTCAATGTGTGACTGATTCGAGTCTCCAAGGAGCTGGCATGCCAAGGCGAGTGCCAGGACAACATTCCAGCAAGGGAGGCTGAGACTTGGTTGGAGCTCGCCTTGAGTCGCAACCCACACTCCCCTATAGTATTGGTGGGATTCGGCACCCCCCTCATAGCAAGCACTCTACCCAGGCTGGTAAAGCACATTTTTCTCTCTCTAGAATTTTCTCTCTCTAGAAAGTCATTTTCTCTCTCTAGATTTTATTGATCCCCAGGCTTCTTTTAGTCATGCCTAGATCGTGTGAGGTGATTGCACATCGATCTGAGCTCTCTGGACTTTGCTAGAACCATCACACCGATCAAAGATTTTCAGCCATAGGAACTTAGCGCCGGCTGGATTTTTGGTGTCAGTGGCGCCGGCGCCATTGGCGCCGGGAGCAGCAGGGGCGCTGCTGGCGCCGGGGACAATGCTGGCACCAGTGGTGCCAGAAGTAAAGCTTGTAAAGGTAGCTTTACAACACATATCCATTTTTCATGTGCCTTTGCCACTTGAAAAGAATGCTCATGTTACTCAAGTTGAATGTAAGTGAGGTCCTCATGGATCCTATCAAGCATAATCCCAAAAAATATGCTTTCAAATGAGTTGAAATGACCACTAGAATATCCCACATCCCTCCTTCAAGCTTCAAGAAAGGATAAGAAGCTTGACTCAACAAAAGTGGCACTTCATATGTTGTTTCTAGTTAGACATGCGTACATATTCTCTTGATTCTAACATTGATGGCCGCATATCCTTGAGTATCACATCAAATTCACTAGCCAAAGATATTTTGGATTGAGCCCATTGCACACCTTATTTCTCTCACTAATTCAATTCACAATATTGTCTCATCTCCATGTGAGAACAACCTTGATTTGTATTCAATGTTTTTTAATTCACCTCCCTTTTGTGATATCCCTTGTTTCAAATTTGTGATCTTGACAAATATATTGATGTGTTTTGACATGTCACCAATTCCATGATGCATTATTGTACTTTTTGTTATTACATGGTATCCCAATGCAATGGTATAGCATAATGGGTAGGTTATTTGGGCCATCAATCTCTCTTACCATGTGATTTATGTAATCAATGGAATTCATTGGGACCTCCATAAGACTATAAACATCACATTTCTACTCCATACCATCACCACAATCAACATCATTAGATCTTGTTGGTAACATGTCTAAACTTCAAATATTAATATGGCACATCTCATCAAACTTTAACATATAGGAGTTTGGTCAATGTCCTCAAACTTGCAATGCTAGACCATGTTGGCAATGATCTTGGAACCTACCTAAAGGAAACAATAAGTTCTCTTTAGCCCCTTACATTTGTCTTTCACCTTTAAAAAGGTGGTCTCTTCCACCCGTACCGTGCCCTTGAGACTAGCTCTCCCATTTTTTTAATATTGTCTGTATGCTTTCTACCATGTGCTTGCCCTTTCATCAAAACATCATTTCTCTTTCATTCTAGGACCTTATTGTTCACCAATGCCTAAAAATCGTCATCAGTTAACAGACAACTAGTAGCCATCATTGAGGAGGTATGAATGTGCCAACATTACTTAGAGATATGTGAACATGACCAAAACTTGTATTAAGAATGATCTTGTCCCCCATACAAAGAGGCAACACTCATGATAATCAAAGGATGGGTTTTATATTATTATGTGTGTAAAGAATCAAATGGCCTTTTGTTTGATGTAGTTACTACGCACTCAAGTCAACACTCGAAAGAAGGCATCTTCTAAATGCTTAGACCCATGTCCCATATATTGTTAGTTGCAAAAAATTTGCAATTGAGTATGATATGCAACTACTCAAGTGGGCCTCAAACTTTTTCTCATCCCTAACTTTCTTCATAGCATAAGTCACCACACCTCTAGGCTCTAATTGTAACTTGTAAGTAGATGTTTTCATGAAAATGTTTTGGCTTGGGGAATCTCTTTTTGAATGATTGCTAAATCACAAAATGCAATTTTAAATTTTGATTCCTAAACGTATTTCTCACAAAATTTCATGTTGAAAATATGCAGTTTCATGTTCACATGGAACCTACAAATGAGTACACTCCTTATAATTGTTGGCAATAAGTTTTGTGCTATATTGGAGTGAATACATATCATCTTGGTGATTGGAAATGTGGATGCCATGAAATCATTCAATTAAAATCTCAAACATTTGCTTGTATATCGTCGAAGCACAACAAAGAATTTCCATGTGCTTTATACTCTACTTTATCATGCAATATAAAAGCATGATGTGAAAACCATTCTTCTCTTCAATGGACAAATTGTTTTTATATTGCACTTCTATAAAGATTGACAATAAATCATGTACAAGGTAACTATTCTAATCATGGTTATACTTTTAGAACCTAACCAAATATAAAAAATATATCAATAGTTCTTAAAGTCATTTTTATGTTGGGAAACATCAAAATATCTAATCAAATACATGGGGCTTTGAAGTGATATTTGAATATAAATTCTTTTTTAATGTATCTTGCTCTATCTTGTGTTTTTTAATTTCTAGTGAGAGAATTTTGAAGTAGTTCATGTGGGAGAATCTTTTCTTATCATACAACTTTTAGTTACTTGGTGTTGGTATACTCATCACAAAGTAGGCTTCTTCATGAAGTATTTTGTATAAAAACTTAATTTTTTGATATTTGGACATGCTTTACAAAGTTACCAACATATAAAATTTTGAACCATCTGTTGGCTGATTCTGACGAATCCCCAAGATACTTGGACAGAGCAACTCAAGAGCACCTCTCACCTTAGACCGAGGTGGTCTCTGAGAAGATGAGACTAATGAAGACTGAGAACCGAGTATGAGAGCCGAGAAATACTAGCTAGGAAAGACATGCAAGAACTGTGTAAGCCTCATGGTGAATCCCGGAAGATGGAATGACCATGTAGGAACTAGTATTTCTAAGCGAATGTAATAAATGCAAGTAGACCCCTCTTAAAGAAAGAAGAGTGAGCCACCTTTTGATGGTGACCACTAGTGGAGAGCATTATTCCACTTGTAATTTGTGAAATGTGGAAATTCCACTAGGATGCCACCTAAGGAGCTCCCTTGCTTATTTAAGAGACTCTCTCTTTGTGAAGAGGAGCTTTTTGTGAATTGTATCAACTCCATGCTGAAATGAGAAGAGCCTTCACGAGTTTGGTGCATCCATTGAGCTCCTTGAACATGCTTGTTTCTTGAGTGATGCATTTATGATCTTGCCCTTCCCTCCTTTCGTGTGTGGTTGTGGAGTGTAGAGTAGATTAGATTTGCTGCTTTCCTAGAGTGGATTAGCTTCTTTTCTTGTTTGTGGATTAATGTAGGAACCATCATTAAGGTAAACTAAATAGGCTGGATCTGTGGTGTAAATCTTGCATATTCTCTGACAATCCAGCTCTTGATGTTCTTGGGATGTCCAAGAATCAATAGACTGGTTGGTTTCTTGATTCTTGGACTTCTAACATGCTGTAGACTAGTTCTTGTTTCTTGTTTTGTCAATGTATGCAAGTGTAGCTCAGTTTAGTAATACTTAGGATATGATTCAGTTCGTTTTAAGAGTAGGTAGCTATAGAATCTGCTGAATGTTCGTTTGGGTTGCACTCTGATCTGTGAATGAGCATTCCTGGCTTGTATCTCTGTTAGAATGTAAGTGCATTCAAGAAAGTTTGTCCTTGAGTAGTCCTCTGACAGGCAGGACAAACAATATGCTACAATGACAATCTGTTCCCTTCTGCCTGGTTTGGCATCGTAATATCAAGAGCACACATAACAAATGCCCTGAAGCCTGGTAACAGGCAGAATACCAAGCCGTAGAAGTTGTAAGCAAGAAGAAAAGTACCATAGTAAACAGATCCTCTGGAGCAGGGGATGTGTAAAATATAGTGTAAACATTTGGCACCATTGCCCATTGAACTCCAACACCTTCTACATCAGAAATCCGCAACCTTGTCCATGCTCCGCCCGTCCCCTCACAATCACATCTCAACCGGAGCCCCCCCTGTGTTGAAATCTCAACCGGAGAGCTCGTGTCCAATCTCAACCGACGTATTCTATTCAATCTCAACCGACACACTCTCTCTCAGATCTCAACCGACGATCATCCGTTACATCTCAACCGACGGTAATCTATTGAAATCTCGACTGACGGTTTCCACTCAGATCTCAACCGTACTCCATCAGATCTCAACTGACGGCCTCATTTCAATCTCGACCGACGACCATGCGTTAGATCTCAACCAAAGCCTTTTTCTGGAACCTCGACCAACGTCCATCAGTCAGATCTCAACTGACGAAAGTCGCTCAGATCTCAACCGACGGGATCCACTTCCAAAATCTCAAACCGGAGCCCGTGCCAATCCTTCATATCTCAACTGGAGCCCAAAGCCAATCGTTCAGATCTCGACCGACGAGTTGCATAAATCTCGACCGACAGCCACTGTCACATCTCAACCGACGGAAGTCGCTCATATCTCAACCGACGGGATCCGCTTCTGATCTCAATCGACGGGATTCACTTACAATCTCAACCGACGCTTTCCTTCATATCTCAACCGACGCTTCCTTTCAAATCTCAACCGACGATTTTTTTCAATTCTCAACCGACCACAATCCACTCACATCATTCCTTCACCCGTAATAATCCGCATACATCCATTCCACCGCTCCCGTTAGAACCGCAGTCACACACCTCCACCTGCATCCACAATCACACGTCACAACATCTTTGCAAACATCCTTGCCTCCACCCTGCAACCGTGAAGAACGCAGCAGCCCCAACTCAGCCATCAACCACCATCGACCGTTAACATTGCAATCGCCCGCCGCAACCACAACCACCGCTACAACCGTACTCGACCGCTGGCACCGCCACTGACCGCACCAGTCTGCATCCCCCCGTCCTCAACAACATCAAATCGCAATCACCCGTAGTGATTCGTAGCACCCACACCCACCGTAATTGTAAACCACACCAGACCGTAGACCGCAAACCGTAGGGACCAAAAAAACCCAAAAAAAAAACAAAAAAAAAATTCCAACAACACCAACACCTCGAAAAATCCTAAACAATAAAATAAAAAAACTCATACCAGTATTCAATGGAACAAAAAGACCCTAAAATTCCAGATGATTATTCATACGAGGTCAGGTCCCCTGTAGCTAAACAAATCAGATGCCATAGGTTCTACCGAATGTGGGCCGAACTCCAAGAGCCATCCACAAACCCGTTCGAGGGACAAGAACCTGATAGAGCTAAGTCCTCACACGCACGACCCCAATTTTATGGTGTTGAACCCTCACAAGCCAGAACCAACCTTAATGGAGCCTCTGCTACCCACAATGCTCATCATGAGAGATGTACACCCAAGCTAGATCTACCAAAGTTTGACGGTAGTTCGGACCCTCAAAGATTTTTGCACATCTTTGAGAATGCATGTGATGTGTATGGCGAAACATCTCCCGATGCTATGGTCCAACTATTTTCAATGACCATGACTGCTAAAGCATGTGATTGGTTTTTCAACCTTGATCGTGAAGATAAGACAGACTGGTCAATCTTGAAAGAGTCCTTTATCAAGCGTTTTAAGCCCTTTCGCTTGATCGAGAGTCCTTTTCTCAAATTGAGTAACATCAAGATGGCAAAGGATGAATGTGTACGAGACTATATCGAGCGTTTCAAATGCCTCAAAAGTAAAGTACAGGAACAGCCCTCTGAACATATGCTCATCCTCTGGTTTTTAGTTGGCCTTCCAAGATGGATTAGATGCGAGCTTAAATCAAATGACAAATATATGAGCCTCAAATTAGCTATGTTTGATGCCATCAAGGAAGAAGATGAAGGATCAGATGTTGACAAATCCAGGGAAAGACGAGCACCACGTGCTCTTGTCCATGAGTTGAAGCCGATCGAGGACACCCGCGATCAGTTTTGAAAATCACAGCTGGAGTTGCTTAATAAGCAACACCAACTTCAAATGGAGAAACTCACCAATGAGTTTCAAGCTACCCTGAAGTCTATCCAAAGCAATATGCCTGGTCAGTCAAACCCTGCATAGGTACCTTATAGACGAAAAACAATATGGTGCCCACACTGCCGGGCTACGCATCCTGTTGATGCTTGTCCTTCATATCTGCCTATCCAAGCACATACAATTCAACAATATGAAGAACAATCATCACAGTCTGGAAATGCCTTGACTTATCATGAATATCCACCTGAAAGTCCAGAACCACTAGCCATACAAGATGGCTATGCCGTTATACAAGGGCCATTGCACACCAGATGTTTTATATGTGGTGAAACTAGCCACTTCATGGTTGATTGTCTAGTCAAGACCAAGTACCATGCCGAGTGTCTTGACTGTATCAAAAAACATAGTTTCAAAGACTGTCCAAAACAACCAACTAAGATCCTACCTGCCCGTCACGTCAGTTATGAATCACAATAGGATCCTCACGACAACAACACGAGCACCATAGCAACCAACAGTTAAACATGCTGCTCAATCGAGAAGTTTCTTGTAAACTTCTACATCACCGTCCAATACACCAGCTCCATAATGCAAAAAAGACAATATGAAATGAGTCCTTGTCAAAAGAAAGTGAAACCAGTATTCCATCATCTGCTACAATGTCCAACTAAGAGCAACCTCCATAGGGAATTGATAGTTTTTCTCCCCTTCTACAACCTCAAATCTATTTGTCTTTCCACATGCTGATAAGATTTCCAATGTGCCAATACACAATATTTCACGGATTCGGAAATCCAGATAGAGATTTGGTTCTGAATCTCTAGTTCAGAGAGGTCCTCAGGACATAGTATCTTATCCATATCTGCATCTCAAGATATATCTTACAACATCTGTTATCAATGATAGTAGATTTTCGTGTCACCTACCCTGCCTTGTTTTGACAAGGGCATGTCAGAGTAACTCACAGTACTCTACAAAACAAAAGGAATATTGCAATTGTCAAGGTACATTATCAATGTTGATGAATGCAAGTTTTGTTAGACAAGTGCACTACAGTTCTCACTCTTTGTACAGTTTGTTTATTTCCTTGTTGCTCTTCATTCCTAGTGTGTGATTGAATTTTTGCGTGAGGAATAACGACTACACAAGAGTCTTCCGTAGAGCATCTCACGAACACATTTTCATTTATCCATCTATCTTCAGATTACCTTGTATAGCAGTTTAGAATTTTTGAGTTGATTCCTGCATCTCATTGCCATATTCATCTTCGAGTGAAGTATAGCAAGATTGAAACAAATTTAGTTAAAATTTGTTCAATCTTCTGTCCAGTTGCATGTTCAACGAGTTTCAACTACGTGTTCCACACGCTGATCCAATCCTGAGCATGAACAGTTACCAGCAACAACATTTCCACCAACAAATTTTGGGGGGGGGGGAGAGAGAGTGGATATGCTTGGATCCACTGGAGCAGTTACGCTGCCAACAACAACCCCAACAAGATCAACAGCCAAGGTCACAAGTCAAATATGAAAACGACAAGGCTAAGAAGACAGATGGGTAGTCCAAAGAGATTCAATCAGAAGAAGTATTCCAGTTATGACGAAGATCTTTCAAAAAAGGGAAACACAGACATTGAAAAATTAGTCTTCTTTTTCAACCAACCTCTTGCCATGCTTATGCGCCCATTCTCATGTCTATCGTCCACACCATCTACCGTTGTTACCACCACCCTCCCTTCCATCTGTTTGTTTATCATCAGTCTACTGTTCTTCTGAGAAATCTCCAATTTTTTATAGTCTTACTGAAGCAGTTGACAGATCATTGCAAGTGTCTTGCGGAGACTAACTGCCACCTACAATGGATGATCAGCCAAAAGAAGACCTACAAAAGCAGGCAAAGCAGCTAGAAGACATCAAAAATTAAGCAAAGAAGCTGAGGAGGAAAGGACAAAAACTTAAGAAACAGATGAGTCAGATCAATTTTGATAAAAAAAAACTCTTTGGAGCAATGATAGTTGAATCCCCTCTTATGAAGCCCAAAGAGATCCAAAAGTAACGGACCAAAGAAAGAGCTGCAGAAAATGAAAGATGAAGACATTCGTGAACCTGCAAAATAGAGCGAGCTCCTCATCTAGCAAGTGGTGGTCGAAGCTCGACATTGCAAGGGTCCAAGGTTGCAATTGTAGAACTATCAGCTCCTTCACCCTGTCACCAAGCCTTCATCATGTTTCCTTACCGTTACCAAACCGTCCATCCAAAATTGTTTCTACCACCAATTTTTGATGAATCCATCCCCTTGAGACTGATAATCAAAGTTTGTGCAACTGCAGATCAAAGGTTTTCCTTGAGACTGGAACTTCAACTGAGAGAATAACCACGAAAACACCCAGAGACAAATGGGGGATACATACCTCCTAGAAGTTAGAATCTGCCAAAAGACCAAAGATGAAACCGTCAATGGCAGATACAAGTGACAAAACAAAGAGACACATGGGAAACACTCGAGCATGCAAGTTGTGAAGCTGCTAAGAGCTCTCCAATTTTGAGAATGTCAACCAATTGCAGCAATAAGACATTCTGGTTAAACTGTGGCAATTCATGAAAAACAGTTTTTGTGATAAAGACTGACGACAATAAGCACTTGGTTTTATGTAAGCGAACGAGGATCTACGCTTTTGCAAGTGACGATCAAAGATGCCAATGCAAAGCGGAATGACATCGTCCAATATGAGTTGTAGTGGGTCCTGCAACACATTAGGGGTGGGATGATGTTGGCTGATCCTAACGAATCCCCAAGATACTTGGACAGAGCAACTCAAGAGCACCTCTCACCTTAGACTGAGGAGGTCTCTGAGAAGATGAGACCAATGAAGACTGAGAGCCGAGTATGAGAGCCGAGAAATACTAGCTAGGAAAGACATGCAAGAACTGTGTAAGCCTCATGGTGAATCCCGGAAGATGGAATGACCATGTAGGAACTAGTATTTCTAAGCAAATGTAATAAATGCAAGTAGACCCCTCTTAAAGAAAGTAGAGTGAGCCACCTTTTGATGGTGACCTCTAGTGGAGAGCATTATTCCACTTGTAATTTGTGAAATGCGGAAATTCCACTAGGATGCCACCTAAGGAGCTCTCTTGCTTATTTAAAAGACTCCCTCTTTGTGAACATGAGCTTTTTGTGAATTGTATCAACTCCATGCTGAAATGAGAAGAGCCTTCATGCTGAAATCACATGTGTGGGATGCCCTACACATGTATTTTTGATCTGCTAAGTACAATAACACCATAAAGATCAGACTAGGATTGGTTGTCAATAGGAAAGCTGATCATACAAGCAATATTATTGTGTTACAAGCAAGATCTGTCAACAAAATATAAAACAAAGCATCATAAATGCCTCTACTCGACTAGAGAGAGAAAATACCAAGTACAAAACTCGTGGAGAGAGAGAGGGCACAAAGAGCTTGTCTCCAAATTTGCATTACACGCAAATTTCATCATTTTCTCAATGAGAGTACATCACATATATATATAGATCCATGGACTCTTCTCCTACTTTGAGTTGAATTGGAGTTGTGGATCCACCTCTCAAGCTATCTAGACTTATCCAAGCCACCTCACTATGTCTAATTGTGCCACATAGTCTTTTCATGCATTAAATGTGGCATGTAAAGTACAAATGGCAATTCCTATGGTAGCTCGAGTTTCTACTTCTACCTACCTTGAATATTTTATTCTAAGATGGGTCTATACTAAGCCAAAAGTGCTCAATTCATCTTTGGCATTTTTAGGACCCATACTCACAACATTAGATAGATTTTTCAATATTTTGACACTCCTCCTAAAAATGTATCTAATGTGAATCAAGCATTGATCTTGAGATAAGACCAAGATTAGACCTATGCTTTGAGAAGGCACTTTTGCAAAGTGGCTTTGTGAGAAGATTAGCAATACACGAAGATGTGTCGACATGTTCTAAGTTGATTTCACCTCCAATGAGCTTTTCCCTTACAAAATGCTGTGCCACTTCTATATGCTTGCTTCTTGCATGAAAAATAGGATTGTTTGCAAGAGCTTGTGCCGATATGTTGTCACATTTGCTCAAGGGAAGATCATCCTCTTTGATGCACATTAGCTCCATGATTAACCTCTTGATCCAAAGCACCTCTTTAGTTGTTGTAGTGAGTGCTTTATACTCGGCCTCACAAGATGATAGAGATATGGTATCTTGCTTCTTTGAAAGCCAAGACACAAGATTGCCTCCAAGAAAGATAGTATATGCACTAATGGACTTCTGATCCATTATCACTTGCAAAATCGGAATCTTAGATTTATCCTTGATAAATCCTTGAGGCTGTTCCATGTATATCTCCTCCTCAAGATAGCCATTCAAAAAAGCGTTGGAGACATCAAGTTGAAACAGTTTCCACTTAAAAAATAAGGCAAGAGAGATTATGATTCTTATTGTCACCATCTTTGCTACAGGAGAAAAGGTTTCTTCATAGTCAAGGCCATATATTTGTGCAAAGCCTTTAGCACATAATCTTGCCTTGTACTTGTTGATGGAGCCATCATGATTGTACTTGATCTTGAACACCCACTTGCATCCAATGATATGCATGTAAGGTGGTGGATCCACTAGCTCCCATGTGTGGTTGGTGATCAAGGCATCATATTCAATCTTCATGGCCTCATACCACTCCTTGGTATTGAGGGCTTCTTGAACATCTTTGGGCTCCTCATGAGAAACAAAATAAGCATAAGTGGAATCAAGATCCACTTGTTTTCCTTTGTCATCATAAGTGAGCCTCTTGGTCTCAAATCTCTTCCTCATGGATCTTCTAGGAGTGAAAATCCGAGGACTTGACTCCTCCATATGTTGATTGTCTTCAATAACAATAGGTGATAGATTTTGAGGTTGCTTGATCTCGGCCCCTCCAAGATTGGACTTTTCTTCTTCATGAAAAAATACATCTCTACTATCAATTACTTTAAAGGTAGAGAGCATGTAGATTCGATAGGCTTTCTTGTTGGATGAATATCCAACCATTACACCTTTGCTTGCACAAGGATCATCCTTCTTTCTCGTTTCCAAGGGAATATGGACAGAGCATATGCATCCAAATACTCTAAGGTGTTCAAACTTAGGTTTCTTCAAATAGAGTGCTTCATATGGTGACTTTCCTCCAAGTGCAACATGAGGGAGTCTATTGCAAAGATAGTTTGAACAATTGATAGTCTCACCCAAAAAGTCTTTTGGCAAAGATGCCTCAATTATGATGGTTTTGGCACATTCACACAATGTTCTATTCTTTCTTTCAGCCACCCCATTTTGAGATGGTGTATATGCACAAGAAAACTCCCTTTTAATGCCTTCAAGCTCACAATAATCATGAAATTTATTGGAAGTGTACTCACCACCTCCATCACTTCTAAGAATCTTGATTTTATAAGAAAATTGCTTTTCAACTAGAGCTTTGAACTTTAGGAAATAGTCAAACACCATAGATTTTGAGACTAGAGGTTGTGGATTGTAGAGTGGATTAGATTTGCTGCTTTCCTAGAGTGGATTAGCTTCTTTTCTTGTTTGTGGATTAATGTAGGAGCCAGCATTCAGGTAAACTAAATAGGCTGGATCTGTGGTGTAAATCTTGCATATTCTCTGACAATCCAGTTTTTGATGTTCTTGGGATGTCCAAGAATCAATAGACTGGTTGGTTTCTTGATTCTTGGACTTCTAACATGCTGTAGACTAGTTCTTGTTTCTTGTTTTGTCAATTTATGCAAGTGTAGCTCAGTTTAGTAATACTTAGGATCTGATTTAGTTCGTTTTAAGAGTAGGTAGCTGTAGAATCTGTTGAATGTTCATTTGGGTTGCACTCTGATCTGTGGATGAGCGTTCTTGGCTTGCATCTCTGTTAGAATGTAAGTGCGTTCAAGAGAGTTCGTCCCTGAGTAGTCCTCTGACAAGCAGGACAAACAATATACTACAATGACAATTTGTTCCCTTCTGCCCGGTTTGGCATCGTAATATCAAGAGCAGACATACCGAATGCCCTGGACCCTGGTAACAGGCAGAATACCAGGCCATGAAAGCTGTAAGCAAGAAGAAAAGTACCATAGTAAACAGATCCTCTGGATCAGGGGATGTGTAAACATTCAGTGTAAACACCATCTCCTTTCTCGCGATCATAAGAATGACAACAGACATGGTTGAAAAGCAAAAAACAAAGAGTTTCCATTTATCATGTACCACATAACAACCATACGCAATGAAAAAGTAATCATTTAGGAGGGCCATGTGAGATAAGGTGTACCTAGAACAAAATATGGTAGTTAAATTGTGTGTGTGTGTGTGTGTGTGTGTGTGTGTGTGTGAGAGAGAGAGAGAGAGAGAGAGAGAGAGAGAGAGAGAGAGAGAGAGAGAGAGAGAGAGAGAGAGAGAGAGAGAGAGAGAGAGAGAGAGAGAGAGAGAGAGAGAGAGAGAGAGAGAGAGAGAGAGAGAGAGAGAGAGAGAGAGAGAGAGAGAGAGAGAGAGAGAGAGAGAGAGAACAATACATAGTACGACCTATAAACTGGAAACAAAGTACAAATGACTTTGATCTTGCATGGATCCAAAAAACAAGTACATAGAGTGGAAACTCGAGTCTTGCCAAGGAGCTCTCAAAAATAATCTAAGTCCTCACTATGGGAGGATAGAATACATACCAAAAGTAAAGTTAGGTGAATTTCCAGCATGTAATAAGGAAGTTAACTTGGCTTTCTTGCCCTAATTTGCCAACCTAGCCTCATTCCTAGAGTCATGCCAAGTAGGTGGCTAGTTGGTCAATCTCCACCACAAATCTAGGATTTAGGTCCTATAAACTAGGAATCACTACCAAATTGACTTGACCTACTCTTTAGACTTGATCTAACCTACACCAGGGTAGGTTTCCCACGTGGATCCATGGCCTCACACGTGTGGGACCCACTTATGTACATTTCACATGATTTTGATCAAGCTAGATTTGCCAACTTTGGCAATTTCTCACATTAATGAGACAATCCCATCTATTGTAAAAAGTCCCCCAAATATATAAGACCTAATTTTTTAATATTTCGTGCTTCAATTATTTTCTAGATGCAAGCTCAAAAATTTCCTCCAAAAGTGCCTTGATAGTAGAGAGAGAGAGAGAGAGAGAGAGAGAGAGAGAGAGAGAGAGAGAGAGAGAGAGAGAGAGAGAGAGAGAGAGAGAGAGAGAGAGAGAGAGAGAGAGAGAGAGAGAGAGAGAGAGGAATGGAATGTTTGATGTGATTTGGATTTTTGCATAGTGAAAAATGATGAGTGGTCCGCTTCTTATTCCTTTTTCTAATTCCAATCTTCTCTTTGCACATTCTTCATCAACTATTATCCTCCATTAGATGTAGACAAATGCTTCTCCAATTAAATGATGAGAAAATCACTCCACACCTCAATGCTTGCTTGCAATTTCAAAATAAAGATTTTGTTTTCACTGTGCCTCTACATTTTCTTTAATGATATGACATCATTTTTTTTTTTTGTGAAATTCCGGTTTTTGTTTGAAATTGCTATACCATGTATTTTGCCATGTTTTCTTCAAACACATGATGAGATTTTCATAATCAAAAGATGGACATCATTTTAAAATCTATTTGAATATTTTAGGTAAAATATGACAAATATCTACATTTACAATCTACAATAGTACGTGCTTAGAAAGCAAATAACATCAAAAGTTCAAATAAGATGACATCTACTATTCACATAAAATTTTGAATTATAAATGTGATATTAGCAATGCAGATATTTTAGGCACACCTTTTGTGCATATTTTATCCATTTTTACTTCTTGTGAGATCATAAAATATTGAGACGTTTAAACTCTCAAATTAGATTCAACTTTGACCGCTCAAACTTTTTCCTATCCCAATTGACAAAATTTCAACCTTGTGAAGATGTCTCAATTTACAAGATTTGGAGGTAAATGTTTTTAAGCTCGAGGTACTCGGATTGATCTTGAGCTTCAACAAAGCCTAGGTAGTGCAACTTTGGCCTATGAGTTAGAGCTTATTTGAGACCCCTCTATCCAAGACTTTACACACCTCAAGCTGCCCAACACTTTCGCATTGCTTGAGAATAATCAAGATGTGTAGTATTTATATTTGAATTTTGTATTAAATTATAAATGTGTTTTGCTTCATAAACACAAATTTAGTGAATTGGTGTGATTTGTTTATCATGCATAATGTTTTGGATTTTGTTGATTCAACAACACTTCAAAAAAATTTGACAAGCAATTTAGAATGTGCATATCTATCTCTATAGAACTCCATATTTGAAAAAGAAAACAAGGACATGTTTCCATGGTTATATAGCATTTTCAAGAGTAGACAATCCTAAAGAATGTCAGTACACACATGTAAATATGTTCATGTTTAATCAATATCCCCAAATATTTAACACATCATAACCTGTTTATCAATAGCTAAAGATCAATCGCTCGAATGTTTTAATTAGTATATGTATATGTGAAGAACATCCTATAAAAGAACTTGATGAAATTTGTGATAGTTGAGAAACTTGAATTTTTTTGTAATGCTTGAGATGCACACCTCTGCCCACATTTTGCTATGGCTCATGATAACTCTTATCATTTTTTGCCATACCACGAGGCCTTGCCGTGATGGCTCAAGGCTACAATACATTTGGCCAACTCATATCGCATCTAGAATGTCATGTTTAGGAAAAGCTCTAGAGTTTTTAACACAATTGATATGGGGTGGGTTGGAAATAAGCATCAGTATAAAAACTTGGGTTTTGAAACCCTAGCCAAACCATGTGACAATTTGATCATAAGCCTATTGGGCATAGATAAATTTTTATGCAAATATAGTAGCAACATTGTGAATTTATTTGATGTCATTAAGCATAGTGACTTTTTAACTTGACAAATTTCCAACCCAAAGAAGAACATGTTACTACAAAATTTGCACAGTTTATACTTTGTTATTTGATGCTACTTACAATTTCATGTTCGCTATCTCACATAGAGAAGATAACTTTGTATTTTTTTGCTAAATTGAGATCACTAGAGCTATTAAGCCGCCTAAACCATTACAAACTATTCCTCAATCTGCCACTTGAAAGGAAAAGGTAAAGCTTAAACTATTTATGATGAATTTTCTATGACAATGCCGTAAAATATCACCTCATTTTGCATCCATATTTTGGTTCATTGGTTTCCATTATTTGTACAAATCCTAGACTTGACAATCAACTAATTAATTTTTTAGTCTGAATGTTTACCAAGCTTCTACACTTTGGTATGATTTGATAGCCTATCCACTATAAGGGAGAACACAAATGGTTATCATACTTGAATATTCATACTCAAAAGCTTGTGCACAACCAATGGTCATCCAAGCAACATTCAAACAATTTATCTCTATAGATCAAATTCATGTGTGACTTACAATAATTATCCAAGCCAGTATAAGAAATCTCATCACATCAAATTCACATACTTCGGAGGCTTGAACAAGATCCATAGGAGCATCAACTTATGAGACAGTTGTAATTATCAGCCCACTGCCATACACGTAGAATCTTAACTCAATCTTGATTTAGTTCAATTCCTTATATTATGTCGTATTTACATCCACGGTAGTTCTGAGATATCACTAAGTAGCCTGCAGTTTCAGATGTCCTCCCATGATGTGCCTCCCATGACGTGACATCGTATTCTGACAGGCAGTAATGTCTTTGAGAGAGCGCAAGGTGGATCTATTTAAAATATATTTTCCATTTCAGTAAAACTTTTAGGTTTTCTCTTAAAAGTACCCTATTTTCACAGGGAAAGTGCGGTTATCTTACACCCCAAAATACCAATGATAAGCAATACTTGGTCAAATTCCATAGTGACAAAATGCATAGTGTGGAACAGATAGCAGGCATCAACAATCCCGCAGATGCTCATGATTATCAAATATCCACAATAGATTTGAGCCTGTAAGTACAGTCCAATGTGCTGAGCTTTTTCCAGCACTCTCACTAGTGTAAAAGATTAGTTTTGACATGAAGTTCAGCATACACACTAGTGTAAGTTTAGCATTCGATACGAATCAAAATACAAAGTTTCGTTAAGCACTTTGTCAAGGGTTCTTCCAACTCATTTTGATCAACGAGGAAAACACCCCAAATTCAAAAGCATGGCTTACGCATCCTGACCGAATGCACACAGCTGCCTGAAATTCCTGCCCATTTATGACGTTCATATGACTGGGATGGGTGTGGCTACAACAAAAGGAGGGCAGACTTATGAGAATTGAGGCTAGAAGTTAAAGAGGAAAGCCAATCTAAGATATCAGGCCAATATGACTCTTATTACGCATACTGGATTTTAAGATCATTCTTCATCAACAATCATACCAGGCCCTTTTAGAAGCCGAGCACATAAGGAATCAGAGTAATTAACCGACTCCAAGTCCTTTCCGCAGTCATCACTTTCTATTTCAATCTTAGAAACCCGTTCCGACCCTTTTGGGCCGGAACGTATTGTACGCTCCGTACAGTGAACGTTTTTTCCAAAATAAAGAAAATAGGTGTTAAAGTGCCACCTGCTGGCCACGATCTTCCTACTTCTTGATAATACATTGCGGGATGCTAGATATCAGAAACACTGCAAAACATACAGTTCAAGCAGAAACAAAATTTGAAGAAGTTACTAATTATCAGTTACTGGCACGTCCTCCATCTCTGTCCTACTCAGTTGCGTGTATCTTTTCTACGTATGGCTTTCTGTTGCTACTGTGCTATTTGTCAGTGCGCTGTGCACATATTCAGATGACTGGACCTTTCTAAATTTTCGTTGCATTCCGTGTCTCGGTTATGCATGAAATCTAATGCTATATTTGAAAACTCACCCTCTATCTCGATGTCCATGCCTCGTCTGACGATAATGCATATCTTGTCTGCTGACTGCTGATACAGAGCTGCTTACAGCCAAAAAATCTCCCAAAACTTAATAAAATTCTTGCAGCTCCCGTTGATCCTAGAATAGCTATCTGAGCCATGTTCTTAAGCTCACGCTGATCCTAGATTTGCTATTCTGTTCCTTATCTCAATTCCTTTGTTAAAAGATAACGTATTTTTAAAAAGAAAAAATTTCGGTCAAGTTCCGTTCTGGAACGCGTTCCGTTCCAGAACGGGCAACTAAGATTTCTATAATCTCGGTCCTCATCATAGGGGACTGCTTTCCCACCCGCCTCAATTCATAGTAGGGATCATTTCTGTTCCTCATTCAGCTTGAATTGAAAGGGTTGTGACTTAATGACGTATTTGAATTGAGTTCAGTCCAGGTATTAAAAAATAGCCTACAACTTGATTTTTTAGTTAAGTGCACTTTGTGCTATAAATCAACAACCACAATTGATGAAGAAGCCTGCAACAGCTATGAAGAAAGTCATGTTTCCATGGAAGTAATGACGAGCTGTTTATTCATGTTACTCAAGCCTTCATTTAGGTGACAATGAAATGTTTATGAATGGTATTTGTAACCGAAAGTCGTAAGTCCATTTCAAGCAATGCACCTTTCGTTAATAAAATGAGGTTGACATCCATTTCAACCTGAAAGATATAAGAGAGCCCTGACACGGTCAAGAAAGATCTTAAAATAGAGCTTGGTAGGTAAATTGATTACCTGTTTTACATCAGAAGTCTCAAGTTCATATGCACTATAGCTCACTACATGTGCATCTCAGGTAAGTGCAACAAAACTCTCATTCTTAAATAGACAATAGCTCATTCATAATCAGTCTTAGCCATTCAGATTGAGTCACTAGCATTTGCCATTCCTACCATGTTCATTATCTGCCGATCTTCTTTGAATCTTTCCAATATAGTACCCTCCAGGGCAGAGACACCTTTGGATCCTGCCCCTTGTCCCTTTATCACTACCCCCCAGCATTCAATAATATCTGGAACAAAGTCTGATCTTTCCGAAAGTATTGGGCTATTGAAGGTGACAGATGGCTGAGTTTGGCCCTGATCGAAGCTAGAAGAGATGAAAAGGGCCCAATGATTAATTTGTCCTCCAAATCCAATGCCATTAGGTATGCTCTCTGATGTGTAGTTGATGGCACACTGTAGACATGCAAATCACAATGTCAGTTTATCTGGAAGTAGTCATTGAAAAAAAATTTGAGACAAAGAAAGAGACCTAAAAGTGTATCTGAGAAGATATGATGACATCTAAGTAGTCCTTCTAGGAGGGAAACTAAAAGCTGCACAGTTTTCAAAGGTAAGCATAAAGCTCAGCAGGTTTACGATGCCTAATGATGTTCAGGTCAAATGTGGAATGCCTTCATTAGTTCTCCAGCTTGGGACAATTTTCAGCATCAGGAACTTTCAAATCTACAAAATCATCTCGCACATAAGAAGCCAGTGCTCCCTACATAACATCTTCGTGCCCTCATACCATTAACCAGTGTACACAGAAACTTACTCTCGAATGTGTTCTAAGACTACTTCTCCATTACAACAAATCTAAAAAATAAGATACCGTCCTCCCCCCTTGAACGTTACCTTACCCAGCGCACATTGGCATTATACAATAAAGCTTTAATATTGAAGCGTATACCCAGTTACACACTTATAAAAAGTGATCCGGTCTCTACCTTTATGTATTACATCACAAAAGCCGTAGATGATCACTCTTTTTAAATGGTGCCGAGTCGTATGCGTGCATGGATCATGATATCCTAAAGTATCTATGCTATCATCCTGATTTGAAAGGCTACCAAGCTAGGTTGGGTGAGCTGATGCAAGAGTTTGATATGAAAATTTGGTACCAAAAGGGCGAGGAAAATTTGGTCTTTGATGCATTGGTGCATATGCTGCATCAGATGGGTTTTACTGTAGTTGACAATGATCTCATGGAGGAGATCGAGCATGCGCTAAATGGTAAAGTATACGTGCTAGACATGGTCATGATTGAAGGGTACTTCGTAAGTAACATTGGTTGGAGGCCTACTTAAACTCATGATGGTGGATTTCTATGGGTCTATCACTGAGTCATAGGGAAACTGGATGACGTGGCCCAGTGTCAGACTCCACATCTGAAACTTGACTTAAAACCTAGCTTATCTCGTGCACATCAAGCTGAAACTTCGATCCCGATCGGTTTCCCTGCATGTACAAACATCAGAAAGCATGAAACATGGTGGAGCTGGCTGCCTTGTCTCCTCCCAACCTTTGCTGCATAGATTATGGTCCGGAATGGCTCTCTCTAGGCTCACTTATGCACAATCCTCAAGCAACCCTTTAACCTTGACCTTTCCTAACGTCAACACATGAAAAATTCCATGCACAGTCGACACTTGACACCCTGACACATAAGCAAGTGAGTAGGCTGACATGTGTCACTCAATACACTGGATCGAGTGTCCCTGTGAGCATGTGACACATGTCATGTTTGACCGGTCAACCTTGACATGTGTCACTCATTCACTGGACCAAGTGTCCCAGTGAGCATATGACAAGTGTCCCATTGACTTGTCAACTACTCCTTTTTAGGAGGTCAGTCCAGCCACTCCTAATAAATGACCCAAGTACCCCATGCCAAAGCTAAGCACGACTCTTTGAGGTCCAATGCCAACTAATTACAGTTTATTTACAATTTACATACAAAAGTCACCACAGGCCGGTGACTTAGCCATTTTAGTGATTATAATAATTACAAAACGTACATGTGTCTCTGAAAACTGTAAATAACCGGGACAGGGAGTAAAGGCTCTAACATCCCTTCCCACTCAAAAAAGGCATCGTCCGCGATGACCAAACTAGGGTACTGTGCACGCAAACTGTGTGCGGTCTCCCAGGCAGCATCTGCAAGAGGTCTTCCATGCCAAGCAACTAAATATATCAATTACACAGACGTTTCTCCCGCCTATCCAATATCCTTGTTGGCTCATGGATCTCCTCTACATGCTCCTAAATAGAGTCACAACTGACTCATCTCCGTACATCGGAGTTGTCGACAACAACTGGCCTAATCAAGCCTCCTACGATAACCAGCATCCCATACTACTGGCAATCGCACTCGGCTCTCACTAGCACCACGATTGCTTGTCTTTAGTTTTTTCAACTAACTCAAGCATTTCACTCACTGAGTTGGACATCAGCTATACTAGGCACTTTGAGGAATTCCCACCGTAACAAGACTAGTAGGCCACCAAAAGTTACATAGGATCATCTCATAGGTCCAATCCACACCAGGATGACTAGCAACAGCACTATCATAACATAAATGCAACATCTCCCTACACAACCCTTTACTAACTGGAACGGGGAGTTTGCCACCCTTTAACTATACCATCTACCATGGTATAATTTAGGCAAGTGTGAGCACAAAGATTAGAGCTCTCCTTCTAAGACTCTACTTGGCCAAGATTTACCTCTCTCACAACCTCTTACAATGAACAATGAGGATCCTCTTGCTGAATCTATCTGATCTCAGCAATTAGGTCATTCTCTATGACCACAAAAGAGGAAAAATCTTGCGAAGGACGCTGCCTCTTTCCCAGGTGGCATTCTCAACCGGCTGATCATTCCACTTGACGAGATATTCTCGGTATAGAGTATGACGAGTCTGCGTCTCTCTACTATCAAGAATCTCTTCTGGTTCATGTGGAGGTTGCTGAGAATCCAATGGGAGAACTAGAACACTGTCCCGTACCAGATTTTCTTATCTGGCTAAGGCTTTTCGTAACTGACTTACATGAAAAACTGGAAAAACCTTACTGTTGTGTGGGAGTTCTAGTTCATAGGTGACCTCGCCTAGTCTCCTACTGATGGTAAAAGGACCACAATACCTAGGAGACAACTTAGCACACACTCCCGATTTGAGGGTTTTAGAGTCAACTCCCGTCTGTGTGGATCTGCATAATGCCTGGCTCGATCCTGGAATTGCCTAATGCTACACTTAGCATGTTCTATCATCTGGTTTAGGTCTTCTAGAAAGTTTCTGGATGCTTCAACTTTTTCTTGTTTAAACTAACAGCTGACCGTACATCAACATAAATGGGCTGTATCCCATAGCTGAATGTTTGGTACTGTTGTAAGCAAACTCTAATATCGAGAGATACTCCTCCCAATTAGTCTGCTTTTTGCTGACGTATGCGTGAAGCATATCCTCCGGCACCTGATTTACTCTTTCTGTTTGACCGTCCATCTGTGGATGGTCGGTGGTACTCATGTTAAGTTTAGTGTGGAGATGATGGAATACTGACCTCCAAAAATTTCCATTGAACTTACTGTCCCGGTCGCTGACTATGCCGGAAGGTAGACCGTACAATTTAAATAGCCCATCTACAAACAACCCCGCTAACTCTGGAGCTCTAACGGTTGTTTTGGTCAGAATAAAGTGAGCCAGTTTGGTCGAACGGTCAACTGTGACCCATATAGCGTCATTAACCTTTTGGGTTTTAGGCAAGCCTACTATAAAATCCATGGAGATACTCTCCCATTTACCAGCTGGTATATCTAAGGGCTGTAACAACCCTCTTGCCTTTAAACGCTCTGCTTTATTCACCTGACATTTCTAGCAACTGGTTACATATTGCTGGACATCCTTTTTCATACTGGGCTAGAAAAATTGCCTACGAAGAAGCTCATAGGTCTTCTGAATGCCTGGGTGCCCCGCACTAGGATTGTCATGACACTCATATAGGACCTGTTGCCTATAATCCTCTGAATTGGGGACACATACTCTATCTCTATAGAGCAAGTACTCATCCTGAATGGAATACTGTTTCCATTTGAATCCTTGAGTCAACTGACCCTCAACCACTGGGGTTTGCTTGGGTAATACAGGCTCAGAATCCTCAACGTCATCTGACGTATACTCGGACTCATCATCATCCTCAACGGAAGCTGCCGTATTCTTGAATGAACTTGTTACATACCTATGTAACTAGTAGTACTTTAGACCCCTATTAGTCCATTTAGTGTTGGGGGCTAAATGGCAAGGTACCCTTAGGATTAAGGGTATGTGCCCTTGGATAAGGGCAGGCAAGTGGCTATACCTTAGTTGGAGGTATGGAGTCACGTGACCCTTGGATAAGGAGTACCCTTAGTATTAAGGATAGGTGCCTTAGATTAAGGTACTAGTGTCCTTGGTTAAGGGCAGGTAGGTGTCTATGCCTTGGATGGAGGTATGGAACCTAGAGAGGTGTTAGAAAGTCATTGGATGACTATTTTTCTAAACCTTGGGCCTCAACCTTGAACCATATCACTTTATTGGTCTAGGACCAAAGTATACATGCACAACTTGGGCAATGGGACCTAGTGGGAGGGCGCCTTTCTAAAGTGTCTATTGAGTTCCCAACTCCCACAAGAAAGGCATTCAAAGAGTCATAGGTTATAGAAGGAGTCTCTTGACCTTCCATAAGCCTATGGAGGCTCTTGGAGATTCTTTAACTCCCCTAGGGTTCTCTCTCTTAGGGTCCATTTTAATCCCATCTGCCGAGATAATATGACCCAAATAAGCTACTACTTCAACGAAGAATTCACACTTAGGTTTCTTAGCATAAAGCTTATGCTTTCTAAGCAGTCGAAACACCTTTCTGAGGTGTTTAAGATGCTCCTTCCTCGTCTTAATGTACACGAGGATGTCATCAAAAAATACGACTACAAACTTACCCAAGTATGGTTTGAGGACACTGTTCATCAAGGTCATAAAGGTAGCTGGAGCATTTGTGACCCCAAAAGGCATCACCTTAAACTCATAATGACCATGACGAGTCCTAAAAGCTGTTTTCGGGACATCTTCCGACTTTATACGGACTTGATGATATCCCGATCTTAGGTCTATTTTACTAAAAAACCTAGCCCCGTCGAGTTGATCAAACAACTTGTCTGCCCGAGGCATTGGGTATTTATTCTTAATTGTGACTTTATTGAGGGCTTTGTAATCTACGCAAAGACGCATAGACCCCTATTTCTTTTTCACCAAAAGGACTGGTGAGACCCATGGTGAGCTACTGGTCTGAATTTGGCCTTTCCCAAGATAATCTGTTAACTGCCTAGTTATTTCTTCATCCTCTGTTCGGCTGACCCGATACGGAGGTTTAGAAATAGGTGCTGTACTTGGTACTAGGTTTATTACATGATCTGCTTCTCTGCTGGGTGGTAAACCATGTGGTAAATCTTCAGGAAAAACATCTTTAAATTTAGACAAAAAAGTTACTGATTTTCTATTGTAAAGAACTAGAAATAGAAACTTTTGGAATAAACAGAAAGTCACATAAGAATACCTGATGGTCGTCGTCTTTGATTAGCTGATAGAGCTCTGAACTGCAGACCATAGGGCTGTTGGGGACATCATGCTCCCCATGCAACTGGATCTCTCAACATTTATGCTGAAAGCTGAGGGTGTTCTCCTGATAATTTCTGTGGAGGGAAGGTCCTAAGCTATAGAGCCAGTCTCTCCCGGGAACAATGTCTGTGCGATCCAGATGCATTATCTGAAAGTTTATTTCATCTTGATATCCCTGAATATCAAGATTTAGATTACTTACCATCCCAAATTTTCTTGTCTTCACCCTTAGCTAATGAAACTATGTACCTATGCTGACTAGGTACTTCTGGAAGTCTGAGTTTTTTAACTAGCGTGTAGTTGATGAAATTATGGGTTGCCCCATCATCAACCATGACTCTGACTGACTTGTTACCAAGTTTCCCAAGCATACGTACTAGGTCATGCGGCCCAAAGCTGAAGGGTCTCGCTAGCATTGCCGAAGTTAGTTGGCAACAGTGTTCATGGTCTTCATGAAACACTTTGATCTCGGAAGCTGCCGCGTCACTTGGGGAATTTACTGTCTGAACAAGATGAACTTGTTTTTTATCTTTCTTATCTTTTTTAGTGAACGGCCCCTTGGGACACTGTTTGACTGTGTGTCCCTTGCCCATGCACACAAAGCACAAACGTTCTTGTTTGGCTTTCTCAAAATCATCTTGTTTTAAGGGCTGTATGAGCGATGGGCGTTTCTGAGGAGCTTCACTTTCAATTTTATCTTCTTTCTTTTTCTTTAAAAATTTCTTTTAGATTGAAAATCCTTCTGAGGAGGCTGCTCAGAAAGGGGCTGTTGTCTCGCCTTCTTCCTACCCACTGAATCATCATAGATTTGAGCATAGCTTGCTCCAAGGTAGTAGGCGAGTTTCTCTGAACCTCTACTTTATATTCATCTTTAAGGCCACGGACAAATCCTCTGATTTTCTGATAATCATCCATATTTTTTATCTTTAAAATTGCCTCTCGATATTGCGAGATATATCAAAGATTTGTCCATTACTGTTTTTTCCCAGGCTTCCTAGGCTCTATCAAGTTCATTTTCTGGTAGAAACTCTCTTAGGAACGCTTCTTCAAAAGCTTTCCATGACCGAGGGGTCTGCCCAGTCTCCTGGAGGTTTAACCACCACTCATAGGCCATGGGCCCTAAGGAAAGACTGGCTATTGAGACTGGCCTCAATAGCTTGCAATTGGTCAGGGGTCTGTTTAAGAGCATGAATGTTCTTCCACTTGCTGAGGAAGGTGTGTAGAATATCTGCGTTTCTATCCTTCTCTTCCCCAATAAAAGTAGGAGGCTTTAAGTCTTTAAAGACACTGGGATGAGACCGCACAGGCTCACCCGAAACTGATGGAAGTGGAGAAGGGGACAACTGAGAAGTGGAGGGAAGGCTTCCTTTCGCGGAGCTCAAAATCAAGCTTTTGAGTTCAGCGAACGAGTTGTCCACACTGGACTTGAAATTGCTAACGCCAACTTCAGTTCATCCACTTCTGTTACCAAATGAAAAAACTGCTCCTTGGTAACCAATTCGTCGAGTTCTTCGGGGAATTGCTCCTGTTCTTCCATTTCCATGGGTTCTTTCCCCTTACTAAAAGTCAAGGCTTCTGTTTCAAGTTCGTCAATGCCTCTCTCCGGGGGTTGATCAGGTCCCTGAGGAGTGGTCATTTTCAGAAGTGAAAGAGAGGTACCTTAACTTCTGACTGAAAATAAGAAAAAAGATTGACTAAACAGGAAAAAAGAAAGTAGAATACTTAGCTCTTTCTTAGGATTGTACTTCCAGAGAGAAAAGCAAAAAACCCCCTCAGTTCTTCCACAGCTGTCCAATCCTTCCTCTCAAATTGCCCAAAAACTCAGGTCTGAAACCGCCAAATCAAACTGAAGATCCGGATTTCAAGGGGACAGTAGGTCGCTGATCTGAATCCAACCTGATCCCTACTTTTGATCTGAGAAATTCGAATTGCTAGCTAAATTTTGCAGAGCAAACTCCGATAGCTGTGGGGAGCACCCTCGCTGGCTGGAAAACAGCTTTGTGGCTTCCCCAAAATCTGTTTTGTGGGCTACCTATGCTAGAAATCTGGTCACAAAAAACAAGTAATTCCACCGAGATTTCCTCAGTAGCAGGCTGTCTCTACAGCGTTGGCCCTGCTCTCACAGTTTCTGAAAAGTTGAAGAGATTCTGTGCACTCTATCCACTTTCTCCACTGCTGCTACTCAACTCCCAAAGAAGGAGATGGCTCTGATACCAGTGCAATAGATCCTAACACCACAGTAGGGCAAACACTAACTGATCCACCCAACCCTGCCTACTCCCTGATATGGAGCAAGCCCCTCCTAGCCCAGTGTGAGGCCTGGTAGCATGCATACTGCCAAGTGTCGGCCACGTGGCTCTGACGTGGCCGACTGCAAGTCGGGACCTAATGTGGGGCCCTATCCTGCTGACAGGGTCCCTAGGCTGTGTTAGGCCCGCCATGGCTATGGACTGTGCTGGGGCACACTACTCACACTGTCTTGCCCTATTGGTCGTGTACGCTGCTGGACACGACCCTGACTGTGGTATCTGACCTCCTCCTGTGTTCTCTAGGGTTCAGCACTGGTCACCTGCTCGTAACACCTACCCTCTTGCATCAGAATTGTCCCAACGACGACATCACTTGCATCTATTACTATGACAAATGGTTTCTGAGGGTCTACTAAAATTTAATGTGACAAAGTCAGCCACAGCTTGTTTCAAAGCGTCGAAACTTCACCGCTGAACTTCCGTCCACTTATTATTCTATAGCATATCGGTCAAAGGTGCAACCATGTGTGAATAACCCTTCACACCTTGCAATAAAACCACCAAAAAACAGTCCAAGAGAGCCTCTCAATACCGTCAAATCTGTAGGTACAGGCCAAGGAAGGAGAACAACTTTCCTTGGATTCGGTTTTATGAATTCAGCTAACACGATAGCACCCAAATACGCTATCTTTTATTACCATTAGCAAACAAGATTTTATCCCTCAGAGTTGACAAAACAGTTCTAAGGTGAGTTATGTGCAACACGTCACCACAACTGTAAACCAAAACATCATCCATAAACGGTCTGAGTACATCGTTCATGAACATCATACATGTTGGGGAATTAGTCAAACCAAAAAGTTACAGTGACTGAAACAAGTTCTGAAGACATCCTTATGCACATGCACTTCACGAACTCAAAGTTAATGATTTCCATTTTTCAAACAACTTTGCTAAAACAGCAGCACCGTATAATACCAGATCATCAATATGCGGAATAGGATATCGATGCTTGACAAACTCCTTGAACATTGGGCGTCCCATACCGTCCTTTGCCCTCGGGGAGTTCAAGCGTCGATAAGCCCACACACATACGCCATGACCCGTCTATTGGTCTAGGTTCCTAGGTAATCAACTTGTTCTTGCCATATGTTACTTTTGGAACCAGCAGTAAACATATCAAACAATAACATAAACACATATACTTACAACGAACCCCCACATACTAAGCTGCCATGATCAATGGTCTTGGAGGCACATCGGGCTCACCTCAAAGTGAATGGATTCTACCATCGCGCTGGAACTCGCACACATGAGTACCCCAAGCGATGTAGAGTTTCCGTACTACGTGCCAACATATCCCAAGTACCACATCAAAACATGCCAAACACATTATCTTTATATCCAACTTCTTAATCTAACTTTGAATGGTTAATGGCATATCCACAACCCTGAAACCTCCCCCAACAGTACCCTTTCCATCAGCCCTCACGACTGTGTACTAGTACAGGGATGGTTGTGTGCTCACAGTCAACCTTTCAATCAGCGTCAAGTACGTTATGAGAGGACCTAGTGTCAAGTAGAACACACATTCATACCACACAACTGTCCAATCATAACAATCCAGAAGTACTTGGACATTGATACATGCGTTGCATCGTTTTAAACAATTGTGACAAAAGAGAAAACATCAACCTTACCTGATCATCGACACTTTCACAAGATGGAGTACTTCCCTGGAGTTCATCCTGCTCCAGCTCTTCAATAGCCATAGGTGCTCATGCCTGCTTCTCTAGCAAATTGCATGAAGTCCGCATTGGATTCCGTGGACATTCCTTCCACATGCATCCTCCCAAGTAACCAAAGCAAAATGAAACTTTCCAAAAGTTTTGTTGAAGCTTGTCTACTCCTTCCCAATAAAGGCCAAAAGGGAATAAAAAGTCTTCCACTTACTTCCTAAACCTCCCCAATAAAGGCCAAGAGGTGAAAGGAAGCCTTGAAAAATCCTTCCGAGACTTCATTCAAAAAAGTGGAAGGCCTTCTTGCATGCATGTAAATTGGCAAATTTGCAGCCACTTTGCACATGCGGTACGCCTTGACGAAAACAAATCTTGGTGAGCAATCAAGAGGTTCTAGGTCGCCCTAGTCTTGGCTAAGTCCCCCATCTTCAATCGTCGAAAAAACTTCAACCGTTTGAGAATGGTGACCATTTCAAGTCAGGAGGTCAAAACTGCCCGAAAACAGGAATTTCAGACTTCAATCCGCCAGTAAGGGAGCATTAATGATCCGATTTGCACGTTCTTTGTTTGGTGCACTAGCGACTAGTTTCTAGAACAGCCCTCCAAAATATGGTTTGAATCCGCCAACAATTGCTAGGTCAAATTGATGATCTTCCATGGCTGGACTGTGTACACCCGCATGTGAATTTTTTACAAAAATTGGAATTTCTCACAAACGGCTTGGAATTCTGATGTGATTCCAATTGGGATGGATTGGCTGCATAAAAAACCTTGAAATCAAGTGGGAGATCGCTGCAACGATTCCGAAGATCCGCTCCATGCTTCTATGTCCTTCCATCAGTGCTGGTCCTGTGGGCTTCAATCTGCAAATCCTTTGGCAGCCCTCTTCTCAAGAACCTTGGCTCTGATACCAAATGTCAGACTCCACATCTGAAACTTGACTTAAAACCTAGCTTATCCCGTGCACATCAAGCTGAAACTTCGATCCCGATCGGTTTCCCTGCATGTACATACATCAGAAAGCATGAAACATGGTGGAGCTGGCTGCCTTGTCTCCTCCCAACCTTTGCTGCATAGATTATGGTCCGGAATGCCTCTCTCTAGGCTCACTTATGCACAATCCTCAAGCACCCCTTAACCCTGACCTTTCCTAATGTCGACACATGGCCAATTCCATGCATAGTCGACACTTGCCACTTGGCAGTACCCTGACACAGGGGCAATTGAGTAGGCTAACATGTGTCACTCATACACTGGACCAAGTGTCCCTGTGAGCATGTGACGTGTCATGTTTGACCGGTCAACCCTGCCATGTGTCACTCATTCACTGGACCAAGTGTCCCAATGAGCATATGACAAGTGTCCCATTGACTAGTCAACTCTCCTTTTTAGGAGGTCAGTCCAGCCACTCCTAATGAATGACCCAGTATCCCATGCCAAAGCTAAGCACGACTCTCTGAGGTCCAATGCGAACTAATTATAGTTTATTTACAATTTACTTACAGAAGTTACCACAGGCCGGTGACTTAGCCATTTCAGTAATTACAATAATTACAAAACGTACATGTCTCTAAAAACTGTAAATAACTGGGATAGGGAGTAAAGGCTCTAACACCCAGTTAAGGAGGGAAGAATGTCATGCCCACGACTAATCTCGGATTGTCTATCCCGCTAGAGGTCAGTAGGCCTACCTCGACCCGTAAGTTGATTATGATTATGAGGGGTTTGGGGCCCTCATGTGCATATGGTCATAATTAATGGTTGGAGGCCTAAACTTATGATGGTGGATTTTTTTGGGTCTATCAGTGAGTCATAGGGGAATTGGATGACGTGGTCCAGTTAGGATGCAGAGGTGTCCAGTGAGGTGTCACAGTGCACTACTAGTGGTGCATGGGCCTTGGAGGGTATACGTATACCCATTGGGCTCTCACTAGTGTATGCTTGATTGCGTGATTGGTAGCTACATGCTGCTGGTATGATTCCTCTTTCCCTTGTGAAGGATTGATCCATAGCTTGGGGGCTAGATCCGTTTGATCTAGGTTTGGTTGGGTTGGTTTGTCCACCATCTGTTTCCCTTGTGTTGCTTTGTTGCGGCTTGCTTGGTTGATGTATCCTTGGGTTGGGACTTTATAGCATCCTAGCACTTGGAGATACAGAGGAGGTTAGGCACAAATAACCCTGACATTTGTGCCTAGCATCAAAATCTATAGACTTCATAATTAGAGGCATCTATCTTCTAGTATTAGTAGGGGACAAATCTATTGGCATACCAAGTTAACATCTTTCTAAGGAGGATCACTCATATACCTAATGCTATATTTATGGGGTGTATACTCAACTCAACGATTTTGGGTGTGGGCCCCTTAGGACTCACTATACTTCTTTCGAGCACACTATTAAGTTTAGAGGATATGGGGTACTTGACTTTAACAAAAATTTTGACATGGGATTGTCACATAGTATCACATTTATAGTGGGAAAGGGGGAGTTTCATCACATTAGAGATAGGTAGATTCTAAAAGGATCCACAAGAAAGAAAGCATATGCTAGTTATGAGTTCAAAAGAGGTTAAATTCTAATTAGTATGAGATCCAATTACACTTAGCTCAATTGCATTCGAGAAGCAGAGATGTGTAGCCCAATGCTACTAGAGATGTTCCTTCTTAGAGGAGAGACATATCGAGCTATGCACACTAACACTAGAGGACCTACGTATACATTTAAGCATGTGTAATATTTGACGAGAGTGTTTTATGTCAATTAGAACAAAAAAAGATGAACACGACAAAACATACAAGTACCATAGATGAAATGGAACGCATTCCACTGCATCCATGTTCTGGAACGCAATTATAGATACAGCTGTTTTTTTCCACTAAAAACCAAATGTTTTTTTGAAAACACATTTTAGAAGCATCAAGACACTAAAAAACAGAAAAAGATGTTGGTTCCATTCCTATAATTTGCCAGCTTTCTTGAACACTTAAAGCAAGGTTCTACAGTCCATAAAAGATTTGAACATTGAATCAATTCTTTGGCCATTTCATTGGCAACTATACAGTGTGATATAGGTCAAGCTTCATGGATGCCGGTCTCTGTGGCTTTTTGACAATTTCACTGGAAACTATAGATGCAATTTCACTAGCTTCCTGATTTAGAGTTTAGGGTGCTGATTTCACTGGCTTCTAACTCATAAGGGGCCTGCCCCACATAGCAAAAAATGGGCGTGTATAGTGCATAGTACAAGGTAAAAAATAGAGAATGTATAATGCATAGTATCTAGCCAAAGGGTCATAGAAAGCATAAAAAAATTTGAAAAAAATACTACTAAATTCCCCATGAAAAACCTTGCAATTTGACACCCATATTGCCAAAAACAAAAAAGCTGTTCCGGAATAGGGCAATGCAATTACGATAATTACATAAAAAAAAAATATTCCATGTGCATACACTATATGATAAAAGTGTGTGGTGTTCGTATGTATGGAGAGAGAAATTACTATTTACTTTTCTTACCCATTGCAAGTTATTGTTTAACCCGGATGGCTTATATATTGCAGCCCGAGGATGTAGACTGAACAAAAAGGATTTCATGTCTCCATAAAAGTTACTAGATCTTTCCCAAGTTTGAGATGCATATCCACCATACACATAACCATGCTTATCTTTGACCAATAAGATTGTACATCCTTGAGCAATTCTGCATTGTCGGCATATTTGGCCAATGAGAGCACTATTGATTTTGAAATCTCTCTCACTCTCTCTCTCTCTCTCTCTCTCTCTCTCTCTCTCTCTCTCTCTCTCTCTCTCTCTCTCTCGGCACCCCCCCCCCCCACCCCCCCATGAATCTTACGAATACGATTGAAGAAAATATGCCAGTATGACTTTGAATCCAGATGACTAACCTATACATTTTGCAGTTAGATGTAACTATTAGCAATTCGCTTCTTCTAGTCATAAAAAATGATGATTATAAAAGGTCATCAATCTGACTTGGCATGTGAATAGCCTCAAAAAGAGTGTGCTATTTCATGAGGATTGTCAAGTGGAAAAAAGTAGCATGATAGTCAAGATTAACAAAAGCTAGAAAGATGACTCTATTTATATGGCCCAAGTGGGCAAAATGGAGCAAATGTCAATATCATCAACATATTCGAAAGTGATTGTTACAGGCAGTAACCCAATTGGGTTGTGCTACAAGGATGAAGGCAAACCTTTATATTCACAATGAGTGAAATAAAGCTATCTACAACGATTCTTGAGTCAAACCATGCAACATAAAATATTAAGCAACGCAAACTCTCAGCCATGTTAGTCAATTTTATGACACCTTAAAATCGATCTGAACAAACTTTTTAAAGCGCAATGTAAGTACTAATAGCTATCTAAATGGCAACGAATATACCACCAATAGACGGAAGCCAACGGTCCCAACATGACCAAATGAGCTGGAGTACAGTTATGTGACCCTAGAAATGGCCTTTGATTTCACTCATAGTTTTATGGCTATAATTGGCACTGCGACATTTTCAATATACTCAATTTTCAAGGCTAATGATATAAAATGCCCAATTTAGTTTTTTAGGTACTTTTGTCACAAACCAATGAAGGCCCCCAAATGAAGCACCTGAAGCAATTAGAAGGGAACTGGCATAAAAAGGCAAGAATTGCAAGGGTACCAACAAAAAGGGCAACAAAGGGCCAATGGGCTATTATCCTGAACAACTCCACTCACAAACACTTTAGGGCCCCACTTGACGGGGACCAATATGCAAAAATGCCATAAGGGTGCACCACCTTGAGATTGACCAAAAAGGGGGAAAAAAATTGACATTGGGCCCACCATGAATACTCAAAGGGCCATCATTACCTTAAATGGACATTAAGGACTAGAACTTGATTTTGTAAGGGACTATGATCAACCTACCTAATTACACTAGCCCCTTAAAAAGGAGTTCCAAGTTCCTAATTAGGAGGTACCCTAGGCTTACACATGTACCAAGATTTTTTGCCCTAACCCTAATTTTCACAACCCTAACCCTACTCCTAGTTGACCACCATCATCCTAGCCTAATCCTAATTCTCCACCCTAAACCTAATTTTGCACGCTGCTACCTTCGCCCACTCTGCCTTGGTCCACCCTCTCTGCCTTTCCATTGATTCGTCATCATGCCTTCCATTGCCTCTACATCGTCTTCTTCCCAAGGCAATTTTCAAACTCAGCTCAATGATCATTTGATTCACATTGACCAAATTCTCACTTGTCAATAGTCCATGCAGTCCAATCCAGTCAACAATCCATGCACACCAGTCCACAAAACATGCAAGTCCTTCCCTCCATTCGCTTGTTTCTCCTACCATCCCCGATCCTGCTCCTCCTACTATTGCTTTTCCTCCTACTCCTCCGGCTCCTTTTCCTACTCCACTTGGCCTGTGCGTAACCCTCTTGCTCGTGATTAGCGGCTCTTCTAATGGTATAGAACTTCAGAATTGGTTTATTCAACTCAACACCTATTTTCAGCTCACACCTTGTCCACCCAAGCAATAGGTTCAGCTTGTTGTGCTTTATCTTTCTGAATGAGCGTTAATATGATAGCGTACACATCGATCATTTCTTAATTCTGGTGCTAGATTATCTAATATCTTTGTCTGCACCAAAGAATTATTTCTTCCATGATCCATCTAGACATACTGTTAGGAATTAATGTTTATTTGATACCCCTTAATGATAGTTTGGCCATGCCTGCGTGCTATTATAGGGGCCATTACTATTTATAGTAAATTTGTTTTTTATTTATGCATGTGGGTGGATTAGGATCTGTTTCACTACTTAGAAACTCATCTTGGGTCTTTACCCAATAGAGGTAGTAATTTTAGCAATTAGCTTTTGTTCTTTTGCTATTTGCTTTAGGCTTTTAGCTGTTTACATAGATTAGAGAAACTATATGTGTAGGCTGGCGCCCCACCACTATTCATTCCAGTGTGTTAGAGCTTTGCTCAATTCTCCTATAATCTGAATTCTCTTTAATCTCTATGCTTGGTTTGTGTGAGCGCTAGTAGGACTAGTAACTCCATCTAGAATTTGTATAAAAAATGCAGGCTTTTTGTGAGAGAGAGAGATGCTTTTGCAGGGTTGCAAGAAGTAGATTGAAGGAGTGGATCGCTGGCTGTAGCTGCGTGTTAGATCGCTGGTTGCATGTTCATCACTGTGCTGGAATCAAAGAGATTGTTTCAAACCTGTTCACTGCCACAAAAACCTGTCTCAGACCTGATCGCTGGTGGAGCTGCAGATCTGAATTTGTCTGACCTGAATCTGATCTGGTTGTTGAATTGCTGCAGAACCAGAATTTTTTGCAAGTCAATCGATGGTTGCAGGGATTGTTTTTTGATTACAGATTGCTGAAAGTAGTTTACAGGAAGCAGGTTCATTGCTGGAAACAGGCAGAGAGATCATTGGTGATAGTTTTTGGAAAACAGCAGACCATTGAAGAAGTTCGCTGGAAACAAACTGAACGCTGGAAACAGATCAGATCACAGCTGTTTTCAGAACTTTGTAGAGGTTTTGGATACTGATTTCTAAAGGATATCTTAATTGAATTTGAAGAGATACTGATTGCTAGCTATAAAAATCAATACAATGGCAGGCTTGAATGATGCTGTATTGCCGGAGTCTAGCAAGCTAGATGGAACAAACTACAATATATGGAAGTTCAAGATGAAAAATATTCTCCAGGATCGAGAATATTGGGACATCGTCACAGGTGTCGAGGTACCTCCTAATACTAACAGGGAGTTGCAGGAGTATCAAAGACGTAGAAGAAAAGGTCATCATATCATTAACTTGTCCGTTAGAAATATGATTATTCCTCACATCAGAGATGCTGCTGGACCCAAGGAGGCTTGGGATATACTATAGAACTGGTATGAGACGGTGAATCAGTCACGAACCTTGTTCTTGACTAATAAGCTACACATTGAAAATGGGTACAGGTGAATCAGTAACAGATTACTTTACTCGGGTGAAAGATCTGAGAGGACAACTTATTGCGGTTGGAGAAAGTGTTAAGGATTCAGTACAGGTATCCATTGTGCTTAATAGTCTACCTTTGGCTTATCAGAACTTTGTGATGATGCTATCGTTACGGGAGACGAGGCCTTCTTTCGATGAGCTGAATGCCATATTACTACAGGAAGAAATGAGACGACAAAATATTGTCAACAGGGAACAGGCATTCCTAGTAAAGAAGCAAGAACGAAGTTCCAAGAAGGGTGGCAAAGGGAAGAAGAAGCAGCAAGATATGATCAGAAGATGGAAAGAAAGTAGTTCGAAAGGGAAATTTTAATTACCGCACTATCATTGTTGCACATGTTCTCGCGCAGTTATATGGCACCATCCTTCAGTCTGCAATTAGTACAAAGGCACAGTCCAGGAGCTTGCATGCATTGGGTCAGGTAGGGTTCCGTGCTCATTACTCCACTACTAATCATATCTTCAAACTTCGAGCTCTTATTGAGGAAGCTAAGCACAAGAGGGAAAAGGTTTATTGTTGTTTTGTGGACTTCAGGCAAGCCTTTGACTCTGTCCAACACTCACTGCTTATCCAAAGACTCCGCGACTTGGGCTTCTCGACTGATATTATTCTAGCTATCATGGCTCTCTATGAGAGGGTTTTGGGTTGCTCTTGCCAAAGCAGTGGCATTTCTAAGCAGATTTGGAGTACTATTGGGGTTAAGCAAGGGTGCTCTCTTTCACCAGTTCTCTTTGGACTATACATTGATGAGTTGGAGAGGGTCATTTCTTAGTGTGGCAGGGACGGTTGTAGACTTGGTGATATTCTGATTGTTATCTTCCTCTTTGCGGATAATGTGGCACTAGTCTCTCACACCAGAGAGGGATTACAGAGACAATGGGATTTCTTACACACTTTATGTACCCATTGGGGCTTAGGGGTGAACATTTCGACAACCAAAGCAACGCCAGGAGCTTATTTTTTATGGATAGCCTCTAGATGTGATTCCTTCTTACACTTACATGGGTGTGCTCTTCACTGGTCCTACCTTCAATATGAGACAGGTGGCTACTTCTAGACTCCAGAACGGTCACTCTTCCCTTGTTCACTTGGAAGATTTTGCTTCCGTAAGTCCATTCGAGATGCCCAGAGTAAGTGTATACTTTTTGACACCATTGTCACCCCTTCAGCCTTGTATGCAGCAGAGATATGGTGTACATGCCTTTCCTCTTCACATTGAGCCACCATTTCACGATTGCAGACCACCATGTTAGCTCGCATAATCCGGGCGAAGCCTTTTGTTCCACATGAGATCATCCTTGCTGAATTTGCCACCCCCCCATCCAAATAGAGGCAGCCTTCCAGCTTATCACGTACATCCAGAGAGCTCAGGCACTTCCTGATACATAGTAGAGACATACACAAATTTCACTCATGTCCTCCCACCATCTTCAGGCTTAGGGATACGGGTTGTCATGGTTCTCTCATGCGTCATATTTCCTCATGGAGGCATTTGGTATCACTATCACGGATCTCCCCTCGGGTACACACCAGTACATTAGACGGTTTTTATACAGAGCATATCTTGATCATACCTGGTGACGTCAATTGGGGGTTAAGACTGATTACTATCGGGCTCACTTCTTGGAGCGGAATACCGCTGGTTTTCCAGTCCTACCTCGATATCCAACCTCAGGATTATCACAGTCTCCGTTTCACTTTGGGATAGTTCAGAATATCTGACATGAGTTGGCTATTGAGACCAGTAGATTCCAAGCTACCCCACGGGAGGAGAGATTATGCCAGTTATGTTCTTTACATGAGGTGGAGTCTGAGGAGCACTTCATCTTCAGATGCCCTATATATTATGCGATCAAAGGGAGATACCACTGCCTACTCCAGGACATGCCTACTGCACTCCGATCGCTTATATGTCTTATAAGCCTTTTGGCATGGAAAAGACAATGATTCTTCTTCTTCTTCTTCTTCTTCTCTCTCTCTCTCTCTCTCTCTCTCTCTCTCTCTCTCTCTCTCTCTCTCTCTCTCATGGATTCTTCCTCGTTTATATTTACCCTGTCTTGCTATCCAGCAAACGGACCACTACATACGTACAGCCTCTTCAAAGACACAAGGTCTCTGACTTACCCAACCTTCTACACCTAAAAAATTTTTTTTTTAAGAAGTGAAGAAAATACAATTTAAAAAAAAAAAAAAAAAAGAGGACTCTACAAAGATTTTTAAACTATAACTATAATGGAGGGAAACATAATTTTCCACCCTGTTTTAAATGCACGTCACCTTCCGGGAAACTTCGCTATATGACTATATATAAACCTACAGCTCTTGACATTTCCTCCTTACAGCACTGTGAAGAGTCTTTGCGATCTTTCACCTACGGAAAGTGCGCCCTACCAGTACAAGAAGATCTATTTGGTATGCTCTCTTCCTCTCGACTCTTTGCTATGGTTGCTCTCCTCTTGCTTGATTATAGCATTAGATAGGATGCTCTCAATGTTATGTAGAAACTAATCATCGAATGATGCCTTTTCTACATAAGTTTCAATGTTTATAATGGTAGCTGTCCAGCTATGGACATTTTATGGGCTTACTTTGTTAAAATAGAAGCACATTTTGCCCAGAAGGCAGTGATGGAGGCTTACCTCTTGTGAAAACATCTTATAGAACTTTCTGACGGCAGCGATGGTTGATTAGCCGCTGGTATGGCTATACATATAGCATATTTATCTCTGAAATGAAGCGCTGAAGCAGCCCTATCCATAGCGGAATTGTGGCTACATTTCATACATACCTTTGTGCATCTGTCCAGCGATGGACAACATGCCTTCTCTCTCTTTTTTGAGTAAGCTTTTATGAGAGATATGTGTGGGAAGTCCAGCGATGGACTTTGAGTAAGCTTTTATGAGAGAGATGTGCGGGAAGTCCAGCGATGGACAGATTCCTTCATCCTCTAAATATTCTTATCTACTGTCCGGCGATGGATATTAGTGGTATCTTTTCATTATAGTTTGACAGTTTTGTGAACCCTTGGCTTACAATCCAGCGATGGACAAATAACAAGCTTACTCTACAATCGCTTATTGGTTTTTAAACTCATTCCTTCTACTATCTAGAGATGGATAGAAGGAGCTTTCATGGCTTACTTTTAAGAAATAATTTTGCTCTCTGTTCTCACAATGTATTGATACTCTCACAATATCGTTTCATTACATTTTGCAAATCTCATCCTAGTAAACGGTGCATGTGATAATGTAGCGACATCTGTTACTACGACCTTTTTCTACTACACTCTGGTTCTTACTCGAACCACGCGCTATCGTATTCAAAATAAAGGTATGCTTTCTACTGAGACTTTACAAAACAGAAAATACATTTTGCTTACATTACTTGGACGTCTTTTAACTCTACAAACGCAACTAAAAAAACCATATTTCTTGTCGCTATGATATAAAGATAGTACTTTCACGGAAAAACAACTATGGCAGCATCTCAAGAAGCCTCGTCTGCAAACATTCACGTATGAATTCTCGCTATCAATTTAGATGTGAACGCTACAACACACAAACGGGATAAGTAGTTAAAAAAAAAACCTTTGTTACGATTCTTCAATATGCTTCTTCCTTTCTTAAAAAAGAAACGACTTAAGTAAAAGACACTATTATTAACTAAATCTCAAAGAAACCTTGGTCAATAAACTTCACGGTAAGGACTCCAATAAGACGGTATTAGACAGCATGGAAATGCATAAGATACGTTGTCTTTACAAAAGGGTTAGAATGGCACGGATCCGCCCTAATACCTAATAAAGACATTGGAAATCACTTACTAAGTAACCCACTCTATCTATCCAAAACAGTGTCTGCATACCATGATAGTTATGTGATTCCTATATAACGATCATGGTATTGCTTTACCCCACCCTGTTAAGTGTCACTTTAGACTTTTGGTGAGAGACAACTGGAAAGCATGGATATGCTCAGGAGTATGGACAACAGTGCATGACATACCTCACTCTGTAAGAGTCACTTGGGTCAGTATAGCATGGATTTGCTCTGATACCAGCACACGTGTCCACACCAGGTCTTTTGGCTAAGTAAAACTTTAACGGTTAAAACTTTTCATACTCCTCTATGCTTAAAACGAACTGATATGGACCAATTGCCCGTAAGCTGATCAGTATGGCACTCGCCCTGATACGGTGATATAACGGCCTGGCCTATTGCTAAAACATCATTTGTTTGGGAAGACTGCACTATGTTTTAAAATGCTATTCAAAGCTGTTAAGTAGTATAACTTCTTTTGGATATGAATAACAAATGTCGTTCAGCCATGACACCTGTCTTCCTCACTAAACTAACTTGAGCAGTTTTGTTTTGTGGGATGATGGCAGGTATCAGCTGGACGTCTTGAAAGTGGTTATGCTTTATGGTGCTTTCTAGTACTGTATTTTACTTTTCAGCTATATTTTACCTTGTTGGATTATAAATAAAGGCTTTAAAGAGCTTCAGTCTTGCTTTGTCAAGAGGAACTAAGTGCAGTCTTGTATCTCTCTTCCAGACCACAAAATTAAATTGATAGACCTTCAAAATTCAAACTTGATTCTTCAAACTTGAAACACAATGCACATATTACATAATCTAACTAGCTCTAACAACACTCGAGACTCAAGGGTCAAAATTCAAACCATCATAAAATGTTAAAACTTAAAAACTTAAAATCGATAATGAAATTTGATTGTATGTATCATGTATTATGATCATAAACACTGAACAATAAATGTCATGACATGAGTCGTTGAGACTCCAATCGTAGCAGATGATAGATCTCATGTGTCATAACAAACTATAGTCATAAAGCCTAGGCCTTATAGTCTAGACTCTAAGGTCTCCTGGCTCTGAGCCTCCTCTGAAGGGGTCCTGCAGCCACCGAGTCTAGTGTAGCCTCCTCCTGAACAGCAGGGATGAAGTCCTCATCAGATAGAGCAATAGATTCGGAGGTAGGATGCCCCTCATCCTACACAATGGGCGATTATTGTTCAAATATGGGTTCTAGCTAGATCTTTTAAGGTTGAAAAAACTATACATGCTTTACATTGTCACACTACCAATTGACTAGTAAATTGGTTCCTAAGATGGAAGATAGAGAAATAAATGATATGTTTTTATACAATGCAATAGCATGAGCACTTTCAAAAAGCATACACTAAATTATGTAAAGTGATTCAAGAGAAAATCACTCACCCCACATTCTTCAGGAAAGTGTTGAAGCTAAAACCATTGACAGAACTGTGATAGAGAAGCACCCAATCTTGAGCCTCTTGAGTTTGAAGAATCCCAGCAATGTGCCATGCATATTCTTTTCTTAGTAGGATCATACTAGGCATATTTCCAGGGATGGAAAGTGTTGGCACTTGCCTTCCAAAAGTGCCTGCAACAAGAAAAAAATTTAGAGAAGAAAATATTTGGTCACTCCTAAAGCAAAATTTTGCACTCTCTCTCTCTCTCTCTCTCTCTCTCTCTCTCTCTCTCTCTCTCTCTCTCTCTCTCTCTCTCTCTCTCCAGCTTGAGCGATTTTGTTTCTGGAAGTCCATCCAGGATGCTCGCAGTAAGTGTCGCCTCTTTGATACCATTGTCACCCCCACGACTTTATATGCGGTAGAGGCATGGTGTATAGGTCTCCCCTTTCACACTGGGCTAGTCTTTCACGGTTACAGACCACCATGCTAGCTCGGTTGATTCGAGCAAAGCCTTCTGTTGCACATGCGATTCTCCTGGTCAAGTTTTGCAGTTCTACCTATACAGATTGAGGCAGCTCTTCAGCTCATTACATACATACAGAGGATACAGGCGCTACCAGAGATCGACAGACGATACATACAGGTTGCACTATCCTCCTCACAACATCTTCATGATCAGGGCTAGTTATGATCAAAATCTCAGGTGTTGAATCAATGAAGCATAAAAGACAGCAATAGACTAAAGCCCGACAAGCAATAGACAAGACAATAGGTTCTCCCACGAAGAGCCCAAGCAATACCAATCAATAATCTGAAAAATGAGTGTACAAATGCCCCTATAAATACCCTACCAATGAACCCTAAAATAGGAATTCAAAAGTAAAGGGAGGCAAAATGTGGAGAGAAAATAGTGCGCCCTCCTACAGGCCCCCACTCCACATATAACCATATAATAAGGGCCCAAGGCCAGTCAATGTCATAAAAAAGGACCTAGTGCGGGTCATAAGCATATAAAAAGGCTCTGGGGCCTGTACATGACTAATATAAAATGCGTAACCAGAAATATACATAACCAACAGTAGATGTAAAGAGGCCTGCGGAATATATGCAGAGTAGCCCAGTAGGCTTGTATCCTGTAGTCCGTAACTGGGCTACAGGTTATCATGGTTCTCTCAGGCATCTCACCTCCTACTTGAGTCATATGGTATCTCCATCACAGAGCTTCCCTCAGGCACCCATCAGTATATCAAACGATTCCTCTATCGCGCATATCTGGAGCGGACTTGGCATAACCAGTTAGGGGTTAAGCCAACTTTCTACCAGACCCATTTCCTGGAGCGGGATGCATTAGGGACCTCAGTCATGCCACGCTACCTGGATTCGGGACACTGGGACAACTTAGGGTGTCTTCTCATCAGCTAGCCATTGAGACTGGGAGATTCCATGGATTCCTAGAGAAGAGCGGATTTTCCAGTTATGCTCTCTAGGTGAGGTAGAGTCTGAGGAGCACTTTATCTTCCAATGCCCTGTATACTATGAGATCAGAGAGCGATATCGTTGCCTGTTTCGAGACATGCCTACCACTCTACGATCTCTCGTAGCCTATGAGGACCCACGATGTGCTGCTTTGATGATACGCGAGGTGTTCATACTACGGAGAGATTTACACGGGACACCCCAGCCTTTTACCTCACAGCCATTGATTACCTCATTCTTTACTAGGCGGAGATTGCGTGGTTTAGTGCCTGAGGATGAGGATTATGACGACGACGAGGATGATAGCCGCTCACATGCTCATAGAGATCAGAGACAGTGTACTTCTCACCCTCCTTGAGTCATTTGGTATCTCCATTACAGATCTTCCCTCCAGTACTCTCCAGTGTATCAAATGCTTTTATATATTGCATATCTTGACCGCACATGGAGACGAAAGCTAGGGGTTAAGACCGACTATTATCAGACTCATTTCATTGAGTTAGGCAGCAGGGTTCCCAGTTTTGTCAAAATATTTGGACTCGGGATTATCACATTGGGCCAGCTCCATGTATCATCACATCAGTTGGCTATTGAAACTGGGAGGTTCCATGGTATTCCAAAAGAGGAGCGGAACTGCCAGTTATGCTCTTTGGGTGACATGGAGGCTCGAGTTTTCCGACCTATCATGAGGACAGACACATCTCATCCTCCTAGACGACGTTAGCAGCTACCAGAGTTACCTCATGTTGTAGCTCATATCACATCATTCTATAGCAGCAGCAAGACATGATGACAATGATATAAATCATTTATGACATTTAGTAGCACTTATGCTCCTATATATCTCATCTCATTAGTTTCAGTTCATAGCATTTAGATATGTTGTTTCTTTTGTTACTGTTTCAAAGACGTTTCATATGCTCCCATTGTATACTTGACATGTACATTTACTAGTCTTATCTGCCTTTGGGCATGGAAAAGACATTAATAAATCTCTCTCTCTCTCTCTCTCTCTCTCTCTCTCTCTCTCTCTCTCTCTCTCTCTCCAGCTATGGTTTGATCACCCCCCACCCCTCCCTCCATGGCAAAGAAGGTAAAGGGCAGCCCTCGCTCCCCCCACCTGTCCTCTCTCCCTACCACCTCCTCCTCCGTCCCTCCTTCCTTCCCCGCCCCCCTGCTGCTACTACGCAGTCGGTGGCCCCTGCTGCACAGTAGCAGGCTATGCTTACTACTGCACAGCAGGTAGGTGCCCGTGCCCGTGCCTGTACCTATTATTTACCCTTCCCCAGACATCTCTGATCCTCATACCCCATCCGCCCCTCTTACTCCCTTTCTTTCTACGGTGGACAACTCTACCACCAAAAACTTCGAAAACTTCCTTGCCTGTGAACTGAAGTTACTCAAAGCTAAGGATCATTGAGATCGGAAGTTACTATCTTATGGGAGCAAAACAATTGGTTGCGGACAACATTTACAGAGAATATAGTGCCATTCCTCCACTTAATGGTGGTGATGAAACAAAGATCCAGGAATTAAAACAAGAGTTGACCCTTGCTCCATCTTTTTATAATGTCATAACTCTAGGAATGGCTAATCCACTTTTTACAATTGATCAAAGATTAAAAGAAGGGCCTCTTCAAATTTAATCGGACCGAAGTCCTTTATATTTGGAGCAAAGAGGGGTGACTTTTCATGATGTTTCCAAGTATGAACATTCACATAGAAATCCATTAAGGAGAACTTAACACAACTCTACAATGGACTCATGGCCCAAGACAAGTTCAAAATTTTAGATAGGCAACCATAAAAAGTGAAAGATAATACTTTACTTTCTGAAAGTGGAAAACCATTGAAGAATATCCATGCAACCTATGGTTTGCTTGAAGGAATAGCAAAATATAGTTTTGTTAAAGTGAAAGAAATTTAAGGCATAGAAGAGGCTACTAAAAAGGAAGAAAAGAGTCTACATGCAAGAAGAACATCGCTTCACGGATATGTGGCAAAGGGATCCAAATACTTCCAAGTATATTACATTGGAATCATGGTCCAGCTATGCCAAAAAATTGCATGAGATGGATGGTAATGATTGCAGTACACCAAAACCCAACGGTAACATTCAAGGCCATTCATGGATTGCAAACAATAACATTGAAGAGTTTTAAACCTAGTAGCAAAGATGGTCCAACCAGCTACAGAACTATTATGACTGGGCATACATATGAAAAACTATCAGGAGCTATGGTAGAGCATAGTTGCCAAGGAACAAGTATGAGGGAACATATGGACACTTGGGAACGGGAACATTTTCGAGAAAGTGGGAACGCCATGTGATCATCTCAAAATATTGCTACAATAGTGCCCAAGAAGAAAAGCCATCGCCTAGAATCAAAACTCGAGATCAGGAATTTGAAAGAGATGGTCTTCATGACCACTTGAAAAGAATGGTCGTTGTGACCATGCGAAGAGAATGGTCCCTAGTGACCGCAAACACATGATGAGAATGGTCCAAGTGACCACTTGAGGCGATCCTATCAAGAGACCGATCACCCCTTTCATGCTTCACTTGGGTTTTGGCAGTCTCGAAAGGGTTTGGCAGTCTCAAAAGCCTTGTCATGAGGTGTGACCGCCTCGATAAGCCTTGCCACGGGGTATGACAGCCTCGATAAGACTTGCAAAGAAGTAGAATTATGCAGTTAATCAATGGCATGTGTACAGCCATTGTACTAAGTTTGGGACCCACTCATAGTTAGGAAGGCACAAGTTTGAATAATCAAATTAAAACCTTTTACAAGCTAAGGTTTAAACTACATACTTAGAAATGCAACAAGTGTCAAGATGAGAATACCTTTAGGAATGCAACAATTGTCAAGATAAGAATACCACATGCATGCCTGCATGCATTAAAGACTAGTAGAATTCACTTGAGATAGTTATGGATGCCTTGTTTTGAACACCTCGGCATGCTTTTATTATGTTTATACAACTTTTTTTGGTCATTTGTTGGCCACAAGCCTTTTTTTACTAGGGCATAGGCCTAAACGCTTTTCATGTGCATTTATATTTAGGATTGACCAAGGGCCTAACTATAATTAAATAGAGTGGGGGTCCTCCTGGAAGGATACTGTTGTAAAGCTGACTCGGGTGCACCCAGCGTGCCTTGTAAGACTCAAAGGGGTGACACTCTCTAAGGTCCCAGAGCAAGTTAGAACGTCAAGGACTGAGCCTCCGACCTGTGGTGAGCCAGTCAAGTAGTCACAAAGTCATGAGCTAGCTCTGGAGCTCGAGTCATGGCCTAGTCAGGAAAGCAAGTTGATTCGGCCGCCGGGACGGCTCCCGGGACCCATGTCCGGGAGCCAGACTGATTCTGCCAGGCTTGCCAGGCTTAATCAGCAAAATAAAAACTAAGTCCTAAAAAGCATGCTTTACCAGAAAGCACTATGTTTCAAACCAGAGGGGGTGCGCCGAATCACAGGAGAACTATAGGGGGAGTCCGGCAGACAGAAACTTGGGCAGCTCAACCAGCGCCAGGAATCCAGTCGCCAGGTCTCAGCTCCCTCTACCAGCACGAGCCAGGCACAATGCCCAGCACGTGTTGGTGGCCCCGAGACCGGTCAGTTTATGTATGAATGTGACCTCTTCCAAATCTAATAAAGTTGATCCTTGGGGATGATTACCATTTCGGTTTCGCCTCCGGGACTGGTCCAAGTGGAAGGACCCTTACTACAACCTTTTTGCGTTGCTGGCGCCTAAGGGTCCCTGTCATCGACATGGGGCTTGCCGCTATGCCAATCGGTCAGTTTGGCGACCACTATGCCTTGGGTTTCATGTGTGGCTTGTCTTTGCCTTTGGTTACCTTTTGGGGACGGATTCTGAGTTGGCTTTTGGGTTGGTTGGGATTCCAGTTTTCTTAAGTCTGAATGGTTAAGCTTGTTACATTTCTGAGTTGGCTTTTACGTAAGTGCATGATGGATGAATGTTAGACTTAAGCGCGTGTTGGGGAAACTGCTCAAGTCCCAGCGCCCTTTGAGGCGCCGGCGCAACATGTGGTATCAGAGCCGACTAGCCGATCAGCTACGCAAGTCTCACAGGGATAGCCACGTTTTGGGATTTGTCAGGAGAACCGTTGCGCAAGGTGCTGCCCACAATGTAAGCACGGGTGCGTCCACGGTCGGGGTGGTCGGCAGAACGGGGGACTTGATGAGTCAAAGTGCTGCCCTCGAGGTGTAAGCACGGTCAGTTCTCGCGGTTCGGGCCTGGCGCTGTCTGCACGTAGGACGAATGAGGCAAAGTGCTGCCTAGATAGGTGAGAGCACGGTCTGTACCTTGTGGGGTGCGGGGCGACATATTCGAACTGTACGGGTTAACCATTGATACAGAGATGCTGCTTGAATTCGGGTGTAAAGCACGGGTGGTTAGCTGCCGGTGCGGGATAGCTGCCGATCGTTTAGCTATAAGGGCTATCGACCAAAAAGTGGTGGGGCGTGTCTGAGGCAATGTGCTGCTTAATGGTGAAAGCACGGATGGTTGGATGGATGTTTCCCCGTGGGCTAATTCTGTGATAGATTTGTGTGGGCGCGGCTAGGCAAAGGTCCTACGTCCGATCTCAGGGGGGTTTGTGGCTTGAGAGGGATCCTCTGTGTTTGCTTTGGTTGGTATGTTCCGTTTGTTGTGTGCTTGCTTGGACACAAATGACGTGGTTCCTACTTCGCTCTCAGGTGATGTGGGCATGCTAAGTTTGAGGAAGGGATATTTTCATTGAAGCTGATTTAATAAAGAAGAAAAGAGAGCTGTGGGGCCCGGCCGACAGAAGGGAGAGCTTCAAATATAAAAAGGATTGAGGCCATAATCTGTTGGAAGTACACCTCTAACTATAATGGAGGACCATCTTGAAGAGTTACGAGCATTGACGGACGGAGAAGAGCTGGCTCGAGAATACAGCTCTCGCATACATCGAGATGGCACCAGGTCCAAGTCGAGAAAGAAAGAGCGTATGCACTCCACAGTGGCGCCTCTCCAAGAAGAGATGGGTGGCCCTTCTGAACCTACACCAAGAGATGAACCCTTGCCAGAGGCGCAACAGGACCTCTTTGAAGTGAAGATGCGGCAATACTTATCAAGCGCAATGACGGCTATGCTTAGCGAGGTGAAGAAGGATAGAGAAACCGAAAGGAAAGAATGGCAAACATCCTTGCGAACCATGAATCTTACTCAATTTAACCTTGCTAGAGAAATGAGAGACGGGCTAACACAGCTCGAAGCCAGGTTTGAAGAGTTGGAAGCAACTAGGGGGAATGCAGTGGCGCCTCCTCCACAGATACCAAGAGAACCACGAGCGCGAAACACGGAGGGCCCAAGGAAGACTGCCAAAGTGAAAGCACCACCTACTTTCAAAGGAGAGCGTGACATTCGAGTTGTGGAAGATTGGTTGTTTCACATGGACCATTACTTCCGTCTGATGAACACTCCTGAGGAAGAAAGAACTGACTTGGCATTAGCATATTTTGAGGGCTACACTACAAATTGGTACCGGATGGCAGGAATGCATTTTCAAACATGGGACGCATTCAAAGCCGCGTTATGAGAGGAGTTCATACTGAAGGATTCACACATGAGATTGAGGACAGAATTATCGGGGCTCAATCAGAAAGGGTCATTGCGAGAGTACCTCAATAAATTCAGACAGAGTGTATGGGTTATTGAAGATATGTCCGAGGTGGACAAAACTCATTACCTATTGTCTGGAATGCAATCTTGGACCCGGCGTGTGATAAACAACTACATGCCCCATGATTTCAATTCAACTATTCGAGCGGCTGAAATGGTTTGTGATTATGAGAGCACATTGGCACCAGCTGCTCCCGCAACCTCAACAAGAGTATTTAGTGGATCCAGACCGAGTCCGAGCTTCTTTTCAAGGGGGGACTCAGCTCCAAATGGCAACCAAGCCTCGAGTAGCGTGAACAAATTCCCAACAAAAACAGGGTTTGGCAACCAAGGCAACAATGGAGGGAACATGTTCCAGAGAAGAAACAATGTTGGACCTTCAGCTAGTCACAGCAACAGCTCACCAACAGTGGGCAGTTCCATGCGTTGCTTCAACTGTCATCAGCAAGGTCACTCTTGGAGGTCATGCCCCAAACTATTAAATAAGCAAATCATGGCTGCCATTGAAAGATTTGATAGGATGGCGAGAGAGGCATTTGATCAAGAAGATGGTGAACAAGATGACGAAGAGGACCCAGAAACGGATTTGACGGAGTCTGACCTGAATGCCTTGCAACAGATAGGGGCACTTGCGGCGTATCGTGAACATCTTATGGCGACTCCTGCGAGAGGATCCAAGTTATTGTACCTGAAAGGCTGTATTCAAGGCAGGATCATTTACTTCATGGTAGACCTGGGGGCGTCACATAACTACTTGTCAGAAAAACTGACAGGGGAATTGGACATCCAATGTGAAGAAAATGTGACTCCTATTTGTGTGGAGACCGCGAAAGGTACAATGACCACTTGTAGATTGGCAACCAACTTACCAATCTCTCTGGGAGCCTGGAAGAATCGACTAACGTTCACAATCTTGAAGATGGATGCCTTCGACGCTATTTTGGGATTAAGCTGGTTTAACGAACATGTGGTGGCCTTCTTGGCAAAAGGGGTTAACCTTGTGTTATATAATGGCAGGAGACCTTGTGTCGTCAGAGCTGTGCCAGGGGACCAACTAGAAAAGAACGACACAAATGAACCTGAGCCAACCATTCCTCCCAATCTCATTCACCTCTTTAACGAAGGACAACCAACAGTGACAGACCAGCTGACACGGGAACAAATGGAGCCAACATTGCCTATAGTCTCTACATCAAAGGTGAATTCAAGTGCCGATGCAGAGCTCAAGGAGCTCACCTTGTGTGACCAAGCGAAAGCTCACTTCTTTAACGAAGGACATCCAACAGTGACAAACCAGCTGACGCGAGGTCAAATGGAGCCAACATTGCCTGCAGTTTCTACATCAAAGGTGAATCTAAGTGCCGATGCAGAGCTCAAGGAGCTCAAACGAAATATCTAGAGTCCTAGGGGACTCATCCAGATGTGCGACGAAAACGACATATCTGAGGCTTAAGGGAGCCGTAAGTACCTTTTTCTTTCATGTTAATAAAGTAAGCCGCATTTCTCATCGAGGAGTGAACTTCAGTCTAATGTCTAAGTGCAGCAGCTTCACACAGGTTTTACGTAAGTGAACTAGATCCACACTTTTCCTGTGCTGGGTGTAAAACACAATATCATTACTCCGCTTTACAGTTGGTTTCCTTTGGCCGGTGAATCAAGCCCGTGCCCTTGTATATGTGACTAAAGTCTGGCCGGTGAATTAAGCCCGTGCCATGAGTCTTAGGTTCTAGTTTGGCCCTGATGAGGACATCAGCTTTCTCAAACGAGGGGAGGATGTTGTAAAGCTGACTCGGGTGCACCCAGCGTGCCCTGTAAGACTCAAAGGGGTGACACTCTCTAAGGTCCCAGAGCAAGTTAGAACGTCAAGGACTGAGCCTCCGACCTGTGGTGAGCCAGTCAAGTAGTCACAAAGTCATGAGCTAGCTCTGGAGCTCGAGTCATGGCCTAGTCAGGAAAGCAAGTTGATTCGGCCGCCGGGACGGCTCCCGGGACCCATGTCCAGGAGCCAGACTGATTCTGCCAGGCTTGCCAGGCTTAATCAGCAAAATAAAAACTAAGTCCTAAAAAGCGTGCTTTACCAGATAACACTATGTTTCAAACCAGAGGGGGTGCGCCGAATCACAACAGAACTATAGGGGGAGTCCGGCAGACAGAAACTTGGGCAGCTCAACCAGCGCCAGGAATCCAGTCGCCAGGTCTCAGCTCCCTCTACCAGCACGAGCCAGGCACAATGCCCAGCACGTGTTGGTGGCCCCGAGACCGGTCAGTCTATGTATGAATGTAACCTCTTCCAAATCTAATAAAGTTGATCCTTGGGGATGATTACCATTTCGGTTTCGCCTCCGGGACTGGTCCAAGTGGAAGGACCCTTACTACAACCTTTTTGCGTCGCTGGCGCCTAAGGGTCCCTGTCATGGACATGGGGCTTGCCGCTATGCCAATCGGTCAGTTTGGCGACCACTATGCCTTGGGTTTCATGTGTGGCTTGTCTTTGCCTTTGGTTACCTTTTGGGGACGGATTCTGAGTTGGCTTTTGGGTTGGTTGGGATTCCAGTTTTTTTAGGTCTGAAGGGTTAAGCTTGTTACGTTTCTGAGTTGGCTTTTACGTAAGTGCATGATGGATGAATGTTAGACTTAAGCGCGTGTTGGGGAAACCGCTCAAGTCCCAGCGCCCTTTGAGGCGCCGGCGCAACAGATACAAACCGTCCAGGAAGAAGCACCATTTTCCCTTCACATCACCCTATTTGTAGATAAGCTTAGGCTAAAGGTCTAGAAGCCTCTATTTTAGGTTGTTGTTGGGTATAAATAGGGCTGAAAGACATTCACTTTTCAGCTTCTTGATTAGGTACTACTTGAGCTCTTCGTGGGAAGAACTCATTGCAATTGCTTGTAGGCTTCCACCATAGATCATATCAAATTTCAATTCTACTTCAGCCTTCTTTGGAGAAGAAAACTATTCTCTTCATTTACGATCTTCTATGCTTTATTGATATCAAAAGCTATGGAATGTGCTCTTAGCTCGGTATCAAAGCACTTTCTTAGGCAAATTTCATAAGCCATGTCACTTTTTGAAAGTCGGCGACCTACTTTAAAGGTCTTCTTCTTGGAATTGGAGGTCTTCTCTTTAATTCAAGTAGATTTTGGTAGATCTTTCACCACCCACTGTTTGATGGATTTTTCATAACTACTGGGCAGCTTCTCTCCCTGCTCGATACATTAGTTGGTGGAAATGTTGGCGGCTTCTTCGTCACCTATCGCTTGGTACCTTTCCAGTTCTATTGGGTAGCTCCCAAACCTACTTGGCACCATATTTGGTAGCTTTTTCATCACCAATTTCTCGTCAGATTTTCTACTAATATTTAGCAACTTACATTACAACTTGTTGCCCTCTTTGGAGAATCTTGGCAGGTCTTTTATCACCCTACTATTGGGCCACTCCTATTCATATTCGGCACCCTATTTGGTGAAAGTTTTTGCCACTCTGTAATCATTATCATTTGTTGGAATTTCCTGCTACCCTTGGGCAGCTCACATCTCTAATTGGCACCATATTTGGTGGTGATTCCTGGTACTACTTTTTTTTCTATAGCTTCTTGGTTTTCTTCACTTGTACTAGACAATGTTCCACCATCTTTTACGCCTCTATTCAGGACTTTTTCGGTACTTTTCTACTTGCTAGTTTTGTGGCACACTAAGAACAGCCCTTTCTCATTTTTCAGCATCCCTTCATTTTTCTCCTTTCTATCACTTTTTCCTTGCATGTTTTTCACATCTTCGATGGTACCCTTCTCCCTATTTGCATGGTTGGTGTTCTTTAAGCATAGTTGGGGTGACGACAAGAGTCCGCTCTCTTAGTTACTCACTCTTTGGATATTCTTCCAACATAGTTCTTGAAGATGCGACCCACCCCTATTTACATGAGATGCTTCAGAAGGTCATATAGTAGATACTACAGCCACAGCTCGATGCTTTGTGCCTCTCATAGGATGAGGTTAAGGCTCAGCTTTCTACCATTCAGGACTAGGTTAGCTTTGGGATATCATATCCCAGTCTCTGACCACTTCAACTTTAGTGCCACCTCCAGTTCCACAGATAGTCCATCCTTTGGGTCTTGAGCCTCGATATGCTCATGACTTTAGGGATATGCTCATAAGTTTCACATATTTTGGATCTTCTAATGGGAATGATTCCAATGTTGGAATGTAAATGGAATTGATTACATTACCATAGGTTACTTTGACCCAAAAGGTCGAGAGTTGTGTAACCATGGTCATTTATTATATTAGGCAGTTAGCTAAGTTAGTATGAAATTAACTTGGTAGGGACTCATGGGTCCACTAGGCTTAATTGTGACATTAAGTACCCCAACTTGACATATTGGAGGTACCTTATTCTTTCTATGTAACTTATAGAAAGTTGGATAGTCAATAGCCAAGTAGTTGGAAAGCCAATAGTCAAGTAGTTGGATAGCCAATAGTCATGAAGTTAGATAGTCATCTTGGCCTATATATATGTGTGCATCCCATTTGTATGTGACACTTTTGTAAGCAATACTGACTATTCTCCTTGGCTGTCCACGAGTTTCTACAAGAGGGTTTCTAGCCATCTCTCTCTTTCTTTTGAGAATGCTTTGTGTGATTGAATAATTAAGATCCTGGATCCTTAGGCTTCTATTTCCTACATGGTATCAGAGCCTTTAGGTGATATTGCTTGCAGGAGGGCGCCCAATAGGAAGCTATCTTCTTCCCCTTTTGGTTGCAGAAAATCATCAAGCTGCTGATTTTTGCAGGAGAAGAATCTGTTCATCTTCTTATAGCTTTTTTGCAGGAAATTCCAGGGCACCTTCACCTATTTGAGAGCTAGCAGTAGGGCGCCCATGCTCAAACCAATTGCATGTGATCTTGACTCAATTACATGTTGAAAATTTCAGAGTTACTTCTTAAATGAAGGTACATGTGTTTTGGACACATTTCTTGCTGAAATTTCCCTGTTGGTGAGCTTGGAGTAGGGCGCTACCATCAGCTCTATATGCACATAGTGTGCACTCTTTTCAGCCACAAATTTCTGGTTTTGGTTTTGGCTTCATTCGAAGTCTACCTATTTGTGAGCATTCTGTTTTTTGTGCAGAAATCAGCCACCTATTTCATTACTTGTTGAGCAAATTGCATGTGGAGTATTGCAATCTATTGTGCTCATAATTTCAGCTTTGAGGTTGCTGCCCTTTGAGTAGATTTTTTCTTGGAAAGTCTATTTCCTATCTACTACAAGCTGATTTTTCTGTTATGGCTAAAGAATCGGAGTCTATTGGTTCTTTATTTAATGAAGATAGGCTGGATGGCACAAACTATTCCTTGTGGTGCTACATGATAAAGAACCTTCTAATTGCTAAAGGTTTGTGGGAAGTAGTTAATGGTGACGAAGAGAGGCCGCCTACCTTGGCACCTATTACACCATCTAGAACAACTACTTCAACTCGGAGGTGTCTTCCGATGAGCAAAAGAAGTGGGATCGACGAGATGCACAAGCACATTCCGTCATTGCATTATCAGTGAAGAGATCTATCTTTCCTCATATTAGATCATGCAAGACTTCCAAAAGTGCTTGGGAGACTCTTGCCAAGATGTTTCAAGTAAAGAATGCGGCAAAAGTGGTATATCTTCGAAATCAACCTTCTATCTTGAAGATGCAAGAAGGTGATTTGCTTACAAACCACTTGACGAAGATCAAGGATCTTCACAATTTGTATCTATTACTCTCAACTCTCTTCCTAATTCTTACCTTCTATTTGTGTCATCATTGAGTATTTCTCTTAGGGGACAGCAAATCTCCTTCGACGAACTTGTTGACTTACTTCTTCAAGAAGAGCAAACAAGGATCAACTTTGGTGAACAAGAAGATCAAGCTTTCTTTGCAAAAGGCAAAGGCAAAGGCAAGTGGAAAGGGAAGCCTTCTTTCAAAACTTCCAAAGATGATAAAAAATCTAAGGAAGCTCAAGATCAAGGCTCCAAGAAGAAGGGTAAGTGCCACTATTGCAAGAAGTTTGGGCATCACATCAAAGAATGTAGGAAGAGGCTTGCAAAGGAAAAAGAGAAAGGTAACGATACAAGTACCGCAATTATTACTTTGGAACAACAATTTGGAAAGGAGGATAATCTTTTCAATAATGATTATGCTTTTGTCACTAATAATCTCATCTCTCCTCAAGACGAGATTTCTGCCACTTCAAATCTTGTTGGTTTTTCAGCAGAAAACAGCTCATCTTCAGCTTTACAAGTTGCTGTTTTTTCATCTATTGATTGGGTGATTGATAGCGGTGCCACACACCATATGACTTATAACAAAGAAGTTTTCACAAAGCTTGTGAAAGTGCATGATGGAAGCAAAGTTCAAGGTGTTGATAACACCTCTTATCCTATCAAAGGTATTGGAGTGATCCCCATTATCTTACCCAATGGTGAGGAGAAGTACATTCGTAATGTACTTTATGTTCCAAAAATAAAAAAAGAATCTCATTTCGGTCTCTACAATTATGAACCAAGGATTGGTTGTGGAATTCAAAGAAGACAAATGTCTTATCAAAGACCCAAAGAGATCTCTTATGATCATTGCTTCGGAAACATTACGTGGTGCATTGTTCCTTGTGGATACCTATGAGCGAAGAGCTTCATCATCTTTTTGTCTTGTTGCATCAAGTTCACATTATTTGGAGTTGGCTGTATTATGGCATGCTAGGTTTGGACATCTCAACTTTGCTAGCTTGAAGATGTTGAAGAGATTCAATATGGTTGAAGACATTCCTAATATTGAGCATCCCGAAGGACATGTATGCGAAGGATGCATACTTGGAAAATTTCAAAGGCAAGCTTTTCCAATTGATGGAACTATTAGAGTTGATGGCAAATTTGATTTGTTTCATAGTGATGTATGTGGTCCAATGAGGACCGAATCCATTGGTAGGTGTAAGTACTTTGTTACTTTTATTGATAACCTTTCAAGATTTACACGGATTTATCCTATAAAGGCAAAATCTGAAGTTTTTCAACGCTTTAAGGATTTTCTAGCAATGATAGAAAACCAGTTTGGGCACTCTTTGAAGATCTTACGTACCGACCGAGGAGGGGAATATATAAAGAATACGCTCGGTACTTATCTTCAAAGCAAAGGTATCCATCATCAAATGACAACCCCTTACACACCTCAACAAAATGGTTTTGCCGAAAGAAAAAATCGCACTATCATGAAGATGGCTCAATGCATGCTCAAGGCAAAGGGCCTACGTCACAAGTTTTGGGCTGAAGCGGTTATAACGGCTGCTTACATTAGTAATCGGTGCCCCCATGATGCATATCTTGAAATATTTCCAGATTTGGTTTTGCCATCTAATCATGAAGAGAAGGGACTGCCATCAACTTCTAGTGGACAGCCCACTACTCCTTCAATTTTACAGCCCATAGTTCATCAAGAAGAACTTATTTATGGTGAAGAGTAGACTGTTGAAGACATTGGACAGCAAGGTCCAAGTTCGGAAAACATTGGACAGCAAGGTCCAAGTTCGAAACACTTTGGACAGCAAAGTGTTGACAAAGGTAAGGATGTTGGACAGCCCAAACCAATCCCTAAATGGTTGTGGGAGACTTTGCAGGACAGCAAAGTGGATCATTTCTATGAAGAGAAGACTCGCACCTCTACTAAATCAGTAGAATTTGCTGATTTTTCTGATTTTGCTCTTATTTCTATTGAGGATGGTGCAGTAGAACCTGTTTTTTATGAGCAGACCAGAGGAGTAAAACGTTGGGAGGATGCAATGCAAGAGGAGTACAACTCACTCATGAAGAACCACACTTGGGTTCTTGTTGATCTTCCACATGGGGCTGGAATCTTCATCTCTCAACAACGATACATTGAGCAGATGTTGAAACAATCTTCTTTTTTCAAGTCACCGCAAGTTAATGCATATCATGGATGCATTAGTGAAAAGTTTCATGCGAAACCTTTTCAATTTGATGTTTTAGCAAAGGCTGAAAAATTCAAGCACTCTTTGGAACTATTTTGTACTAATCAAGGAGGCAGTAAACATGTGTCAATAGTACTTTTGTTCAAAGTGTTAAGAGTGAGAATTTGTTTGGAGAGAATTTTTCGTTATTTGAAGAATCTTCTATGTCATCCCAAGCCTCTTTGAGGGACAGCTTTGATGACGCCATCGTTGATGCATCTCTTGATAGTTTGCTAAATTTTTATGATGAAGATGTTAGACAGCAGGTTCAGTCATCTTCTTTTGGTCATTTACAGCCCATTTTACATCATGAGCAGTCCATTATGCTTCAGGAACAGCCTGCAGAAGATTATGGACAACATGGTCCATGTTGGGAACATTTTCGGCAGCAAAGTGTTGAACAGCCCATAACAGTTCCTTGTCGGCTATTGGAGACTTTGCAGGACAGCAAAGAAATATCTTACTACGAAAGGAAGGCACATGCCTCTTTAAAATCAGTACCTCTTGCTGATTTTTTTGGTTTTACACTTACTCTTCATCATGACTTTCTCTTGTTGCGTGTCATGCTCACCATGCTTATGCTACATGGTCTGTAAGCATTGGCCCTATTCTATTCCACTCATCATTTGCATTATAGGTTGTGAGTTCATTGCTATAGTTGATACTAAAAAAATAGAGTGTTTTTTGAGCAATCACATTTTGTTATGTATCAAAGCTCCACCTATTACTACCCAACCCTTATGCCTCGAGGTTGCTAGTTCATAAATTTTTCCAAGTACTCGGATTCTTTGAGGCATTGAGTATCAAATTAGGGACTTTAAGGGGTAAGCTGACTTTCACATTATATGGTTTGACTATGCATACCAAGAAAACCTAGATTATGAATTTAAGACCTCCAAGATCTTTACGCAACGGCAGGTGTTTACTCTAAGAGGACAACCACTAGAGGCGGTATCCTCTTATACTTATTTGGGGTCATCCTTCGCTGGGCCAGCTTTTGGTATGAAATCCACCACGGCTAGATTGTGGAAGGGTCATGCGCTTTGCCAAATATGCTTATTGGGAGAGGTGGAGTTAGAGGAGCATTTCGGCTATAAACTCTAAAACTGTAAGCCACCGAGTATCGATCAAGCACGAGATATCGAACGCTCACATTCCACCTCGTCGTAGGATCCAATCAAGATCAACCCTCTGTGCCTTGGCCTGTGACCTAAAATCTCTAACAGATAAATACAAATCAGATTGGATCTCGGAAAAGCTTAACTGATTTACCTCTCCAATTCAGCTTAAGGCATTTGCAACACAGTTTGACGTACCTTTCCAGTACTTAACATTGTACCGAAACTCTTAAAGCAGCTTTGACCACCTGGCTTTTCGACCACGAAGGTTTACCGCATCATTAATACACTTTAATGCTTGGTCATCAGTGACTATAGTAAGCCTGGATTCGCATAAATAATGTCTCCAGATTTTAAGAGCATTAACAATTGCAAAAAGTTCCTTGTCACAGGTGCAATACCACCTTTGAGCAGAGCCCAACTTCTTGCTTTCAAAAGCACCCGGTCTACCATCCTAATATAGGATGGCTATAGCATAATCGCTAGCATCCATCTCAAGCACGTAGGGCTTGTTAGGATCGACTATGTGTAAAATCGGAGCTATAGACACACAATGTTTCAAAGTCTCAAAACTTTGATTCAACTCTTCAGTCCAAGTAGCTGGAGGACTGAACTTATTGTGTCAACTTTTCGCCCCTTTGAGGACACTCATCAAGGGTAATGCAATAATCGCATAATCCTTGATGAATCGATGAAAGAAAGTGAAGCCAAGAAAAGATTTGACTTCTCTGATGGTAAGGAGAATGGGCCACTCATGAACCTTACGGACTCTATTAGGGTCGATTTCCAACCCACAATCCGAAATAATGTGACCGAGATAAACTAGTCTTGTCTGAAAAAATTCACACTTGGATTCCTTGGCGTAGAGCTTCTCATATCTGTAACCTTATGACAATCCTGAGATGCTCCTTTAAAGTTTTACTATAGATGAGAATATCATCTACGTAAACTATTACGAACTTGTCCAGATATGGACAAAGAAGATCGTTCAACATCTGCTGGAAGGTTGCAGGGACATTAGTCAAATGACGGCAAGACTAGAAACTCATAATGGTCGTGCCTTGTCCTAAACTCAATTTTTTCAACGTCCTCACTCTTAATTCGAATCTGATGATACCCTAATCTCAAATCGATTTCGGTGAAGTACTTTGCACCATGTAATCAATCAACCAGTTCATCCATTTGGGGTAAGGGGTATCTACTTCTAATAGTTAGCTTGCTCAATTTCTTATAGTCCGCAAAAAGACAAGTTATTAATGCATTCATCCATTTCCAAAGTAGAAAGCATATAAGGAGAAGAAATATCCACGTTTCCATTAAGGTCTATGAGCAGGCCATTGTACAAGAATAACAAAGCTACGGGTTACATAGTTTTTCTTCAATGACCCATTCCGTTCATAGAGAACCACTCCTTGCCAAGTATCACATTTTGTCCAAATTCATTATGTGAAAGTCTAAATTATCATTATAGGCTTGAATTTGCAAAGGAAGATGAGGGCGTAGTGAGCTGGCTGCCACACGGACTGCCACACTGGCAGTCCCACAGCCTGCTATTTGCCAGCGTATTTTGTTCTTTCCCCTAACATTCATTTTGCCGAAACTTTTTTGAAAAAGAAAGTCAAAAAAATCAAAAACACCCCAAAAACCCTTATCTGGGGGGGGGGGGGGGGGGTGTTGTTTCCTACGACAATTCAAAATTTTACAGTTTGCTATGATAGAAGGTGTCGGTCAAGCACAAGAAACCGAACACTCACGTTCCACCCCGCCGTAGGATCCAATCCAAATCGACCCTCCGTGCCCTGGCCTGTGATCCGACCTTCAACCCTAATAGCGTCCCAAACTACCGCTAGAGCTCTCAGCCATCTCCTACCCCTAGCTATGCACATGCACACTACCATCAACCTTCTCCTAGGTAGATAGAATGAATGGTAAGTGAGATCTCCTCCCATTCTATACCTCGAAGGTAGAAGTCTCCATGCCAAGCACATATCCTTCATTACGACAAGTGGCATGCATGTGGTCCACGAGTCATTGTTTGGTCACGTCAACAGGCACAGGCCCAGTCCAATGTCCAGTTTCAAGTTAGGTTTGGGACCCAAGGGGTTGGGTCCCTAACAATTTCTTATTCAAATGTCCTGTTTTATTATGATATCAAAAAATGCTACCATTGTCTTTTTATGACTATCCAGCCACACTATGTTCACTTATTCCACATGTAGACCCTTGGTTTGTGTGGCACTGATGTTGCGCAAGATGTTCCTGCTTCGTAGACATATACGTCAGAGAGATCAGTATGGACACCAGGACTCCCGAGTCCCGACCCAGACTACCTCCATTTTTGCGAGGAGACGCTCCAGAGTAGCCCTTGAGGCTGAGACATATGAGTTAGATAAACCCTTTAAAGAACTTCATCAAGACCGATGACAATGTATTTCTTTGAGACCAAGTTTCATGGCTACCGGAAGATCTCGCCATCTAGGGCTCATGCGAGGAGACCACTATTTCCTCCAGAGTACCTACATCGTCATCTATCCTTTCTTCAACAAGGGTCCATTGTGACTTGAAATCTATAATACAACTCTGGTGGTTGCTGTTGTATAGCTATAGTTATATTGTACTTCATTGTATCCACTCAAATATATCATTCAAGAGAATAGAATACAGTTCTATCTAGTTTTACTAGTTTAGTCTTTTGATCTAGTGGTTAATTTGTTTCTGGAGACGAGACATTTATGTACTCCTTTTAGCATTTATCATACTTGAGATGTATTTATTAGTCTCATGTGCCTATTGGCATTTAAAAGACATTAACAAAGCTCTCTCTCTCTCTCTCTCTCTCTCTCTCTCTCTCTCCACCAACAGAGGAGCTTGTTACCATCACTGCTAATAGATGTACCTTGCTACCATCGCTCCATGGAGATTCCTAGAGGATTGCCATCACTCGTATCCTTTATCCTGCTTTGTGATGCCTTCAAGAAGTCCTTTTTGTCATTAATTGGGGTTGTTCTTGCAACTACATTCCAAAAAACGAAGTTTATGACATTGTGCTCTTTAGACACATTGTTTATATTGATACTGGACTTTGACGGATAGAGTTTTGTTGGTCCCTGATAGCTGAATGGCAGGATTTCTACAAGAGAGTAGATCTGTTATGGCACGCAGTGGCAGAGACTTCTTGTTGGTACCTAGTAGCAAGTTGCAACATTCATCCATTGAATTCATCTACAATGGTCACATCAATGACATGTCCAAGGCCATGATAATGTTGATACTTATGTCTGATCTCAGGGGCATGGTGGTATGAAGTTCAGAGATATACAATGGAGTTCTTGGGCCACTATCACAGCATTACGATCTATAAGCAACAATGATATATTTGTATGTGCAGCAGAATATTGAAAGTTGGCATTTTTGGACCATACAGCTGACACGCTACATAATTATTTGCGGCATCATCACTACTAGATGCAACAACTACAACATTTCACATGATACCTTCCTTGGCATTTTTTGATCCCTTGATATCACTTTATGAAGATCATGTCAAATGATGATTCACTAGTTATTCCACACTGGAATTTTTAGTTCTTAGCTTTGATTAGTTATCTTTAGTATATCAAAATCTTTTACAAATTGCCAACATTGAGGGCAATGTTTCTGTTATTTGGGGAGTGCTATGAACATACAGGAAGTATTATGGTCCCATTTACTACTTTACAGGCCCATTTATCATTCTATTAGTATATTTTTTTTAGTACCTTTAAGAAATTTGATGCAGTCTTGGCCATCTCTAATTTGGTAACATCCGGAAGGTTCCTTGGCATTCTCGAGGTAGTACATGTAGACTCTCTAATAATCATTCTACAACTCATGATTCTGATCTATTGTAAAAATAAAAACTTTGGGCAGGCCTCCAAAAGTCAAAAGGCCTATCTCAGGAAGAACCACAGTGAAATGTAAGACATGCTGTCACGTAAAATGTATGTCCGCACAATTAACCTACAAGCCTCAGCTGCTCAACGCAAACAAAAGAAGTAGCATAGGTGATTCAAGAAAAGAGAGATTTTTTTGTCTAGCACCATGAACATCACAATCTTAAGAACGAATCAAGCAATCATGTCTTTCTTACTCAAAGACTTGCACACATTTGTTTAGCCGGAAACAAGCTCTGGTCATTCTCATGTATTGAGATATAGGGGCAGTCCTTTTCACAGACACCAACAACAGAAAGCAACAGAGGACAACCTGCTGTTCCTGGAGATGAAAAAATGCCAGCAAGAAACTTCTTGACAGATGGCACAACAGTGCACCAATGACGAAACTCATCCATAGATAAAGTGGGGCCATATTCACTATCATCCTTCATTGAGAAGTTTAAAAATGCCTGAAGACTGTCATCTGGCAAAGTAGCATATAGAATCGCATCTTGAGGCCCAATTACTGTTTCCAATATTGAAAGCATAACAGCTTCCACCTCATCCCTGAAAACAATCATCAGCATTAGTTCAACTAGTAAAGATGGACAACGACACTGCCAGTGAAAGTTTCCAGTTCAGCCCGTATTTACCAGACTAAGGGAGTGCATGTGAAACTTGCAAAATCTTTGACTTTGCCAAGTATGCTAGATTAGTTTCATTGTGTGGGTTACTTCGTCAATAAGGTAAACTTAACCTACCAAAAGTATTAGGTGAGCCAAAAGATAACTCCCTGCATCTGCTATCAAAAAATTTTAGTAAATGCAGTGGTTTTTTTATCAAGGCTGATGTTCTGCACTGACAGTGTACTTCCAAAGAATAGCAAATCAGACATTGCATCAAGTTGAAAAACCAAATACCTTAAAACAACATTGTTTCTTCTTTGAACCTAGAGTGGCTTTTTGATACAGAAGCCCCAAATACATAACTTAAAAGTAAGATCGCAAAATGCCTTCATGGAAATAATTGTTTTGAGAAGATTAGCTATATTTAAGAACAAATCTAATACGAAAGGTTCTAACTCTCTCTATTAGTAGTACAATGAAAACTGACTTTTCCATTCTTAAAAAAAGTCTTACCTAAAGTTGCTACAAAGAATGTTTTAGTAATTAATACAATGAGCAAGGTAGCTTAAAAGTAAATATTAAGCATTATGCGGTCCTCTTCTTGCTCTTTTTCACCACCTTGTAAGGTTTTTTAAATTATAAAGCTTTAGGCCAAAAGTTCTCTAAAGTCCCCATATTAAGAATCTAGGTCATAATCTGTAACGAACTTAATTAGCTCTCACCTATCCTGCACTGACATTCATTCGTATACCAAAATGGCAAGTTGCAAACAATGACGGCTAGTTACATTCATGTATGGTATGTCACACACCATACGACGAAAACAAGAGCAATATTCCAATTTTGGAAGAAGGAAAAGTAGAACACATTCCTCCTCTCTGCTCCTATCCATGTATGTCAGTCCCTTTTCGTCCCCTCAGACCAGATCAGTAGGAGGATCAGCAAAAAGCTCTTCATTAGATAAGAACTCAAAACGTATCCCTAATCCTGACATGCACAACCTTCCACAAGAACATACCAGTGCACTTCATGGAGAGATCTCAGGAAATCTCTTAGACATGTGTTAAGTGCATTAAGATCTGAAATTGTTTAAAGAACCAACACAGTTGGATGGTCAAAAGGAAAAAGAACAGAAACTTGAAATGTTTTCTACAATGTGAACAAACCTATCAATTGTTTTGCTATCCATGGTATGGCAACTTTTCAAAATATGCATTGAACTTTTAGTAAAGGAATTTCTGCATACTTGTCCTAGGTTTTGAATGAGCAACTAGTATCGAAGATCATGTTTCGTCTAGGAATATCAACCTATGTATCTTAAGCCAACCCAAAATCTAGTGGCATATGAATTCAAGCTTAAATTTCCCTGAACCGCATCATCTATTTATTAGAATTTTGGCAAGACTTCCCTACTAACATGTATTAGTTCCCTCCCTTAAATATGGGCACACCACATGCATAAAAATCTTCTTATACCCACTATGTACACTACTGAAAATGAGCATGTTATGGTTCTATGATGTTTAAGCACGTCGCTGCTGCAAATGATTCCTAAAGAAAGTGAGACTAAAGGCACCTCTGTACATGGCCATCCCCATTCAGATCGAGCAATTGAAAACAAATGTTTTCAACTTCATCAGGAGAACCTCTATCATATTTGGCCTGCAATTTAACAAATACTTCATCATGTGATGCAATATGGTCTCCCAATAGCAAACTTAGAGAACTTACACTGACAGCCTATGTTGGTTTCCCTGACATTTTCATACATTCCTACCTTGAATGTACTCGCAAGCTTGCAGCATAACTCACATTGGCAATGATTCTCACAATCCCAATATGACATTGAAATACGAGATAAACTTCTGAAAAAACCCCCATCTAGGCAATTGTATTGATATCTTTTCAGTACCCAAAGGTACACAAGACTGAAAAGAGTACATTTCAAGAATGTTTATGTTGTGGGGCATAGTATGTCCCGAAACTAAAACTGAACTGAGCCTAACCAGCCTAAAAATTGACATTACAACAGTACTGAAAACATGAGATTGTAGGCAATTTAATTTGCAGAATCTATCATAAAATTAAAAGATTTATATCATCATGTGACATGCTAATTCAAAAAGAGAAGGGATGGAGGTCACTGTTGTTGTGGATAATGTCGCACAACGTGAAGGGCGTGCATGTGCACAAGTACAAGTGGAGGTATCTCAAGGTAGTGACTTTCGATGTTGCTCGTCTCCTGGTTCAAAAACATTGTTGTTCCCAGTCCCAATGTCAGAAAGGAACGGTTGCCTCATCCTTCAACTCTAACTGTACATCTATTTGAGGACAATGCTTGGAGAAAAAGGATGTGAGCATATGGTCATTGGTGCCAAATGGAAAACCTCGCATATCATAAGTGGAAAACATCCCTAGTTAGTGCAACACAATTTCAGTCCTCATATAGTATGAAGAAATAAATAAAGTGTAGTTGACGGATCTTAGAAGAGCGAATAGTATCTACATAGGAGATCAGGGTGGAAGAAAATAAAATGCTCTTCTATATCAACCTCACCAATGGTACACAACAGGCAAATCCATCTTCTCAAGGAGTCCTTGGAAGTGCCCGTCCGGGCTCATTATTCAACTGCTGATCATATTCTCACATTGAGATCTATTATTGAGGAGGCTAGATCCAGAAGTGAGGGGGTATATTACTGTTTTGTAGATTTTTGAAAGGCCTTTAATTCAGTTACGAGATGTAGATTTTTGAAAGGCCTTTAATTCAGTTACGAGACACTTACTTATCCAAAGATTACAAGACCTTGGTTTCCAATCACATACAATATTGGCGAGTACGGCTTTTTGTGAGCCATCTTGGTCAAACGGTCAACTGTGACCCATATAGTGTCATTGCCCTTTTGGGTTTTAGGCAGGCCTACTATAAAATCCATGGAGATACTCTCCCATTTACCAGCTGGTATATCTAAGGGCTGTAACAACCCTCCTGGCTTTAAACGCTCTGCTTTATTTACCCGACATTTCTGGCAACTGGTTACATATTGCTGGTCGTCCTTTTTCATACTGGACCAGAAAAATTGCCTACGAAGAAGCTCATAGGCCTTCTGAATGCCTGGGTGCCCCGCACTAGGACTGCCATTTGTGGTCGAAACAGATGCTAGCGACTTTGCAGTTGGTGTTGTACTAATTCAGAATAGACGACGACCTTTACAACTGGTGCTATGGCTAAGGCTGTTTTGAGAGCATCAAAGCTCTCCTACTGTGCGACCTCCCATATGAACTCCTTTCCCTTCCCCTTAAGAAGATTTGTCATGGGAACTGCTATCTGAGCATATTCCTTGACAAATCGTCTGTAATGTCCCACCAAACCTAGAATGATCCGAAGCTCTAAAAGATTCTGAGGTCTCAGCCAACTGAGTATGGCTTTAACCTTACTGGGGTCCATTTTAATCCCATCTGCCGAGATAATGTAACCCAAATAAGCTACTTCTTCAACGAAAAATTCACAATTAGGTTTCTTAGCATAAAGCTTATGCTTTCTAAGCAGTCGAAAGACCTTTCTGAGGTGTTTAAGATGCTCCTTCCTCGTCTTACTGTAAACGAGGATGTCATCTAAAAATACGACTACAAACTTACCCAAGTATGGTCTGAGGACACTGTTCATCAAAGTCATAAAGGTAGCTGGAGCATTTGTGAGCCCAAAAGGCATCACCTTAAACTCATAATGACCATGACGAGTCCTAAAAGTTGTTTTCGGGACATCTTCCGTTTTTATACGGACCTGATGATATCCCGATCTAAGGTCAATTTTACTGAAAAACTTAGCCCTGTCGAATTGATCAAACAACTCGTCTGCCCGAGGCATTGGGTACTTATTCTTAATTGTGAGAGACACATAGACCCCTCTTTCTTTTTCACCAAAAGGACTGGTGAGGCCCAGGGAGAACTACTGGTCCGAATTTGACCTTTCCCAAGATAATCTGTTAACTGCCTAGTTATTTCTTCATCCTCTGTTCGGCTGGCCCGATACGGAGGTTTAGAAACAGGCGCTGTACCTGGTACTAGGTTTATTACATGATCTACATGTCTGCTAGGTGGTAAACCATCCGGTAAATTTTCAGGAAAAACATCTTTAAATTTAGACAATAAAGTTTCTAATTTACTTACTTTCTGCTGTAAAGAACTAGAAATAGAAACTTCTGGAATAAACTGAAAGTCACATAAGAATACCTGATGGTCGTTATCTCCGATTAACTGACAAAGCTCTGAACTGCAGACCATAGGGTTATTGGGGACATCATGCTCCCCATGCAACTGGATTTCTCGGCCTTTATGCTGAAAGCTGAGGGTGTTCTCCTGATAGTTTCTGTGGAGAAAGGTCCTAAGTTGTAGAGCCAATCTCTCCCAAGAACAATATCTGTACGATCCAGGTGCATTATTTGAAAGTTTATTTCATCTTGATACCCCTGAATATCAAGATTTAAATTACTTACCATAGTTTCCCAAATTTTCTTGTCTTTACCCTTAGCTAAGGAAACTATGTACTATGCTGACTAGGTACTTCTGGAAGTCTGAATTTTTTAACTAGGGTGTAGTTGATGAAATTATGGGTTGCCCCATCATCAACCATGACTCTAACTGACTGGTTGCCAACTTTCTCATGCATACGTACTAGGTCATGCAGCCCAAAGCTGAAAGGTCTCGCTAGCATTGCAGAAGTTAGTTGGCAACAGTGTTCATGGTCTTCATGGAGTACTTTTATCTCGGAGGCTACCGAGTCACTTGGGAAACTTACTGTCTGAACAAAATGAACTTGTTTTTTATCTTTCTTTTCTTTTTTATTGAATGGCCCCTTGGGACACTGTCTGACTGTGTGTCCCTTGCCCATGCACACAAAGCACAAACGTTCTTGTTTGGCTTTCTCAAAATCTTCCGGTTTTAAGGGTTGTATGAGCGATGGGCGTTTCTGAGGAGCTTCACTCCTGACTTTATCTTCTTTTTTTCTTTTTAAAAATTTCTTTTTAAATTGAAAGTCTTTCTGAGGAGGCTGCTCAGAAAGAGGCTGCTGTCCCGCCTTCTTTCTACCCACTGAATCATCATAGATTTGAGCATATCTAAGAGCTTGCTCTAGGGTAGTAGGCGAGTTTCTCTGGACCTCTACTTTATATTCATCTCTAAGGCCACGGACAAATCCTCAGACTTTCTGATAGTCATCCATATTTTTTATCTTTAAAATTGCTTCTCGATACTGCGAGATATTGGATTAAGGATTTGTCCATTACTGTTTTTTCCCAGGCTTCCCAGGCTCTATCAAGTTCATTTTCTGGTAGAAATTCTCTTAGCAACGCTTCTTCAAAAGCCTTCCATGACCGGGGAGTCTGCCCAGTCTCCTGGAGGTTTAACCACCACGTATAGGCCATGGGCCCTAGGGAAAGACTGGCCTCAATAGCTTGCAAATGGTCAGGGGTCTGTTTAAGAGCATGGATGTTCTTCCATTTGTTGAGGAAGGTATGTAAAATATCTGCGTTTCTATCCATCTCTTCCCCAATAAAAGTAGGAGGCTTTAAGTCTTTGAAGACACTGGGATGAGCCCGAGTAGGCTCACCCAAAACTGATGGGAGTGGAGAAGGGGATGGCTGAGAAGTGGATGGGAGGCTTCCTTTCGCGGAATTCGAAATTAAACTTTTGAATTCGACGAACGAGTCATCCACACTGGACTTGAAATTGGCAAGAGCCAGTTTTAGTTCATCCACCTCCAAGTGGAGATACTGCTCCTTGGTAACCAATGTGAAAGATTTCAGATCCTTAAGATCCAATCTACTTGAATGATCTTTGGTTAGAAAGAGAAATACACTACCAATTTCACCAATGTAGAAAAATCAGCATCTACACACAATTTGAGATGCAAACACTAATAGAACTTGATCAAACTTGAATGAAATGATTATGTATTGTTGCTGTCCGTACAAAACCAGCAAGCTACTGTATTTCACACGTGTAGATCCAAAAATAGCAAATATAGATCATTCTACACATAGAATTGCAAGCAATGACCAAGATAGTGCACCAATGGATAGTAGAACCCAAGAGAACCATGTATAAGCATGAAATGAGATAGAGAAGAGAGAAGATGACTCTCTCCACGAGTTACATCCTTTTATAGCAGGTCCAAACCCTATTTGGCCACTTGGCTTTCCCACCAAAATGCTAACCCTACCAATTTTGGGTCTAGATTCAATGTACCCAACTTATTCAAATTGAATCTACTCAAACTCGCATTCTATCTTTCCCACACTTTCAAAAAGTGTTTATTCAAATGAAATTTAGACTAATGAACTTTGAAAAGTCAACCTCTAAGTCTAAAACAAGTTTTGGCCTCAATATGCCAAATATGGAAATATTGCAAAATGTGATGAAACTAGTTGAATCTTTCACACTCCCTCTTCAACTAGTTTTAGCATAGACTTTGATAATACTCCAAGTGAAGTCCTATGCTTCATGAACAAGTCTTTTCCCAATGCTTTGGTGAAAATATCAGCTACACATTCCCTTGAAGACACATGTTGAAGCTCCACCTCCTTTGCAATGACTCGCTCCCTCACAAAATGATATTGTTGAGAAGATCTAATGACTTCTATTCCTAAAATGTAATGCAAATTACCAAAATCATGCACCTCAAAGTCCTTCTTAAGAGCATTCTTGATATCCTCCACATCTTGATTGTCTCCACCACTCAAGATGATATCATCCACATAGATTAGCAAGATGGTAACATCATTTCCAGCAAACCTATAATAAAGTGAATGATCATACTCACTCATAACAAAGCCTTGAGAGAGTAAAAAAGTGTTAAGCTTAGCATACCAACTCCTTGGTGCTTGCTTAAGGCCATACAAACTCTTTTGTAGAAGACACACATGACTTGGCTTTGTTGATGAAATGTAGCTCTCGGGTTGCTCCATGTATACTTCTCCTCAAGATCACCATTCAAGAATGCATTTGAAATGTCCATTTGCCATAGATCCCATCCATAAAGTGTAGCAAGTGAAATGATGACTCGAATGCTTACCATCTTTGCCACGGGTGCAAAGATCTCATCATAGTCAATTCCTTGTTGTTGAGCATATCCTTTTGCCACTAACCTTGCCTTGTACTTGTTGATAGATCCATCTTGGTTTGTCTTCACCTTGAAGATCCATTTGCATCCAATAGCTTTCTTGTCCTTAGGCAACTCCACCAATCTCCATGTTCCATTCTTCATAGGAGCTTGATACTCGAGATCCATTGCTTGGATCCACTCCTCTTCTTTCCTTGCTTAATCTACACTTGTAGGATCATCCAAAGAGGTTAGGAAAGCAACATAATTTCCAGAAACTACCTGCTTAGCCTTTTGATCATATGTGAGCCTTGAAGGTACTTGTCTTTCTCTTGATGTTCTCCTTGGCTTTTGACTTGATGAAGGTCCATCATCACCACCATCCAAAGTAGGATCCTTCTCATCAACATCAAGAATGTTAGATCCATCTACTTTACCATCAATTATGCTTGAAGACACCTTTGGAATGTTTCCCTCATCAAAAATGACATCTCTACCAACAATCACTTTGTTAGTAGAAGGAATGTAAACCTTGTAGGCTTTACTCACCTCACTATATCCAACAAAAATACCTCTTCTTGAAGATGGATCCTCCTTGGTCCTATCATCAAGAGTAATGTTGACATAGCATGTGCATCCAAAGGTTCTTAGAAAGTTGACACTCGGCCTCCTCTTGAATAGCATCTCAAAAGGTGTCCTTCCATCCAAAATAGCACTCGACCACCTATTGCACAAGAAATTGGCACACAACAAAGCTTGATCCCAAAATGGTTTGTCAAGATTAGCACTTAACCTCATAGCTTTAGCACTTTCACATAAAGTTCTATTCTTCCTTTCAGCCACTCCATTTTGTTGTGGGGTCCTTGATGTTGTATACTCCCTCTTGATCCCATGCTCATCACAAAAGGCCTTGAACTTGTTAGATATGTACTCACCACCATTGTCACCTCTTAAGCACTTGATCTTTGTGGAAAATTGGTTCTCCCTTGCATTCTTGAACTTGACAAAGACATCATACACTTCATCCTTGCTCTTTAGTAGATAGATCCAACAAAATCTACTAAAATCATCAATGAATGTTACATACATCTTAGCTCCACTATTGCTAATTGTAGTAAATCCATGAATATCCGAATGTACAAGTTGAAAAGGCTTTGTAGATCTAGAAATAGATCTAGTATAAGGTAGTCTATGTGACTTAGACAAAGCACAAGACTCACAAGCATGCTTGTCATTACTTAAGGAACTTGGAAGACCAATCACAACTTTCTTCCTTGCCATTACCTCCAATGACTTGAAGTTGAGGTGTCCCATCCTTTTGTGCCAAACCTCTTGAATAGAAATTTGCTCCCTTGCAACACATCCAACTTGGTTAGCAATAACACAAGCATCAAGTTTGAACAACTTCCCTTGCCTTTTACCTTTTCCAATCAAGACATCCTTCCTTTTGATCAAACAAGCATCTCCATTAAACTCCACCTTGAGGCCCTTACTTAGCATTTGACTCACACTAAGCAAATTCTTAGTAATAGATGGAATAAACAAGACATCCTCCAAACGAACATTCCTATTTGTAGAGAGAGAAATAGGAATTGTGCCAATCCCTTTGATTGCACACTCACCATCATTGGCCGTGTAGATCACCCTCGTCATCTCCATATGCCAACAAAGAAGTGAAGTACTCTTTGTGAAAGGTCATGTGTGAACTTGCTCCACTATCAATCCACCAAGGATCTAGATCTCCATCATTAGCAAGCATACATGAAGACATCACAAAAGCATCATCATTTGCATCTTGCACATCCAAACCATCCTCATCAAGAGTAAGATTACCTTGCTTGTCTCCTTGATCTCTCTTCTTCTTGTAGCACTCACTTGCAAAGTGTCCTTTGATACCACAATAGAAGCACTTGAGCTTTGATCTATCCTTCTTTTTGCCACTTGAAGAAGCATCCACTTGATCTTGCCCTTAAGACCACTTGCTTTTGGTTTTGCCCTTGAATTTGCCCTTTTTGAACATAGCATCCTCTTGAAGTGTTGATGTAGCTCCACCTCTTGCTTGAAGCCTATATTCCTCATTGATCAAGATCTCTTGAAGATTCATCAAACTTGGCAAAGTCTTTTGAATAGCAATACTTTGAACAATGTTAGCATGAGCATCCAACAAGCCATTAAGAATCACTTGAATAAGCTCTCCTTCCTTAATGCTTTCATCTATGCAAGCTAACTCATCATTCAATGCTTTCATTCTCAAAACAAAAGTACTTGGACTTTCTTCATTCTTTTGCAACAAGAAAAGATTTGCCTTCTTAGAGTCAACACTCTAGAAGTAGACTTGGATTCATAAAGCTTCTTCAATGAATTCCAAGCTTCCAAAGATGATGTACACTTACCAACTTCCTTGAGAAGTTCATTGGTAACATTCATCTTTATCATGTGTAGAGCCTTCTTGGCCCTCTTGTCATACCTCAATTGATCTTGTTGTGTTGCTGGTCTCTCCTCCAAACCTACAACAATATCCAAAACATCATTCATCTCAAGAAGTGACTCCATCCTCACTTTCCATAATGAATAGTTACTTGAGGTAAGCCTATCATTGGCTTCCAACATGACTCCAATTGAGGTTGCCATGTAGCAATGACCTGATCTTCTCTTTCAACCTGCTTCGATGCACAAAGCACTCCTTTGAACAACAACAAATGCTTTCAAAAGAAATCACCAAGATTTGAAACTATCTCACAAATTCTCTTCTAGCACTTATCCAAGCAAATCAACACATAGAATCATGGAATCTTGATCAACCTATGATCTATCCTCATTCTAATGACTTCTGCCACTTCCTATGATTGAAACACACTCAAATGAAGTCCAGCAACCTCACTATCTAGAGATCCAATCAAAATTAGGGTTTTGACAAAATCACAAAAAATTGACTATTCCAAATCTACATGCAAATGCTGAAAATTTGATATGCAATCTATAAGCCACCACTTAGGCTCAACCAATGATCCAAAAATCGGCCAAATCCAACATGTGAATTCAAAAATCGGAATTGAACAAGTATATTGACCTATTTAGTGTTTTGATCTAAAAAGGCAATGATATCGCCCTCTGATCTCATAGTAAACTGGACATGTGAAAAGGAAATGCTCCTCTGTCTGAATGCCATGTAAGATATAGAAAAATATCAAAATAAAAAAAAAATTGTTTATTTGCTTGCCCACACCACTCCCAAGGCCTCCCCAAATTGTGTGTAGATGCTGATTTTTCTACACTGGTGAAATTGGTAGTGTATTTCTCTTTCTAACCAAAGATCATTCAAGTAGATTGGATCTTAAGGATCTGAAATCTTTCACATGGTATCAGAGCTTGTGTTTCAGGTTATGAAGGAGGAAATCAGATCTATCAATGATTTGGTGAAGATATCAAGTCTAGAGCATGCTAGAGAGGATTCTACACCAAAATCACTAATAGAACTTGATCAAACTTGAATGAAATAATTATGTACTGTTGCTGTCCGTACAAAACCAGCAAGCTACTGTATTTCACACGTGTAGATCCAAAAATAGCAAATATAGATCATTCGACACATAGAATTGCAAGCAATGACCAAGATAGTGCACCAAAGGATAGTAGAACCCAAGAGAACCATGTATAAGCATGAAATGAGATAGAGAAGAGAGAAGATGACTCTCTCCACGAGTTACATCCTTTTATAGCAGGTCCAAACCCTATTTGGCCACTTGGCTTTTCCACTAAAATGCTAACCCTACCAATTTTGGGTCTAGATTCAATGTACCCAACTTATTCAAATTGAATCTACTCAAACTCGCATTCTATCTTTCCCACACTTTCAAAAAGTGTTTATTCAAATGAAATTTAAACTAATGAACTTTGAAAAGTCAACCTCTAAGTCTAAAACAAGTTTTGGCCTCAATATGCCAAATATGAAAATATTGCAAAATGTGATGAAACTAGTTGAATCTTTCACAACCAATTTGTTGAGTTCTTTGGCGAATTGTTCTTGTTCCTCCACTTCCATAGGTTCTTTCTCCTTACTGAACCTCAGAGATTCCGTTTCTAATTCATCAATGCCTTTTATCGGAAGTTCATCAGGTCCCGGAGAAGTGGTCATTTTATGAGGTAGAAAAAGAGTGTCTGACGTTCCTTCTTAAAAAAAAGTCGAAAAGACTATTAGAACTGTACAAAGGAGGGAAAAGAGACTTAGCTGTTTCTTATGTACTTCCAAAGAGAGAATAAAAAAGAACCCTCTCAGCTCTTCTATGACTATTAACAGACCTGCTGTCCAGAAAAACCAGCAACCAGGGTGCCAAAATACAAGCAAATTTCTGATTTCTTTTGCTCCTTACCCTCGCTGTCTGAGTAGTGGTCTTTCTGCTCTGGAAACTCAGAAATTTAAAGCTAAAAAGTTCTGGAAATTTCTGATTTTTGACAAGAACCTCCCTCGCTGTCAGACTTGCAACTCAAGTACTCCAAAAAATTCAAAATTGGAGTCAAAAACGGATCTGAAAATCCAGAATTTGAGAAGGCTACTGCTCGCTAATCTGGCTTTGATCTGACTGCTGTTTCTGATCTTCTACAGATTTGTAAGGCTTGAATCTGTGGGGACAAATCAAATCTGATTTTTATAGACCCTCGCTGGCCCTGCTGCTCCCAACTGGCAGAATTTGAGGCACCAAAGGTAACACAACACGTGAAACTTTTAATTGTTGACCCTCGCTGATCTGCCTGGAGAATGACGGCTAATCCACCTCAAGATCTTCTCAAAAAACAGCTATTCCAAAACTTAGCTACCTGTCCAGCGCTGACCCTGCACACTAAATTCTATCCCAAAAGCACTCAGATTTCAAGAACTGACTATCTGAAACAAGGATAGATGCCTGATCCTACAGCGATGGACCTGTTCTACCAATCCCTGAAAGTTGGAAGATGTTGTATACATTCTAATAGATTTCTCTCATGCTGAAAACTAAGCTCCCAAAGATGGAGATGGCTCTGATACCAGTGTTAGAAGTCTCAACATCACAGTAGGGCAAACACTAACTGGACCACCCAGCCTTGCCTACTCCCTGATATGGAGCAAACCCCTCCTAGCTTAGTTGTGAGAACTGGTAGCATGCATACTGCCAAGTGTCGGCCACGTGGCACTGACGTGGCCAACTGCATGTCGGGACCCAACATGGGGCCCTATCCTGCTGACAGGGTCCCTATGCTATGTTAGGCCTGCCATGTCTATGGACCGTGCCGGGGCACACTACTCACATTGTCTTCCTCTGTTGGACATACACTGGACACGTCCCTGACTGTGGTATTTGACCTCATGTGTTCTCTAGGGTTCGGCACTGGTTACGTGCTCGTAACACTAGATGAGGATTCCCTCCTCCTTTGAAATCTGCATTCAGATAATATCGTGCCTTGATCTCATAGTATGTTGGACATATGAAGGAAATGGTCCTCATCTTCAATCTCCCCTAGTGTACAAATCAAACAAATCCTATCCTCTCTATGTATGCTATGAAGATGTCCCATCTCAATCTGTAGCTGATGTGATAAGACTTTTTAACTGTCCTAGTATAAATCTCAACCCATGTGATAATCTAGTTTTGATGTGTCTAGGGCGAATATGGCAGCCTGCACAATCAACCTCCATGAAACGAGATCTATAATAGAGGGATTTCACCCCAAGATATCCATCCCAATCTCTACACATAAAATCTGTATATAAACTGGCGAACATAGTGTTAGAGTGTGATGTGTTTTACAATGCGACGAAGTCGGATGGTTTTCAATGTTATGGGATCTCTTGGCTATGGTGCAAAGTTCAAACTTATCAATTTTTTAGACTTTGAATTCTTAGTTTTAGCTTTTTTTGATATTTTTCAAAAAGCAATAATGCATGAAATAGCCATGAAAACCATATGATAATAAAGGGATTCGGAGATTTTTTTTAAAGGGAACTATCCATAATCTTCCTCGACAAAGAGCGGTGGATCATAAGATAGAATTAGCATTCCATTTCTTGGCAAAGTTATAGGCTCAACAAGAAGGAGATAGACAAGGTGGCTAGAAAAAATAGAGGAGAATGTTAAAATGAAACACATTAGTTCTTCTTGCAGCACTTATGAAGGATCATTGTGAACAACCAAAACTCTCTAAGCTGCTCAACTCCTGAAGGCCGGTGTGTGGAATGATCCTCCCAACCATAGGTACCCCCCCTCTTGAGTCCACTACCTGCTATTCCTGTCAACATACACGAGGTACCCCCCCAGTGGTTGATCAGGCCACCTGGCTTACACACTGCATGCAACCTGTGAATAGTGAGTGACTCATGGGATACCACCCCCATACCTCGTCATTACCGATGACACCAACTGGTCACCCCGACTACTTGCCGGCTAGCACTAACAGCTAGGGCCCCGACGGTTACACGACCGCATCTCTGACAGCTTGTCAGACGGTCTCACCAGATCACGAGATTTCGTGATACATCGGTTCCCACTTGGAAGCGATGCCCTTCCCGGTCACTGACCCTTGCCAACTTGGCCTCAGGCCCTCTGAGTGACCGGTCATGCCGAGGTCATGTCAGAACTAGACTGAGTCGTAACAATCCTTCCCTCTTCTGGCAAGTCATCGGTCCTACAAACACTGTTGCGTCTCCCAGGTAGCATCAGACAATGGATGCCCTTTCCAAGCCAATAGATACTCTCGGAGAAGACGATTCCTCAACCGTCGCTCTCTCCGATCTAGGACTCTATCTGGCCCATAATCTGTAGTGTCTTTCTCCTCCATAGAAACTAGACCTTCTACCAAATTATCGCCATCGTGCAAACATCGCTTGAGTTTGCTAACATGAAACACTGGATGCACCTTGCATCCCACAGGTAGCTGTAGCTTATAAGCCACACCACTAACCTTCTTGATAATCAACCATGGTCCACAAAACCTAGGAGATATCTTGGCACACCTTCCTGTGCGTAGCACCTTCGACTTCGGAGGGACTAGTAAATATACCCAATCTCCTACCTCAAATTCCCTGTAGGTACGGTTCTCACGAGCATAACTCTCTGCCCTGGCCATAGCCCTGGACAAGTTATCCCGTGCCATCTCTAGCCTCTGCTGCATCTGAGTCAAAAAACTCTGCAGCGCTAGGTACCTTCTGTGGAATGCCTATGGTAGCAGGACTCAATGGCCTAAAACCATAATTGAGCTCAAATGGACTCAATCCCGTGGACGCATGTCTCTTATCATTATACGCAAACTCCAATAGTGGTAAATGCTTTACCCAGTCTGTTTGCGGACCATTTACATATGCTCTAAGCATATCCTCTAAGATCTAGTTCACTCTCTCCGTCTGGCCATCCGTCTGAGGATGCTCAGTACTACTCATCCGCAACTATGTTCCCAGCTTGGCGAACACCTCAGTCCAGAAATTTCCCGTAAACTTGGGATCCCTGTCAGAGACAATGGACCTAGAAAGACCATGTAACCTGACTACATTCTGGATAAACAACTCAGCAACTTGGGGAGCTGTGACCTTCGTGGTCGTTGCGATGAAGTGAGCCATCTTAGAGAACCTGTCTACCACTACCATAATGGAATTGAATCCCTTCTGCGTCTTGGGTAGACCAACAATAAAGTCCATAGAGATGCTTTCCCACCTTCCTGTAGGTATCTCTAAAGGGTGGAGCAAGCCCGGAGGACTTACTCTCTCGGCCTTGTTCACTTGACAAGCCGTGCAACGCTGGACGTACTCCCTGACGTCTCGCTGCAATCGTGGCCAAAAATAATGTCGTCTGACTAACTCAGTAGTCCTATCAATACCCGGGTGCCCTGCACAGGGACTATCATGGAATTCATGAAGAATCCTACGACGTAGGCCCTTCAAGTTTGGCACGAAAACTTTTCCATTTCTCAATAACATACCTTCCTTCACGATATGTTAAATATGTCCCAGTGTGTGTCTCTACGGGAGCGACAGCCTCGGCTGACTCTTCCGCATGATCAAAAACCTGGCGCGCCGCAGGCCACACACGTTGACAATGTGGATCGTCCTGCTGAGCCTTCTTGATCTCCTCCATGAGATCACTATCAACTACAGTAAAGCTCATCTGATGCAGTATCCGAGATAGTGCATCGACGACCACATTTAGCTCTCTCAAGTATCTGTAGGCTAGAACGATCATTGATCAATTGCTAATTGATTATAAAAACAAAAATTAAAACTTATGTAAATGTAGTATATATCTTTTGTAAAATACAAATAATAATTTTTGTTATGTCTGTTTTCAAGCCTTAGCCCAATGCTTCTTTTTGAATCGATTCAAACTAGTTTGAATCATAATCGCCAATCGTTCATTAAAAATTGCAATTTGAGAAAACATTGGCTCCACTATTGCAAATTGCTATACCTATTAAGCCATATCTTGTTAAGATGGATACCAATGTTTTGCACTTGGAGTATAATTGCTCCAAGATGGCAAGTCGGCTGCCTTTGAAAGCAATAATGTTATGGATATACATGTCCATATGATGGTCGTTACAGGCATCACTAATACATCATCATGGTGCCGCTAGGGTCATTTACACTGACACCACTTTCAGGGTATTAGCATGTTCTTTTGACATAATTATTGGTGGACACGCTCTTTCTATTGTATTTGAAAGGCCCACGAACACTATTTTACTATCCACTTCATTGGCTTCCTTGTAGTAGGGCGCTTATGGACTTGTATTTTTTTTTCTTGTTGGCCATATTTTGAAAGCCCTAATTCCAAAATTCCTTACTTTCAAATTTTTGGAAAACTCATCTTTCTCATCCTTTTTCACAACAAAAGTTTAAAATAATCACATGTAAGACGGAGCTAGGGTGAAGCAAGACTATTGATCCAAGTTTCACGTCAAATGGAGCCCTACATTAAAAGATATTGCAGATTTCAGTTTTCTTCTTAAAAAGGCTACAGCTTTTCTCAGTTTTCATTTTTTGGTTGTTTTTTTTTGCATATGTGATCGGATCTTGTTATTTCGTATCATTCTTTGATCCTTATTTGTCTTTCCATTTTGAACGTTTAGAAGCGAAGCATTGCAAAAGTCAACTGTAAAACTGGAATAATCTGTTTTCTATTTTCAAAGATTTTATTTTGAATTCTATTTTTGGATCTTTATATTTATTTATAGTCTTTATCTCTCAAAAAGTTCGTTGCACTTTACGATTTGCCAATCAAATAGCTTTTTCTTAAGTTACTACACTTTGGAGTGGTGACCTACTTCGCTCGCTTTTGGCAGTCTCTTCACCACCTATTGTTTGCAGGATTATCTGCTACCATTGGGCAATTTCTTCTCTTGGCAAATCCTCCTACCCTAGATCTCCTAAAAATGGCATTCGACACATGGAAATTAGCCCTTAGACCCATTAGCAGTACCCTAGTGTATAGACATGCATTTAAGAGCTATAAAAGTAGTCCTACCACCATGTGCCCCATATGGTCCCAATAATGTACAAAAACGTGATATCTGATTGATCCACTACTTTATAGGAACTCTATCCAACAGATTCATTTGAAGACCTAATGTTTACAAATATAAGCACGTCACTAGCATACTCTTTTCACATAGAACCGCATGGCACAACATCACCCAAGTTATGATGAGGAAACCAACACATATATGCTTTACCAAAGCTTAAGTCGTAGGAAGTTGATAACAATTTGTGTGGCATCACAATAAGGTTACTTTTATGATGAGGAAACCAACACAAATCATAGGAAGTTAGCAAGAATTGATGTGGCATCACAGTAAAATTACTTCAATTTTTTGGATAGCAATGGGTACACAACTCTATTACCATAAACTATGCAGTTGGGAGATGTGATGCCTTTACATTAATAGAAACTTGATGCGTGAAAGATATAGATGTTTCTAACAAACGAAAGGTAGTTATTGAGATGCTTCCGTACTGTAGATGCAAAATGTATATGAGTACCAATTCTCTATTAAAGTATCTCATTTTCTGGCATCTGTTGAATTCAGTCAGCATGAGTCTTAACAAAATCTACAATTCTGCTCAAAGCCTTTTTATGCATTCATATAATCTGCTTCTACAAAACCAGAATAAAAAATAGCAACAAATGGCAATTACCTTAAGGAGAAAAGCTTGATACTCGCTAACTACGCAAAAGAAAACTCATATCACAAACTCTTGCAAATAGCTGTACCTTCAAAATTATGAAGTCCTCATAGTACAGCCGTTGGTCTTTCCGCAACTGTGTTGCAAGATTGAATAAACGGGCTCCAAGGGAACCATGTATCCCATAATATACCTGCATGGTGGAATATATATCATGCATGTAGTTAATCTTTGAATTTACACTTAATTCATGATGCAACCATGTAACATGTTTATGATGTGGCCTTTTCTTTGATTTTCTTATCGCATAGCATATGCTAATGCTGAGAAGAGCGGATGAGCAAATAATTTGGCTTCAATATGATCGATTCATCAACATATTAGGGCTTTGCTCTTCTTCAGCTATTAAGGTTCATATTGATGTTTGTCTTCATAAAACATGATTTTTGAAGGCACTTGAGAGTTGTACGTCATATTACGATTTTAGACTTGTTGTGAACCTATTGAATGCTAATACATAGTCTATTTTATAAAGTCTAACATATCAACACATTTTGGGCATCTCAAAGGCTTCATATGTGTCATACATATGGAATGTAATTTTGACGTTAACAAATAAATCACATCTTATCATGAAATAGGCCTAAACCCCAAAACCCAAGGCCATTCAGGGGGTGCCAAAATGAAAGAGGAGGAAATTTTGCACCTTTTTGAAGCATTCTCCTGCCAATGTTTGATGTTACAAAGCTTTTTTCCATTCATCAACAAGAGCAATGGGTGGTAGTGACAAGGTTATCAGTATAAAGGTTAGGTTTTATAACCTTTTCTGCTTCTAGTACTTGCCTAAGATATTTCTACATGTCATTGTGGAGAATATCCCCACTTATTTCCCTGCTCCTTTTGTATTCACCTCTTTTAACAATTAGCAATAATAAACAAGTGCTTTGGTTTCAATGTGTTCTCTATAAATCCCTGTGGCTATGTACGTATGTCTCATTGATTGTTCATAGGTTTCTTCATTTGTAGTTATATGCTATCTAGTAGCTCTAGAGACTCACAAGCTGCCTTGTTGAATATGTCCTGTAGCTTCCTAAAAGTTTCCCTTAAGGGCCTTTGGAACAGTATAAATAGGATATCTTCTAGCCATTCACCAGCTGATGTTTCTATTTTCATGAGTATCTTTCTAGGATATGCTTAGCATTGTTGCTTTGTAGGCAAGTTCAAATTTTGTTGCTCCATGTGATATTTACCTTGTGATCTTATTAATTTTGCCTACTTGCATGGCCATTGTTTTGTTTCTCCATTATGTTGCTATTAGATTTTTGTAGCCCAATGCTACTTCACAATGACTTTGCATCCAGCAGTCCGCACTTCCTCACATCCAGTGAGGTTTTTGGGGCTTTTTGCAGCATATTATCTAGTACTCCTTCCTCTAGTAGGAGCCAACATTTTGTTAAAAATGGAGTTAATTTATGATGATGGGAATTAGTAATGCAAGCTTGCACGTAGGTGGCAAAGCTTGTATTGTCGTAACGACCTGACCACGGATCACTCAAAATACTGAGAAGAAATTATGCAAAAATAAACACAAAAGATGCATGAAAAATGTATTTCTCATTAAATCCACATACTGTTTGCAACTGTTTTGGCTCTTTTTTCTTATCAGTGTCAACATACTCATCGAAGATCACACCCCTACTCATTATAATCTTCATGCCAACTACATCAAACAATTTCTATCCCTTCTCTTTTGTAGGATACCCTATGAAAACACACCTAATGGACTTGTTGTCCAGCGTCTTCATGTTCTCATTAAGAATGTGAGCAAATGTTGTACATCCACACTCTCTCCTATACGTCAAGCTTAACTCCACTGTACACCTCTTTAGGTGTCCTACCATCCAAAGCCTTTGTTGGTGACCTGTTTTGCAAATAAGCCATTGTTCTTGCCCCTTCAGCCCAATAGACATTTGTCAAAACCTTGGCCTTCATCATAATCCTAGCACTTTCAACCAAGGTTCGATTTTTCCTCTCAATAATGTCATTCTACTGAGGAGTGTAGGTATAACAACCTCCAAGACCTTTGCTAGGAAGCTAGTTCACAAAGCAAAAGATAGAAAATGGATAGTGGAACAAACCTACCCAACCAACCTAGATCCAATAAATCTAGCCCCCAAGCTACGAACCACTAGCATCAACTTACTAGTACAAGTGAGAGATCACTCCAACAGCATGCAGCTACAAGCTCACAAGATCAAGTGTCCCCTTGGAAAGACCTATGGGTATACTTAAACTCCAAGGCCCTTCTCCAACTGGGAGTGCGGACCTGGAACACCCCATTAGGACACATCGGCAGCCTAACTAGGCCAAATCTATCACTGCTTGATGAGTCACTGCTAGTTCCATATAAATCCACCATCAAGGGTTTGAGGCCTCCAAACCATTACTTATAAATAAACACCATGAGGGCCCCTACTCACAAGCCATGACGTTAGATGGTCAAAAAAGTGCGTTAGCGACGGAGATGGGAAAAGGGTGAAAAGACGCTCAAGAAAGGAAAAGGCGTCAAAAACGGGTTAAAGGCTTAAAAAACTGCAAAAAGGTGGAAATCATGAGAACATAGGTGGAAATGGTGGCACTGAGTGTGTAACAGGTGGCTGTGAGAGCTGATGAAGGTTGGTGAGAAGTTTCATCGCAATTCGATAACGTTGAAATTTCGTTGGATTTTTTGGCAGAGCTTCGCTGAATGAAGTGCCAAATGACTCGAATTTCTCCCTTATATAGCGAAAATTAGAGTGCGTTTCAGGATAAGTGCACTTTCCCCATAATTAATATACAGGTTGAGCTAGGCCTTCTGACCTCTCACAAGATTTTTCTCCCAAGTCAAGTATAACTAACTATGGTTAGCTAAAGGCATGACAGTAGGCAATGGTCAATTGCCTCCCCTAATCTCATTCTCCTGACAAATTGTCAAACTCAATATAATTGAATTCACCACCCCTCTATCCATTCTCAAAACTCTAATCCTTTGCCAAGTTGTGATTCTCAATGAAGTAACCAACTGTCTATGACTTGTGCTTCATAAAAGAAATCCAGCACTTCCTAGAAAAATCATCAATGAAGAAAATGAAGTATATTGATCCTGCAATTGATTGTGTTTGCAATGGTCAACACAAATCACTATGGATGAGCTCTAAACTCTTCGCCAAAACGTGACCTAGAGTGCTTGCCCATCAAGCAAGCTTTGCAAACAACTGACTCACTAGCAATCCTCGAAATCCTTTCACCGTTTCTTTATCGAACAACAACTTAATCCAAATGACCAAATCTCTCATGCCAGATTCAGCTTTGATCATCCTTTTGTGTAACAAAAGCTTGTTGATCCACCATGGATTCAAGCTTGTAAAGCTTCCCATCTTCCCTAACACTTGTCGCAATCACTTTGAAATTTCTCCATGTCATTTATAAGGAACTTGTCCTTATAAAATTCTACTTTCATATCATTATTGGTTATGCAACCAACTAATAGCAAGCTCTTTGCAAGATTGGGAGTGTAGATAAAAAGCACCTTTCCACGTCTATCCAAGTGGATTGGCACACTCCTATGCCCTTTGATGTGCTATGTGTTGTTGTCTCCTAGCACTTCTTTTGTTTCCAATACCCTCATTGTCATAAGATGAGAACCACTCCATATGATTTGCATACCAATCATCATTCCCTAAACCTGAATTCTTTGAAACAGTGCATAAGCAGCACTCATCAACTACTTTTTCATCCACATAATTTTTAGTTTGGTGATCGCCCCTATTAGCAATATGATTACTAGCTCTCCCCCTGTCTCATATACTTTGTGCGAACTTCTTAATTCAACACTGCTTCAATGTGTCCTAGTTTGCCACGATGGTAACGACCTCCAAATTTGCATTCATCTTGAATCTGCTTTAACCTACATTATGATGAGTTATGCCCTCACTTCCTACAATTGAAGCAATACCTCTCTTAATTCACCTTGCCTTGACATGGGTTCATTCCCATGCCTTTGCCTCAGCTTCTAAAAGCAATTGTCTTCACTGCTAGTGCTTGATCCATAGTGCTTCCTCCTTGATTCGTGCCAATTTGCCACAATTCTTCTAGTAGAAGTACCCCTATGCCTCCTCAAAAGATAGCATTGATTTCCTGATCATGAGCATGGTCACCAAGTGTTGATATGTTGATGGTGTTGTAAAATGATGATGCTAGAATAGCTTGAAATTATGAACTAAGGAACCTAGTAATGTTGATTTCAAGGTCTACTTGATCCTAACATAACTAGGAATGGAAACTTTGGACCCAATTATGACCATGTACCATGTACTTATTTATTTAACTAGGTTTATAAGTTCAACAGATGGGAGCCCCCATTCAATGTGATGTTGACCATATCAACATCCTCCACTTTTTCAACTACTAAAATCAACTAATCATGGACATCCTTGATCCATGTCAAGTAGTCAATCATTGTTTCACTTTTCTTCTTCCCTTCTAATAGGCTCCCATAAATCACTCATCACTAGCAAATTTTGCATCTTGAACTTCCACATCAGGATTCTTGCCATGGAGCTTGCTCAAACCAGAAGCACGAAGACATCCATCCTTGTGCCCATTTCCAAAGCAAAAGCCACACTTGTAATTCACCTCTTGTAAGAAAAATCAGAAGATCAAAATGAATCCAAAATAAGAATTTTGCTGCAAATTTGGCTAATGTCATCTCTTCCCACTTTTTTAATCTGATGCTCCACTTGAAAGTTACAGGAATTTGAAAAAATTTGCCTTAGAAAATAAATGCCACAAGTGCCTTATAGAACTATGATATGCACTTTTCTTCAAACTGCCCTTTTCAAGAAGATGTTCTCCACCAACAAATCTCCTTTGGTTCCATGATAGCTAATCGCATTCACATGGCCCTTGTCCACCCACATTTGCGGTACAGTACTTTTCTACGCAAGTAATTATCAATCTATCTAGTAACCATATGACCCCTTGATTCATTAGGTAGGTTAGGGATCCACAAGAACTAATAAGTCCCCATGTACCATGGAAGAATAGTGATTACATATTCATAACTACAAGCTGTTGTCATACATTTTGTGGGAACATATAAGCACCATGGTATCCAATTTTAAGCAATTACTGCATGTCATGCTCAGGTGTTAGGGTGCTATGAGTTAGTGGTCTATTGCAAGAACTACTTGTCAACACAATATTGGATACAAGGGTGCTCAAAGAATAATAGTGAATCCTTGCACTAGATGCCTCATGTTGCTATGCACAGTTTGTTGGTAATGCACTAGAGGCAAAGTCATGTAGCAAATACAATGGCCTTTTTGTGTAAACTTATCGATACCTGGAATACCGATGCAATTACATATTGGCCATTGCTTCTTGATTGTGCAGCGAGTGAGGTCCACAACTTCTTTAACTCTTGGAGCTCTATTCTAGAGAACCTCCTGAAGACAAGATATAACATGTAATGTTTTATGTTATCAACTATAGAGGCTTCTTCATGATATCATCTATAACCAAACAACAAAAAAATCATCAAAAAAGATGCAAAAAGGTGTTGTGCCTGCTTGCAGATAGGAATTCAGGGTTCTGAAGATGTCCTTGTGTGTTTCCCATGGTTATGGATCCACTTCTCAATTGATCTGAAACAGCAACTGGTAGTTAGCTTTACTTAGCCAATTCTCCAAACAAAAACCTAAATCCATTATAACCTTCAATCTTAAAAAAATCAGTTGAATTGGCAAAACTCAAAAAAACAAGACAGACAATCATCAGGAAGTAGTCAAAGTACATGAATCAACAAGAATAAAAAATCCCACATTGAGGAATTTTAGTTAAATTGCAATGTATGCAGCTTCCAAGAAAGTCATATATAGATTACAAAGCTTCGTTGAAGTCACCAAAAACAAGAGTTGGCTCCATTTTTGTCATCATACTTTTTGTAGAGGTAACTCACAGAATCCATGAAAAGTGCTCCAAAATTTTGACCTCCTATGTCAATTTACTAACCTGTTCATTATTAAGAATTGAGAAAACCAACCAAATTCAATAATGTTAGTATTTGACTAGTATCCCACAATCTTGACGATGCAAAGACTACATTGATGAGTTATGCAACATGAGCATAATGCATGAATAAGAAGACTTTGAACTATAAAAGGAAAATAATAAAACCTCAACTACTAATAATTCATTTTTATCAAAAAGGTCTAGAGTTGTAACTTTCACAAAGTGTACTTGTGGTATAAAATTTAAAACGTTTACATTTGCCTGGAGCAAGTTGTTGTATGATAGCGTCTACACTTTTTTAATTCTAAAGACCAAAATACGTATAGAACATTGATAGAGCCTACAACACCTGAATGTATTTCACCTATTCCCATTTGCAACCAACACATTATTTTGATGATAATGATTTGTGAACATTTGATGGCATTATCAATTGCATGCATCGATATTGGAAAATAAGACCTAATTTTACATTCTATTGTCAACAAAGGTGTTGAAGAAAAAAGGGAAAATATACTTGATGATTAGAGAGGTAGGAGGAGCTAACTACTCAAAGTGATCAAAGGAAATGACTACTCAACAATAATCAACAACCTTGTTACTTTATGGACCATGATCAATTGTTGTATAGACTACTTAGCACCCAAATAGTGGGTGCATGACCAAGTAATAGACTATACTAGTTGCAAACAGAACTGCACATAAAACCTCACAATCCACAAGGGATTTGAGGCGACACATGGATAGAGCACCTCAAGAAAAATCATAGAACAACCATAATAGAAGTATAGAATTAAACTTTAATGTGAGACAAGGCAAGCACAAGGAGCTCGCCTCAAAAGAGCAAAAGGGTGATGATGCACCACAAGACAAATATCTAACTAGCTTGAGGTTGCCCCTATGTATGGTTTCTTGGGATCCACAACATTACCAACAATTATGGGTTCATTTTCCTACATGTCATATGCTTGAGTTTCTCACTTTCACAAACGATTGAACTAGAAACTCAAATTTGGTGCCTAGAGACTCATCATGGCATTTGGTAGCATGATGCATGAGCCCCTACTAAATGGCCTTTACTAATAAACATGGACCTTGACATGCATTTATTACCCAAGTCAAACAATGTCAAGTGCTACAAATACTTGACTTTGAACAAAAAACAACATAGTCACTATACTTTTCCCACATGTCACCAACTTAGAAGTAAGAAGAGGAAGTGAAAATTAGAAAATGTAACACCCAAGGTTGTAGATGTCCAATCAACAGTGAAAAACATATGAGACCCTGAAAAACGTAAAACAGAAATGGTAGAAATGTTGAAAGGATGGAATATCTATATATCTAAGCTTTAGATGATGAATTGTAGAGTTGTAGAGTGCATAAAAAGTGTCAAACCGAAAGAAGAATGGTTATACAAAATGTATGAAAAGCCACATATCGTTTTCAAGAGTCAACACAAAGGTGGTGGAGGAAGGTGGAAAAGGATGACCTAGTTCCAACCACATGGGAGGCATTCCTGCAAATGTTTATGGAAAAATGGGTGCCTATGGATGAAAATAATAGAGCCATGTAGCAATGGACTTATTTGAAGCTGGGTAACTTGAGCATGCAGGATTATGCAGACAAGTATCGAGAGGCTTTGTTGTGAAAATTCCTCAAGAAGTTCCTATGTACATGCAAGTGTTTCACTTTGTGGAGGGACTTCGAGAGAGTGTTCGACATTTCGTGCGGAAGGAACAATCTCATGATTTGCAAGGACCCATACAAATGGCTTTGTATTATGAAGATGGGAAAAGAGGCCTAGATCCTGCTGCGATCGCTGGTACGAGTGGCCAACGACCTTGGGGATGCAAGGGCGAATGGAACAAGAAGAGAAAATTTGAAAGTCGAACCAGTCAAGGGCAAGCTCGGGGTGGCCAAACGGAAAAGGGAGGCAAGGGTTGTATGGGAAGCCCAATGCCCAAAAGGGTCAGTGTCCTTCAATGTTGTCACCTCAAGACAAGAACGTGCAAAGAGGGAGAACCTCTGTTTTGGATGTTTGGGTCAGCATAGGTGGAAAGAATGTCCACGAAACTCGATGCAGACCACATACAATCTTCAAGTGGACCAGATGAACCAAGGTGATAACCCTATGACAATAAAAGGGATCCAGCCGGAGGCCAATCCAAATGTCCCACGCCTCATCAATGTTTTGGTGGTCAGGAGAGTGGACACGGCTCCACCAACACTATTGTCAAAGTCAGATCGCCAAGGCCATGAATTTCCTAACACTGCTCTTATTGTTATGCAAGGAACATGTTCAAGTTCTATTTGACAGTGGGTCCTCTCATAATGTGTTGAATTCCGCTTTGGTACGGAAGTTAGGTGTCAGCAATCAACCATCCCAATACCAGTACACAGTGGAAATGGCTGATGGCAAGGATACCGAGATTTGGGATATGAGGATTTGTGGGCATCACTAACTGTACAAAGTTACATAGAAGAGTTGGATTTTGAGATAACACGGCTTGCGCAGTTTGATGTGGTGTTGGGCATTTGTTGGCACACGATGCGGAAGCCACACATAGCCTGGGATACTCATGTGTATGAGTTCCAATTTGATAGCATGAAGTGTGTGCAAACCAGAACCGTTGCCAATTTGGATCAAGAGATTAGAATTGTTGAATAGTTTGCTCCGTGAGTACTCGGTTGCATGGCATGGACAACCTCTCAATGATGTTGAGAGACCTAGACACCATAGTACGGCAAACACTAACTGATCCACCCAGCCTTGCCAACTCCCTATATGGAGTAATCCCCTCCTAGCACAGTGTGAGGACTGGTAGCATGCATGCTGCCAAGTGTCGACCTCGTGGCTCTGACGTGGCCGACTACATGTCGGTGCCCGACGGGGGCCCCTCCTGCTGACAGGGTCCCAAGCTGTGTTAGGCCCTCTATGCTTGTGGTACGGCCCGTGGGCCTGCAATAGGTCCGTACCGGTGCACGCTACTCACTATCTTGCCCCGGTGGGCGTGTGCGCTAAACACGCCCCTGACTATGGTGTCTGATCTCCAGTCTCCTTTGGGGTTCGACTCTGGCTACAGGCTCGTAACACTCCCTCCCCCTTAAGAACTGTCTTGGTCTACGAAGACAAAATCTGGAAATAACTTGCGAAGAACGCTGCCCTTTTCCCAAGTGGCATTCTCAATAAGCTGATCCTTCCACTTGATTAGATATTCTTTTTAGAGTATGACGGGTCTGCGTCTCTCTACTACTAAGAATCTCCTCTGGCTCAAAATTGTTGGGAATACAATGGGGGAACTAGAACAATGTCCCCTACCAGATTATTTGATCTGGCTAAGGCCTTTCGTAACTAACTTACATGAAAAACTAGAAAAGCCTTACTGCTTCGTGGGAGTTCTAGCTCGTAGGTGACTTCGCCTAGTTTTTTACTAATGGTAAATGGACCACAATACTTAGGAGACAACTTAGCACACACTCTTATTTTGAGGGTTTTAGAGTCAACTAGGACTCACAAGTAGACTTTCTCACGAACAGAGAACTGCACATCCCGTCTGTGCGGATCTGCATAATGTCTGGCAAGATCCTGGGATTTGATGCTTGTTCTATCATTTGGTTTAGTGGCTGCTTCAACTTTTTCATTCTAAAACTCTACAGTTGTGGGTGAGCATGGCTGAAAACCATACATCAGCATAAATGGGCTATAACCTGTTGTTGAGTGTTTGGTACTTTATAAGAAAACTCCAACAATGGGAGATACTCTTCCAGTTGGTTTGCTTTTTGCTGACGTATGCACGAAGCATATCCTCCAGCACCCAATTTACTCTTTCTGTTTGACCGTCCTAGTCTGTAGTGCCCATATTAGTTTGGTATGTAGGTGATGGAATAATGCTCTCCAAAAATTTCCATCAAACTTACTATCCCACGGACTATGCCGGAAGGAAGACCATATAATTTAAATAGCCCTTCGATAAACAACCTGCTATTTCTGGGTCTCAGGAAGGTTCACTATGAAATCCATGGAGATACTTTCCCACTTACCAGTTGGTATATCTAAGGGCTGCAGGAGCCCTCCTGCCCTAAGACGTTGTGCTTTATTAACCCGACATTTCTGGCAACTGAGTACATACTGTTGGACGTCCTTTCTCATACTAGGCCAGAAGAATTGCCTCCGAAGAAGCTCATAAGTCTTTTGAATGCCTGGGTGCTCCACTGTCATGACACTCATATAGGACCCACTGCCTATAATCCTCCGAACTGGGGACACATACTCTATCTTTATAGAGCAAGTATTCATCCTGAATGGAAGTGTTTCCATTTGAATCCTTGAGAAAACTGACCCTCAACCACTACGGTTTGCTTGGGTAAAACAGACTCTGAGTCCTCAATGTCATCTAACATATACTCAGACTCATCATCCTCAATGGAAGCTGTCGTTTGCTTGGATGAACTGGCACCAGCCCCTGGAACTGGTTCTAAAGTCTGTAATTGTCTGCTCTGGACTGACCTCCAGATGGTGGAGTAGTAAGCATCATGTTGACACTTCCCCCTCAAGGACTCGAGTAACTCACTATGAATCTGAGTAAAACTCAACTCGTTTCTCATAGGCATTCTACTAACGGCATCTACTATTGTATTGAACTTGCCAAGTCTATATCTGATAGACATATCAAACTCTTGCATTAACTCAGCCCAACGAGCTTTCCAACCTCTGACCTCAGGCTGATTGCAAAGGCACCAAAGGCTTTTATGTTCTGTGAGGATCTCAAAGTTACAAATAATGCCTCCAAGTCTTAAGGGCATGTACTATAGAAAAGAGCTCCTTTTCATAGGCACTATACCTAGTCTGTGCTGGTTCAAGTTTCTTACTTTCAAACGCAGCTGGTTGTCCATTCTAAGTTAGTACAGCAAGTCACTAGCATCTATTTCAACCACAAATGACTGATTGGGGTCGATGACTTTTAAAACTAGTGCGATAGCCAAGGTCGCTTTGAGAGCATCAAAGCTCTCCTGCTGTGCAAACCCCATATGCACTCCTTCCTCTTCCCCTTGAGAAGATTTGTCATAGGAACTGCTATCTGGGCATATTCCTTGACAAATCGTTTGTAATATCCCAACAAGCCTAGAAAGACTTGTAGGTCTGAAATACTTTGAGGTCTTGGCCAATTGAGTATGGCCTTAAGCTTGCTGGGGTCCATCTTAATCCCATCTGCCGAGATAATGCGACCCAAATAAGCTATTTCTTCAACGAAGAATTCACACTTAGGTTTCTTAGCATAAAGCTTATGCTTTCTAAGCAGTCGAAACACCTTTCTGAGGTGTTTAAGATGCTCCTTCCTCGTCTTACTGTACACGAGGATGTCATCTAAAAACACGACTACGAACTTACCTAAGTATGGTCTGAGGACACTGTTCATCAGGGTTAGCTAGAGCATCGGTGAGCCCAAATAGCATCACCTTAAACTCATAATGACCGTGACGAGTCCTAAAAGCTGTTTTCGGTTTGAAAAAGACGAAATAATTCACTATTTTGATCAAACTTTGACCTTCAAGATCTTCTGATAAAAAAAGCTTTGCTTGACAAGACTTAGAAGTGTATGAACTCATCTTCGAGCATAGAAGATAAAGATCCACAAGAAATCCGAAAAAGAATTTTCTAAAAAAAAAAATGGAACATTCCAAATGAACCAAAGTTTGGCTTTGTAATAACTGCACTTCTAGCAAATCAAACAAGGATAGAAAATGGATCCTCGAGATTGTATGACAACATAGAACACTCAGGTCCACTCAAATGTTGAACATACAGGTGTAATCCATAACATGTAAAAATATCCTCTTTTGATAAAGAAATTTATTTTGCAATGACTTTTGGAAGAGAACTCGGATTGAGATGTTGTATACTTCCGTGGATGCGCCTTGACCCTGCGCTCCCGAGTATGTGACTATCTCCAACTTTTGTTGCCAAAAATATGAAAGAGATAGCCTTATTTAAAAGTCGAAAACTAGAGTTTTTTGAATTAGGATTTCCAAAAAAACGCCAATCGTAACAAAATGCAACATACACGATAAACTTACCTAATAACATAATTGTAGTATAAACCTGAAGCTTTAGAGAATAAGGGAATGTAAGGCAAACATCCATATGCAAAAATTGGTCAACAATCTATGGAATGTCAACAATCTATGAAATTATGTGAACCTTGCGCTGGATTGAATTTCCCTCGAAGCTATTAACTTGCCAAAGGTACTAAAGCATCATATATAAAGATTGTTTGATCAATTGCTTAAGATATTGTGCAACATCTCCTTGTCTTCCAGTGCAAGTTGTCTAATTGACCTATCAGCTTTACTCTCTATGCCCAACTACTAGGGGAAGCCAATGCAACTGATAAAACTCAATTTTGATCACAAACAAAAAAAGTTACCGTGCAAAATGTCGATGGAGGCTTAGAAAGGAAAAAAGACTAGAGACAAAAGACAGCTAGAGATAAAGCATCTAGAGAAAGAAAAAAAAATTGAAGAGATTGCAAATTCACACTTGCTCAAAAAAGTGCTCAAAGAGTGAACTATTTGAAAAAGTAAAATGGTATTTAGGTCATATTGTGTCTGCTAATGGAGTCAAATTGGATCCTAAATTCTGTAATCATTGCATGGCCTGTGTTAGCTGATTTGACAACATTACAATCATCTTTGGATATAGAAAATATGGGATTTGTGATGGACAAGAGGTGTGCCTAGGTGACAACTCAACACACAAGGTCAAGGGAAAGGGCACAGTACCTGTAAAGCTTCCATCAGGAGAAGTCAAAGTCATTAAGAGTGTCTTATATTTACCAGGACTTGCTAAAAAATGTCTTTCAGTAGGAGATATCACTCAACAAAATATGAAAGTAGAATTTGATGCTACTTCTTGTCTTGTGTTGGACTTGAGTGATAATATGAAGGTTGTGGCCAGTCTGCAGGGGGGGCATTTTACTTTATGACCTTTATTGATGACTTCTCACACAAGATTTGGATTTATTTCTTGAAGCAAAAATCTGAAGCATTCAAGTACTTTCAACATTTCAAAGCTTTGGTAGAAGAACACTCAGGAAAGAAGATAAAGATGCTTAGGTCAAATGGTGTTGGAGAGTTCATTAAGACGGAATTTGTGGAATTCTGCAAGGCCAATGGGATCAAAAGGCAGCTTACAGCTCCTCATACCCCTCAGCAAAACGGCGTAGCCGAGAGAAAGAACCGAACTATTGTGGAGTGTGCAAGGTGCATGCTCAAGGCAAAGGGGTTGCCCAATTTTTTTTGGGGCGAGGCAATGCACACAGCGGTGTTTCTGTTGAATAGAAGTCCAACTAAAGCTATGGAAGGCAAGACTCCAAAAGAGGCATTTAGCGGCATTAAGCCCAAGGTGGGCGCTTTGCGAGTGTGTGGTTGTACGACCTATGCCCATATTCCCAAGGATAACAGGAAGAAGCTGGATGCAAAATCAGCAAAGTGTATTTTCTTGGTATACAGTGAAGAAAGCAAAGCTTACCTTTGGTTTTAGCATTGGCTGCATTTTTTTGTTGGGAGGTCCATCAAATGGATGTAAATGGACAGTTGGCTGAAGAATTTGAAGCAGGCACCCAGGGCCTGGTATAGTCGTATTGACGACTATTTTGCCAAGGAGCAATTCATAAAGAGTCAGTCAGATTGCAACCTGTTCGTGAAGGAAGAAGATGGAAACATTGTTTTGATAGTTCTCTATGTGGATGACTTGGTCATCACGGGTAACAATGGGCAGCGACATCCCTTCCCGGGCTGATGGTCGGGCCCCCCCAAAAGGCAAGTCAGGAGAGCCATCCATTTGAGGTCTAGGGTTATTGAAAAGGTGAAGGCTCATTTATCAAATGAGTTCCAGATGAAGGATTTGGGTCTAATCCATTATTGACTTGGCTTGGAGGTTTGGAGAAATCAAAATTGTGTGTTTATTTCCCAAGCTAAATGAATGTGAAGTCTTGAACAGATTCAACATGCAGGATTGCAAACCTATATCCACTCCCATTGATACTAGCAGCAAGCCATCTAGAGATGATGGCACTCCTTTTGTGGACGAGACTCTTTATAGGCAGCTTGTGGGTAGCCTGATTTATCTCACCACTATGAGACCAGACATTTCCTATGTGGTTGGTGTAGCAAGCTAGTTCATGAGTTCTCCAACTGAAGCCCATTTGAAAGCAGCTAAGAGGGTTTTGAGGTATGTCAAAGGGACAACCTGTTAGGGGATTGAGTACACAGATGACGGGAAGCTTCAGCTTGGAGGCTTTACCGATTCGGATTGGGCAGGTGATAGGGATGATCGAAAGTCGACCACAGGTTACACTTTCAACCTTGGTTCAGGGGCCATTTCTTGGTGCAGCAAGTGGGCAAAATAAACCATTGAGGATAGAAAGAATCAGTTCGACTAGTTAGGCTTAACTTGGACAAAGATCTCAAAGAATAATTGCATATTTGTTTAATATGGCAAAATATTATACCAATGCTATATCTCAGAAAAATACCTTACACTATAGAGACCATCAACGTCAAGCATGCATAGTGGGGACCAAATGGAATAACACCCCTACTCACTTTGTCAACATCCAAGAATAATTGTAGCTCACGTGCACAACATATGTGCACCTTAGCTTTCATACATTTGTACAAAGAATAGCGTACTAAATTTCTATCACTTCTCCGAAGGTGAAGGGCAGACTCAGTCATGATGAAGCTAGCACTAAACAGCCAAGTCAATCAAATGCAGTTCCTACTTCAAAGAACAATATGAAAAATTCACTCTTCATCACTTCAACTTGCTCAAAACCCACTATATAGCATGGTTAGTGGACAAAATGAACCATTGAAGATAGAAGTAGCCCAAACCAACTAGCTGCACCTTGAACAAAGATCTCAAAAGAGAATAACATGTTTTGTAATAAGGCAAAAACTATATTGTGGTTATGACTGGGATAATACTCAACATAACAAAGGGAGCGATCTTCAACCCTATGGAGTCCACCCACAAAGTAGACCATCAACTTCACCATACATATTGCAAACAAAAAGCTATGACTCCGTACTCACTTCGTCATCAAGCGTAAGTGCAGGTCTCAGGCAACATATATCCAAATTAGCTTTCATAGATTTTGTACAAAGACCAACATCCTGAGTTTCTATCACTTCCCCATAGGCGAAGCGCAAACCTAGTAATGATGAACAAAGCCAATCAAATGAAGTCTCTAATTCCTTGTTGAAACAGAACAAAAATCTAGTACATTTCATCACGTCACCTTCCTCAAAACCTAACTAAATAGAATCATTAATGGGCACCACAAAAGATAGAAAGAACTAGCACAAACCAACTAGTTATAACTGGGACGAAGATATCAAAAGAGCATTGCCTGTCCGCTTTTATGCCAGAATAGATAATCGACATTATGTCTAGGATAAATAATACCCGAGATAACATAAGAGATGTGAAATCTTTAACACCAAAAAATAGTCCACCCACAAAGTCGTAGACCATCAACTTCATGCATATTGCAGACCAAAGGCTACGGCATCTCTACTCACTTCATCAGCACCCAAGAGTAGGTGCAGATGTCATGCACAACATCTGTCTACAATAGCTCTCATACATCTATACAGAGAGCAACGTGCAGGCTTTCCATTACTTCTCTGAAAGTGAAGAGCAAACTCAGTCATGATGAAGTGAAGAATGAAGCCAATTAAGTGAATTGCATACTTTTCACACAGAAATAAGGAAAATCCACAATTCATCACTTCAGCTTGCTCAAAGCCTAATTTAAAATGGTGGTACATTTACTATAAATGTATGAATCGTACTAACCGATTTCTTGTGATTGGCCTCCCTCTAGAAAGTAACCAATTCAATCACAAAAGATTGCGTAATGCCTAGTGTTTGTTTTTCCTTTGCATTTAAGTCCCACATAAAACAGCAGAATATACTTCTGAAACCTTCTGTCTGAATGCTCATGTCAACAGCCATTTAGAGATCGAAATCTACCACATAGATTGACACCAATGGAAGGTCCAAGTGCTAGGTGTCAATCACTAAACGGCTATCCACATGAACCTTCGGACAAAAGGACTCACTAAATCAACAGCTGATGCAAAAATCTCTAACTTTAAATATTAATATGTAGAGAGCAAAACAATCTCGCACTTGCAGTTACGTGCTACTTACAATACGCTCATAATTCGATGCTAGCAGCTATAAATTCTACCAATTCACGCCTATATTAGTAAGATAAACCAAATTCTTGGTCTCAAGCTCCTGCAGAATTCTCAGTTTTCCTTTTTGTCATATGTCCTCATTTTTAACCAGATTCCTGATCTCAAGCTCCAGCAGAATGCTCAGTTTTTCTTTCTGTTCACATGTCCTCATTTATGCAGTAGAACTCCGGACCTTAAGTAGAGAGAAGGACGTCTCCACCAAACCCACCACCACCACCACAGACTGGAGGAACAGAATTCTTATTCCCAATTGCTAAGAATAAGAACGAAAACAAAGAAAAATAAAGGAACCATTACGGTCGATAATCTCAAGCGGCTATGCTTCAATCCAAACCATAACAACAATAATACGAATGAAAAACCAAAGAGAAGATAGTCAGATCAAACCAAAACGTACTCACAATTGAAGATGCTTGCAAAATTATGGATCAGGCATGCCTGCGACCCGAGCACCTTCTCCACGCAGACCACACACTATAACCATAAAAGAAGATCACCGATCTCGAGGTAAATAGTAGCCATCGCTCATTAATGCTTCTCTCCCTCTCTCTCTCTCTCTCTCTCTCTCTCTCTCTCTCTCTCTCTCTTTTCTTGAGATATATTTAGTTAGACGGCTTACGATTAAGGCATGATAATAGATTGTCAGTTTAGCACGTGGAAAAGTGACCTGCACTTGGAAGACATAATCTCAATTTTTACTTTTTAATAAAAAAATGGTGTTGCCTCCAAAAAGCGCCTAGCAAATATGTGAGACAAAAAAATTTGTGGCGAAAAAATTTGAGGTGCGCTTCCGATTATCAAAGGTCCACTCAAAAAAGTTTACCGCAAAAAAAAACAGTTACCTTACAAAAGTTTGTTTTTAATGATGTCGTAATTTATCCCTAAGAATATGCATGGAAAAATTTCATGATTTTCTTTCAAAACTTATAAAAAACTATTTGGCTGTATGATCATGTGTATCAATGTAATACTTTTTGGAATAAAATTCAAACTAAACAACAATAGCATAAACAGGTACTCTGAATGCTGCTATCCACCATATGTGATTTTTTGATTAAAAATTGAATGTACAATCATATATGATTCTTCAATTAAAAATTGAATCATCGAATATCTCGTTCATCAAAGTAATGCCCACTGACCTTTGATGATTTTTTATTCATCTAGTTATATTACAATAGCCATCTTCATATTCTCTTTATCTACATTTAATTTACAAAATTAGATCACATATGCAAGAACATTTTTAAGGTGAAAAAAAATATCATTACAAATGTTGTATTTGAGATCATATTTAGATTTGTATAACTGAATTATGTGAAAAGATTGGCCTATCACTTTTCATCTTCCTTCGTTCAAATATTTTTTTGCTCATCGAACTCAAAATGGATGAGGAAGATATGTCTTTTTATCTTTACTTGATCAAATGCTTCTTGCACAATTCTAAAGAACGTTGCATAGGCATTTTTGCTAATTTTAACATAATCACATGTTCCTTGTACCACATCTGGAAATTTTATTCCTTTTTTCAAATTGAGTATTATTCATCAATGCTCGTGCAAATTTTGTGGAAGAACAGAACTGAGAGATTCTATAATGCATGTCTAATATTTGAGATAATCCTTTGCTACCAAACATGATTTGCAAGACATAACATGCTCTAAATCCAAAAGTCAACTCTAGACAAATATTTAACAAACACAATAGAGAAAACAAACAATTGAAATTTATGATGATAAAATATCTATCACATTAGTGTACCAATAATTATACTTATGTGGATGCTCAAATTCTTTTCTTTTGATTTCCATAAAATAGAGATAAACTTTCAATATTCTTTTGCGAGACTCTTTTTCTTTTTTTTTTCATTGTCGTCTTTCTTAGAACCTCTATATCACCAAGAAATTGCAAGATTTCATATCGCAACTTCTCCATTGATTCTAACCAATTTTTATTTAAAAATTGAAGAGTTCCAATTATAGTATTCAACTACAATATATTATTTCTAAAAGCAAAAATTTCTTGTTTAGCATTTTGTACATAATGTTGCATTTGAATATTGGCATGATTCAATTGTTGATTCAGAAGCTTCAATTGTTGATTGGCACATTGTAACTGTTAATCATGCACAACAAATTCTTGCAACCTTTGGTAGTATCCAAGTGAATCACTATTTCCATCACATGTGAATCTAATCAGTTGACTAATAGATTTGAAATCAGGTTATAACCGATATTTGGATCTTTATGATACATTAGAGGAGTTTCTAATGTTAAAAAGACTTCTTGAAAAGATGTCTTTTATTTTTTTTCAACTTTAGAAGCTTTCTATAGACCAATGGTAAACGTACATGTGTACTTTTACATAATGTAAAACTTTGCCCAAAAATTTGAGGGGAATTTTTTTTTAATGCATATCTAACATAGAGATGGAGAAAAAAAAATAATGTTAAAAGCTTTGAAATAAGACAAAAAGAGGGGGGGGGGCAATTACATGGCAATCCTTATAGGGTCCTTTTTAGATTTGGAACTCCTCTAATGAATTGATCCATCTACCCACAAATCGACATGTCTAAAGTTATGTTTTCTCAAACCTTTGGTAACAACATCAGCATTTTATATTGCATTTTTTTTAGAAGGTTTCAATGGGGTACATTCCACATTTTACAAGATAAAAGGTTTTACAAGATGAAAGATTTCACATGATGAAAAATTTCACAAGATTAAAGATATTACGAGAGCTCTCATCCCGCTCCATACTTGACAGCAAGATTTTAAAATTCAAAATTCATTTGCACTCAAGCAAATGTTTGAAGCAGTTGATGCCAAAAGCAATTAATGTCTCAAGTTCAAACCTATGTTTTGAAGGACATATGTGTACATTTCTTGGTCAAAGGTGTGAAACATAAGCAACTTTCATTGTTAAGGATTTCATGCAATTTGAAGGATGTTAAAAGCACTTCAGAATTATTCACCTTTTAGTTGGAAAGGCTAAAATGAAAATGCATTTTAACGGACGAGAAAATCGTCTATGAAAGGCTATGAAGACTTCAAAATGTACACCTACTCAAGTTAACCATGGTAGTTAGACGTTGGGCACCTTCGAAAACTCAAAAAGTGGCTTCTAAATGTGGTCGATTATTCTAAATAGCCTCTCTCTAAAGTCAAACTCTTTTAAAGGCCCATTTTGAGTTCATATTTTTCCTAATGCTTTGTGGCTTGAGTATTATAATGAATAGATCTAAGCTTTGTTTGCGTGGTTTTAGATTTTATATAAGTTCAAGTGGAGAGTGGTTGATTTTCATCAAGATCCAAGTGGTGAATCAAGAGCTCTTACCAAGAAGCTCATTGTGTAATCTCTTTATTTAAAATTTGTAGTAAAGCTTGTGTATAACTTTGGTCAAGTGTAAAATCTATTGCAGTTATTTCATTTGGGCATTAAAATAGTTTCATTTTTTTTATTTTTCACAAGGAAGACCATAGAGAGAAGGTAGCCCATGAGAAAAGAGAGAAATAAGGAGTTAAAGTGTTGGCCATGTACAATACATGCCCAACACACGAAGTACGGAAATAAGGAGGCTCACAGCCTCAATCTTGTAAGTTATGTAATTAGATAGAAGTCAGACACTGCATAACGATGCACGTGTACTTGCGCAAAGCGTGAATAGTTGCAAATACACCATGAAGCATTAGAAAGAATAAGCAACTAAATCTTGTTAAGTGCCTTGCAATATTGCCTATTTGATATGCAATGATGTTTTAACTAATGCCAATACAAAAAATGTACTTAGTTACACCAATAATTCCCCACCACTCTATTGCTCACAAAGGAGCAAACACAATCCACAATTTCATCCTCATTTTCCATTTTTGCATTGCAAAAGAGAATATGACACCCATTTTCTTCTTCTTGTTTAATTTTTCATCTTACTTAGTCCATTGCTTGCTAGCTATGCTTGCTAGCTATGTCTACCATCTCTTTGGTCACCAAGGCCCTTGGTACATGAGATTTTAGTGTCCACACAAATTTCATAAACATGAAATAAATAAGCTTAGTTGTTGGGTTTATTCTAGTTGTACTTTGTGCATCTAAATATGCTTTAGTAGTGCTTGCAATGTAAGGTACATGGCAACTCAACCCTCCATCGACATGAACACGATCATCTATTAGTGCATTTTGTATTTGTTATGAGAAGTCATTAATTACAAATTTTGTTTATATCCGATCCATATTTTTTTCAAAAGTAAAACATTCGAAAAACACTTTAAACTCACGAAATTTTATAGGAAAAAATAATGTCCACCATGGTAGTGGTAGGGCCATGTTCAAGAGTAGACGAAAGAACTTTGTGGATGCTTGAGAGGGCTTTGCTTAATCTTAGCACCCCGTGCACCATGTGAGGGAGTGTATAGATGCAATTATCACCATTGATATCCTTAATATAAGGTTTTCTTTAGTTTTCAGCCGTAGATGCACTCCTTGACATGGTGTAGGGAGTGCACAGGGTGTTGAAACGTAGCGGAAGCACTTGATAATTGCTCTCAAACAACATTCGCCTCTTGGATGATGGTGGCCTATGAATGCCATGGCTGGGGCAGCATGTTGCTAACTTGACTGCTATGATTAGTAAAAGGTGCATGGTTGTCCAGAGATGTTACTTCAAGAACCCTTGGAAAAGGGCATGCCCACCTGACATGGACTTGCATTCACCTGAGGATGAGGGCATAAGGCTTAAGCCATACCTCAAGAGTCAAAGTTGGAACTGCCATATCCAAAACTACTCTTATCATTTACTACTCTTATCATTTATGCTTGCAGGTTGGGCCTTGGCGATACTCTCTCCAGGACCCAGGTGGGCCTATATGCTCTCTCTTATATAGGACAACATTCCTTTTCCAAGTCACTATTCTATTTTTTGAGTGGAGTCATTAAGCCTCACGCAATGTCTGACAGTATGAGCACCTACCTGGCAATGGCACGGCAGATGCCGCTGTGCTTTTGTCGTGCATGGCTATAGCGCTAGGCTAGCCTGCCATCGCCCGCATTTCATTGAAAAGTATAAACTAAGCCCAAATCGTAAAAGCCTAAAGGCAGCCACGGCCCCCTGATCAGTGACTCCCCTCTTAAAATAACAAGGAACGGGAAATCCGAAAAGGCTGCAGATGTAAGAGACAAGAGTGCCGGGTGCTACCGTCTACGGGTTCAAGGAGCAAATATTCCAGTGTGCGCATCTGGCCTCAACCCAAGAACGTTTAAAACTTTAATAGTGATAATATTTGTGTTTAATAATGCTGTGTACACAGGAGTCACGAGCACCGGATGATTCCAACAACAACAGTAATCTGCAGAGAACTAAGTATTGAGCAATCTAAGATTTATTTGACAGCTTACTCTAAATCATTATTAGCCTTATGTAGGTTTTATAATCGCTTTCGCTGTATTTTTTCTAGGAACTGCAACAAAAGCATGCTGTCGCAAAATGATTCAAAAAGCAGTACACGTTATTCATATCTCGGAGTACATGCACGTCTCGTTTGCTGTGAGATGACTCAGATGAGAGGAAGGAATGAGTGACCGGGAGTCAGGACCATAGGAGCAAGTTTTTTGCAAATTTCAATGGAAGCTCGAGAGTGAACACAGGACTCTCAGCTCTGGAGCAAACTTGAGCAATGAGCACACTCACTGACAATCAGTAACACTTTAAAAACACGATTCTGGTGGTTGTCAGCATGTGTGAAACCATTGTACAATAATACCACTTCTCCTCATGTCATGCCTACCCCACTCAGATCCTTCCTTTGCCCGTGTGTACTGCAGTGCGCAATGCACAGTGCACACGAGACGTTGCTTCCTGCTGCGGGCCCCCTGGTCACGTTCGTCTCTCATTCTCCAGCGGACCAGCTGCAAGGGATAGATCAGACTTCAGTGCACAGTGCCACATACTCCATAAAACAATGAGCAATGCACTGAAAAACTTTATACTTAACCTAATAACTTTCTAAGAGCTAAAAAAAATTGTGGGCATCCACGTATTACCTTGGTTTATGTGGGCATCCACATATTACCTTGGTTTATTCTTGCCTGGTAGACCTATCATTTAATGTTATTTGTTGTCTACACATATGTAATGCCTTTTGCTCAAGTGTCTTTTGTATTTTGGAACCACTTCCAGGAGCATAATGTTCATCCAATTTTTTCTCTCCTAGGAATCTGTCATTCTCTCTCTATGGAATGCACGTTCTCTCCTGTGGAATGCACGTTCTCTCTTCTCTCCGGTGGAATGTGCATGTGCTATGTGGCAGCCCGTCATTGGTTGTCCACATCCACATTCCACCACAAATGTAAAAAAATTTGTCTGAAAAAATCAAAAAAAAAGCACACACAAGTACGGCCGTTAAAAAAAGAGAGTAAGCCCCAAGTAGATTCCAACACTGAATCTTTGATAAAGCGTTATCGAAGTATGAAAATGATCTATACGCTTATAATTATTCAAATTAAAGTGCGATTAGCTTGATGGACTCTACATTATTGTTACAATGCACTATGAGAATTCTTAAAATCAAGTGATATGCATATCTTTCAAGTTGTCCTGCAAAATGATATTTTTGGCAAAATTATACCCATCATTGTTGGCATTCATAAAATTTTCTTGCCCTTCAGAGATGTTAATAAGGGGCCTTGATGTGCAAAACGACCATATTATTTTAGTGATGCTCCTTAAGGATTACATGCTATTTGTTGATTGTTAATTGGTTAACCCTTTCTTCATTAAAATGCATGGGTTAAATGTTATTGGCAATGTTGGTTTTACAAATTAGACCACATATAGTCAAAGATTCCATGTCGTGAGTATTAGTCAACATTCACTTGATCACCCCATCACTAATATTTTTTAAACTTTGGTTATCCAAACAAAAGGGCATTAGAACCTTCTTGATGTTCTTGAAGTAACAATCATAAGGCATATAATGTTGTAACATTTGTGGGGGACCATGCACTCAAATTAGGACATGTGGAGTGGTCAATGGTGATTGACGTCTCTATGCATGCATAGGAGTATTAATAGCACTTGATTATAAGTGTAGTAAAGGATAGAATTATGGAAGAAATATTTCTAGGCTTCAGGGGTCTATATCTACCTACAAAAACTCACCTATTCCACTTCCATATTCCAATATTCAGTTGCCATAAACCTCTCCTCTCTTGTATTCATTCATTGTGACTCAAGAGTGAAGTTGATTGGGGTTTTATCTTCACTTTCTATTTGGTTGGGTGGTTTGGCTCCACATTAGAGGAGTTTCAAACTAGAAAAAGACCCTATAAAAAATGCCACATAGGATGAGAAAAAAACTCTAAATAAATAAAACAATATTGTTTATTTGTTTGCCCACACCACTCCCAAAGCCTACACCACTCCCAATGTTTTACAATTATGGTTAAGAAAAACAACTAATATTATGGTTGCGTATTGTTTAACCATAGTTTAACAAATATGATTTTGAATGTATAATCAATTTATGAGCACCATCTTGATGTAAAAATCAAAATATGAGCGCCATCACCATATTTGAATAAGGAGGGGATCACCATTACAGAAGTTCTCATCCGAAATTGGCTATCTTCTATTTTGTTTAGCAAAAATTTTATAGATATGATTTTGAATTTGTATTCCCTCATGAAATCAAAATATGAGTGCCATCTTGCAGTGGAAATCAAAATATTAGTGCCATATCCGTATTGGAATATGGAAGAGGTCACCATTACATAAGCTTTCATTAGAAATGAGTTATCTTGCATCAAGTAAGAATATATTTGCATTCAAATATTTCATATTATTTATATTCTCAATACTTTGAAGCTTGCCATTGGTTTTGTACTTTTTATAATGACGACTTTGTATCATCTTCATTTGGACATTCTTATTGACTTGACACCTTTACAGAAAAGAGGAGTCAAAGGATTATCAATGTATGTTGAGGACCGTCTACGTTATAGGATTAAAAAAAAGAAGAATTTGGATCTGTGGACAGATGGGTCTTTGTATACGAAAGATCCTAGTACCCTAAAACATCTTGTCTTCTCCTCAATAAAGCAGGTAGTTGTTTGGATCTGCAATGGGCATAATGGTTTATTAGGATATTGTGAAAGATTGAAAAATTACGTTTTTAATGCAGATAATTCAGTTTTTGGAGAGTCATGTCAGATCTATGTCCTCTGGAAATTTTAATAATATTCATGTTGTTTTTTTGTACTTTTGGTACTTTGGTACTTCTAGATTTGCTTTTTAATATTGTTTGGCATTTTCTATGCAATGTTTGGTATATTTAAGATCATGTTTGGTACTTTTGATACTTCTGGATTTGTTTTTTAGTATTGTTTGGCACTTTATGCTTTGGTTTGGTAGTTTTTTTAAAATGCTTGATAGTTTTGAAGCTAATGTATAGTATATATAGTGTTGGCTATTCTTTGGTATTGTTGTTTATTGTTTGGTGCTATTTTGTAATAATTTGGATTTTCATTGCAGAGGGAATACAAAAAGCTGGAGTCAGATTCGAAGGATGCTCAAGGGCACATTGATTTTGTGAACCTCATGCAAAAGAGGATCAGTCGAGGGCACAGATTCACTTTGTTCCCCAGACCCCACATGGTGGATGGGGCAAACTATATCCACGCCCCTGGATTTTGTGTTGTATACGGCGAGTCTTTGGACTCCACCTTTCTTCTCGAATCATTCATGTTTGCCTACATGCATTCTTACCATCCATTATGTTTTGCTGTGACCGGAAGCACCAAAGACTTTTGTGTGAAACCAGACCAGGGTGCAGCGAGAAGATCCCCAAGGAGGCCAAGGCTTGGGCTCACAAGGGGCTTGGAAAGAATAAGTTTCTTTTGGTGCTGATTGCTTTGGTACTCTTGGAGTATCCCAACAACGGTATTGTTACTCTGGAGAACCCTAGATTTATACTTATAACACGTGAATTAATCTTATGAAGCTTTTACCTGAATGTGCAATGATGGATGATGATACAGTTTTGAAACATGCTGATTTATGTCGGCTTGCTGCTATTGACTTATTAAAAAAAAAAAATGGATTCAAGGGAATGTTGTTAGTTTACAAGATAAGATAGATGCCAATAACAATGACAATGGTTAATCAAGCATTTGTACGTCAATGGCGTAGACAAAGCACAATATAATCCATGTTTCATTTGTATTAATCTTGTTAGAACACTTGCAATTAAGAGGCTTGATAGTCAAGATTTTGAACCCTTTCCTAATAGATCAAATAATTTTGTTCATCACTCTTTAGAGCATATAAAGGACACTTTGGGAAATAAAATACCGGAAGAGTTCATATATTCAAAAGAACTTCCCTACCTCTTATGCACTTTTAAAACTCATAAAAACTCTTTCAGATGGATCACAAATGCCCATGAGTGCCATTTTTTTGGACTTGCTAAATTCCTGACAAGGGTTTTGGGTATGCTGCATCCTTTCATTATGCTGTATCCTTTCATTGATGTGTGTGTGTGTGTGTGTGTGTGTGTGTGTGTGTGTGTGTGTGTGTGTGTGTGTGAGAGAGAGAGAGAGAGAGAGAGAGAGAGAGAGAAATTCGAAGATAAATTTGACAGAGTTTTATTAGGAAGAAGAGAAGATGATCAAATACAAAGGAAATGGCTCCTTCTTATAGATTTGAGAGGTGAGCCCCCTTCACTCTAATTGGCTACAGAAGTTCCATCAAGATCATGATCTTGACCGTCAAAATCACTTTGTGTTTCTTGAGGACAAGTTGTGTTTCCCAACTTAGGAACTTTACAAAAGCTAAGTTTAAAATACTTTACTTAATAATTGTGCTCCATGGCACTTATTAGCCTAAGGCCCAATGTTGGACTCGCACACACAAGATGCCAACTGGTGGCTTGTTTCTAATACTTCCGACTCTCTGCATTAGTTATATAGCATTTGGGCTTATTGTAGAAGCCTCTTGCCATATTTTAGAATATTCCATGTTGTTCCCATAATCGGACAACATAAATACATCGACTACGAGGAGACATTTGCACCAGTATGTAAGTGGAATGAGTCTATGTCTACCTGTTGCTTTAACTTGCATCAAATGGATTCAAAATCTCCTTTTGTGAATGGTGAATTGGAAGAAGAGGTGTTCATGGAACAACCCGAAGGTTTGTGATGAAAGGGAAAGAGCATAAAGTGTGTCACTTGAAGAAAGTGCTTATGGTCTCAAACAGGCATCACATGTGTGGTATAGCAGGATTGATGCCTCTTTCGTTCAATGGTGAGAACACACTCTGATCCAAATCTTTATGTCTTATGCTTTGACGGTATGATTTCTTTGGTTGTTCTTTATGTTTACGATCTGATTATTACAGAAAATAATGAAGAAATAATTGATATGATCAAGAAGGATCTCATGAACCAATTTGAGATATCTGATCTCAATCTGATGCATTATTGTCTTGGAGTGGAGGTGTGCCAAAAAGTCATTGAACCAGGTAAAAGGCTTTCTAAGCTTGACGAGTCACAACCATTTGATGCTATGCTGCATAGGCAATTATTAGGGAGCTTGATTTACCTTACCACGACTAGGCCATATATATGCTATGTTGTTGGTATTGTAAGTCAGTTTACGGTAACACCTAAGGAAACGCATTGGAAGGTAGCCAAACGCATCTTGCAATATGTCAAAGGCACTTTTGATTATGGCTTGGTGTACAAGAAGTTGGACAATTCACATGAGTTATGTAGCCATGTGGATGCAGATTGGGGAGGTGATTGTGGTGATCGTAGATCTACCACAGGGTATGTTTTCCAGTTTTGTGGCAGTTGATTCTCTTGGTCTAGTAAGAAGCAAAGTATAGTTGCTTTATCCACAACAAAAGCAGAGTATAAGGCAATGTGTAGCACAACACAAGAAGCCATTTAATTGAGGCAAACCTTGGATGAGATGGACATGAATAAAAAAAAACCTACAACTGTACATAGTGACAGTCATAGTGGTATTCAACTGGCGAAGAATACGACGTTTCATGCGAGAACCAAACACATCGAAATTCACTAACACTTTATACGTGAGAGACTGCTGAGTAAAGTAATAAATATTGTTCATTGTAGTATAGATGAACAATTAGTTGACATTTTCACTAAGCCACTCATTAGAGAAGAGTTTGACAAGTTTAGATCAAAACTTTTTGTACTTAAAGTTTGTTAACTTTACTGCTATGTATATGAGTGTATAAAAAGTAGATTTTACTTTTAGGGAGAGAGAATAAAAGTAGAACTACTATGCTAATGTATTGTGAGTCCAATCAGTGGATTAGGACCAGTTGGCCTTGCCACGAGACAAGTCAACGAGACATGTGTCTCATCAATGGCAACCTGGGCCATGCATGGGTTGCCAAAGAAAAAACTATATGTATAGTGTACTTTGTTTTTTGAAAATATAGTTGCTATGTGAGCTTGGTGTGGGAGAGTGCTTCTTGTGTGGGTGTTACTGTGTTTCATAATCTGTGATTTTGTTTTAAGCGAATTCTATCTATGTTAATGCGATGTTACTATATTGAGTCATGCATTCTAAAATAGATCACTACTTAACATAGACAATAAATTCATTTTCAAATACCCCTTAGAGCTACTAAGTGAGGCTAACTTATAAGTAATGACTAAGAAAATCCTTCAATTCAGTGTAATAAGATTTTCATGGCTATCCAAGGAAAGGATAGGTTGAATATTAATTGATTGGTTGTCATTGTAGAATGGCATAGTGGATAGCAATGAATATTAATTGATTGGAACTTGTCATTGTAATATGGCATAGTTTGGTCAGATAAGGAGCTAATATTGAGTTGTGCTCACAAGTAGTACCAATAAAAGAAAACCTTCCTATTCACCTTAAGAACAGATTTCAAGCATCCATTTACATGCGTATTCCATTAGCAAGGCTAAGTCAAATTTCATTCAACCAAACCGAAACTATATCTTCAATACCTTATAAAGAGCTTACGAATTCTCTACCTCATTCACTAAAATCACCAACATATTCCTTTCAATCACTACAACATTCCACAACACAAAAACAAGGGAAATAGCACTTAAACGACTATCTTAAACCATTATTATTATTCAACATTAAAATGGACAGGCAAAAAAGCTTCATAGTTTTTTTAACTAGAAGAGGGACACAAGCCGTGCTCTTATTCTTTAGCTCCAACTTGTATACAATAAGCAAACCATAGAACATTCACCATCTGTAGCGTAGGCATCCCAAAGGGAGCCGAGAACCACGACTTAGCTTCCCAGCCTTCAACTCTTGTCGTCCAAACCCACTTGACATACAAGCAGCCAACTTGTCAACAATGATCAGACTTAACTAACTGGAAGTTCAGAAACCAACATTGAGATCCAACCTGGCGTCATGCCAGATCGGGGATATCGATGTGGGTGACTTCCCTCCAAGCAAGCCGCCCGACATACATCAAACTTAACCAGCTCGAAGCTTCGTTACAAACGAGTAACATCCATTCCAAGCAAGGAGTCTGACTTACATTAGACTTATTCAACGGAAAGCTTCACCACGAGCGTTGGAAGCCAACTTGGCGCCACGCCAGACTGGACAGCCATAAACATGTAACTTCCACCCAAGCAAGCCATCCAACTCAGCCGACAGGTTAGAACCCGTTCCCCAAGAGCTTAACCCATTCACGTTCATGCAAGGAACACTCAGAACCACAAGCCGCGACACATATGGAGACAACCAGTTCCTAGACCAAATGGTCCCGACAGCATACCGTTGGCGTCCCGGGATACGACCCTCAACTATGTGCCAAATTAAAAAAAGTGTGAAGCGGCCTTACAACTGGCGCTTTTACCAAACACTGAAATCCAGAAGGTAATCAGAGTCAGTTTGAGAAAAAACCCACTTTATTGATAAATCTAAAAAGGTTACATTTCAAGTGTGTGACCGACCCTAGTCTTCGGGGCACTCGCATGCCAAGGCGAGTGCCAGGACAACATTCCAGCAAGGGAGGCTGAGACTTGGTTGGAGCTCGCCCTGAGTTGCAACCCCAACTCCCCTATAGTATTGGTGGGATTCGCCACCTCCCCTCATGCCAAGTACTCTACCCAGGTTGGTAAAGCATGTTTTCTCTCTCTAGGATTTTCTCTCTCTAGAAAGTAATTTTCTCTCTCTAGAATTTATTGATCCCCATGCTTCCTTTAATCATGCCTAGATCGTGTGAGGTGATTGCACATCGATCTAAGCTCTCTGGACTTCACTAGAACCGATCAAAGATTTTCAGCCATAGGAACTTGGCGTCGGCTGGATTCTGGTCACAGTGGCGCCGGGAGTAGCGCCGACGCAGGTGACGCCAGGAGCAGCAGGGGCGCTGCTGGCGCTAGGGACAATGCTGGCGCCGGAAGTAAAGCTTGTAAAGGTAACTTTACAACATCCACCCCACCTTTATAAAATCTGAAGTTCTCATCAGATGTCAGATTAAAGTAAAGGTGCCTCCCAATTAAAATTAACTATACGTTTGATCTACTTGGCACAGTACTCAATTTACTGGCCACTTTTATTAACATTGAAGCTGGCACACCACAAGTCGGAGGCTCAGCTCTTTGTCCTGAAAAATTACAAAAACCAGAAAATATCACTTTATCTGAGAAAAGCGTAGATTTTATATCACTTATGTAAAACCCAAGAACCTTATTAACTGGTGACAGAGGCCTTTCTGTGAAATGTTTGGCCCTATCGCTTCTGACTTTTGACTTTGGAACTCCTTTGAGCTCCTGATTTGTCCTTGATGCACTTTGTGTTGAGCTCCTTGAGCTCTAGATTTGATCAGTTCCGCAGCGGAATCAAGGCTCCCTGAGCCAAATGATTTAGCGTTTGATTGCCCACTTTATGGTCCACTCTGTGCCTTGTTGCTTTCGCACCTGAATTTCTCTCCTTGTCCCCGTCTGATCTTGATACTTTTCCTTCTTGGCTCTTCAAGGTAGGCAAAGATTGAGTACTCCGCAATGCACCTCTCACTTAATTTGAAATAGTTGTCTTTGAATCAGCCCAAATGTAACCATTGATCTCGTGGAGAGCCAAGGGGTCGCACCAGTTTGATATGCATATGAACTATCTCTTCACGTTTGTTTGAAGCACCATGTCCGTCGTGCAAAACTTGACTTTCACAATTCCATCACTGGTCAATTGCCTCACAATCAAAACAAGAAGTGTACATCTAGTCTGGCTTCAAGTAGTTCTCTTTGAATCAGAAACATGCACCCAGAGTTTGCACTGGTCCGATTTCAGTACGAACTGTCCGTCAGTGTCCATTCAAAGTACCAAGTCTCTCGTGCAAGACTCAATTTTCATAGTTCCTTCATTGATCAGCAACTTTACACGTAACACAAGTCAGTGCACTCATTATGTCTCCTCATCATTGCTGGTCCAGAGAAAGCCTATAACAAGCTTTCCTTTCCACAACAAAAACTTGTCAACTTATTAGGTCCAAAGTTCACCAGTCTCCTCGTGTGAGTATGGCTAGGTCACCTTGAATTTTCCCTCGTTTTGATCAACTTTCATTCAAAATTTGCCCCAAGAGAGAGGTGTGTGTGATAGTTCCCCTCCACTTATAAAAACAGTTGATCAGACTTAGAGTAGAGTTCTCAGACAAAAAGCCTTTCCAACACTTTGCTTCCCATCTGCTAGGATTATGGCTTGATCCAACTTGTTGCCAATCTCTGAAGAGGATCCTAGTCTTTTCCCCTTTTGAGGAAAAACCCAACTGATACTAGATATCACCCATGCTCAGTGAGTTTCAGTTCCAAAGGTAGCCATCCCAAATGAAGACCAACTGCTCCATAGAATATCTCCCTTGAAATTGCTCTTTCCAACTTTTGACTTCATGCTTGCGCCATCCTTTGCAAACATCCAGTCGTTTCATTGTCGTTCACGTGCGAGTACTTGAACTGCGAATCCGCCCCACAGATTCTGTAGTCCTCTTTGTTTGATGGTGTCAGCCTTCAAAAGAAAGGTTCCATCTCGAGCCATTAGCTCCTTGTATCACAAGCAATCATGCAATTACTAACAAGTAACAAAGACAAGGTCCCCCTTTGAGATAGTCCTGCCAAAGGACCTTTGCCTGGCCGCGCCCATACAGATCGATCACAGAATCAGCCCATAAAGGACACCCATCCAACTATCCGTGCTTTCACCATTAAGCAGCACATTGCCTCAGTCACGCTCCACCAAATCTGATCAATAGCCTTTATAGCTAAACGATCGGCAGCTATCCCGCACTGGCAGCTAACCACCCGTGCTTTACACCCGAATTCGAGCAGCATCTCTATATCAATGGTTAACCCGTAAAGTTCGAATATGTCCCCCCGCACCCCACAAGGCACAGACCGTGCTTACACCAACCTAATGGCAACACATTGCCTCATCTGTCCTACGTGCAGATAGCGCCAGGCCCGAACCGCGAGAACTGACCGTGCTTACACCTCAAGGACAGCACCTTGACTTATCAAGTCCCTCGTTCTGCCGACCACCCCGACCGTGGACGCACCCGTGCTTACACCGTGGGCAGCACCTTGCACAACAGTTGTCCTGATGAACCCCAAACATGGCCATTTCCATGAGATGTGCATAGCTGACCGGCCAGTCGGCTCTGATACCACATGTAGCGCAGGTATCCCAAAGGGAGCCGGGAACCATGACTTAGCTTCCCAGTCTTCAACTCTTGCTGTCCAAACTCACTTGACATACAAGCAGCCACCTCGCCAACAACGATCAGACTTAACCAATTTGAAGTTCTGAAACCAACATTGAGATCCAACCTGGCGTCATGCCAGATCGGGGATCCCGATGTGGGTGACTTCCCTCCAAGCAAGCCGCCCGACATACATCAAACTTAACCAACTCGAAGCTTCTTTACAAACGAGTAACATCTATTCCAAGCAAGGGGTCTGACTTACATCAAACTTAACCAACTGAAAGCTTCGTCATGAGCGCTGAAAGCCAACATGGCGCCACGCCAGACTGGACAACCATAAACAGGTAACTTCCACCCAAGCAAGCCATCCAACTCAGCCGACAGGTTAGAGCCCGTTCCCCAAGAGCTTAACTCATTCACGTTCATGCAAGGAACACTCAGAACCACAAGCCGCAACAGATATGGAGACAACCAGTTCCTGGAGCAAATGGTCCCGACAACATACCGATGGCGCCACGGACCGAATTGTCCTGACAGCATACCGCTGGCGTTCCGGGATATGACCCTCAGCTATGTGCCAAATCAAAAAAAGTTTGAAGCGGCCTTACAACTGGCGCTTTTACCGAACACTGAAACCCAGAAGGTAATCAGAGTCAGTTTGAGAAAAATCCCACTTAATTGATAAATCTGAGAAGGTTACATTTCAAGTGTGTGACCGACCCTAGTCTCCGGGACACTGGCATGCCAAGGCGAGTGCCAAGACAACATTCCAGCAAGGGAGGCTGAGACTTGGTTGGAGCTCGTCCTGAGTCGCAACCCGCACTCCCCTATAGTATTGGTGGGATTCGCCACCTCCCCTCATGCCAAGTACTCTATCCAGGCTGGTAAAGCACATTTTTTCTCTCTAGGATTTTCTCTCTCTAGAAAGTAATTTTCTCTCTCTAGAATTTATTGATCCCCAAGCTTCCTTTAATCATGCCTAGTCGTGTGAGGTGATTGCACATCGATCTGAACTCTCTGGACTTCACTAGAACCGATCAAAGATTTTCAGCCATAGGAACTTGGCGCCGGCTGGATTCTGGTCACAGTGGCGCTGGGAGCAGCAGGGGCGTTGCTAGCACCGGGGATAATGTTGGCGCCGGTGGCGCCAGAAGTAAAGCTTGTAAATGTAACTTTACAACACCATCACTCAAGCTTCTCCTTAAATGTCATCAAAACATTAGAGCTAGATGAGAGAAAGAACTTGAGGATGCAAGATTGTAATATTTTTCCAAATGGCATTATTTGTATGAAATTACAAAGATTTTGAATAAAGTAAAGTAAGAAACCATCGTAGTGAGGTGTTACTTCCTCATTGGCCCTCTTGGGTCTTAACTAAAGATAAGATAGCTAAAATAAGCCACAATTTTATCCTAAAGTCATAAGTTTTATTTTGTTTTCCTCTTGTATGTCCTCATTTGTATAACAAATTTGAGGTAAACTCATGGCCTCAAGGAGACGAAAGGAATCTATTATCAACTCAATAGTTAATGGATGTCTTGAATTAAGGCCTTGACATTTTGAAATAATCACTTTCCTATTGTTGCGATTTGGACTTGTATGTCTAAAATATCATACTATCTCTACATAGTTTAACCTAAGAATCACATATACATCATACATAACAAAGCCATATTGGACCTATCTCCAAAATCTAGTAACATTTTGTTGTTATGCTAAGCATTGGATCTTCTCTTTCGCTAGCCCACGATCTATGCTCAACATAATATTGGAGCGAGCGAAAGAGGAGTTCCTATGCTGAGCATAGCATATCCGCAAGGAGTTAGATAGCACACTATGCTCAACATAGAAGTCTGTAGAAATTTAGAGAATATCTTATGCTGAGCATAACAAAGCCACTTAACGATTGAAGAGGTGTTATGCTCAGCATTAGACTTGGGAGCAAGGAAGAAATGTTTCTATGTTGAGCATAGGCAATAGTAGCAAAATAAAAGAATTTTCTATGCTCAACATAGAATTTAAAATAAACTAAATATTTCTTTTAAGATTATCGCGGCACAATACTATGCTGAGCATAAAGAAAAACTTTTAAATTTTAGAAATTTACAAATATTACCTAGACAAAAAGTGGATTGCTAATAGCTATGCGCGAGATTATAAAAAGGTCATCAAGTGAATGAATCTATCGCTCTGCCAACAGCCTTGAACGCAAATTCGCAAATGAGGTGCCATGTCTTACTCTTGGGGTCCATAAGTAAAAAAAATTTGACTTTCAAACTTTAATGGGTCCCCATTTTACTTTGCGACCAACATTTATTTAGTGAGGATGGAGTCACTTCTTGAGATGAATGATGTTTTGGATATTGTTGTAGGTTTGGAGGAGAGACCAGCAACACAACAAGATCAAATGAGATATGACAAGAGGGCCAAGAAGGCTCTACACATGATAAAGATGAATGTTACCAATGAGCTTCTCAAGGAAGCTGGTAAGTGCACATCATCTTTGGAAGCTTGGAATTCATTGAAGAACTTTTATGAATCCAAGTCTACTTCTAGAGTGTTGACTCTAAGAAGGCAGATCTTTTCTTGTTTGCAAAAGAGTGAAAAAGTCCAAGTATTTTTGTTTTGAGGATGAAAGCATTGAATGATGAGTTGATTTGCATTGATGAAAGCATTAAGGAAGGAGAGCTTATTCAAGTGATTCTTAATGGCTTGTTGGATGTTCATGCTAACATTGTTCAAAGTATTGCTATTCAAAAGACTTGTCAGGATTGATGGATCTTCAAGAGATCTTAATCAATGAGGAATATAGGCTTCAAGCAAGAGGTGGATCTACATCGACACTTCAAGAGGATGCTAGATTCACAAAGGGCAGATTTAAGGGCAAAACCAAAAGTAAGTGATCTGAAGGGCAAGATCAAGTGGATGCTTCTTCAAGTGGCAAAAAAAATGATAGATCAAAGCTTAAGTGCTTCTATTGTGGCATCAAATGACACTTTGCAAGTGATTGCTACAACAATAAGAGAGATCAAGGAGACAAGCAAGGTAATCTTACTCTTGATGAGGATTGTTTGGATGTTCAAGATGCAAATGATGATGCTTTTGTGATGTCTTCATGTATGCTTGCTAATGATGGAGATCTAGATCCTTGGTGGATTGATAGTGGAGCAAGTTCACACATGACCTTTCACAAAGCGTAGCTCACTTCTTTGTTGGCATATGGAGATTACAAGAGGGTGATCTACACGGCCAATGATAGTGAGTGTGAAATCAAAGGGATTGGCACAACTCTCTACAAATAGGAATGTTCATTCAGAGAATGTCATGTTTATTCCATCTATTACCAAGAATTTGCTTAGTGTGAATCAAATGCTAAGTAAAGGACTCAAGGTGGAGTTTGATGGAGATGCTTGTTTGATCAAAAGAAATGATGTCTTGATTGGAAAAGGTAAAAGACAAGGAAAGTTGTTCAAACTAGATGCTTGTGTTATTGCTAACCAAGTTGGATGTGTTGCAAGGGAGCAAATACCTATTCAAGAGGTTTGGCATAAAAGGATGGGACACCTCAACTTCAAGTCATTGGAGATAATGGCTAGGAAGAAGATTGTGATAGGTCTTCCAAGTTCCTAAGTGACATCAAACATGTTTGTGAGTCTTGTGCTTTGTCTAAGTCACATAGAGTACCTTATACTAGATCTATATCTTGATCTACAAGGCCTTTTCAACTTGTACATTCGGATATTCATGGATTTACTACAATTAGCAATAGTGGAGCTAAGATGTATGGAGCATTTGTTGATGATTTTAGTAGATTTTGTTGGATCTATCTACTAAAGAGCAAGGATTAAGTGTATGATGTCTTAATCAAGTTCAAGAATGCAAGGGAGAACCAATTTTCTACAAGGATCAAGTGCTTAATGTTAGCCGATATTTTCGCAGGGAAAATCGGGCCAATATTGAAGTTTAAGTTTGCAATAATTGAAAAAATCGGCATGTAAAACCCGGTTACTAGAGAAAAATTGACACAAATTTGCCTTAGAATTGGGTCTCAGCCCGCCCTAAAGTGGCTAGACACAGTTTAAAAGTAAGAAACTGACTTTCAAAAAAATCGTCAAAAATATTTTGCGGTCAAGTTTTGTAAGACCGAGCCAAAAGTGCCGGACCACCTAGAATTGGGTCCCAGCCCGTCCTAAATGAGGCTAGAGAAAATTTTGAGGCCTTAGAAATGGCCGGTAAATATTTTACGGCTTTTCAAAAAAATGGCCAGTTGTAAAAAAATAGCCGGTATGACCGTGCTAAAATCTCACCATGTAGTGAGTCCATTTTTACTAATATATGATCACTCAGTGTATTTTTCAGGGAAACCGTGTTGTCGTGGGAGCCCTAGTCATGAATGCCAAAAAAGTCAACCACAGAAGAAAAAACCAATAAAGAAAGTTACAGGTAAAAACGGGACCGGAAAATATGGATTCAGTGTCAAGGAGTCACAGAAACCCTAATGGCAAAGTTTGGGCAATTTACGGGCAATTAACGAAATGTGCGGGCCAAGTGGTTACCCAACCGACCAAAAATCCAGACAAATGAGCAGAAGGCGCACGGCCCTTGAAAAAACGAAGAAAGGCCAAAAACGAAAGTACCCAAAGAAAAAATGAAGGGCGCCTACTAAAAATAGGGGTTGAAAAAGGGCCTCACCCAAAATTTGGATATTAAATGCCAAAACACCTTGGAGGCTAAAAAATTTGGGAGGTACACCCACTAGCCATTGACATTTTGGGCTTCTAGGGTGTACAAAAGGGGAAACTTAAATGGCCTCCCTAGCCTTTGACAAAAATGGCATCTTGGCTAGTTTTGGAAGAGAGCCTTGAATGCGCCACTCCCCCACTCTCTTATGGAGGCCACTAGGTGTACTATCAAATGGGTTGAGGACAAATGGCAAAGAGGGCTTGAAGGGCATGAAAATTGGCAAAGCTTCATTTTGAAGGGGGACACTTGGGATTTCCTATAAAAAGGAGCCAACTCTTTGTATTTGAGTGTATGTGTAAAATGTGTGTTGAGAGTTAGGGTTGAGAATGAGTGTTGAGAGTTAGTGTATTTTGATGTTAGAGCTTTTGTATCCTTGTTGTCTTGCCTCATATGAGTGTGATTGGCTTGGAGGTAGTGCCTTGAATTTTAGTTGTGGGATGTGTGTTGAGGATGTGTGTTGAGAGGTAGTGTTATGTTGTTAGCGAGTTGGATGTTAGTTACTATCTTGAGATTTGGTTGAAGTAGGTTATGGATTGATGTCGCTTGTTACTTGGTTGGGTTTGGCTTTGGCTTATGTGTTGCTAACTCCATAGTTAGTAACGGGTACTCTTACCTTTGGCTTGATGGGTACTGCTTGAAGGTTGCTTGTTTCGCATTGTGATTGTAGTGGATTGGTGTTGCATTAATGGTAATATTATCATATATAGTTGATTAGGGATTGACAGTTTCATTGTTGAAGAGATTTAGTGCATGCTTGTTTGTGGTTTGGAGAGATATTGGGATTGATACCGTTGTGGAGAGAAGGGATTGTCCCTCTTGTCTCATGCTTACTCCTGGGGAAGTCTTGTTGATGTTTGAAGGCATCTTGCTTCATGTCCTTTGCCATGGTATGAGATTTTCGATTGTTAGTAATATTGTTTTGGGAGTTTGTTGTTACTCATAGAGGGTTGAAACCATTGAGAATTGTTTGAGGTTGTTTATCATGAGCTTCTCATTTTGCTTACTGGGTCATGCCAAATGGTGGTTGTTTGTTATGGGAAGCAGCGTGACTCTCTAAATCCAAGGAGTTTTACTGTCCATATCAATCATTCTCGTGCTGAGCCATGATATTACAAGTAGGAAATTTTTTTGTATGTGCACATTGTCAATTGAGGAGGTGCCAGATGCAGTTGTTCCAACCCTTTTGCTGATCAATCATTTTTTCTAACGTTTGTCCGTCTGAAAAAATTCGTTGGAGCTTCCTATGACCTCGTTGCCCTGCAATCTACCTGTGGACTGCTTCACAGACATCGTGGCCCTGCCAATTGAACCCTGTGGGAGCTCGCTGGACCTCTGAAGCCTCGTTGAAGCTGTCTCGGTTCGCTGGCCCTGCTCCACATTCGCTGGTTTTTCAGCCCTATCTGCGGCATTTGTAGCTACCTACGACCCTCTATCAAGCCTGCCTGTGGCAACCTGTGGGCTGCCTGCAACCTGCTTTCTCCATTTCTCTACCTGCGACCCTCTATACCCCCTCTCTATATCAATTATGAAAGATACTTTATAACCTTAGAAAGAAGATCTATACTTAGGACGGAGATCATTCTAAAGTTGGATCAAAGTTCTATTGTCAAAACTATGCCAAAACTAGTTGAAGAGGGAGTGTGAGAGATTTCAACTAGTTTAGTCTAGTTTAGTCACATTTTGGTAAATTGTCAATAAGAGGCCAAAACTCATTTTAGACTTAGAGATAAAATTTTTGAAGTTATATTATTCTAAAATACATTCAATAAAGACTTTTGGAAAGTGTGAGAAAGTTGGTAGTTGAATTTGAGAGAGATTCAAATTTCAACTTTGGGTACATTGAATCTAGACCCAAAAATAGTAGGGTTTACATTTTGGAGGGAAAGCCAAGTGGCCAAATAGGGTTTGGAAACTCTATAAAAGGATGTAACTCGTGAAGAGACACATATTCTCTCTTCTATCTCTCATTTCATCATTATACATGATTCTCTTTGGGTTCTACTACTCATTGGTGCACTATCTTGGTGTTATCTTGCAATCTTGTGTGTAGAATGCTCATTTAATGCTATTTTTGGTTCCACACGTGTGAAAATACAGTAGGGTATTGTAATTGTATGGACAGCAAACATATTTTATGTTTTGGTTCATGTTTGATCAATATCTCTTAGAGTTTGCATCTCATTTTGTGTGTAGATGCTGATTTTTCTACATTGGCATGATTGTTGGTTTGCTCCTTATTGTAACCGAAGATTTGGGACATGGATTGGATCTTGAATGATCTGAAATCCTTCACATGGTATCAGAGCTATTGTGTTTCAGGTTATGAAAGGATCAGCCATCTTTAGCAAGGATTTTGGAGGAGTTACCAATGCTAGAGCATGCTAGATTGATCTCTACTCAAAAATCAGCATTTTTGCATGTGTAGAATTGATCTTTTGTAGGTCAAAACTCAATATAGGGTTATATACTTGTTCAATTCCGATTTCACACTTGGATTACTGGAATTAGATGATTTTTGGTGCATTAGGAAGGTCTCATTGGAGTCTACAAGAAGATATACCAAGTTTCTAGAAATTGTATGTAGAATTTGAGATATTCAATTTTTTGTGATTTTGTCAAAACCCTAATTTTGATTGGATCTCTAGTTTGTGAGGTTATTGAACTTCATTTGAGTGTGTTTCAATCTTAGGGAGTGACAAGAATCATTAGATTGAGGATAGATCATAGGTTGATCAAATTTTCACTATTCTATGTGTTGATTTTCTAGTTAGAAGTGCTAGAAGAGATTTGAGAGGTTCCATATCTTTGTGATTTCTTCTTGAGTTCATTTGTTGACATTCAAGAGAGTGCTTTGTGCATTGGAACAGGTTGAAAGAAGAAGATCATGTCACTTCAACATGGCTACAAGTGGTGAATTTATGTTGGAGAGCAATGATAGGCTTACCTCAATCAACTATTCTACTTGGAAGGTGAGGATGGAGTCCTTATTGGAGATGAATGAGTTGATGGAGATTGTTGAAGGTGTGGAGGAGAGACCTCAAGCACCTCAAGATCAAGTGAGGTATGACAAGAGAGCAAATAAAGCTCTACACATGATTAAGATGAATGTTACCAATGAACTTCTCAAGGAAGTTGGTAAGTGCACATCATCTTTGGAGGCTTGGAAAGCTTTGAAGAAGCTTTATGAATCCAAGTCTACATCAAGAGTGCTTACTCTTAGGAGGCAAATCTTTCAAAGTTTGCAAAAGAAGGAAGAGAGTACTCATGCTTTTGTTTTGAGGGTTAAAGCATTCAATGATGAGCTAGCATGTATTGATGAAAGCATTAAGGAGGTAGAGCTTGTTCAAGTTATACTTAATGACTTGTTGGATGATCATGCTAATCTTGTTCAAAGTTTTGCTATTCAAAAAACTTTGCCAAGTATTGTGGATTTGCAAGAGATCTTGGTGAATGAGGAGTATAGGCTTCAATCAAGAGGAGGTGGATCTACATCAACATCTCATTATGAAGAGGATGCTATGTTCATCAAAGGCAAGTTCAAGGGCAAAGGCAAAGGCAAGTGGTCTAAAGGGCAAGATCAGGGTGAGACTTCTTCTTTTGGCAAAAAGAAAGATAAGTCTAAGTTGAAATGCTTTTATTGTGGAATCAAAGGGCATTTTGCAAATGAATGTTTGAAGAAGCAAAGAGATGAAGGTAGCAAGCAAATCAACTTTATTACTAATGATGAGGATCTAGGTGGTGGTGATTCTCTTTTTATGTGTTCTTCAAGTCCAATATCAAGTGAAGGTGACAAAGATTCATGGTGGATTGATGATGGAGCTAGCTCACACATGACTAGTCACAAGGAGTTCTTTACTTCTTTGGTCACTTATGATGGAGCCAAGAAAGCAATTCACATGGCCAATGGTGGTGAGTGTGTGATTGAAGGTATTGGTTCAATTCCTATTTGTCTCTCTACTAATAGGAAAGCAAGACTTGATGGTGTTTTTTACATTCCTTCACTTTCAAAGAATTTGCTAACTGTTGGTCAAATGATAGAGAAAGGATACATGGTAAAGTTTGATGGTGATGTTTGTTTCATTACAAAGGAAGAAATCTTGGTTGCTAGGGGCAATAGACAAGGTAGACTTTTCAAGCTTGATGCTTTTATTATGGCTAACAAAAAGGATGGAATGGAAAAGGAGATTGGTCTCAACTTTTCAAAGTTACCTTTTAGCATCAATAAGATTGGTGGATCTTATGCAAAGTCTAACAAGCTTCCTTACGCTAGATCTAGGTCAAGATCTAATATGCTTCTTGGAGATGTTCATCTTTGTGCTAACTTGGCTAGCCTTGAGGATAATGATGGTGTTTCAATGGTTTTTCATGGCAAGTGCAAACATGCAAAAGGTAAGGAAAGAGCTAACTTCATCAATGGAGATGAAGGTTCTTCCTTGGAAAAGATTGTTGTTAATGATTTCTTTGATCATATGGAAAAGGATGTTGCTAGGTGCATGCATGAAGGAGGTGGTTCTTCTACATTCTTTTGTTATGATTCCAAGAAAGTCATTTTTCCAGCAAGTGGAGTCACATGTCTTCATAAAGAGAGTAGATCAAATGGTTCTATCAAGATACTTAGTGAGGGAGATAGTCACAAGTCAAGAAGAAGAGAAGTATGTGAAGAGTTCAAAGTAGGATGTACTTTGAATGATGTCATTGTGAATGATAGTGAGGAAGAATCATTATCATATGAGTCATTACCTAAAACATTTAGTAGAAGTTCTTGTTTGAAAAAAGAGAGTACTTCAATCATCCTTATGTTGAAGGTACTAATCATTTTTTTCATGGCTTCTAATGTTTTTGAGGTTTCTTCTTCTTATGATGCAATCATTAAGAGGGAGTCTTATGAAGGGAAGAGCAATGGAAGATTGGTTCTTGGGAAGATCCAAGGCATGGATCTCACATATCTTCATCAACTCAAAGGATTCTATGATTATGAATTGATCACTCATGATCAAGATGGCAAAAGGTTGGTTGGAGAAGACTACATGGAGCAAATCGAGAGGCAATTTCTTCAAGGCAAGGTAGATCTCATTGGTGAGATTATTAAGGTTTGTTATGGACTCAAGAGGGCTGGATTTATTAGGTTTGATACTCATCTTCACCTATTCTACTTCATGTGGGATGGAAAGTTTGGAATCTATCTTTTGATTTATGATGATGACATTGGTGACATTGTTTTCACTAACCTTTGTGGAAATTCGAGATCAAGCATTGATGAGATCTTGTTGGATCTAGATCATATGTTTGAGAGGGAGTATTTTCAGAGGTTCAGGTATGAAGATATTTATATCTTTGATATCTTTGATGATCAAGAGAAAGGTAAGCAAGTGGAAGCGACACACTTTGCTTTATTCACATGTTTTGAAGAATTTTCTTGTGTAGATGATGCTATGAAAGTGGATATTGGTTCTCATGTTTTTCATAATGGAAAAGCAAGTAATGGATATGGAAAACAAGTTTGTTCAATGACTTTGATGGTCAAGAGGAAGACTAAGAGGTTGGTCTCAAAGGGCTTCAACAACACAAAAGGAAAGGTGGCAATTTGGAGCTAGTCAAGAGCATCAAAGGAATGTTATTTGGCAAAGATGTTATGGATCTGTTTTTGCAGCATATTGAAGACTCAAGTAAGGTCAAAGGAGCAGCAAGGAAGTGTTGTTCAAGTTTACTTTACTTGTTCTATCTCATGTTTGAGCAATTTCATGTGGATGTGTGCAAATTGTCAAGATATGGTAAAACTAGCTACATTGGTGAGCATTGTTTTGATGTTGGATTTGTACTAGAATTCTTATTGGAGGTTTATTATGTCACTCATCCATGGCTAAGTTCTCAAGTGTTGAGCTACTTGGTGCCAATACTTGGAGATTGTCAATTTTTGGTGAATTTATGGTCATTTTCTTGTGTCAAGTAGATCTTGAAGATGGACTAGTGCAAACTACTTGGTTTATGGAGTCATGTGGTGCTGGATTTGCATCATTAATGTACTCACCTACTCATGGATTTCCAAGGTTTGATGGTTTCTTGTGGCAAGATGAAGATGGAGGCTCATTCATGGAGTATCATGGTGGATACAAGGCAACAAAGGACAAAGGAGGAGGAGACATGCAAGCAAAAGTTGATCACTCACATTTATTGTTTTTTTGTTGTATTTTTCCAGAGAGTTCAGAGTTGGAAGCATGGTGGAATCATTTCATTTACATTCTATTTGATTCTTCATGTTCTAGTTATATCTTGATGTGTAAAATTGATGTAAGAAATAGTGAAGCATCCAATTTGGACACTATTCTCTATATCAATTATGAAAGATACTTTATAACCTTAGAAAGAAGATCTATACTTAGGATGGAGATCATTCTAAAGTTGGATCAAAGTTCTATTGTCAAAACTATGCCAAAACTAGTTGAAGAGGGAGTGTGAGAGATTTCAACTAGTTTAGTCTAGTTTAGTCACATTTTGGTAAATTGTCAATAAGAGGCCAAAACTCATTTTAGACTTAGAGATAAACTTTTTGAAGTTATATTAGTCTAAAATACATTCAATAAACACTTTTGGAAAGTGTGGAAAAGTTGGTAGTTGAATTTGAGAGAGATTCAAATTTCAACTTTGGGTACATTGAATCTAGACCCAAAAATAGTAGGGTTTACATTTTGGAGGGAAAGCCAAGTGGCCAAATAGGGTTTGGAAACTCTATAAAAGGATGCAACTCGTGGAGAGACACATCTTCTCTCTTCTATCTCTCATTTCATCATTATACATGGTTCTCTTTGGGTTCTACTACTCATTGGTGCACTATCTTGGTGTTATCTTGCAATCTTGTGTGTAGAATGCTCATTTATTGCTATTTTCGGTTCCACACATGTGAAATACAGTAGGGTACTGTAATTGTATGGACAACAAACATATTTTATGTTTTGGTTCTTTTGATCAATATCTCTTAGAGTTTGCATCTCATTTTGTGTGTAGATGCTGATTTTTCTACGTTGGCATGATTGTTGGTTTGCTCCTTATTGTAACCGAAGATTTGGGACATGGATTGGATCTTGAATGATCTGAAATCCTTCACACCCCCTGCCTGTGACCTATCAGACTTGCCTGCCTGCCTGCGGCCTGTCTACCTGCCCTTGTGCCATCTGTCTGCGACCTACCTGCCCCTGTGCCATCTGCCTGTGCGACCTACCTACTGTCTGTGACCTACCTACTGTCTGCGACCTACCTGCTGATCCTGCGACCTACCTGCAGGCCCTACTACTGATCTGCCCTCTGTCTGCGACCTACTATCTGTCTGCGGCCTATTTTCAAGCTATTTTTCTCTGCAGCTGCCTACTGTACCTACCTATGGCGTGGAATCATCTACGAACGGAGTCATGTGACCCATTTTCGGGCTCCCCTTTCTACTGCGATTTGTGACGGCCTGCCTCACTGTCTATGTGCTGGTTGTGAAATGTGCGACAACCTGCAAAAAATTTTTGGCAGTCTGGAGAAAGGTGTTTTCCAGTTCTTTGCTCTCATTGTCCATCCATGTGTTGGCATAAACAACAAGCTCAATCGATCGGTTTGAAGTTTGAAGACAAACGAAAGTGGTTCAAAGCATTCATGACTAGTACTTCTCCGATTACCGGTCACCTACGCTCACATTGAGGTATAATTTTGCTTCATCTCGGTTTTTTTTTAGAGACGTTATTTTAGTACTACTTGCTTTCCGTAGGGATACGCATGCTTGAAGTCCATACTTGCATCCGTCTATTGAGTGAATGGTCCATATAAGATAACAAGAAATCATTTTTTTATTGTGGTTGGAATTGTTCTACAGTAACAAGAATCATAGTTGTAGCATGCTAGTACTGGGTGAGGTGTTTCATATTTTAGAACTTCATTATTTCAACGATTCCGCACTTACACTATCCCTACTATTACACAATCAATTGTGATCTTTTTCTTGAACAAGTAGACACGGAAGTATCAGGTTTGTACGTATTTGTGGGTTTACCGGTAGTATGAACTCAGAGTCACTTGCTTGCAATGTTGTTTGCTTGAGTTCAGTAATTGCAAGTACCTAACTAGTGAATGGATTGTCGTAGAGTATGGGTCGATTGTGCATTATAGTGAATCGTTTTTAGCACAAATTCAAATTCAGTCCGGAATCGTAATATTTTATAAACAGCTGCGGCATGGCTAATTAGAAATATGATTGTCTATTTCCAATTTGTTTAGGGAAAATGTTAAGTAAAATTTTTTTGTTTCGTACTGATTTAGAATGTGATGTACAGAGAGAATTGTAGGTTGGGTAGTTTATATTTTGCTGGGTTAGATTTATTAAACGGCTATAAGGAATCATCAAGTTTTTTGAAGTGTTTCTTACGATTTTTGTCATTATGAAGCGTATTAATTGGACCCGACCTCTGTGAAACACCAGAGCGGGCCGTCCACCATCCGCGGTTGAAATACACCGCCTTGGTTAAAACGTCACACTAGTCACACCCGCCGTCGATACTGTCTAGCGAAATACCTAGACCCGACGGTCGGCGAAAATACCGCCGCTTAGCAAACAAAGTGGTGCGTATAACTTGCACCCCACGAGCACATCATAGACAGTAAATCGGTTTTCAGCCCATGTAAGATCTTTACCAACTGTAAACCGAATTCACTAGGAAAGAGACGTTAGCGATCAGAAGTTTTTGCGGAACCATAATTCTAGGAAGCTAGTGAATCATTGCATAAAAAATGCTAGCACCCCCTCCTTGCAACCATATCTCTGAGAGCCTGGAAAACTCTCATCAGTTGGGGAGCACGGGGTAACAGAGGAAGCCCCCAGGATTGGATGTGGCAGGACCTTCGTTACTCACGTAGGGCATAGCCACCATCAGTAGTGGTGCCCCTTGAATTTTTTAGGACGTTTTGGCTGGACCAATCCCCTACCAAAAATGGCCCTAACACTTAAGGAGTGAAAATGGTGGTGAGTACATATCTACCAAGTTCAAGGCCTTTTGTGATGTGCATGGGATCAAGAGGGAGTATACAACATCAAGGGCCCCACAACAAAATGGAGTGGATGAAAGGAAGAATAAGACTTTATGTGAAAGTGCTAAAGCTATGAGGTTAAGTGCTAACCTTGACAAACCATTTTGGGATCAAGCTTTGTTGTGCCGATTTCTTGAGCAATAGGTGGCCGAGTGCTATTTTGGATGGAAGGACACCTTTTGAGATGCTATTCAAGGGGAGGCCGAGTGTCAACTTTCTAAGAACCTTTGGATGCACATGCTATATCAACATTACTCTTGATGATATGACCAAGGAGGATCCATCTTTAAGAAGAGGTATTTTTGTTGGATATAGTGAGGTGAGTAAAGCCTACAAGGTCTACATTCCTTCTACTAACAAAGTGATTGTTGGTAGAGATGTCATTTTTTATGAGGGGAACATTCCAAAAGTGTCTTCAAGCATGATTGATGGTAGTGTGGATGGGTCTAACATTCTTGATGTTGATGAAAAGAATCCTACTTTGGATGGTGATGATGATGGACCTTCATCAAGTCAAAAGCCAAGGAGAACATCAAGGGAAAGACAAGTACCTTCAAGGCTCACATATGATCAAAAGGGTAAACAAGTAGTTTCTGAAAATTATGTTGCTTTCCTAACCACTTTAGATGAACAACCAAGTGTAGATCAAGCAAGGAAAGAAGAGGAGTGGATCCAAGCAATGGATCTTGAGTATCAAGCTCTTATGAAGAGTGAAACATCTTTTGGTGGATCTTTTGTGTACATGGAGCTATGTGTTGTAAAGCTACCTTTACAAGCTTTACTTCTGGTGCCACTGGCGCCAACATTGCCCCCGATGCCAGCAACGCCACTGCTGCTCCCGGCGCCACCCCCGCCGACACCCTTCCCGGCGCCACTGTGACCAGAATCCAGTCGGCGCCAAGTTCCTATGGTTGAAAATCTTTGATCGGTTCTAGCGAAGTCCAGAGAGCTCGGATCCATGTGCAATCACCTCACACGATCTAGGCATGATTAAAGGAAGCTTAAGGATCAGTAAATTCTAGAGAGAGAAAATGACTTTCTAGAAAAAGAAAATTCTAGAGAGAGAAAATGTGCTTTACCAGCCTGGGTAGAGTACTTGGTATGAGGGTGTTGGAAGTATTTTTAGTGAGTGCGGTGGCTAGATCTACTTACGGGTGTAGTATAGGGATGTAGAGATTCGTCCACTTTTTAAGTTTCTGCAATAAGATTTAACAGAAATATGGACAGAAATGAAAGCACTAAGGCTTACCCAACTAGTGCCCGTAATGGGAATAAACTAATTAGTAACAACAATAAAAATCCTTGCTAAGGCTTACCCAACTAGCAAGGTGACTAGACTAATCCTAGATTAACACCCGAAGGGTAATAAAATGAGATTGCGGCTAATACCAAACAATAAGCAATAATGAACATGCCACAATAAAACCGATGAAAAGGAGACAAGAGGAGGCCCGAGCACCTTCCCTCAAACTATGCACCTTTTCACGGGGAACACAAATGAAATAGAATGATAATTCTCCAAAATAGAGAGCAAGATAGCTTAATCTCAAAAGTGTTATTTACAATGCAAATACCTCTCCTTTTATGGCAAGGAGGGTCTTCCATAAGTGTCTACTAACTTATGGGACTAATCTGTTCCTAGCCTTTCTAGAACTTCTAACTTAGGATTTAGAACTTCAATTTTCTTAACTTAGAATAACTTAAGATAAAATATTTCTAATCTTAAGTTTCCTAAGTCTAAGTTCTAAATCTAAGTTTAAGCTATTTTATTATTATTTAAGCTTCTACTCATGGACTTACAAAACACATGCCATGGCTTAAAGTTTATTGACAGATACTCATACGTGGTCTTACAAAACACATGCCACGGAGTTTTATTATTTTTTTATTTTCTCTGTGTTAGCACAGTTGCTAACATTATCCCCCTCCTTATTGTATTGGTGGTCCCACACCAATCGACGTCTTTTCGTCCTGGATTTTTTGTGCTTCTTAGAGGCGAGACTGTTGCTGTCGGGAGTGGTACATGGTCGTTCCGATGCCCTCCATCATTTGCCACCGTAATTTGTTCAGGAAGGGCATGGGTTTGTAATAATGGAGCATACCCTGGAGAAAGTTATGGGTTTTCCATAGCTCCACCATATCAACGTGCAGGACGGAAGTAAGTGCAGCACGATAATAGAGCCTTGCAATGTTAATATAGTCGTCTTGCGTGCGTAAAGGTTTATTGATGTCAAGGGCAATTGGGGGAAACCCTCGATCCCAAAAACCTCTAAGTTCTGCCAGAAATGCCACCAGGCTGCAATTATCCGCAAAATATCTGACATCGTGATCAGGATTGCCATGGTGCTTCTGGTAGAAGACTCGACAGTTGGTGACCATGTCTTCGGCTAAGTTGCCGGTATCGACTCCTATGAGCTTAGGCCAAAAGATTATGTTCTTGACCTTGGTGGTAGGAAACTATTCCCGCCTTGCTACTGGATAGTAATAAGGATTAGTGCGCATGTAGGAGGGAGCTTTGAGATACCGTGCCATCGAGGTCTTACTTTGTAGGAAGAGCTGATGGCGCCAGAGAGGTTGTGGATCTAGGAGTTTGAATGTTGCTTTATGTGTTTGACACTGGTCCAAATCAGGCAGTACGTAGCCACCTCGCACTTTCGATGTTGGGTACTTCTTTGCAAACTCCTGAGAGACGTGCAGCTCCTTGCTTGGTTCTGTGGGCGTGATTCTGTGCCGAATGGTGGGGGCTTCAGAGGCAATCTCGTGTTCGGTTTGTGGATCGGGATCAGGAGATAGAGGAGGCGAGGGGTTAGCTTCTGCAATTCGTTGTGATTCAGGGGAAAGTGTCGTGGAATGAAGGTGAGCTTAGTGGTGTCGAGGGGGTTAGACGCGGTGGAAGGGAAAAGAAAATGTTGGGAGCTGGTACTCCCAGAGCCCGATGGATTGGTTGGTGTTTGAGCTCCTTGCCACAAGGGTTGGCTTTGAAATGTAGAGCCTTGAGTTGCGGGAGGAGGCTGTTGAAATCCTACGCCATCTCCACCATTGGGTCCATCAAAGTGGTGCCCCGAATCATGAAATTGGGCGTGCTCTACATGAACCGACGGTGTCGATTGGGCAGCAGCCTTTAAGCGTTCTTCCAGGGTGGCTATGTGCTGGTTTAGGGCCTCGACGGAAGCAATGTATGATTGTTGTAATTTTGCGTGTTGCTCCGTCGTGGCTTTCAGCTTTTGGGCCAGTGTTTGATAGGCCACCACTGGAATGGTAGTTCCCTCAGGGATAGCTGGTGGTGCGAAGTCGTTGAAGTCCACCATTTCCAACTATTCCTTCATAGCGGAACGTGCTGCTTGTGAATCTGCTACAGCCTCATCCTTCTCGGCTTTGAGGGTATCGATGGTTTGCTGCATGTTGGATACCTTCAGTTGGAGCTGGTTCTGGAGATGGATTAGCATTTGCTGCTGTTGTTGATTGTAATTCGTGAGGTTCTGGATCTGCAGCAGTTGTTGTTTGGTTTCCTCCTCCAGCCTTGCTTTTTCTTTCTGAAGGCCCGCCATAGCACCATCGTCGAATTGCCGCATAGTGTGTTGTCCTCCTAGGGTGCCGAAGATATTGTATTGGAGCTCATTCACCAACCATACCACTTTTTGGGCTGTAAGGGGTAGCTGCTCCCAAGGACCAATGTCAAGGAGGTTGGTGTGTAGTTAGGATACGACATGGGGCTAAATGGTAGAAAATCAGGAGTAGGGCTAGACGGAGGTGTAGGAAAGGCAAGGAGGGGTGATTGTGGATTAAGGGGTGGGGAGAGACTACATGGCGGAGATTGTGGAATTGGGTTAGTGATGATAGTGGTTGATGGGAGTGCAGTTAGTAATTGTAAGGAAAAATCATCTACGTTGACTGTGGAGTCAAGTAAGATGAAGATTTGTACAGTCGAGGGCTTTTGTGGAAGTGTGGAAGAGAAGCTCATGTTGAGAGTTAGTGAGGGTGTGGATGTGATGGTAAATGGTAGGGATGGTGGTGGGATTGTGAGAGCAAGTGATGGGGAGGAGATTGTCTGTGTGGACGGAATCACGCCCATAGGATCATAGCCAGAAGTGCTTGCCGTTCCGGAGCTGTCTGCTGCTGCTGCTACTGCTTGTCGATGTTGTTTGGCCTAGTGAAGTAAGGTCGCATGCTGCTCTAGGACCTCCTTTGGGACCTGAGATGGTTTAAGGCTCCCTCCGGATTCAGCATATTCTACTCCAATGTCACTGGATAGAATGTCATGTGGGACATTTGCTTCGGTGCTGACTGCCTTCCCTTTCTGCTTCTTAGTAGGTGGGGCTGGTGAGACTGGTCCTGCTGTCGGTTGGGGGGTGGCTCGCTTTTTTGTGCTTGGATAAACAACATCCAGCTCCTTGATGGCAGCAGCCGCCTTAGACCCCAATTGCTTGGTGGCCAACATGTGGAGGAGATACCCACATTTGGTAGTTGATTTGCGGGCTTTCAAGGCTCTGCACAGTTTCTCCACTACCTTCTCAGCCCACTTATAATTTCAAGTGGGGTCGTCCATGGTGAGGGTTAGAGAGAAGAGATCGCTACGTGGGATGCGATCCATCTTGGTGGTATGTACTGCAACCATGGTGACGATGATCTCTGAGGCGGCCCGTAGATGGGGATCCATGATGAGCGATCCCATCATTGGTTGGGCAATGGTTTTGCCATCGTCTGTCAGAAACTTGGTGAAGTTCTTGGCATCATAGCTGGTGCCCTTGCCATGGATTGTCTCTCCGAGATTAGGAAAGCCGACACTCTGAAGATCCCCCGGAGAGATGTTGATAATAGAATAACTGTCAGTCTTGGTTGTAAGCCGAAAAGTTTGGAACTCATCCGAATAGGTCGAGTAGGCTGCTCGGATGAGGCTCTCGCTCTGCTGGTCCCAGAAAAGTGTTAGACCAAAGCCAAGATTGGTGAGGATATCCTTGGCCAGTGTGAGCTGCTCGGTGTAATTCTTAAGAGAGATCATGATTATATCCCCTGAATAAGGACGAGGGGGTTTACGGCGATGCAAGCTCAGTGAGGAATCACAAGAAGCCATGGCAGTAGTGATTTTAGATTGCTCTAAGAATTTTAAAAATTTTGAAAAAAAATTGGCATGAACTCGAGAGCAGCAATCTAAAATGAACTCGTGGAGAGAGGGTGGAGACCTATATATAGACTTTTTTGGGCATGAATTCGCAACTTCACCTAGAAATCGTCCTCAGTGTCCACTATTTGGTAATGGTGATCGTGAGTCAGATATCCATGTTCAGAATTCGCCGACAATTCGCAGGAGCTCAAATTGATTCTCACGATTTCTCTATTCCCTTCGCGAATTCTGATCAGATACATTTTTGCACTATCAGACATTTTCTCTCTTTTGGCAAACACAAGTCACTTACAGGAATTCGCGGGACCTCAGAATGATGCCTACGCTCGTTGTTCCGGTTTAGAGAAGGAAGGATCCATCTGCCCTGAAGTTAAATATTCGGTAATTTCCTTAGCCCATATAGGTGTAGAGTCAACTTGGAAAAGGATTGCATCTGGTAAATCATCATTTATGTCTTGATCAGGGGTAGAAAGGTTAGGGATTTGGGATAGATGATCTGCTAAAAAATGCTGAACTCCCTTACGAACCACGATCCTAAACTCAAATTCTCTCAATAATAGGATCCATCTAGTTATACGACCTGTGGTGTAGGTCTTGTTGATGAGATACAACAGTGCTTGATGATCAGTGAAGAACGCAAAGATTTTTCCTAGAAGATAATGGCGAAACTTCTGAACCGCATATACCATTGCCAAGGCTTTGCGTTCGGTGGTGGTATAATTGACTTCAGCAGGTATCAATTGTCGACTAAGAAAACGAATTGGGTAATCCTTTTTGAATTCTCTCAGTTGGGTGAGCACTGCTCCAATGGCATACTTGGATGCATCGGTATGCACATGGAATTCTTTAGAATAATCAGGAGCCCGGAGGATGGGTGCTTTGGTAAGGGCTTCTTTGAGTTGATTGAAGGCGACGCGTTGTTCATCCGTCCATTTGGGAACTACAATACTTTGTAGATTAAGCGGGCTTTGTTAGCAAAATCGAAAATAAAACATTTTAAGTACCTAACTTGTTATTTGGGGTAGTTAGTTATTTTATGTAACCAAATCTGGCATTTTTCAGGATTAAGAGAGATACCGAAGCATTGACATTAGATAAAAAAAAAAAATTCGAGCACAGACTGATGACGTATTTCTTCGGAATGTGACCCATCGCCCATCTACTGAGAAAAGGCTGCTTGCATAGCACGTTGGAAGGTGCTAGGGACATTGTAGAGCCCAAAAGGCATGACTCTCCAGCAGAAGGTTCCCCATTCTGTGGCAAAGGTGGTTTTGTGTTGATCTTCTTCAGCGATTTGGATCATATTATATCCGCTAAAGCCATCTGAGAAGGAGTAAGCCTCATCGCCTGCTAGATTTTCTAAGATGGATTCTCCGAAAGGTAATGGAAAATGATCACATTCAGTGACGGCGTTAAGTTTTTTAAAATCGACACAGATTCGAAGTTTTCCATTTTTCTTGGGGACGATGACAATTGGGGAGACCCACTCAGTATGTTCAATTTCATATATAAATCTCGCATCTAAAAGGCGTTGTAATTCTTCTTTGATCTTGGCCTTATAGATGGGATTGCATCTGTACGGATGACTCGCAGTGGGCCTCGCACCCGGTTTAAGTGGGATACGATGCACAACTACTTGGGGTGATATGCCTTTCATGTCTTTATAGGTCCAGGCAAAGATATGTTGATATTTTCGTAGGAGCTTTTCAAGCCATCTTCATTGTTCGTGATTGAGATGAGCTCCGATGTGGACAAGATATTTGTTGGTTTCATTTGGCTCACTCAAGGAAAGGGTTATGGTTTGTGCAGGGCCTTCGTAGGAAGAATTACCAGTGGGTTCACATTGAGCTTGGGGTAATTTGATTGTGACATCCTCGATTGTATAGTCCTTAAAGTATGCAGGAACATCATGGGTTGGAGATACGAGGGGGGCCTTGCCTTTATCTTGCCGAGATGGGGCTTTTTCGGGGATGGGTGTAAGGCTAGAGGCAATCTCAGGAACTTCCCGAACAGTTGTGAGGTCACCCAGCTGTTGAATTTGTAGTGGTTTTTTCATTTTCTCTTTCATAGTATGACCACGTAGTTGAGGTTGTGGTGGAGAGACAGTTGCTATGTCATGGAGGATCTCATCATCAATTTGAAAGATAGCCTCCTCCTCACAGGGATCCCATGGATAGTGTGGGCGTTTGGGACGGTAGAATTTTGTCTCAGGTTTTTCACTTGCAACCTTGGCAACTGATTCCACCTTGGAAGCATGTTGCAGATAGGTCTTCGGGGGAAGGTCTTCCATATAGTTGAGGATCTAAATATCAGAAATGTCCACATCTTTTGGGCAATTCTGAATTCATAACGCATTCTTGTCATCAATGAATAAATCGTCTGATTCATTAGTAGGTAGTCATGCAACATTTAGTAGCTCATCATGGTATGGAAGAATATCAACAAAATTGATATTGATGATGGGTGTATCCAGATCAGGTAATTGGTCGTGATTGATCGGGTGTGGAGAGGTACAATTATCCTGATGTTGAGCACAGTAATCGGCATTCACACAATCAATGGTAGCTAGACTGTGACTCTAGTTTATGATATCAATAGATTTAACATAATGACCTTTTTCGTGGCTGGACTGGTATGGCTCAAATACTGAGTTGGTGGTTGAGGATCCCTCGTCATGTATGCGTGCAGGTTTGAATTTACCCGTTGAGTCAATTGTGATAGAATTGTCACGATTACCAAAAGTGCCTCGGCCTTTGCTCCAGTCATGAACGACTCGTGTATTGGTGAGCCACAGATAACCAAGTAGTAATTCATAAGAATAGGCATTATTGGGAATATCAAGTACTACAAGGTCAACAGAAAATTTGAAACCTCCTAGTTTGATCAGCACGTGCGGAAGAAAACCGGTAGGTCAGACCACACTTTGATCAGCCATTCGAAGCTGATAAGTAGGTTTGGCTAGCTTGTCTCTCAGATTCCATTCCATCATGAGGGATGTGGAAATGATACTAACCCCGGAACCTCCATCGAGTACTGCTAAAACTTCACGGGATTGATGATGGGTAGCTGGGATTTTGATGTTGCCTCGCTTGCTGAGTGGATTGGTTAGATGTAAGGGCATTTCAGGCAACTCATCAGTAGTGGTGGTGGTATTGGATTGGATCTGTTGTTTCCACTGGCCAGCACGTTTCCAGAGGACATGGACGGGAAGAGTGACATTGGCTTGTAGTAAATCTCTCCAAACTTCGGTACCTTCAAGGGTTTTGCTTTCAAATGGTTGTGAGGTACTTTATGGGAAGAGGAAGATTGTTGGTTGGCATTACGGATTTGCTGGCAATACTCATGATGTAGCCGAATTTCTTCAGATGGGTGAGGATAAACTATCGGGGTTGAATCATCACTTGGAGGAACAGCCTGCGGTTGAGTTTTGCTGGGTGCAAGTGTAGGGGCTTGGCGTTGGGTTTGTGCCTGAGTCAAGACCCAAGCATGATGAGTTTCAACTGGTAAAGTTTCTACTTGCACTGAATAGACTGGAGTAGCAGGTTTGGATTGGGATGGGCAGTCCTTCACGTGATGTTCAATACCACAATTTTCACAAGCTGGAGGGAAACAGAGTTTATCTGGGCAACGAATACTAGGATGTTTATCTGCACAGATGAAGCATCTTAGTATTGCGGGTAGTTGATGTGCGACAAAGACAGCTTGGTTTGGATTATAAGCTTGGGCATTGGGATCCAGTGGTTGAGCATTAGAATCATAGGTATAATAAACAACCGTTTCAGTAGAGTACTGTGGTTGAGTATTGTCTTCCACATAGCAGGTGGCCGGATTGATGGTATTCGGATCAAGATAATGGACAACGTTTTGTGGGGAAGGTTGGTTAACAACAAACTATTGACGTGGGGATGGATATTGATTTGGTGTAGGTGGTCGTGGTTGGTAAACCCCTGGTTGTGGCACAGGTTGTTGTGGCGGGTAGGGGCGGTAAGCTCGATAAACGGTGGGTCTAGTGGCTGCTGGGAAATGATTTCGCAGTTGAGGACATTCATTAGCAGTGTGATGCTGTGAGCAGATTGGACACCAGACATTTTCTCTTGCTGGAAATGATTTTTCAGCAATTTGTCTCATGGCCGTTTGGAAATCGGCAGTGAGTTTATCCATATGTGATTGTTGAACTTTTTGCCAGGTTTCCATTTGATGTAGAAGTTCAGAAGACTGAGCAATATTATCAGACTTAGGACGATCTGGATTCTTAGATTTCTTTTCACGATGGTCAAAGTCATCATCGAAACCTTCGTCTTCTTCACAGATAGCATGGGTCATCACATCTTTAAGTTGAACGTAAAGGTCAACTGGTTTGAGTTCATGACGGATGTTTTTAGGCAATCCAACTAAAAAATAGTTTTATGGCCATGCGATCAGTGATATTTTCATCAACACATTCTACTTTGAGACGTTTAAAACGCTCAATGTAGTTTCGAACAGACTCTTCACGACGCATCTTGATATGAGTAATTTGAATGAACGGGCTCTGAGTCAGTTTGGATGGTTTGAAACGCTTGATGAGAGTGTCCTTGAGGGTGGTCCAAGAAGCAAGATCAGGAGTTTCGAGATTCAAGTACCACTCCTTGGCGGTGCCATAGAGTACCATGGGAAATAGGCGAAGCTTTTCAGTTTCAAAGGTATCTCCATAAAAACGGCATGCATTATCAAAGTCTTGGAGAAATCGGACTGGGTTAGATTCGCCATCGTACTTTGGTATATCAATACATGGAATTCTTCGTTCCATTCGTGGAGGAGTCGAATTAGAAGATTCAGCACAGTCACAAGACATGATGCAGAATACAGATGAGCAGGGCAGGACTGTACTTGACAAAAAGGGTAGTTTGCTTGCAGAATGGATAGTGTAGGACAAAAACTGGTCTTTCTGATTGTTATAGAATTCACGCACAGTCTGAGAAATCGTGGAGAGGCAGATAAATCTAACTGTAATACTCGCGAATTCTGAACAAGTATTCTGAATGTCAGAATAGTGATTTTTTTAGATTTTTTTGAAAAAATTTGGTGATTCAAAATTCGCGGATAGTACAAGGAAATCGTACTCTGTGACGGCGAATTCTTAGGCTTGATGTCGAATTCTAACAGAGAGGTTTGACTTGCAGATAGGAAATATAGAGAAAGATGTGATGTTCTGTCAGTAAACGGGCAAAATCTGTGAGATAGAATTCGCGGAGCTGCTGAAGGACTGATCTTAATGAGATCTAGCCTCAGTGAAGTCGGCGAATTCTAAGACAAAGATTTTGATGAGAAATAAGGGATTTTGACAGTATAACAGGCTGTTTTCTCAAATCTGATTGTGGTCAAAATTCGTGGAGGTGATAAAATGAAAGATAAGGGTCTATTAGGGCTGCAGACAGACTGGCGAATTCTAATATACTTGCTTGGTTGTGAAAAAGGTCACTTGGGTCACTTCTTTTGAAGAAAATGCCCAAGTTGACTCTTTTGTTGCTTCCCCCCGGTTTGAGAAGTTGCTCTGCAGCTCGTGTAGGACCTAGAAAGACGATGCGTGCTATTTGTTGGTAGATAGAGATAAGCACACAAGCAAACATACAACACGGAAACAAGAAATAAAAGAAAAAAAGGAGAAGAAGCTAGGTAGAAAAATACTTAAAAAACAGCAACGACGCCAATGTTGGAAGTATTTTTAGTGAGTGCGGTGGCTAGATCTACTTACGGGTGTATTATAGGGTTGTAGAGATTCGTCCACTTTTTAAGTTTCTACAATAAGCTTCAACAGAAATATGGACAGGAATGAGAGCACTAAGGCTTACCCAACTAGTGCCCGAAACGGAAATAAACTAATTAGTAACAACAATAAAAATCTTTGCTAAGGCTTACCCGACTAGCAAGGTGACTAGACTAATCCTAGATTAACACCCGAAGGATAATAAAATGAGATTGCGGCTAATACTAAACAATAAGCAATAATGAACATGCCACAGTAAAACTGATGAAAAAGAGGCAAGAGGAGGCCCGAGCACCTTCCTTCAAGCTATGCACCTTTCCAAGGAGAACACAAATGAAATAGAATGATAATTCTCCAAAATAGAGAGCAAGATAGCTTAATCTCAAAAGTGTTATTTACAATGCAAATACCTCTCCTTTTATGGCAAGGAGGGTCTTCCATAAGTGTCTACTAACTTATGGGACTAATCTGTTCCTAGCCTTTCTAGAACTTCTAACTTAGGATTTAGAACTTCAATTTTCTTAACTTAGGACAACTTAAGATAAAATATTTCTAATCTTAAGTTTCCTAAGTCTAAGTTCTAAATCTAAAATTAAGCTATTTTATTATTATTTAAGCTTCTACTCATGGACTTACAAAACACATGCCATGGCTTGAAGTTTATTGACAGATACTCATACGTGGTCTTACAAAACACATGCCACGAATTTTATTATTTTTTTGTTTTCTCTGTGTTAGCACAGTTGCTAACAGGGGAGGTGGCGAATCCCACCAATACTATAGGTGAGTGAGAGTTGCAACTCAGGACGAGCTCCAACCAAGTCTCAGCCTCCCTTGTTGGAATGTTGTCCTGGCGCCTGTAGCGCAGGCATCCCAAAGGGAGCCGGGAATCACGACTTAGCTTCCCAGCCTTCAACTCTTGCCATCCAGAACCCACTTGACATACAAGCAGCCAACTCGCCAACAACGATCAGACTTAACCAACTTGAAAGTTCCGAAAACCAACATTGAGATCCAACTTGGCGCCATGCCAGATCGGGGGTCCCGATGTGGGTGACTTCCCTCCAAGCAAGCCGCCCGACATACATCAAACTTAACCAACTCGAAGCTTCGTTACAAACGAGTAACATCCATTCCAAGCAAGCGGTCTGACTTACATCAGACTTAACCAACTGAAAGCTTCGTCACGAGCGCTGGAAGCCAACCTGGCGCCACGCCAGTCTGGACAGCCATAAACAGGTAACATCCACCCAAGCAAGCCATCCAACTCAGCCGACAGGTTAGAGCCCGTTCCCCAAGGGCTTAACCCATTCACGTTCATGCAAGGAACACTCAGAACCACAAGCCGCGACAGATATGGAAACAACCAGTTCCTGGACCAAATGGTCCCGACAGCATACCGCTGGTGCCACGGACCGAATGGTCCCGACGGCATACCGCTGGCGTCCCGGGATACGACCCTCAGCTATGTGCCAAGTTAAAAATTTTGAAAAGCGGCCTTACAAGTGGCGCTTTTACCGAACACTGAAACCCAGAAGGTAATCAGAGTCAGTTTGAGAAAAATCCCACTTTATTGATAAATCTGAGAAGGTTACATTTCAAGTGTGTGACCGACCCTAGTCTCCGGGGCGCTAGCATGCCAAGGCGAGAGCCATGACAACATTCCAGCAAGGGAGGCTGAGACTTGGTTGGAGCTTGCAATGAGTCGCAACCCGCACTCCCCTATAGTATTGGTGTGATTCGGCACCCCCCCTCATACCAAGCACTCCACCCAAGCTGGTAAAGCACGTTTTTCTCTCTCTAGGATTTTTTTCTTTCTAGAAAGTCATTTTTCTCTCTCTAGATTTTATTGATTCCCAGGCTTCCTTTAATCATGCCTAGATCGTGTGAGGTGATTGCACATTGATCTGAGCTCTCTGGACTTCGCTAGAGCCGATCAAAGATTTTCAGCCATAGGAACTTGGCGCCGGCTGGATTCTGGTCACAGTGACGCCGGGAGCAGCGCCGGCGCCGTTGGCGCCGGGGACATAGCTGGCGCCGATGGCGCCGGAAGTAAAGCTTGTAAAGGTAGCTTTACAACAACGCCCGCCTTGGCATGCCAGCGCCTCGGAGACTAGGGTCGGTCACACACTTGAAATGTAACCTTCTCAGATTTATTAATAGTTGAAATGTAACCTTCTCAGATTTATTAATAGAATGAGATTTTTCTCAAATTGACTCTGATTACCTTCTGGGTTTCAGTGTTCGATAAAAGCGTCAGTTGTAAGGCCGCTTCAAACTTTTTGATCTGGCACATAGTTGAGGGTCGTATCCCAGGATGCCAGTGGTATGCCGTCGGGATTATTCGGTCTGTGGCGCCAGTGGTATGCTGTCGGGAACATTTGGTCTAGGAACTGGTTGTCTCCATATTTGTCGCGGCTTGTGGTTCTGAGTGTTCCTTGCATGAACGTGAATGGGTTAAGCTCTTGGGGAATGGGTTCTAACCTGTCGGCTGAGTTGGATGGCTTGCTTGGGTGGAAGTTACATGTTTATGGCCGTCTAAGTCTTCAATATTGAGGCCAAAATTTGTTTTAGACTTAGAGAATAACTTTTCAAAGTTCATTAGTCTAAATTTCATTTGAATAAACACCTTTTGAAAGTGTGGGAAAGTTTGGAGGCGAGTTTTAGGAGATTCAAATCTGAATAGTTGGGTACATTGAAACTAGACCCAAAAATAGTAGGGTTAGCATTTTGGAGGGAAAGCCAAGTGGCCAACTAGGGTTTGGACCTGTTATAAAAGGATATAACTCATAGAGAGAGTGATCTTCTCTCTTCTCTATCTCATTTCATGTCTATAGATGGTTCTACTATCCATTGGTGCACTATACTAGTGATTGCATGCAATTTTATGTGTAGAATGATCTATATTTGTTATTTTTGGATCCACACATGTGAAATACAATAGCTTGCTGGTTTTGTACATAAAGCAACAATACTTTATCATTTCATTCAAGTTTGATCAGGTTCTATTAGTATTTGCATCTCATTTTGTGTGTAGATGCTGATTTTTCTACATTGGTGGGATTGGTAGTGTATTTCTCTTTCTAATCAAAGATCTGTCAAGTTGATTGGATCTTAAGGATCTGAAAATTTTCACAGACAACACCGCTAGGGAAAATAAAAATCAAATTGTACTAGCTTACTTGTCCATGTTGGTAGAGAAAAAAGTTTTCAAAGAAATAGAAATAGGATTTTTGTTGTGGGTCATACCCATGATCAAATTGATCAGATGTTTAGTTGTTTTTCCAAAAGACAAAGACGCAAGAAGGCATTTTCTTTACCAATGCTTCAAGCATTGTTGAAGAATCATACATGCCAAAGCCAAATGTGTCATTAATTAGACATACATATGATTTTCATGAATATATTAAGGCATCCAATGAAACAAGTCATTGTGTTGCTACCATTAATGATATTAGCTTTCAACATCAGTTTAAAATCAAATGTAATCAAACTGGCATCACATTGCTATGGGACAAATAGTTTTCAAGTTCATTTTCATGGTTACCTGTTGAAGGACTACGATTTTTGCTCAATATACCATCTAGTCAAATCAAACTTACTGCGTTGTCTCCCTTGAAGTCCATGTTAGAAGAACAAAAGCACAAAGAGAGCATCGTGAGGTTTACCCATTTGCCTTGTTAAATTTTTTGGATTCAAGTATTCAAGTAGCTTATCAATTTTTTGATGAGTTTGATCAACATTGGTGGATGGACTTTTTCGAGAAACAAAAAATCAGTTTGCTCAATCTTGAACATGCCTCATAAATAAAAAAACTTCAACTACAATTGTCGAACCTTCAAATCTACCTCGAGATAATGATTTCTTGGAGCTTGTGCAAGGCGAGAAACGTGAAATTTATTTGGGCTCAAGGAAGAATAGGCAAAGTGTAAAAGCTGCAAAAATGAAGTGGCATGGTGATCTGAATGAAATCCAAATTGGAAGCCTTGTTGCACTTCTAGCTTCAGAAAACAATGAAGGACATCCATTTTGGATTGCCAAAGTACTTGGTTTCATTCAAAACAACAATCAGACAAAAGTACTATGTGTCCATTGGTTGCGCACCACTTCAACAAATGCTTTTTGGGAAGGTACGATCTAGAAATGTTGCAAGTAGATCCAAAGGGCAAGAGAAAATGATTGCCAAAGAATCAACCGAGGATTGATGATTTGAATTTACAAGATATAGATGTTTTGGCTTTTAATTTTGAGTTAACAATGACCAATCATCTACGAGTATGGACTAAGCTAAAACCCAATACCCTAGAGAACATGATGCTAGATGTGAGCACTTGTTACTTTCTACGAAGTATAGACCACATGTTTAGGAAAAACAAATGGCTCTAGGTAATTAATGGCGACTCCACTTTTTTGCTTTCAAGTGCACTTTGTAAATGAATGCTGCAATTGATTGCCGCATAAAATCGGTCACACTTTTAAAGGAAGAAGTATAGTGTTTTTAACAATTCACAACTAGCTAATTTCCTCCATAAAATTAGCAAGAGTAGAAACTAATAACTAGTGCAAACGTACATAGCCAAGGTTGACAGTAGCCAAGCCAAGGTTGATAGTAGGTCGTAATTCACTAGAATTGTGCACTTAATTCTCTTGAATGTCGAGGGGCTGGTCCATGCCACCCTTCTAGGGATAAAACTTGTGTGCTCAATTCTCCTTTATGTGAACCTGATTTCTCATTCATATGTACTATGTAGCATGTACATACTACAATAGATAAGATCATATAGTTCATCTCCCCATCTTTTAAGGATGGACATATCAAGAACAATGTCCGTGTAATGAGCCTTCATAAGAACTCACAAGTTGTAGGAGTGGCCATTATTTCATATCATTTCATAAAGAACGGACGTGAGGTAAAGTCTCATCATTAGAAGACAGCCTCCTTACAAGTCAGGGTTTGCCAGAAAATCCCTTTTCACACTCAAAGCCAATTGATTATAAAGCCCCCAGAGTATTCCTTTTGTTTTATAGGTACTTCCACAAATCTCGTCTATTTCTTCTGTGATATATTCCCTGTGCGCGCTCTCTCTCTCTCTCTCAATCCATCTTTCCATCCACTCAACTATGATGAAGTGTGGCTATGGCGAAGTTCTCAAACTGGGTGTGAGCATTTACCTCGTCTTTATTTCTCTGAATCACGCTGATGCTGACGGCCTACTTCCTTTGCCATTTGCCACTCAAGCTTCTCTGAATTCTGACTCGATCGCCCCATTGATCTCAGTAGATAGCACAGTCATCACTCCCATCGAAGACTCTGAAGTCACAGAGGTGTCCAGCTTGACTGATCCTGCTTTCCGGTTCAATAGCCGAGCAAAAACTGAGCTGACGCAGGAGCGTACTGTTGAATCTTCATCTGTATACAAGCCCGCTTCGAACATTTTACGGTTATCCAAAAAACTGCAAGAAGAAGGAGGATCTTTACAGCCTATACAATTATTGCCAGCATTTCAAGAAGAACCAGAAAAGCCTGAGAGTTTATCATCGATTAGTACAGAGATTGACAGTCGCTCGATACAGGATAAGAAGCGCATTCGGTCAGTGGAGCGAAAGCTGAGCTCACCTTCTTTGCCAGCCGAGCCTACGCAGATTGCAAGCCACAATAGCAGTGGAAGCGGCAACACGGGCAGTGAAACAGTTCCATCTCTACCGGTGGAGGGTTCAGCCGTGCCTTGCGAGCTCGATCTTTTGGATTTAAACTTTGGAGGCGTGGAAGAGGCCTGCAGCGTTGACGATAATGACTCGTTAAGGCGTCGACGATGCTGCCCCGTCCTAGCTGCATGGCTCTACTCTGCTCATGCGAAGATGGCATTGCAAACGCCTGCACCCCAGTCGTTTGAAATGCCAGTCCCTCCCGATGATTCTCAAGTATGCTCTACCAGCCTACAAGGTGCTCTGCAGGATCGGAATGTACACCTTTCTCCTCCTAATGCAAGTTGCGATCTCATTGTATGTTTTTGTGGAATCAGACTGCATCAAATTGAGTCGCTAAACTGCCCATTAAGGCTCCATCATGGCACTTCTTCGAATTACACACAAACGCCTATGTTTCGTGCTATGGAGACTAATTGCACGGATTCTTCCCACAATGGATGCACGAAATGCCTTGCAACTCTTGAAACTGTAAGTTAAACGATTGGTTACCTCGTTGTATAATTCTCATTATAGTTTACATATTTTGCATATGATGAAACAAATGTAGGATAGGGAGAATTAATTTGTCTCCTATATTATAATCGACAACTCAAATTATTAAGCAATGAGGTAAAAATTACGGCTAAAAATGAGACTCATCACAAAGAATTAAGCTTATAGCATACAATGGAATGCTTCATATGCTGAAAATGAATTACACTATATGTCTATGTCCATCATAAATTCAACAATGCGTTCATCTATCTTCTTATTTCTGTCTTTGCTTGTACTAATCGCATAGTTTATATTCCATTTTCCATTTTGCAGCCTGTCACCAGTTCCTTGCAGATCGAAGCGGTTACAAGCAAGACAAATGCTGCGGATTGTAGAATGATGGGACTGTTGTGGCTGCTTGCAAGTAACAAAACGTTGTACTTACCGACCGTCTCAGCTGTTCTACGAGCTATGGTGTACCAGTCCAACTCTATGCAATGCAGTCTCGATAAAGAGAATATGCCTCTGGCGTATGATTCTCCAGGGCCGGCTCCGGCTCCATCTGAAGGACATTCTAAATATCAATGGAGTTTCTTAGTTTTAATATATGTACTGTTGCTTCATCACATCTACATATGAAAAATTGACGGTTTACTTTTCACAATAAGGTTTCCATTGCCTACAGCAGAGTGGAGCTACTGTGAGTCTTTCTGTTGCGAACATTATGCTGTTTATTTCCAAAGGCAGTTTTTCTTTTGTTCGTGTTGGACAAAGCAGCCCGAAAGTCATAGCTTGCTTTTATTTGCTCATGGTTTCCCTTCCATAAATAATATGAATTTGGGTGAAGATTCACATACGTTGTTTCTTCTTAGCAGTTATAAGAGTTAATCTCACACTCACACATCCGCGTTTGTAAATATTGATATTAATTTGATTTAAATGTTACTTTTAATCATTACAATCTTCACTTTCCTGTCTTACAACGATCCTATAAATTGTAAACAATTCGTTAAACGATGAAACCTTTAGTAAAATCTGTATCAGTGCATCGTACCTCAAAATGCCAAAGAAATCAATAGCCTAACAGCGTCAGATCCTTTAAATTTTAAACCACTCGTCAAACGACGAAACTTTTAAGAAAATGTTTATCAGTGCGTCGTACCTCAAAATGCCAAAGAAATCATAGCATACGAACTTTTTTGGTATACCCTTTGCTCTATACTGATTATAATTCGCCTGGAAACCTCACGGAATAGCTCATTTAATGTATTTCTTAAAGCATGTAAAATTTTTGAGGTTACGGGAATGCTGCTCTCAGAGCACTTTGAAATCCTTGTTATTCAGCACTAAAGCAGCAATTCGCAATTATTGAACACTCATGTGTCCGAACTCTGCTCTGAGCGCCGTATTATTCTAGAAATCTAAAAGTAGACAGATTTGTTCGACTGCTAAACACTTCCGTATTCGATATCTACTCTGAACGCCGTATTATATTAGAAACATGAAACCAGACACATTTGCTATCGATAATGGATTGGAAAACTTTGGATGGATGAGGCAACAAAGTCCATCAATGAGTCGCAGGAGCTGGATTCTGCACAAGTCGAAGATCCGATTCAAAAAGAAGACAGGCAGGTCGAAGATCAGATTCAAAAAGAAGACAGACAGGGCAGATAGTGTCCTGGAGGATACGATCCCGTGACAGAAATTGGCACATGCACTCACACACTTGTTCCATGCATTTGGTGATGCAGCAGGAGAGTGCAGCCATGGCCCCCATGCCTGAGTAAACACGACCCCACGATCTCGATTGAAGAAGACAGGGGACCACCAAAAACAGCAGGACACAGAAAAAAAGAAAAAGAACGGAAAAAGGTATATGGTGGCCCCGTGGGTCTCTACTATCTAGTATCTACACTTTATACTCTATAGTCTAGCTTATCCTTTTTTTAAGGGGGTGGCTTACACCTTAGAGCCGCTGCCGAGCGGAACCGAACCGAGCTTGTCCATGGGCAGAACCGAACCGAACCGAGCTTGTCCCCGTGGACAGGAAGCAACTAATTCTTCTCTTATCTGGAACTGGTCCTCGTGGAAACTTCAAAAACTTGTTCCTTGTGAGTAGTGTCTTTTAAAAGGCCCTTCTACCCACCCTCTGAATCCACTACTCATTGAAATAGAGAATTGGGTCTTGGATTGGAATCTACGTTTTATGCGGAAGTGCTCTTTGAGTTTAATCCCATAGATGAACATTTTCCCTAGCCAAATATATACATGCAAACTGTTTAGTTGATTTTAATGCATGTGTGGTGGGTCTAAGCATGTGACCTTTTACAAATTTCCCCGGTATAGGGGCCTTCCCAAACCTATCCAAGTAGAAAATTTTGTGTCCAAGAATTTCTTTTTAATAGCTAAGTTCCAATACTTGTAAAAAAATTTCTAGGGGCCTTCCCAAACCTATCCAAGTAGAAAATTTTGTGTCCAAGAATTTCTTTTTAATAGCTAAGTTCCAATACTTGTAAAAAAATTTCTTTTAAAGACAAGTCCCGATGCGATGCTTGTAAAAAAGCTTCTTGCCAACTTTACAAATAACCTACAACATTTAAATGAAGTCGATAATAAAAAAGCTTCTTGCCAACTTTACAAATAACCTACAACATTTAAATGAAGTCGATAAAAGACTAGAATAAAACCTTCAACTTCAAAGTTACAACTAAAAGTGGCTAATTTTTGACAAGTTAGACACCCACAAATCTGAAACTAATTAGTAAAGTGTAAATTTCAACAATTGACTTGTTTGTATTTGTAGGTTTTTTAGGATTAACACAACCCAACTTGCTCAACCGTCAGAGTGGAAAGTTGAGTAAAAAGAGAACTCATATTGTTTGGTTCTCAAATTGCTTTTGATACCACCTTCTGAAGTTAGGTTAAAACTCTCCACGAGGCTTTTGATTTTAGGGTATTGAAAAATAGACAATTGTCTTTTATGATGAATTCTACACCTAGTAAAATGGACTTGAAATTATATCGAGGCCCTTAGACTGCGCTGTGATTCAACTTCATTGAACTCTATGTAAAAGTCACCAAAAAGAGCTTTTCCAAGCATGAGGCCCTTAGACTGAGGTGTGATTCAACTTCATTGAACTCTATGTAAAAGTCACCAAAAAGAGCTTTTCCAAGCATATGCATGATGGCAAGGGAGGCTTGTTTGCATGGCTGAAATTTACTATGAGCCTCACTTTCTCATTTGTTACAGACTAAAGTTTTCTTGTGAAGAATCTTATGATCGTTGTACCTACAATAAGCTTCCATAAAATTATTTATGAACTCTTATATCAATAATATGCCCGATTTTTTTTTGCATCTTTTCAAACTCATAATTTTCTTGAAAAATTGATGAGGTAAAAGCATTGCAAGGGATACATCAGTCATGGCAAGTGCTCATGGGGGGAAGACATGCCCCACCTTTCAATTTTTTAGAAGTTGCCAATCAACTCAAGAGATGATTTTGAGAAACTCTATATCTTTATTGAGCTTGGGAATAGACTTGTTGCCCAATGAGTGTACTCACAAGCTGATTATAGGAGGTTTCCAAAAATCCCTTAACTTGCCCCTAGATGGCATGTCCAAGTTGCAACCTCATATGCCATGTAGGGCATGTCGACTTTACTTCAAAAGGGATGTTGGCCCATGTGGTTAAGGACTTGTTTGGCAAGTAGTGAGAAGCTAGACAAAGTTCTTGAAAAGAGTAGGATGCATTTTAAGCCTGTTTTTACAACATGACCTTAATTGGATTGCAGACAAAGTTCTTGAAAAGAGTAGGATGCATTTTAAGCCTGTTTTTACAACATGACCTTAATTGGATTGCAGAAACAAGTAAGAAATTAGGTTTGCATCAAAAATAGATAAAATTGAGCCACCAATGGTGGATATGTTTATTATAATTGTAGGTTCCCTATCATATAGTTTGTAACCTTGATCCTTCTCATCATAGCCAAGAAAAATGCAATTGACCAATTGTGCATCAAGTTTTCTTCATATCTCATCAAGTATGTGCACACAAGCATCACAACAATATCCATTTTTCTTCTAGCAAATGCTTCATGACGTGTCATACCTTTCGCTGAATTCATAGGACATTTATTCAGGATATGAGTTGTTGTGCTCCAAGCTTTTTCCCTTTGTTTTGCTATCGTGAGTAAGGAGTTGTAGTTCGCCTCTTGATCCCTTGATTCTAACAAAACTCTATGAACCTCCATTGAAACATACTCAACAACACCATCTGATTTCAATGTCTTTTTGCAACATCCTTTATGTTTCTCCAGTAAAGCATTGAATTTTTGGATTTACAAAAGCATCCAATTTCTTGTTCATGAAATAGATCCACATGTATATACTATAATCATCAATTAATGTAATGAAATAATTGTTATGGCCATATTAAGGTAAGGACACATCGAATAGTCCTAATATGGTACACCGGCCCTTCGGTGTTTGAGATTATTGGTCATGTTGAGATTTAATTCCATGTCGAGGCCTGTTGGTGACTAATAGTCTTGAGAGGACCCAGACACTTGAGACATATGGAGTAGTGCATGTATGTGTGACAGATATAGATAGGAGGAATGCATGAAGAGTTGTGACCTATTTATAGTTGGAATGCATGGGGATTGCATGGGTTCATGCACACGAATCTACTCTCTATATATTGGAGTAGGGATTTTCCTGTCGACAACTTGGCTTAGGTTACCAGTTACTCTCTTCTCCTCAAGCATTCACATGGCATGGCTCGGGGGCTAGATCCAAGATTGATCTAGGTTTTTGTTGGGAGGTTTTGCTCCTACATGTCTCCTATCATGTTTTTCTATCCTCATCTTAGGGATTTTTCCCTAGTGGTCTTTACATTGGTATCAAAGCTCGGCTAAGATGTGGTCTTGGATAGTTTGAAAGAGGATTCACTAATTTTGGTTTGAGGCATGTTTTTTGAAATTGGTGGTAGAGTGTTCTTCTGCATGCATGTTCGATTTTTGAAAATATGTTGAGAATTAATGTGACTTCATTCGTAATCTCCTATTTCTTGAGGAAGCTTTAAATTGTTGTAGAATGATCTGCTATGATAGATCCATTTGCTTGTTTCATTGCTAGGTTCCGCTTGGATAAAGTTTTGACAACATGTTTTTGCCCATAATGTTCTGAATCATGCCATCTTGTTTAAGTTCATAGTTAAATTGATAGTAAATCAATTTGGGCTATAGATAATATTGTGCATGATTCCGGCATTGGCATGCTGAAAATGAAAAGGTTTTACCTAAGTAAATACTTCAAAGAATCTGTATGCTTTGGAACATAGATTGGAAGGACTGTCAGACTACCTTTTATCTTTGAGCAGAGTATAGTATAGAGACTGAAGATCATTCCTCCATTTACCTCACTGGAATTGTTTTCAACAATATTTGATCTTCTTCTTTTTTTGATTATAAGAACTTGTATATTTATGGGAAAAGCATGGAGATAGGTCCAGCTAGAAACTATTGAGAGTGCATGTGAAAGTGGATGTTAGCTGATGCCATGCCCAGAGGTGTTGATGCAGAACCTCTCCACTCAAAAGGGCTTGAGAGCCGAGTCTGAGAGCACGAGAATCATTAGTGCTAGGCTAAAATTGTGTATTTTGTGAGCCCCATGGTAGTTCCCAAAAGATGGAGAACCATGTGGGAGCTAGTAACTTAGACACTCTCAACTTAAGTTATGATTTTTAATAAAGAAGTCTCCTATTATCAAGTAAGAGGTGGATCTCAAATCTTTATAGATTGGGGTTCACTCAGTTGTAAGAGGTGGAATCCAAAGTATTGTAAAATTGGATTCACCAACTCACGGGTATACGTAGAGGCCTCCTCCACGAGTTTCCAAGCACTAGATATTGTACCAAAATGTTGTTGCATTGTTAATTGAAGATCTTTCTATTTGCATTTCCATCTATGCTCCATATTCATGCATTAAGTTCGAGTACTGATATATGAATGTGTTTTGTTGTTGATTCTTTCCCTTTTAAGTTTGGATTTGTGATTAAGATCAGGTAGATGTGTAGGGCCTTGTGGTAAATCAATACCATTATGATTAGATGCCGCTTTGTGCTTGACTCCGTGAGGAGTTGAGTGATATTTGTAGTAAGCACTTTGTAGGATTGTAGATCTTAGTTGTTTCAGTTTTGTTGATTCTAGTGTTTTCAATAGGTGTAGTTTCAAATCCATTCCCTATAGATTAGTGTAGCAATAATCTACAATCTGTAAGAACTCAAGAAACATTTAAAACAGACTGTAGAACGTAGGAATCCGAATTCTGATAGATCCAAATCGAAGTTGAGCATCCATCGAGATCAAGTTATAGATGTATTAATTGATAGATGGGTACATCTCTATTGCATTACCATCATATTGCAAATCATAGAAATTGGAAGTTGGCAGACCCTGTCGGCTGATAGCTGGCTGGAATCTGTCAATCAAAGAATAAAAGCTAGTAGAAAGAGGAACTATAGAGAAAAAGGGCCATACGTTTGCAAACATTGGCGCCGCTACTTTCGATTATCTTCTTCCATCTGATTAAGATTTCATTTTACCAGTTTATCTTTTGTTTCTAGCAATTTCTGTTTGCCTGCATGCATTTTTGCATTCACTGATTTTCTACCAGCACGTATTGCCTTTGAAACCATCATTAGATCCATACCCAATCACACACGGTTACAGCAACCCACCGCCCCACCACTCTCCACCTATCTTGCATTTTTTTCAGGGGAGGGAGACCTATTGGTTGAACCGCCGCTTGCACCCACCGCTTTTAAAACTTTAAGAAAATTACATCCAACAAACGTGCACCGGACGACAAACAAAAAAATTGTGTCCATCCAATGACTTCGTATCTGACAACCTCTAAAAACATTTCTGTCCGAAGTGCATCTGACTTGTTAGTCCAGATTGCCTCCGCCAGATTGCAACCGTCAGATTCCAACCGCCAGATTGCAACCGCCAGTTTACATCCACCAGTTTGCAACTGCCAGTTTACATTCACCAGTTTGCATCCACAAGATTGCAACCGCCAGATTGCATCCACCATTTGCATCCGCCAGAATTGCAACCGATACTGTTGCATCCAGTAGTGCTTTTTCACTAATTACCATCCAACATATTTCATCCGACGATTGCATCCGATGGCATTCAGTCCGCCGACGTGCATCCGATAACCATTTCATACAAATTCCATCCAACACAGTCCTTACACTTTCCTATCCGACACTGTCACTAGTTTTGCATCCGATGAGCTCTATTCTAAGCCGACAAAACCTTTCATAGAATTCCTATCATATTTAAGGTACTGTCCCACACATTCTCAAAAAAAAAAAAACAAATCACAAAAGAGTTGAATCAAATTTACTTTGTTCTCATGGCCAATTTACCAGAAGAACTTATGGATGAGTTTATACTGACTAATCATCCAAATGATGAGAATAAGCCCTGTCATCTTAGATCTTAGGTAAACCAAGATCCTGGACCATCCAGATGGACACCTAATCCTGACGATCACACTGTTCACCATGCTCACCATGCCCCAAGATATGACAAAAGAACACTCCGACTGGAATTACCAAAGTTCGACGGTAATGTGGACCCTCATAGATTTTTACAAGTCTTTGAGAATGCATGCGAAGTATATGGAGAATATACTGACAATGCAAAAGTCCAACTTTTTTCAATGACCATGGTAGATAAAGCACGAGAGTGGTTTTTTAACCTCAATCGTGATGATCGACGAGATTGGTGAGTACTGAATGAGTCTTTCATTAAACGCTTCCAACTTTTTAGACTCACAGAAAGCCCCTTTGTACGCTTTAGTAATATAAAAATAAAAAAAGATAAACACATACGTGACTACATCGAGCGCTGCAAGCATCTCAGAAGTCAAGTCCATGAACAACCAACTGACAAAATATTGATCATATAGTTTATAGTTGGTCTTCCCAGACGCATCCAGAAAGAACTTAAACCTAGCGAAGAATATTTTACTCTTAAATCTGCTATGTCTGATGCCATTCGTAAAGAAGATGAAGGGTCTGATGATGACGACCAGAAAGAGAGAAAAGCTCACCGTGTTTACCTTGATAATCATCCAAGTGAGCCTCAAGATTCAGACCAAGTCTAGAAGTCTCAGTTCGAGTTGATAAATCAACAACATCACCAACAAATGGAGAAAATCAATAAAGATTTTCGACAAGCCTCAAAATCTATTCAGAGTCAGTTGCCAGGGCAATTTCCATCTGGTAACGCTATTCATAGGCGAGAAGATACATGGTGCCCACAATGTCATGGACCACATACAGGTAATGAGTATCCATCACACCATTCTTACAAAACGCAGCATTGTATACTCTGTTATACGGCCACTCATATCACATCAAGCTGTAAATACAACCCACGCAACATGCAAAATTCTTGCCCACAGCCATATGCACCGCAAGGACAACCACAAGCGCCATATAACCCCTGTTATATGAGTCCAGTCCAAGTCCAAGAATTGCCTAGACAACAACCACCTGCACGACAACAACACTTGGCACTTCTAGGACCAAGAGGATCTGCTCCACAAAACAGGCCAAACCAACAAAATTGACCTCATGTACAGGCCAATGTAGTGCAGAACACCTCCTATGACACCCCAACCTATGAGTCTACTTATGATGATGGCAATTCTAACTCATACATAGATGAGGCCTATGCCTCCTATTCCAATGAGCAATATTATCCCGAGGGACAACCTTTTCAAGTTGACCAAAATGGTTATGCCATCTTCCCTTCAGCACTTCAGAAGCGATGTTTTGTATGCAGAGAAATCAGTCACTTTCAAAATGAATGTAGACTTCGTTATGACTTTGTAGCTGAGTGTGTTGATTGTATTAGAAGGCATTGCTATAAAGATTGTCCTAACCAAACCAAGAAGACAGTTCCAGCATGTAGGGTATCTGAAGAGCCATTGCATGTAGTCACATGCGCACAACATAAGGCCTTAGATCAGTCTAAGGACCCTGCACAACTTCACCCTTCTACTAATACTTCCATGATTCCACAATCTTACCCTGACCCTATAGAAGCTCAAAGGCAATACCATGAGTTCCGAGATGAGTTTGATAGAGTTGAAGATAGGATTTCTACTCCGCCATCCACCCAGTTACCTGTGTAGGGGCAATCGCCACAAGGAATAGAGATTCTTTTCGATCTCTTACAAGTCCAAATCAGCATGCCCTTCTACACGGCTGTCAAGTTTTCCAGACCTCTGCAGGATGCTATACTGCAAAGCTCCCAGTAGCCTGATGTACCCGATGAGATGAGACATCCGGAAAACGCTGAAGTGGTTCATAATGTTGACATTTTTCATATAGGTGTTGCTAAAGGTAACAGCCTCACTTCACCCGTGCATTACAAATCTTACTCATTCCGTGCAAGCCATTCTTGACAGTGGGTCTGGCGTGAATATTATCGCCCTGTCCTTAGCAAAGGCATGGGGAATAGCCACATTGGAAAAGCCTAAGTACAAGCTACGTATGGCTGACGACACCCGCTGGTCACATAAGCAATTTACCAATCAAAATTGTCGGTATGATTTTCACTATAGAGTGTGTAGTCCTAGATTTTCCTGATGAACCACACACCTATCAATTCCTTCTTGGAACACCTTGGTGAGAAATGGCCGGAGTGATTCAAGATTGGAAGAAAAACAAAATAGTTTTTGGCAACAGAGATAGGAGAATCTATGTTGATTTTTCAGTGTCTCTCACACAGTGTACCCTGCTATTTTTTTTCCAGCATTATGTGCAAACTACTAATATCATGAATGTGAGGTTCAAGAAGAGGCACCAATTGAAATCGCTATACACTCCACCGATATCAACACTCCCATCCTGCCTTTATACATGATAGATGCACTCCCTATTGAGTGGATACTTGAGGATGTTTTTCTTACTGAAATATCCACTAGTGAGGATGGCATTCTTACTGTGGGAGAACATGAGTTATCAGACGATCAGCTTATTCATTTGCTAGATCCCGAGCATTTAGGAAAGCGTCGTATACCGAAAGAAATTAAGCTTCCATCACCATTGGCTTGTGTGCAACATCCACAACCAGTAAATACTCATGTATATCGACCCAAACTAAAAGTCTATCAATGGGACGTACACAATGATGAAGTTTTGCACACCATTAACAAAGACTTAGTCCGAGAAAAACCACCGAAAAATCCATGCATGCCTACCATTACAAATCCAAAAATATCCCACATGCTAAAAAACAAATCAATGGTTGATGTACGATTGACTGATAAGCAATTCCAAATGCATGAAAAGTTGAAACAGCCAATTAGGCCTCTGAGACAAGACCAGAAAGATCTTAGTCACGCTTCATCATCTACAAGCTCACCTGTAGAGGACATTCCTAAGATTTCACTTGAGGTAGTTGATGATCCACTTTATGATGTTCCCCAACACTTTAAGGATTACATGACTGGTGACGTCGTCATCAGTATGGTAAAGCCAAAACGGGAACCTCAACCACCATCAACCTCTTTTGAGGGACCTGCAAAGACAACACCTCTTAATTTGAAGGTGTTGAAATAAGTCTACAGTTGTCTCCTTGGTGAATGACTATTTCTATTTCAAGATTCTTCCTGCACATTTATTGATCGTTGATCTAGGGTCAGGTGAAACCAACTTTGGTTCTACGTTTGCTCATTTGATACCTGCATGAATCACAACTTAGACAGCCAAACTACTTGAAGAACGTCTACAACGGGCTTCCGGTTGATCTCCAACAAAGGGTAACCAATCCTATCATATTTCAAGTTCATATGTTAAGTTCAATAATTTGAAGATCATTGAAGACCTGGTCATCTTCAAGAACTTCCACAAATTAGCATTTAGAACAACTCTGCAAAAATACACTAAGTGTCACAATGGTCTGTAGAAATGAACTATGTTTTTCATAGTGTCGGCTTTTCCCGAAATGCGACACTTCAACATAGTTCAACTTCAACTATTTTTCAACAGTGTCGGCTTTTCGCACTTTTTTGAAAAATGCGACATTTGCCCTCAGCTTCTTCTTAAACTTTTTAAAAGACACTGTCATCTTTTTAAGGGCACCGTCGCATTTTTTAAAGAGAGTGTCGGCTTTTTAAGGGCACTATCGGCTTTTTCGCAAAATCTCAAAGAGAGAAAAAAAAATCCGACAGTCGTCTATTTTTCAACGAGGAACATTCCAGGCACTTCCCAGAATTTGTGAAGTGACAGAAAGCCACTTCACGTAATATGCGAAGTGAGAGAATTTGCAGTGTCCTCATCCGCATCAACATTCCCTATAAGTTGACCATGTATAGTTGTCACACAAGCCAAATACTTTCAATTACAACGGCTTACCTAATTAGGTGACAAATATTTATTGTAATTAATACATGGATGAATTATATAAATGGATCATCCAGGCACACTCTACGTGATGCTCCGTCCATGAGACGAATGATTTTGAGCCTCCCAGTTATGCCGTCATTTTTGTTGTAACTGCTATTTTGTTGTACTTCAATGTAATATAGCATCAATACTCTTTTCTATCTGTATATAACGTAGATGAATGCTTATTGTGATTTGAATGCACTTCATTTCTGTTCAATCATGCTTGTTTACTCAGTCTGATCAGAACACGGATGTCTACGACTTAGCTTCTAATCAGACGATGACTGTCTTTGACACCTGAGGAACTTGCCATCATTTTGTTGCATTGTCAATCTATTCAGAACTAAACTTCTTATCAAATCCATTTCCAGTAATACCACACTCAAACCATTTATAATATCTTCGGTGGACTGTACTCATTTTGTTTTTGTGAGTATGATTTAATTTTTTAAGATCCTGTTGGGCAAGAGAATGTTTGAGCTGTTATTACACTTAGCATAAACAATCTATGAGACTGTTTCTGCATCTAGTAGCCCATTATAACGGGAGAGCTGTTTCACAAATATTCTTGCCCTCTTCTCCGTTCACGTTCTCCATACTCCCTTGCCCCATCAGATTGGTATCAGAGCTTAGTTCAAATATATTGAGAGATTAAGTTTGTTCTATTTGTTTCACTATTAATATGTCTCACATTGGTAGCTCTTCATCTTCATCATCCAACGAAGCTAGAATCATTGACAAGTTCAATGGATCTAACTTCTACACCTGGAAGTTAAAACTCCGGATGATGTTGATAGATAGAGATCTTTGGGATGTAGTAGAAGGTTTTGACCTGAAACTAGAAGATGGTGATCAAGCAAAGACATGGAAGATCAAAGATCAGAAAGCCTTAGCATGTATCACACTCAATCTGGCCGACTCCCAAATATCCCATGTTACCACATGCAAAACCTCTAAGGATGCATTAGATTTGTTATCAACATTGTTACTTTCTCATCTGAGCAGTGTACAATCTTCGATGAAGATACTGCTCTGACTACATGCACTAGAGTCAAAAATCTTTACGTACTCTCTAATTCAATTGCATTAGTTAGCATCTCTCATGAAAATGTAAACGATAATGCTATTCTGTGGCATAGTCGATTTGGACACATGAATACAAGATCACTTTCTTATATGCATTGTAATTTAGTTGATGGATTGTATTTCCCTTCTTCATTAGATATGAAATCTTTCTTTTGTGAATCCTGCATCTATGGGAAGCACTCTAGAAGCAAGTTTCTCAAATCACATTCTATTAAAACAAAGCATGTATTGGATCTTGTACATAGCGATCTTTGTGGTCCAATGTCAACTCCGTCCTTACGAGATGCAATCTATTTTATCACTTTCATAGATGATTATTCTAGATGGTCTACAGTCATGTTCATTAAGCACAAATCTGAAGCCTTTGAATGCTTCAAGAGATTCAAGGCCATGGCTGAGACACAAATGTCTACAAAAGTGAAAGCACTCTGAATTGATGGTGGCGGTGAATACCTCTCTAACGAGATGTCCGACTACATGGCTGAACATGATATTAGAAGACAGTTCACCACTTCCTATTTACCTCAACAGAATGGGATTGCAGAAAGGAAGAGCCAAACTCTTCTCAACTCAGATCCATGCTACATCAATCACATGTATGCAATTTGCTTTTAAAGATTATCTACAAAAATTCTTTGCAATTTACTTGGATGACCTTGGAGTCCACAGCACAGATACAGACCACCGGATCGATTGGAGAAAGTATTTGAATGTTGTCACAAGTATCAAATTTTCTTAAATCTAGAAAAGTTTCAGATATGGGTTTCTCACGGAGTTGTTCTTAGACACATGATATCAAGACATGACATTGCCACAGATTATTCCAAAGTCAAGGTTATTGGGGAATTGCCACCGCCAACAACAATTCGTGGAGTTTATGTATTTATGGGTCATGCGAACTATTATCAAATTTTTATTATCTTCTTTGTGGATTTAGCAAGACCTATATACAAATTGACTATTGTTCCTATTTGGATAGTAGAGGCGTTAGAGGCCTTTGAAAAATTAAAAAAAGCATTAACTTCAGCATCGATATTGCGTTCTCCGGATTGGACGATTGAGTTTCATGTTCACACTGATGCCTTGAAATATGCAATTGGAAGAACTATTCAACAACAGAAGAAAAACTATTCAACAACAGAACGTTACTCGTTTGTAGCGAAGCTTCGAATTGGTTAAGTTTGATGTATGTCGGACGGCTTTCTTGGAGGGAAGTCACCCACATTGGGACCCCCGATCTGGCATGGCGCCAGGTTGGATCTCAATGTTGGTTTCGGAACTTCAAGTTGGTTAAGTCTGATCGTTGTTGGCGAGTTGGCTGCTTATATGTCAAGTGGGTTTGGATAGCAAGAGTTGAAGGCTGGGAGGCTAAGTCATGGTTCTCGGCTCTCTTTGGGATACATGCGCTTCATGTGGTATCAGAGCTGACTGGCCGGTCAGCTATGTAGATCTCACGGAAATGGCCACTGTTTGGAGTTCATCAAGACAATTGTTGTTTAAGGTGTTTCCCACAGTGTAAGCACGGGTGTGTCCACGGTCAGGGTGGTCGGCAGAACGGGGGGCTTGATGAGTCAAATGTTGCCCTCTAGGTGTAAGCACGGTCAGTTTTCGCGGTTCGGGCCTGGCGCTGTCTACACGTAGGACACATGAGGCAAAGTGTTGCCTAGGTAGGTGAAAGCACAGTCTGTGCCTTGTGGGGTGCGGGGCGACATATTCGAACTGTACAGGTTAACCATTGATACAGAGATGTTGCTCAAATTTGAGTGTAAAGCACGGGTGGTTAGCTGCCGGTGCGGGATAGCTGCCGATCATTTAGCTATAAGGGCTATCGACCAGATTTGGTGGGACATGACTGAGGCAATGTTCTGCTTAATGTTGAAAGCACGCGTAGTTGGAGGGGTGTTCTCTGGGGGCTAATTCTGTGTTCGATCTGTATGGGCGCGGCCAGACAAAGGTCCTTTGGTAGGACTATCTGAAAGGGGGACCTTGTCTTTGTTACATGTTAGTAAACCTGCCTGAGTGTCTTGCTTGCATGTATTCGTGGTGAGTCTTACTACTCATGCTTTGCCTAGTTTGCATGATTGCTTGTGATACAAGGAGCTGATGGCTCGAGAAGGAACCTTTCTTTTGAAGGATGACACCATCAAACAAAGAGGACTACAGAATCTGTGGGGCGGATTCGCAGTTCAAGTACTCGCACGTGAACGACAACAAAACGACTAGATGTTTGCAAAGGATGGATGGCTAGCCAATTTCTTGGGTTAGTTTCATTTGCAATGACGCCTACCAGACGCAAGCAAGAAGTCAAAATTTGAAAAGAGCAATTTCAAGAGAGATTCTTCTATGGAGCAGTTGTCTTTATTTGGGATGGCTACCTTCGAAACTGAAACTCATTGAGCATGGGTGATATCCAGTATCAGATGCGTTTTTCCTCAAAGGGGAAAAGACTAGGATCCTCTTCAGAGATTGGCAACAAGTTGGATAAAGCCATAATCCTAGCTGATGGAAAGCAAAGTGTTGGAAAGGCTTTTTGTCTGAGAACTCTACCTTAAGTCCGATGAGCTGATTTTATAAGTGGAGGGGAACTATCACACACACCTCTCTCTTGGGGCAAATTTTAAATGAAAGTCGATCAAAACGGGGGCAAATTCAAGGTGATCTAGCCATACTCACACGAGGAGACTGACGAACTTTGGACCTAATAAGTTGACAAATTTTTGTTGTGGAAAGGAAAGCTTGTTATAGGCTTTCTCTGGACCAGCAATGATGAGGAGACATAATGAGTACGCTGACTTGTGTCACATGTAAAGCAGCTGATCAACGAAGGAACTGTGAAAGTTGAGTCTTGCACGAGAGACTTGGTACTTTGAACGGACGCTATGGGACAGTTCGTATTGAAATCGGATTAGTGCAAACTCTAGGTGCATGTGTCTGATTCAAAGAGAGCTACTTGAAGCCAAGCTAGATGTACACTTCTTGTTTTGACTGTGAGACAACTGACTGTTGACATCTTCAGAGTCTATAGAATATGTTAACTAGTCCTTCTTTGTTTCTTGTTTTTTTCTTGCCTATCAGCAGAGACGGTGGGCTCTAGATTAATTTCCTCTTTCTTTTTCTTATTTGAAGTCCAAAATCAAGTAGAAGGGACTGAATATCGATGTAGTATTATGTCTTGCCTGTCAGAGGACATCCGGATGGGTCACTCTTGAACTGAATGCACATGCATAATCAACCAAAATGCAAGCCAATGCGTTCAACAAATGATCTACGTTATTGCTCAGTTGAACAACGATGAATTCCTACTTCTACTTTGCTATAAAATGAACTAAAATCAGATCCTACACTACTTTACTTGCATAAAATGACAAAACAAGAAACAAAACCAATCTACAGCATGTTAGAAGTCCAAGAATCAAGAAACCAACCAGTCTTTTTATTCTTGGACATCCCAAGAACATCAAGAACTAGAATGTTAGAGAATATGCAAGATTTATGCCACATTTCTAGTCTATTTAGTTTACTTGAATGCTGGCTCCTACATTAATCCACAAGAAAAACATGAAATCTAATCCACAACTAGGAAAGCAAGAAAACTAATCCACTCTAAATCCACAACCACACACAATATGAATGGAAGGGCATGATCATAGGGGCATCACTCAAGAAAACCATCATGATCAAGGAGCTCAATGGATGCATCTAACTCATGGAGGCTCTTCTCATTTCAGCATGGAGTTGATACAATGCACAAAAAGCTCCTCTTCACAAAGATGGAGTCCCTTAAATAAGCAAGAGAGGTCCTTACGTGACATCCTAGTGGAATTTCCACATTTCACAAATTACAAGTGGAATAATGCTCTCCACTAGAGGTCACCAGTAAAAGGTGGCTCACTCTACTTTCTTTAAGAGGGGTCTACTTGCATTTATTACATTGGCTTAGAAATACTAGTTCCTACATGGTCATTCCATCTTTCGGGATTCACCATGAGGCTTACACAGTTATGGCTTGTTATTACTAACTAGCTCTCATACTCGGCTCTCAGTCTTCGTTCGTCTCGTCTTCTTAGAGACCTCCTCGGTCTAAGGTGAGAGGTACTCTTGAGCTGCTCTGTCCAAGTATCTTGGGGATTTGTCAGAATCAGCCAACATCATCCCACCCCTGATGTGTTGCAAGACCCACTGCAACTCATATTGGACGATGTCACTCCGCTTTGCATTGGCATCTTCGATCGTCACTTGGAAAAGCGTAGATCCTCATTCGCTTACATAAAACCAAGTGCTTATTGTTGCTAGTCTTTATCACAAAAATTGTTTTTTATAAGTTCTCCCGATTGGATGAGAATGTCTTATTGCTATAGGTGGTTGACATTTTTAAAATTGGAGAGCTCTCAGCAGCTTCACAACTTGCATGCTCGAGTGCTTTCCTCATGTATCTTTCTTATCACTTGTATCTGCCATTAACGGTTTCATCTTTGGTTTCTTGGCATATTCTATCTTCTGGGAGGTCTGTATCCTCCATTTGCCTCTAGGTGTTTTCGTGGCTCTTCTCTCAGTTGAAGTTCCAGTCTCAAGGAAAACCTTGGATCTGCAGGTTGCACAAACTTTGATTATCAGTCTCAAGGGGATGGATTCATCAAAAATTGGTGGTAGGAACAGTTTTGGATGGATGGTTTGGTAATGGTAAGAAAACATGATGAAGGCTTGGTGGTAGGGCAAAGGAACTGATAGTTCTACAATTGCAGCCTTGGACCCTTGCAATGTCGAGCTTTGACCACCACTTGCTGGGTGAGGAGCTTGCGTTATTTGCAGGTTCACGGTTGTCTTCATCTTTCTTTTCTGCATCTCTTTCTTTTGGTCCTTTACTTTTGGATCTCTTTAGGCTTCATAAGAGGGGATTCAACTATCATTACTCCAGAGAGTTTCTTTTGATCAAGATTGATCTGACTCATATGTTGCTTAGGTTTTGTCCTTTCCTCCTCAACTTCATAGATCTTTCTCTTTATTTCTTCTAGATGCTTCGCCTGCTTCTATAGATTTTTTTTTGCTAAACAACCAATATAGGTGGTAGTTGGTCTCTACAAGACACTTGCAATGATCTATCGGCTACTTCGGTAAGACTATCAAAAACTGGAAATTTCTTAGAAGAACAGTAAACTGATGATAAACAAATAGGTGGAAGGAAGGGTGGTGGTGACAACGGTAGATGGTGTGGACGATAGACATGAGAATGGGTGCAGAAGTATGGCAAGAGGTCGGTTGAAGAAGGAGACTGATTTTCCAATGCTTGTGTTTCTCTTTTCTGAAGGATCTTCGTCATGACTGGAATACTTCTTCTGATTGAGTCTCTTCGGATTACCCATCTGACTTCTTTAGCCTTGTCTTTTCATATTTGACTTGTGACCTTGGCTGTCGATCTTGCTGATGTTGTTGTTGGCAGCATAACTACCCCAGTGGATCCAAGCAGATCCACTCTCTCCCCCTTAAAAAAAATTTGTTGGTGGGGATGTTGTTGCTGGTAACTGTTCATGCTCAGGATTGGATCGACGTGTGGAACACGTAGTTGAAACTCATTGAACATGCGACTGGACTAAAGATTGAACAAATTCTAACTAAATTTGTTTCGATCTTGTTGTAGTTGACTCAAAAAGTAATATGGCAATGAGATGTAGGAATCAACTCTAATTTGACATGGATTTCTCATATGTCTCAAAAATCTTAAACTGTTGTACAAGAGAACCTGAAGATGGATAGATGAATGAAAATGTGTTCTGGAGATGCTCTATAGAAGACTCTCGTGGAATAGTTATTCCTCAAGCAAAAATCAATCACACAAAATAGGTAAAGAGAAACAAGGAAATAAACAAACGTTACAGAGAGTGCAAACTGTATAGCACTTGTCGAACAAAACTTGCATTCATCAACATTGATAATGTACCTTGATAGTTGCAATATTTCAGTTGTTTGTAGAGTAATGTGACTTACTCTGACATGCCCTTGTCAAAACAAGACAGGGTGGGTGATGTTAAAATCTACCATCATTGATACCAGATGTTGTAAGATATAGCTTGAGATGCAGGTTTTATTGAGGTACTATGTCCTGAGGACCTCTGTGAACAAGAGATTCAAACCGAATCTCTATCTGGATTTCCGAATCCGAGAAATATTGTGTATTGGCACATTGGAAATCTTATCAGCATGTGGAAAGACAAATAGATTTGAGGTTGTAGAAGAGGAGAAAAACTGTCAATATCCTTTGGAGGTTGCTCTTGATTAGACATTGTAGCTGATGACGGAATATTGGTTTCACTCTTCTTTTGAGTAATTTGGAACTAGACGAGTTTTGGGGTTATTGAGCTATGAGATATTCATTAATATGGGCAGTAGTGATAAAGATTAAATTAAGATTCACTGATTGCTATCAAGTACCATTTTGTTATGGATTGGATCAGTGCAATAAGCTCTAATCTTAATTCTATGTCCAAAGATGTCTAATCTTGGTTTGTACGCTAAGATCTGTTGTAGGCTGATTTGTACAAGAAATTTTGTAAATAAGAGGTAGATGATTGGAAAACTTGTGATGTGGAGTTATTTACTTCAAAGATTTCTCAGATATGTTATAGCCTATGTTTATGTATAGGAACATAGTTGGATAAGTTGCTTATGTACATCTTAATCTTGTGGATCTACTTTGTGTTTCCTATGTACTGAGTTTATATCGTATACTTAAACTAGTCAGAGTGCATAGACATATGAACAAGTAATGTGTGGAACGGTTACTTGCAGGTTAATGTCTCTTTCTGTGGAAAGGATAATTCATTAACTTATTTATGGTTTAGAAGAATATCTAAATGTGGTGTTATACATGTATAATTGCAGACAGGGAGATCGACTTTACCAGAAGGATAGTCAAGATCAAGAGCCATGAATTGTCTAGACATGTTCAAAATAGATGCATAATTCAAGTGTCCTAAGCGATGATGCTATAGTAATGCTTTATTGACAAGAACAGAGGTTTTCAAGACTTGACTAGATTCAAAATAACAATCTGCCAATCTATATAGGTATTCATGCCTCTTTTCGAGTGCAAGGATCTTGTTACTCCTATCAGTAAAATTGCATTGATTAGATTTGAATTCTACCTTATGACCTAAATATGTAATTCTACTTACTGATAACAGATTTGTAGAGAGTTTATGAACATATAAAACTTTTGACAGTTTTGCACCTAGACATTTAAGATTTCTGAATCATTTACAATTGACTTGAGTAATTGGATTACTCCTGATTAGAAGTTAATTGGATGAATAAGTAGTGTGAAGAGAATTCACCGGGAACTGTTTATTTTGATCTATATTGCTTATAAGTCACATGATTAGTGAGTCATTTGGATTCATTCATGAGAATTGTGCATAGAATATAGAAGACTCTTGATATAGAATATTTCTTGAAGGAGAAATATTCTAAGTTATTGAATATATCCTAGTGAGCTCATATACATATATTGGATGACAGAGTCTAACTAATGTCATATAGCCACTGAATTCAGTTGGAATTCAGTAGAACTTTATAATCTCTAGATGTGGTTCCAGGTGATTGTATAAAGTTTATATTTGTTAAAGACAAATGTTATAATGGTTGATTGTAGAATTTGGAACTCATAATCTGGTTAAGAATCGAGATGGAAGAATATTCTTGGAATCCAGTAATTTTCCTTGTGGAAAAGATTTCATAATGTTTCTTATATTTCCTGAGTGGTATGTTGTGCATATACTCGAGTATCTCTAAATGATTAAGTATGGGTTTAGAATCTGATAGATTATGATTGACAAATCATAAGATTCAAAATGTTTATGATTGACAGATCACAAATTGATACTAAAAGGTCATTAGATGATTATATGAAAATATAATGATTCTTAAGATGATGAGTAATTCTTGATCAATTGGTGGAGTTAAAATTTAGATTTGTTATTTGAACTCTAAATTTGTGTACAAACTTGAGATTGTTTGGATCTCACAGGCATTTTTATTAAGTAATTGTTTACTTATAAGGAATTTGCTTATCTTTACATATTGTAGTCAAGGAATGCTTGTGTACTGTTTTTCAGCCTAAAATCTCCGGTTAATTAGGAGTAGTTAAGTCTATCAAGATTGAATGGTTGCTATTTTCTGGTATGTAAGGCTAGGGATAGAGCACTTATTTCAAGAGAGTATATGGGGTTCTCAGGACTAAGTTGAAGTCATTTTTATCTTGATGGATTTCCTAAGAGATTTTGGTGGGATGAGTTTTGTACCAAGAAGCATTTATGACAGGTCTACAAGACTTAGTAATTTGTGGATAGTCTTGGACTATAATTGTCTTGGATCTTTAACTTTTGAACATTGATTTCCAATATAAGGTGAGGACTCACCCATTGATTCATGTAAATTGAAGTACATGAAGGTGATGTTATTAGATTGGAGAGTATCAAACCCAATAGGGAAATTTATCTTTTAGTATACTTCTAAAAGGTCGATATAGTATTTCAGTGTAGAGACAGATAATTTGAGAATCATCCCATCTCCAAATACTTATTCGATATTGAAGTCAGACTAAAGATTGATTTTCAGGATAATTGTGAAAGTTAAATGATTGATTTGTTAGCTTTTAAACTCAATCTTCAGGTTTGGTCGACTGCTCATCCAATAGTGTATCATATAAATTTAGTTTATATGATGATGACAGTTTGATGTATTGAAGATTTTGTCCATTTGGAAGATTTATCGCTCAATGTACCTTTGGACCCTGAATGAGTACTCAGGATCAGAGATAAACAATTAAGAAATTGTTCTATCTTTGTCTGCTTGCTTAGGTTGGTTGGTCAAATTGAGGATAATGATTCATGGGAAGAGTTAAAAGCATACAAATTGGATTTTCCCTAGTTACTCCTTCTGAGGACAGAACTGGTCTAAGGGGGCAAGAATGTTACGTCCATGTCTTTTATAAGGGAATCGGAATAATTCCTGACGTGGATAGCCAGTCACTCCAGGTGTATATGGTTATTAGTTATGCCTCGTCATTCCGGGCTTGGCCTGTAAAGTAATTAATAATCATATGAGGGCCCAGACCTATAATTGGACATAGGAGCACATGCATAGTGAATGATTGCTTTAATGCAAGAATAGGAGGTCAATAGCTCAATATAGGTTGCATGGGGATCCTAGGGAGAATATTCTCTCTCTCATGAGGAAAATATGTCCATTGGAAACTCGCCCATCCTCCTATTGGAAATTCAGTTTCTTGAGCCAGTTTCTCCTCCTCTCTCTTAAGTTCTTCACTATAGCTTGGGGACTAGGTCCAGGAGAAAACTCCAGGAGGGATCTAGGTTTGGATGGGTGGTTTTGCTCCACATGTGTCCTTTTGGTTGTTTTGCAACAGGATCTAGTCAGATCTTCATTTGGTGATCCTTACACCTATACATAGATTCACCTAGAATAGAGTCCTATGCATGGACCAACTATTCATAGATTTGCTATTGATAACTCTACACATGCATACACTGTCTCATACATTGTCATCATGTACTAGTGCTAAAGAGGCTTGCAATTCTTTAAAATTAATCTATGAATCTAGCAACACTTCTAGAGTACTTAAGCTTAGAAATCAAATTTTGCAAAGCATGAGGAGAAGTGAGGAGAGTGCACAGGATTATGTGCTTAGAATTAAGTCTCTAAATAGGGAGTTGACTTCCATTGGAGAGAAGATTCAAGACGGAGGGCTTGTACAAATTGTTCTTAATGGTCTAGGAAGTGATTTTTCAAATTTGGTCCAAAGATTTGCAATCCAAGACACTTTGCCCACTATAGAAAAGCTTCATAGTGTATTAATGGCTGAAGAGTGTAGGATGTTGCACACCAAAGCAAGATTGAACTCATTGTCTTTGCATGATGGTGATGAGATAGCCAATTTCCCATTCAAGAGCAAGAAGACCAATTGAAAGAAGAAAACATAGTGACCAAAAAAAAGAGAAATGATCGAGAGACCCAGTTTTTCAAAAAGTGTAATCTTTTCTTTAAAAATGCCAAAATTTTAAACATTAAGTTTACAAAAAAATTTAAAAATAACTTATTTTTCATTCTATTATAATTTACAAATATGAAAAAACCTAAGCTACCAATTGTTTTTTTCATTTCTAAATTGGTTATTATTAAACAAATTCAAATGTGAACATATTATTGACTTGAAAATTTTCAGAATATTTCAAGTTTTTAAACTTCAAAACTTCAGTGTATTGACAAACAATTATGATTTCAAGTGTTTTAAACAATTTTAAAAAAATTAGGATTAACTTGTTTGCTATAAGAATTTGAAAATATGCATATTTGAGATATTTAGTACTAACTAGAATAACTAGAATATCAATACTTCAAATTGATTCTATTTGAAAAACGTACACAAAACTAAACCAAAAAATCTCTGAAATTTTACTTTTTGAAAAAATTGTAAATACCATGCTATATCGGGCTCGAGACACTTCTAGAAACTGTGTGCCAACTTGAGATGTCTGTTTATTCTGTTTGAGAGATGCTAGGTAATTATGCTGATTTTTTGAAATCGTTATTATTGCATAGGTATATCTGATTGTCGATGATGAATGATTGCTCTATGAGGAAATCCCAAGCTATGAGATGAAAAATGCAAATCCCAAGATTTGTATTGTGAGCTTTGATCATCACTCTTATCTTGCGTGATGTGAATGTGAATGTAAGGGGTGTGCCGTTGAGGGATTGGTGCAATGGCCATGGTGAGGAACAGAAGGTGGACATGTCTTGACCGAACTTCGGTGGTTGTCAAGCGATTCCAACCTAAAGATCATTAAAGGAAGTTCAAACTGGGAAAAACCTCTCATTCATAACTTCTGAGCTAAGGTAAGATTTACAGCAAAAACAATACAATCTATATCAACTAGACAAGCATTAAGCTCAAAATGCTACTAGTGTTGTTCAGAAATTAATTAGCCTTATTGGAAGATATGCACATGTGTTTCATAACAAGCTCAAACTGAGTACAATTTAATGAGAAACAGCAAATAGGAAGTCAGTCAAAAAGTGGTGAGAACAGCCTTGACTCTAGCCAGTTGCATGATTCAGCTTTCCCATCAAAAAAGCCCCTGAGTTGTCCTAAACAAGAATTTTGGATGCACCTTTGGCCACCTATTTTTTTTGGTTAAAAAAAAACTTAAAGCCAAAAAACAAAAAGCTTAAAAAACACAAACAAAGGCCAATTAAAGCCTAAATCTATACAAGAGCAAACCAGAGCAAAAGTCACACAAAAACAACCGAGCAAAGCAAAGAAAAAGCAAATCCCAACAAAAACAAAGCCAGAGCCAGAGCACCAATCAAAGAGACCAAACACAAGCAAAAGACACACAAAGCCCCAAAGCCAAAAGCTGAAAGCTAACACCCACATAAGACCACAAAGCAACCAAACAATAGACAACAACAGAAAGCACACACCTTATCAGCAGCCATCATAGCCAGCAAGTTATAGACCCAAGATGACCGAGCCCAAAGCAAAGCACCCAACCGCAAGCAACGGGACCAACCAGAAGAATCGAAGATTTGAAGAACTATGGCCAATAGAGAGAAGGACACAATCGCTCCACATCACATCCAAGAAACAATAGGGCACAACAGATTATTAAAGGAAAAGAGAGAAACAAGCCACACATGCCATTGCCATTCAACCTAGCAAGAAGGTAATAGAAACTCCAGCCCACAAACGCACCAGCACCGCAAGGAAGCCATCAAAGCAATGACGATGCACAACCAAAAAATGTACAACAACCGCCAAGCCAACGCCAGAAGAAAGCATAGCAACCAAACCGGGTGCAAAAGCAGACAGGAGCAGTTCAAAGAGAAAACTGGCGTGCATAAAGAGGATCAAGAAAGAAAGAGAGCATAAACAACGAGATATGAACAAGTTCACAAGTTGGCCTCCATTTTGCTACCAAGGCGGTTTGTTTCTGATAAAAAGAAACTATTCACTGCCAAAAGCTTCAGCAATAGGCAGGAGATTCATTGCACAAGGTGGCGATCCTGCTTGTTCTAGCATTATGGGCTAGATACGCGTGCATTGACAGCTCCTTAGCAAACCCTAGTTTTTTTGTTCTTATGCTCAACATAAGAGTTCTATGTTAAGCATAGAACTTGTCTTATGCTCAGCATAAGAATTCTATGCTCAACATAGAACTCTTATGCTCCACAAGACTCCAAACTTTTGAACTGCCTTTTCCGTTTGAAGAAACCTAATCCTATATTCCATGCAAGGAGCAAGCACATCGAGATTGCTCATCATTTTGTGAGGGAGAAAGTGCAAGCCAAAGAGATCAAGCTCCAACATGTGCCATCATCAAATTGTTTGGCTGATTTGTTTACTAAATCTTTATCTAAAGATTCATTTGTTAAGATTATATCTTCAATTGGAGTGATTGATATAAAAGCATTATTGTTTCCAAGGCTAGATTTGAGAAGCAGTGTGAAAAATTGCCAACATTGGCAAATCTAGTCATGTAGCATATTGTACATTTTTGTGTATAGAGAGTTTCTACACATGTATGGCCAAAGTGCCACGTGGCAATCCACTCCTAAAGTGGGTTAGCTAGTGGTTGTGTCTATTTGGTAGATATCCCTACTTTATAGGATCTAGACCTTGATTTGAGATGAGATTTTGACCAACTAGATATTCACCAAGCATGACTATAGGAAATAGGCTAGGATTTTATTTTAGGGCAAAAAGGCTGAGTTAACTTCCGTATTACATGTTAAAAATTCACCTAATTTTACAAAGGAAATGAGTTTTGCTACGTATTCCATCTCTCCATAGTGAGAAGATAGATTATTTTTGGAGCACATTGGCAATCTCGGATTTGCTCTCTATGTACATTGTTTTACTTTGATCCAAATGAACCAACACTTAGTACACTTCAAACATTGTCTACAGGTTGTTCAACAAGCTGCTCTTCAGGGCTCAGATCTATGTTTTTATTCAATGATTTGATTATCAATGCTTGTTATTTGTCGCATTACCAATCTAGATCAAGATTTTGTGTTTTTTGATAGATTGTTAAGCAAGTACATAATCACTCTTGTGGATCTTTGAAAATCCATTTATGGTCCAAAAAGTATTGTTCTTTAACAGATCATACACTGGACCATTATATGAAGTTCTTCAAGAATAATGAAATAAGTGTGGCTCATTCAAAGTTTCATCAACATGGTGAAACAATGATTATGGCAATCAAGACACTTTCTCATTTTCTTGAAGGACATAATTTTATGAGGGTGCATAGAATAATATTTGTTAAAAAAAAACTATTGCACTTAAAATTTTAGAATATGGTGTGAAAATTTTTTACACTTGGTGTGTGTGGTCGAGCTAGGAATTCGGGCTAGGGGTTGAACCCAGGACCTCCCCCATTCCGGTGGCACTAAGCCACCCGTCCATTTGTGTTCATAAAGTGTTGTGTAAGGGCCATAACCTTGACACTTTCTAACACTTCCCCTCAAGGCATAGCTCTTTTTAGCTACACCCGCCTATGCAATCCTCTATTGTTGATAACCTGATATAAAGAGAGTGTAGAATCAATTCAGGCGTCGTAGATAGCCATACAAATCTCTTCTTAATAGTGTTTGTGTGAGAGGAGCGAGAGTTATCATTCAACAAGAATGCAATGAAGTAAAACAATAGCGAATCTGTATAATGAAAGGTTGTAAAAACAACAATCAGACCACAATACAATTGCGTTGATAAGCGCGTGATCCTACTAGCATATTCAAGACAATTTCCACGGTGGACCAATAGCGGAGCTAGCTCCCACATGACCAATCAAAAAGAAAATTTCTCTCAACTCTCTTTTTAAGATGCATCTAAGAAGTACATTTATACAACAAATGATAGAAGAGATAAGATGTGTTCTTATGACTCTTGGATCTTCCAAGATTTTGAAACTTGATGTGTGTTATGTGTGCCTAACATCACTAAAAATTTGTTAAGTGTTAGGCAAATTTTGAATAGTGGATTCCAAGTTCAACTTACGTGCTACTATGACGGGTCAAATCACCCAGATTGACTTTCAGTGATTTGCTACAGGGACTCACTGTAGGCTTTCCATTGAAAGAAGGTTCTCTTAGATGGCATATGATTGGACTAAGTTAGAATAGTCTCATTGAGTCCATTCAAGACCACTTGAACAAGATCTCTTTGGTTTATAGGCTCACCAATGCAAGTGAGCTCTCTATTGTAGTCTCACTCTAAGCACATAGCTTTGAGCCCTCTCCCCATTGCTTTGATAGCTTTTGGAACATTTGATTTCTTAAGGTATGTATTTTTGTTAAAATTTTACAATTCTAGCTTGACCAATTTTGGTCATATTGCTGTAAATTGTATTATGGTCATGTTGTGGCTTGTCACACATGCCAAATAGAAAGGATACTCTTTTTAAGTCTCATTCCTAACCTAGCATAGGAGTGGCACCTTTGGAATGAGTCCAAATAGTGCTTTGATAGCCTAGAGAGATTCTAGGAGCTAAAAATAGCATGTTCTTCATTGTTTTCGGATCTTGAGATCTTGACCCCTAATTAGGGTGGATCAAGTGGATATTTAGATTAGATGTTAGGGTTAGGTTATGATGAATGCATAGAAGCCCTAATATGCTCAAATCTGAGCTCTACATGTATAAATATGTGATGGGATTTCCATTCAATCATGAGCAAAATCGAGATTTTCCTTCTTGACTAGTTTGAGTCTATGATTTGATTGATGAATGCTATTGGCATATGATTTTTTGTGATGATTGAATGAGTTTGGAATTGCATGTACAGTACACAGGCGGTAGCAGGCCGTACTTTCACACGTGTGAAGAGTTTTGGAGCTAATTCATGGAGTTCAAGCCAAGTTAAGCTAGGAATCAATGCATTGATTAGTAATCTAGCTTCTAGATCTTGTTTGGATCTTAAGTAGGTGCTTTCTCCATCATTTCTAGGATCAAACATATTTTTGCCATGGTATCAGAGCCATTCCAAGAAATGAGCTTCACTTCATGCTAGAATCATAGATTTTGATGCAATTCAAGTATTGATTGCTATCTAGACATAATCTATGAGTAGTACCTTCAATTTTTGATCAATTTGACTAAAGAGGGATCTAATGGTTTTTTATCTATAGGGTTTTTAATTTCAGAATCTGAGTTGTGGTCATCTCTTATCAATTGAATCAAAATAACAAGTATTTTGCACTTTCATCATATTGATGCTACTCGATTTGTGGAGTCTATTACAAGGAATAGACTCTAATCAATCAAAAGGAAGGTAGATCCTTATCTTTGGTACTATAATAGGTCATTCTTAGACTTATTGAGATCTTAGAAATTCAATTTTGGGGTCAGCCCAAAAACTTTGGTAAGTGCTCATCAAAGGAATGCAATTCTAGTCAAGATTGTGTTCAATTTTTGCTTGATAGTTTGGATTGATTATTGCATGATGATTCAACCTGATCTTGTAGGAATGATTTGAAGAGACATTTATGTGCATATGATTCCTTTTAGTTCAAGTTAGGTGAATCTTATATCCTTGTGAAGTCGAGATCAAGGAGGAGGCAATTCTAGATCCATTTTTTATGCAAATTCAAGCTAGTTTCCATTCTTGTTGACATTCACAGATTTGATTTGGCTTAAGATCAGGTAGGATCTTATTGAGAGGTCAAGTTTTGAGCTTTCTCAAGTCCCTAGGTAGTGGGATATCTAGTCTTTCAATCATTTCTATTTTGCATCTATTCTTGTTATCAAGATCTTGTTTAAAGATAGATGGCTTCAATGAATGCATATCTTTTGGATTCACATGATATATTGAATGCTTCTAATTATTCAATTTGGAAGCTAAGAATGGAATCAATTCTTATTTTACAAGATCTAATGGATATATAGTGAGTGGTGAAGAGGATGAGCCTATTCACCCTCAAGAAACTACAAAATACAAAAGGAGGTGAAAGGTTGCTCTCCATTAAATAAAAATGAATGTAGCTAATGAGCTTCTTAAGGAGGTAGGTGCTTGCATCTCGGTTCAAGAAGCATGGAAAACTCTTCAAAAATATATGAATCCAATAATACTTCAAGGTTGCTATCCTTGAAGAATCAAATCCCTCAATGTTTTCAAGCTAGAGGAGAGAGTGGACATTCATGTGTTGAGAGTTAAGGACTTAAACAAGGAACTTGCTTACATAGGAGATTCCATTAAAGAAAGTGAACTTGTTCAACTAATCTTGAATGGTTTGAGTGTGGATTTTGCTAAGTGCAAGGCTATGCAATTATGGGCAAGTTGCCCTTACTTGAAGATCTCCAAGGAGTCCTCAAGGCCGAAGAGAGTAGGAGAACACACATCGAGTCAAGGATGGAGATGCTCTCTCTCAATGATGGAGATGACAAGGCTCTTTTCATCAAGAGCAAAGGCAAAGGTGCTGCATTCAAGAGGAACCAAGTCAAAAGTGAAGATCAAGAAGGATCTTCAAGTCCAAGCTTGAGCAAGCCAAGGAAGGATAAGTCAAAGGTCAAGTGCTACTTTTGTAGCAAGATGGGACATTATGCCTCCGAGTGCTTCAAGAGGAAGCAAGCTCAAGGTCAAGCAAACCTAGGCCAAAAGGAAGAGGAGAGTTCATATGAAGACTCTCTCATGATGTCAAGTTTTTCATCTTCAAGCATGAGAGGAGAAAACCCTTGGTGGATAGACAGTGGGGCTAGCACCCACATGACAAGTAAGAGGGAGTATTTTTCAACCTTATCCACCTATGATGGACCTATCAAGTCAATTTTTACAGCAAATGATTATGCTTGTAAGGTAGAAGACATAAGATCCATACCTTTATGCTTGGGATCTTCAAGGAAGATCAAGATAGATGGTGTACTTTACATTTCTAGCATCACTAAGAGCTTACTTAGTTTAGGCCAATTGCTTGAAAATGGTTTCTTTGTGGAGTTCTCTACTAATGTATGCAACATCAAGAAGAATGGGAAGATCATAACAAGAGGAAGAAGGTTTGGGAGGTTGTTTAAGCTTGATGCTTTTGTTGATCCTAACCAATTTGTGGAAGCCATATGCAAGGAGGATCTTGCTCTAGGCCTTCCAAGATCTATGGGAAAGGAGGAAAAAGTTTGTGAAAAATGTGCTTTGGCTAAAGCACATAGGTTGTCTTTCTCTAACTCTATCACTAAGACTACTCACCCTCTTAGGCTGTTTCAAAGAGGCATATTGTGAACCTTGTATGAGAGTAAGTGAATCATCCTTGAAGGACACTTATATCCATACAAGAGTATTTGGCCTTATTAGTTTCAAGTTCAACAAGTATGTAATGCAAATTGCTAGTGGTAAGCAATTGTGGACTAGTAGATTTGGTATAAATAATCTTGGTGATTGTTTTGTTGACTTGAAAGATCATATTGAAAAAAAGAACATTCAGGTTTGGAGACTTGAAAATAAAGTCCTTGAGAATTTTGAAGAAGATCATGGTTTGGATCCATGTTTTCATCATCAACACCAAGAGGGAGTGAGCATGATGAAGAAAAAAGACATCAAGGAGGAACCCAAGAAGGAGCACTTGTCTCAAGGCAAAAGAGACCTGAATCTACATCAATATGGTTTGGGTAAAGAGAAAGGAACAGCAAGGAAGTTTATCTATATTTCCCTTTAGTCATCTTATTTTGTGTTTGATGTCATATATTTGACAAAGTCCTTTGATGATGTTAGTATGAACATTGTTTTTCATCCTATATCTTATGATGATGAAATAGTGATCATTACTACTTTGATTGGAGTTCCAAATATGTATTCAAAGGCCTCATCTTCTGATCCATTCACTCTTGAATTTCCAATGAATGAAGACTTCGTTGGAAGGATGCCAAGTTGGAGTTCATTGTTTTGGTGGATAAAGTCAAAATGGTGATATCTCAAGCTTTGGTTAAATGTGCTTAATGCAAAAGTTGGATCTTATGGAAAGCCGTTGTTTTTCATGTTTATTTTAAGGAAGAGACTCACATTCTGCAGCCCAAGGTCTTCATTCAACAATCTACCAAAGACAAAGCTTGGATCTTGAAGACAATCCTTATTGAGCTCTCACTACATTTGAGAATTTGGAGCTCAAATCATATTCTTATCATGATGAGTGATCATACTCACTCAACAAAGCAAGAACCTGAAAATTATGTTGTTTTTATCCATGTATTTATTATTGATCCAAGATAGTCTCATCAAGCTAAATTGTGAGGAGGAGTGTTAAAATTTCACAATTCTAGCTTGACCAATTTTGGTCATATTGCGCTTGTAAATTGTATTATGGTCATGTTGTGGCTTGTCACATGTGCCAAATAGCACAGGATACTCTTTGTAAATGTCATTCCTAACCTAGCATAGGAGTGGCACCTTTGGAATGAGTCCAAATAGTGCTTTGATTCTAGGAACTAAAAATAGCATGTTTTTTATTGTTTTGGGATCTCGAGATCTTGACCCGTAATTAGGGTGGATCAAGTGGATATTTAGGTTAGATGTTAGGGTTAGGTTATGATGAATGCATATAAGCCCTAATATGTTCAGATCTGAGCTCTACATGTATAAATATGTGAAAGGATTTCCATCCAATCATGAGCAAAATCGAGATTTTCCTAGTTTGAGTCTATGATTTAATTGATGAATGCTATTGGCATATGATTTTTTGTGATGATTGAATGAGTTTGGAGTTGCAGGTACAGTACACAGGCAGCAGCAGGCCGTACTTTCACACGTGTGAAGAGTTTTGGAGCTAATTCATAGAGTTCAAGCCAAGATAAGCTAGGAATCAATGCATTGATTAGTAATCTAGCTTCTAGATCTTGTTTGGATCTTAAGTAGGTGCTTTCTCCATCATTTCTAGGATCAAATGGGAACAATTTTACATATTTTTGCCAAATTTTTTATCAATTTTTGGACTCATAGATGGCTTTGAGTGTGTCCCAAGCATCCTTAGGAGTTGCACATAATCCTATCTTTCAGGACCTCATTGGAGACATTCATTGTGATGCAATGAAGTGCCATTCTAGATCTGTTTTTGTATCATACATTTTCTTGAAAAACTTGAGGCTCTTCCTCAATTCTCATGACAATATCAAAGAGATCTTGAAGGACTAATAATGATTCCATCCTCACTTTCCAAATAGGATACTTTGATGAAATCAATCTCTCACTAGTTTCCAAAAGGAATGATCCAATTGAAGCCATAACAAGGATTTTGTGATGCATAATACACACGTGTGAGTAGTGATCAGAGGTGATTTTGCATGTGTGTGCAACCTTATAGTGATGTACACAAAAGATCCACTAAGGTCTTGATCACTATTTCTTTCACTCTCCTCACCAATGTCAAAAAACTTTGAAAAATTGTCCTTGCTCAAATCACTAAGATTAGAGCACTTAAGCTTTGACTTTAAATCACTTTTCTCAGATATAGACACTCCATTTAGACTCACTCAGGCCTAAAATAATCTTCTCTTGAGATTTGGTCGAGATCCAAAATTATTTCGAGTTAAAATTAACACAATTTTTCCTACTTTTTGACTATACTTGAAAAATCCAAGATTTTTTATTTATACACAAAGTACTTTTGATCTAAATTTAAATCACATAGGTTGGGTACCCTACTAAGGTATAAACATCATATCATTACTCTCAACATGATGATTTGCTTTCCAAGAATTGATATGCATGTTAAAGTAGACCTCAAGCTCTTGATTTTAGGATTTTGTAGAAACTTAATCTAGTGACACATACTAAATTGGTACTATATCAGAGTTTCGGATCATCCACGGGTTCTGGGCATCACACATAGTGACATGAATCTACTTGATCCTAAAACCACTTAGAGTATGAAGGAAATCAAGATATTATGCTTGAGATCAAATCGAGTCTAAGAATTGTTTTAAAAAATCACTTAGATCTTGAAAAACTTGCTAATTTGGGATGGATCTTGGTGAATGCTTGGATCCTAGCTCTAATACCATGTTAAAATCAGAGGATCTAAACCTCATTTGGATCTTCATACATCATTCAAACATCAAGGATTGCACATCAACGAGATTGATCAAAATCTAGACACTAAATCTAGCTTAATCTCATCTAGAATGGCAATTGCCTTTTGACACCACAAACTGATTAGCATCTACTGATCGTCACGGAACCTCACACATGTGGACAGTACTCAATTCACAGCGGATTCAGATCAACTCATTAGACACAAAAAATATCACATACATCAACAACAATCTTTCTTGGAAAAGCAAAATTGTCAAAAATCACACCAAGCTTGATTTCTCACAGACAATGTACAAATGAGGCTCTCAATCCATAACTATTGAGCTCAGATTTGAGGTTAGGTCTGAATGTACTTAGGTTAGACCCTAACCCTACCAATCAAGGCCTTAGATTAGGCAAATCAACCCTTAGATCAAGGTGCCTCTTTTTGGAGGTGGGCGATCTCAAGGAAAATCCCTACAAAATAGGACATTGTGACTTGGCCTTGATTCAAGCATAATTCAAGGAGATCAATGGTGACTTAATTCAATCGAATCCTATCCTGCTTATGTACACGTGGATGATACATGTCAATCCATTATGGTGCCACATGGCATGAATCTAGTTGCTAGATTTTAGCATTTTTCACACTCCTTTCAATGTGTTCTAACAATTAAATTTTTTTAGAAAACTTTTTGGTGGCTCATCCAAAACATGCCTAATATTGTCTTTCATTTTGACTCCATCGACTGCAATTGGAAAATTTGCTAATTTTTCTCTTTGAGACTTTGGGAGAGCTCCCACTAGTAAATAGGCCGATATTCAAGCTCATGGTAGCAAGGTTGGTGTTTGAGTTTCTTCTTATTAAATTGTTAGTAAAAATTGCAATGTATTTTACGATGGCCTACTTAGTGGTAGGGGTAGAGGGACTATTAGGAGTTTGTGGACTTGTTTTGATGCACACATATTCGCAAGTAAAAAAAAACGGTGTCCTGTGATTCAAACTTTTTGCTCTTATGCATGTTTTAAATATATGATTTTAACTTGTATTATTTGACTTGAAACGATACAAAAGCCTTCAATCTTTAACTAAAGTGAGATAGGTTCGAAGTTGTTGATGTTGATTGAAGTTTTTTGCTTTTATTGACTCTTAGTTAAAGCTTTTGTTTTCACAATGTATTTGAGTGAATGCATAGTGTAAGTTTTTCATGAACTTAGGCAAGGTTTGAATTGGTAGATTTTGGCTATATATAGGAGTGTGAATTTTTCATGGTGGGTTATTCCTTTCTTCTTCTTGTAGGCAAACCACTTAGTACATGGATCTTGTGGAATTTAGTTTGAATTTCTAGGAAGATGTATTTGGCATCCTTGTTTAGGGTTTTAAGATCTATACCACCAAAAGTACATGGATCATGTGGAATTTAGTTTTAATTTCTAGGAAGATGTATTTGGCATACTTGTTTAGGGTTTTAAGATCTATACCACCAAGTGCTTATGTGCAAGCATTAGACATATTCAGAGAAGTAGGATTGGCCAGATCACAAAGAGAATTTTAAGGCAGAGGAACTAGGCAAGGGCCTGTACCCTTATCTCGAGATGACACCATACTTTTTTGGCACAATTTCTTGATAGTACTAAGTAGCAACTTTCATTCGATCTTTTCATGTCCCGTTAAGATGAGTCTACTACAACAAACTAAAGGTTACATATTTATTGATCAAAGGAATGAGTGATGTTGATTGTTATAGCTTATTAGCTTTTGCTCGAGCTTGTGGTCATGATTTGTTGTTGTCAAAAGACATTGGCATATCATAGCATAGCAACTCTATTTGTGATTTAAATTCTAAGTCTTGCAATTTAGATTGTTTCAATATGATCTCAATTTTCCACATTCAAGAAGTTCGCCTTTACTCATGCTAGCATATTGCACACCATATCATATGTGGTGTAATGGACAACATGGTTTGGATTATCATACTTCCACATTAGACAAATGTCACACCTCATTTGGAGGGAATCGTTACAAATGTATCAAAGTTGAGACCTTGATGAGTCTTCCACTTTCTAATCAATACCATATCAATTATCGCGAGTGCATAGATAAATTTCAATTCAAAGGGTCCACATTGTAAGAACTGAACACTTCTCCTTAAGGATCAAATACATGCACTGTCACATCAATTTGTGACATGTGTCCATTACAAGAAAGATTTGGTATTCGTTGTGAGTTGAATATGAAAAATATAACAAGGAATAGAAAGTACGATACAATTGTTGCAATATTTAACAGTTGCATGAGACACATGCAACTTGCAAGTATGCCCCATTTCTACTCCATTATGGAACATATGTCTGCGTTGCATTTATTAAATTCATCAACATAAAAATTCGAATGTCTTAAGTATCACGAATTCTGCCGAGCAGATAATCATTAATGAATAGCACATAAATCATATCATCCAACTTTCATGCACACATTTGGTCAAATAATTGTTAGATTTCTAACATCACTTACTAGGTGACAGCATGTGAAAAGAGTGCCTCCTTGAAACTTGAATCTTGTTTTAGAAATTTGGCCCCTTCCAATTCTGGAGATACCAGTCATGCACTTTGCTTGCCTTTTCTGAGGCTAACATTCAGTCTTCTGGTGATGCTCCTTCCCAAACAGTGTGGATCTTTTCCCTGTGCACTTGGTCTAAAACAAATCTCAAGGTTCACGAACAACTAACCTAACATAGATCCAACTAATCGCTCCCACGATCATGGATCAAATCCCTACTCACCCACAGCATGAGATTCTGCTGCAAATCCACGATGCATCCCTCGTACAGTAGTCTTGATTTCTCATACCACCCTGATTCATCCCACTACGAAGATGTTTTGCCCAGTCTGGATGATCCTCAAGAGCCTACACATCTCTTAATTTCTTGGTGATCAACTCTTTGCAATTTATGCTAAGCAGTCGCTTACATAAGCTAAATCCAGACTACCAACCAAAAGTACTTTCATGCCGTATATTCCCGATTGTGAGTTTACTCTAGTTTCCCACCAAGTTCCTAGTTCCAGTGAACAATTAACAAATACTGAATTATCACCTAAACTACCGAGATTTCCCTCTACACAAGGTCAGATGTTGGTGAATCTGGAACTAACATTGGCCGGTTGTGATTAGTTCTTAAGAAAAAGTTCCACACATCCTGCGCAAACAAACTGAACATGTCCTCCAATAGGAAGTGAGTTGGTTAGGACTGCCTTCACTCTCCACAAAGGTTCAACTCCAGATCCTCACACAAATAAGGACACGCAAAAGAATTTATATATTGACTACCTTGTGAAGATAGAAAAGATGGGAACAAACTCCAGAGGTTGTAGAGGCCAGACAATCTATAGAGAACTTGCAGGATATGGCTTATGAGGATGTTGGATTACCTTATGCCCCTACTAGTAAGGCCATTACTATGGAGCCAATGACGGTAGAGCCATTGCTATAGTGTCTTATGTAAGAAATTCTTAAGGAGCTCAAGGAAAAGCTCAAAAAGAAACCCAAGGAAGAGGAAGCAGCAAAGAATGGTGAAAGGTGCACATATTAGAACCACTTCAAAAGAACCAAGGGAAAGGAACTGCAAGAGTGCAACCTGAAACTATAGACATTGAGGTTGGGGTATCATCAACAAAGTTGAATGGAAATTCTGATACAACAAAACAAGCAAACCTAGAGGATGTTGAGATGTTCAATCCAAAAACATCCTATCAGATGACAAGATTAAAAAACGGAAAATTTAAAGAGGATATGAAGTCAGCTTGAATGCTTGCTTACTTGATAAAATAGGCTATATGGGGCAGGAATAAGTGCTTAGAAGTGCTTTGCACATAGATTGGGCATTAAGCTTCACTATTCACTAACCAAAGCAACCTGAAGAAAAAGACACAACAAAGATCTCAGAAAACTTGGCTCACATGTGAGTTTCCATCTATGTCAAGTTGACAATCATAATTTTAACGGGAAGGATGACAAAGAGATCATAATTCTTGTCAACACATAGCCCTTTCAGAAAATGTTCTAGCGATTGAAAGGGAATATGGTGGAGAATGTAGGCACATGATGTCAAAAAATTACATAAAACACAATCCAACAACATCCTACAGAACATTGATGAATGTGTGAATCAACTAGAACCGTATTCACACTAATGTTACAAAATTCCAAAATTACTAAATGTCGCCTCTCCTCTAGAATGACTCCTTTTCCACAGCAACCAGGACTCCAACCGGGATCTTTGGGGACATAGTAACAACTCCTATCCAACTCGACTACTGCAGGGGACATAGCAAAATATCACTATTTTGGATACAAAGAGACCTACACAATGGAAGATGTTAAAACAAGACCCTAGAAAGAAAGGAGTTAAAGATATGGTAGCATGAGACAAATACTAATATGAAGTGACTATTGTTCATGGAGGTATTCGACATTTGCTTGAGGATATTGACTGAAATATAGCTTTTGAAAAGGTATTAACAAGATGTGGAAAAGATTGCTAAACTTGGAAATCATAATTGAAGCATTGATTTGACTTTAAGTGAAAAGAGAATGGCATACATAGAATCATCTACAAAAATTGGTCTAGTGTCAGTCACATAAGGCGTGAATTACAAATAGTAAGAGTGGTCTTCAGAGAAAACCCCAAATAACTGTGTAGAGATTCCTGTTCTTAGCTGCTCAACGATGATTGTGTCACCTTTAAGCCAAATTAAAGCACCTTCCTATTTACATACTTAAAGGGGGTGGTCAATTGGAGCGACTACTTTTCTAGAAAACACATACCTATTTGATGAACCCCTTCTGTCAAACAAAACTAGGATAGAGGGATGTGATGAAAATCTAGAAAATCACGTCACTGACTCTGATATAGAGAGTTTGACGATATCGACAACCTACAAAAGCCAGGAGGTTTAAAAAAATAGGAAGTTCTGGATGCAGAAGCTGGTCTTGTAGCTCCATACTGTCCATACCAGGGATTAAAGAGCTTTTTACTATATAGATGTTATGTCTCTGATAACAACACCCAGCATAACAAAGACGACATGCAATCTTCAACCCTGTGGAATCCAATAGACCCTCAATTCATCACACATAGCATTACTAAATAAAGTAATCTAGCAGAGCACATCGAGAATATGGAGGCAGCCAAAAATGCTTCTGCATCTGAAGCATAGAATCAATGAACCGTTAACAGTTCAGTACGGTTCTGAGAACCGTACGGTTCACAATCGTTTTTTGGGCAGAACCGTATAAACCGTGAAATAATTAGTTAATTAATTAATTATTATTTTTTTCCCCACCCCCAAAACGAGCTATGAGGGGTTTTGGGGGGAAAATTAAAATAAATAAATAATTGATTGATTTTTAGATGAACCGTACCACGGTTCAAGGAACCGTGGTACGGTTCCTGCCACGGGTCCCAGAGCCCACGGTTCTGGGAACCGTGGCTTCTATGATCTGAAGAATAAGTCTCGAGCTTCAGCAACAGAATAATTGATGCCATTTTTCCAGACCAAGTTACTGATACTCTGCAGTGTAGTTGAGTAAAAACACAATTTGACAAATTCCTACGATTTCTGATTCTTCAATCTCAATATATTATGTCATCCTGAGATTATGTCAACTATAATTACTTTTTTTAAGGATAAATACCCCAGATATCAATAAAACCATACCAAGTACACAAAATACAGGTGTATGCTTAGTTGCCCGTTCCAAAACGGGCCCTTGAAAAAAAAAATGTACTTTTTTACAAAGGATTTTTATCCGTTAATTATCACTTCCGGATATTGAGGATGGCAAATTGGTAAGATGGCGGAGTTTACAACAATTCAAGAAGGGTAGAACGCATTTACAACAAACCAGCCCCAGAGGTATGCATCATCACAAGGAATCATTTTCTATAATCCAGCTGTAAAGAAGAATGTAAGCTGGAATAGTGTAGCTGAAGAACACGCGATTCTAGATGTCTATCTTATAAAAAATGGTAAATTGCAAATGCAAGATCCTATTGTAAATCATGCAAATAGAGATCAATCTGTCACTTCAATTTGTTAACAAGTATCAAGTTTCAGGGCTGTAAATACTTGTCCAGATAGGACACGCGTGTTTTGAGATACAAGAGCTCCAGCTGCAACCATGGCGCCTTCTTCCACAACCACCCCATCTAGAAGAGTTGCTCCCATCCCCACAAACGACTGGTCTTATATGTTTACAATGTTTAATCTCTTTTTTTTTTAACCTACACTAAATCGTTCCGACCCAGTACGTTCCAGAACAGACGGAACGGTCGGAACGGAATGGTCGGAACGTTCCGACCCATTTTGGTCGGAACGGGCTTCTAAGGGTGTATGGTTGTAACTTTCACCCTCCAGATCATTAACGTCATTCAGACTAGAAGAGTAATCTTCCAAATTCACAGAACTGAAGGTTCCCTCACCCAATTTACATGTGCCAAACTTGACTCTTAAAAAAAAAACCAGCTGCTTTAAAAAAAAACTAATTGCTTAGACTTCAAAGGTTTGTATAATTAAAATAGTGATTATCATTTTCCTCAGCTAAGAAAAACCGCTATAACCTCGTCAGAGAGACTCGAATGTGTCAGAATTAGGGGGGCAATTCAGATGAACCACACGTTGTTATATGAAGAAAGTAGAAAACATTCATATAATCTAGAAGCTACTTGCCCTAATTTCCTACACAAAAATAACCACCAGATTACAGATTGATTTTATATATGAATTGATCAGATCAGACTTATCTTTGTCATCTTCAATTAAGATCTCAGTCTGATCAGCTCCACGAAATATGATACTTGGTGATCAGATGAACAAGATCTTTCACAAAACATAAATTCAATCTAACAAGTTCTATGATATTTATTGTTGTCCCTTGGCAAATAAACTATTTTAGTATTGTACATTGGGAGAAGCAAAGCTATGATGCTGCAAAACTTCTTACTAGTTAGTCCAGAATTCAGATATCTAAGCATACCGAAATTCTACAGAAGCATCCATTGAGTATAGCAAGATTTCTGACAAACCATCTCCGTGCAAACAAGTGTGATTTCTACCATCAATCTCTTAGTTGCCGCAAACCAGGCAACCTTCAGATTAAAAAGTTACAAACTAAACCAGAAAAAATCTAACCACGAAATTTTCAAAATTGGACTGATTTTGAATAAAAAGCAAACCTTATCTAATCCCTTCCCACACAACAGATTGAACCAGCCAAAAACTCATGTTTCTTGTAACAAGATGATTTGTCCAACTATGATTCACTGAAACAATCCTATCCATTAACGACTTAATTATGTTTTGGTCAAGTTTCAACTCAAACTTTACTTCGTATTGTATAACCAACCTAACTGGCAAATAGTCAGTGCCTTGTGAGAGGCTAATGCCTACTCCAGTAAATGAATTATTTACAACCAAAAGAAGTAAGGCTTTATAGCATCACAGGCAGCTGAACATAAAATATTCTAGTTTTTGAAATCCCAGATAGGAAAGGTGTAAAACATAATGATGACACATAAGAAACATACATATTGGCTCTAAAGCAAGACTTCCTATTCTAAACCAACAGTAGTAACATTTTGCATTATTCTAATTGAACATACATGTGAAGGTACTGTGTAGCCATTCCTGGTGCATCACCTGCAGAGAGCACCAAAATTTCAATCTTGTATTCTGCAAATCTTTTACTCCCCTTGAACCTCAACCTGTACTGCCCACAAAAATTTCATAAGTGAGACATATCAGCAATTCCACGAAGCAACCATACGATTAAAATTATTACCAAGAAGCCCACTGGTAGGAGATAAAAAACAGATACAAGAAAAGAAAAATCCACCAATGAAAGACTTTTAGCCACGGCAAGCAATTATACATAACAAAAAGACTATTAGCTTCTCCCATAAGAAAAGCAGAATAATCCTGTGTTTTAAATCCGAGTCTTTTATGATTGCTTAAAATGATCATATGTAGCCGCCACATTAGTGATCAAGAAAAACCAAACAAGCAACCCACGTACCTGGACAAGCACACTGGACTTTACATATCAACGCAAAAAGACCTAAATCTAAAGACTGGAACTTTCAACTGCATCAAAAAGCTAGAAACCTTGCTCATCTCAGGTTCAAAATCTCCATGATCCTCTTGAAGTCAAACCTACAAGTCTAACAGTAAGGATTCAGATAGTCAAAACCTTGTTAAAAATGAGACAAAAACAAACCAGAGCTACAACCACAGCCAAGTACCAAATCGTCATGCCAAAATGCACTAAAGGTTCCAGAATGCGGTCCGGGTTTTAGGACCAGAAAGTTGTCCCAGAACAGTTTTTTTTTTTTGCGATATGGGTCTCGTAAACAGGGAATTTTATGGGGGAGTCCGGGGCAACCCTGCCTCATGCCAACATCTTTCTCTTTCCAACTCTATTTCAACTCTCAAATCTAGGGAAAAAGCAAAAAATAAATATTTGTTGCTAAGTTTCCAATGTGTTTCAAATGCATTGCGAAAAGGCTTTTCGAAAAGGTCCACGAACATTGTCACGCATTTCAAACTCACAAACTAGATTGCATGCTCCAACTTCCACTTAACATTGTAAATTATGACCATCATCAGACATGATTTATTCATGATCCATCATCAGACATCCATCACACAATATACCAGGTAAACATTTGAATACAAGCTAGAACATTGGAAAGCCAAAACACAATATACTAGGTAAACATTTGAATACAAGCTAGAACATTGGAAAGCCAAAACAAAGAATCGTTAATGTCACAATCAAAGACTCGTTCAAAATCAAAGTACCGTTCTTTTTTTCTAGGTCCAATTCGAATCGGACCCGATCAATTCTTTGATGAATCGACCGCGGTTCGTGGAAACACTAATTCTATAATAGGATGATGTCTGAAAAAAGCTTCCAAGTTCCTTCTCAAGTAAGTTCAACTGGGCACAGTTTATCCTCACATACACATCCACCATAACAAGATCCTTATTATCCTTCAGGGACTTTACTACAACCAGTATTACATCATTTGAAGGAACAATGGCCGCATTTCAAAGGATGTTTCCGAAGAGCCCACCATAATCGGTCCTTCCCACTTTTTAGGATGTTCTAGGAGACTTTCCATAATCTTCCTGGTTAAGTTGATATTATTTACGACAATATACATCCTTCACATGAAGCTTAGATTTCCACCTACAATACAAGTTGCCTTGATTGAGCAATGTTACTCCACTGCATGCTTTACGCAAATTACAAAAGATTTGTCCTTGTGAAGTTCTATGTTACACACAGACCTTTGTATATTGATCCAATGAAACGGCATGGAAGATTGCGAAAAGAAAATTAAATTTCTAGGTGATGCCTCATAACAAATACCTACAAACATAAGAGGTAAAAAGCTTTAGCTTAAATCATATTAGTCTTTGGAACACATCATATTACCTCATAACTAGTTTAAAAAAAAATATTCATAAAGTCCTCTTTCCAATATGAAAGTTAACCATTGCACTTCCTACATACTGAAATGTGTAGGGAAGAAATCTCTTGACAATCCCATAATTTCAAGAGCTCAAGAGTGTTTTTGCAAAACAGCACTAGATAAAATCGACTTTATTTTTTGCTATCTAGCAGCTAGGTATTGAATTACGAATACATACGAGCAGACGAAACAGATATTGTATTGACTATAGGTACGTAGAACCCATGGAATAGACCATTGGTATATAAGGATTCTGTAGATATCTATTAACTGCATCAGACCTAACTTCAAGGGTACCAAAAAGGAAATTTTCCTAAGATTCTCTGATTAAGTTGGAGATTTGCATGCAACTATTTTCAATCTTTGTAATCCCTGCACAAATGGATTACAATAATAATGAGGAACACTGATAATAGATATCATGAAGCATATGAAGCAGTTTTCAAGTTTGAAGATTGAACCGCTGATCACTAGTATGCACCTCAAAACAAGGACCAATATCATGTTGAGCCGTAACATGAAGATGGTTGTGGTCATGAGGACCAGTGTGATCATGCGTACAATCTTGGGGTTGGTAGCTATCATGATGGTAATATGTATGAGGCACATCATGTGAACCATGAAGAAAATTTTGAGCCCGACCAACTTAGAACATCTTTCACATGTGTAGCACTACTATAGGTATCACAAGGCTGACATCAATATTGTAAATTGTAGAGGTAAAAATGCCCAAGAAATAAAGACTATCCCATTTTCCATTCATTTTTTTACAACCCCTAGAAAAAAGAGCCTAGAAATTGATGATTCTTATGCAAGATAAGATGGACATATACTAAAACCCTTCCTTAAAATGTTTGCACTTGGGGTGTATTCCCAAGTTGTAACATAGAAAATCAAACTTAATCACGGCTAACATTAAATGTTGAGCCAACTACCTTCTTTGCATGTCATTGATAACTTACCTACTTTTACACATGACTTAAGGGATTATGGACACCTAGGTAGGGGCGCCCTACTCCTCTCTCACTTGCCCAATTCCAACTCCCATGCAACTCCCCCTCACCTCCACACCTCCCTCTTTCACTCCACTTAACTTTACTCCACTATAAGCCTTCCCCACACCTCACACACACTTAAATTTGACACATCACCACTGTTAGAAAACCGACTTGATCATACAAGTAACCCAAGACAAGATTCCTATTGTGATTAAACAATAGCCAATGAGAGAGAACACAAGTGATGGAAACTCCAACAATGATACAAATAGAATGTCATCCATGAACCAAACCAAATATGCAAGTAATATAGCATCCCCAATAGAAAGATAAAACGTATACAATACTTCATCACACAAAGTGACTGATACTCCCCCTCAAACGTATACAATACTCCCCACTCCCTATAAAAAGTGTAGTGCGCCCTCCCACCATTCCCTAATTCCCATTGATGAATATTTTGCTTGTCTTTTGTATGCGTGTGTGTGTGTGTGTGTGTAGATGTTCATTGGAAAGGGTCAGCATGAAATGTGATAAGAGGTTATGACAATGCGAATAATAACGATAGCACAAGCAAAATCTATATCGGTCCAAATCATGTTCACAACTTCATAGTTACAATTTTTTATTCTAGATGATTTGAATAGAAATCTACAAGTCCTAACATCTTTTTCATGTCTTTTTCCCTCTTGCATAAACGAGTAATCATTTGCAGTAGTTTGATGTAAAACTTTGATTGAAAATGTGAATCTCCTTAAATTGTCCAACTTTTCATAACTCTCCACCACAAGCAAAATCTCTGGCCTCAATATAGTATATGCCCAGCCCATGTTTTACCCTAAATCCACCGACTACTGCAAACAGGACCTCTTCAACTCCATAGCAAGCCCTCACAAACATATTTAAGTTTGATAAAACAATCTATGTTTCAACAATCAATGGTGAGCATCACATTCACTTACTTAGAAAGCTCCCAAGCTGAATATTGCACAATACAAGAAACTCACAATCAGCCAAAAGTGGAAGCTATCAAAATTGAGCAGAACAAACATGTGATCTGTAGTGTTTAAGCAATCTTAAAAGTAGCCAGACGCTGATAAACCTAGTCCTAGCCCACTGCCTTGGCGTTTATATGCGGCAATTGCGCGAGCATTTTCTCTCAAGAGTTCAATCAAAAACAGACCATATACCAATGTCGAGTCTAGGATAGTACTCAAAAATAACAACAAACGCAATCTTTAAGCTTGTCAACTCCACCCACAAAATTCTAAAACATCCATCATGCATAATACATATCATGGACTATACCTTCACCAGCAACGGAGAGTTTAATCAGAAACATGTACTCACAGAAGTTCCAACAAAAGGAATAGCTCCATAACTATTTCATGAAAAAGATGGATATTAGGATTATAATGGAGAAGGAGATGAGTCAATTTACCTGCTCAGATTACGAATGGCGTGCAATTGAGCTGCAGGTCAATGCAGCCATAGTAGCAGAAGATGGTGCTGCTGTGAAGGGCATAGCATTTGGACCACTTGCAAGTTTGTTACCTTTCAAAACATCAACATGTAGTGATGTTGGATCATCATTTGAGTTTCTAACAACCTTGCATGAACTTCCAACAGTAGAAACTGCCTCCTTCTCTGCCTTTGATACTTTGTGCCTTGTCAGTGTCTGTTCTGCTTCAAGCCTACTTACATTTCCTTTGATCCCAGGAGGTTGATTACCAAGACCTCCCCTAGAAAAAGGCTTGAATTTGCTTCTTATGCCAAAATTTTCACCATTCTTCATGCCATTTTGTATACTTCTATTTGATCTCCCCTCATTATCCTCTGATCTCTGGCTTAAAGAGAATGGTTTTTTATCAGATATCATCCTTTTGTTATCTCCAGAGCTCAACAATGTAGAAACAGATTTCCAGTGATGTATCTTTTGCTTATCTGTAGCCTTTCCTGGTTTCTGCTGCGATGCTCCTTGACCCTTGCTTCTATCATCCCTTAGGGAACTCTGCTCTTCCAAAATTTGACTATGAAGTCCTGATCTGTTTCCTGCACAGACAACTGCATTTACCTCGGTTTCTTTTACTCGGAAAGCTACTTTCCCATCTTCAATTTTCAAACGAACATCACTGTGCATTTCAAAAATACCACCTTTTTTTAATTTGGACCCTCCTACTGGAACCTTTGCTGCTTCATAGGGAGCAACTTCAATAAGACTATTAGAACTATGCCCTATCTTTTTACTTTCATCACAAACAGCAGGTAATGGAGTGCCGCCCAAGTTCTCCATTTTCGGATTGGCTGGATCCAAAGCCCCAAGTTTGCCGCTTGTGGAAGTATTGAGCAAAGCAACTGTGTTCTGCTTATCTGTCACTATCGTGTTACCGTCTGAGTGCTCAATGGATGCCGATGGAGACAAACGGTGTCGATGACCAGATGATGATTCGTCATTTGCCACTGCAGTTTGAGAAGTAGATTGCTGTACACCACTTTTAATGTTCTCACCCTCTGACTTTGCAACTTCAGAACTAGAAACTTTTAGTTCCCATCGCTTGTTTTCCTTGTGAATGACTGACCTTGGTCTGGTCAACTGTGGCTTTGGAAAAGGTGGAGGCTCATCAGAAGAGCAAGAACTACCGTGTGCAGAAACCTTCAATTCTGCATCTATTTCAGTCTTGGTCTCTAACTTTTTGTTGATTGGAGTAGCACTACGAGTAATCCTAGGAGAACTGTTCATCACACGATGAAGCTGTCTTGCCAACTCCTCATCATCAAGAGAATTTTCTACTTTATCAACGCTTTCCACGATTTGCTCAGTACCAACTGCGATCTGCATCTTTGTTACAGAAGCTTGCCCCTGTGTCTCCACAAAAATAGATCTTGCACAAAGCTCTTCTCTAGCCCTTGCCTCTGCCCTTGCTGCAAGGGCTGCAGCCTCCAAAGCTGCTCTGGCTGCGGCTGCTGCCTTTGCAGCAACACAGGCCTTTGCAACAGCTGTGGCCTTTGCAGCAGCCGCAGCTTTGGCTGCCATAGAAGCTGCAGCAGCCTTTGCTGCAACTGCAGCTTCTTGGGCTGAGACAGCAGCAAATGGTACAATTGACTTGCAAGGAGAAGAGGCTCCAGAAACTTTCGATCTAGAAGTGGATGATACTTGACCTAACCCTAAACCCTCTCTATGTACAGATAAAACCCCAATGTTATGGTTCGTCCGAATTTCCCTACCTACCCGTGGCTTTTTGCACAGATGGCTTCCAGACTTAGGATTTTCAGAGGGGGATTCTCCAGATCTCCCTTTCTTCGACTTTGCACTATCTGCTGCTGCCCCTTTGCTTTCTGTTAACGAATTTTCTCTGCTACCAAAGACACCATTACACGGTGACTTATGTGTAATACAGTTAGGGCAAAGATATGAAAGAGGATCAGAAGCTGTGTTGTTGTTATTTTCTGATTCACATTCCACATGAACAGACCTTTGGCATTTGCAACAGACAAGCCACACAGATGGATCCCCTAGGGAGCTCACATCCTGGTAGAGCCCTAAACAATGAGGGCAATACAGATTTGTGCTGTAAAGAAGCACACATGAGTTACAAAAGCGCTGTGAAACCCCACCTTTTTTCAACCGTCGCCATGCGCTGTTCTCGCATCCGCCACACCTTGCACATCCCTCCTCAGGCGGCTTCCCCACCTCTGAACCAGCCTGGACAATCACTGATCCATCATCTTTTCCTGCCGCTGTTGCCGCTCCGACGGCGGCATCAGCAGGCGAGCGAGAAGGGCAGGGGGACACTGCACTTGAGATCGACCAGCCATTCTGCTTCAAACCAACGAGAAGCCGTTTCCTGGGAGGGAGCGAGCCCCCTGTAAGCCCCTTGGAAGCAGCCATTGGACATACTTCCCTAGCATCATCCCTCACACTGTGTTCGTCCCCCATTCCCCTCTACCACAAACCCTCCCTCATCCACCTGCAGCAACAGCAATTCTGCCCTAAAACCAACCCCGCATTGCTCAAAACAAAAGCGCCACAACACAAATTCCAATTCCAATTTCTGTCCTCCTGCTGCTTCTTCCTTGCCCACTGCCCTTGGATTCCTTGCCTAAAACGCGATCATCGCCCATACTTGCGTCATAGAACATAGGAGGAGGGAGAAGACGAGAGACAGAAAGCATGAAGAAGGAAGTACAAGAATGATGGTTGTGTGGGAGGGAGAGAGAAAGGAAAGAAAAAAAAAAAAAAAAGAGGGGGTGGCAAAAAGCTCTGTTGCCTTGACTGACGGAAGTGGATGGGGAGCATATGCCGAGCATCTCTCCCACATCTCTTTGGGATTAGCTTATTTTTCACTACAAGTGACATGACCTTCATGACTCATGGCAACGCCTTGATCCAAAGGTGGTGCTGGGGGAGGGCTTGGAGGTTTGGACAACGAATATCAAGTCTCATACAGTGTTGGATTGAGGGAGCTGGATCTCGATGATGTTGTGATCCAAGGGAGATGGGGGGTTTGCAGAGTTGAATCAGGATCCCCAAGCTTCATGCATCATTGGATTTAAGTGGGGCCAGTAACACCCATGCCTATAGCCATGCAAAATAATAAGTTGTTGATTTTTTTGAGATGATGTACTTCACTTTTAAAGGGAGAAAGTTGTGTTTTATATAGGCAACGAGTAGGAGATAATGGGATAGATGCTTGGCATCTTGGCATCAATGCTCCTTGCATTGAATGGATAAAGCCTATTGGCCAATTATTGGAATTGGCATTTTAGCCAATAGTTTCAAACATTAGAGATAAATTACTATTAAGATTTTAAGTATTTTTATTTATATATTTTATTGTTATAATATTTATTGTGGTTTTTTATTGCTTTCATTAGATTTTTAGCCTTGAAACCAAAAGGATAAGTTGCCAAGATCGCTTAAGTGTCTCCTCTAGGTGAAGTTTGAGTTGAAATTTTACTCTCTTTTTTCTTTATCCAGCATGCATGGCTACGTTGCTCGCGGTTTCTTCAATAACCTCATTTATAAGATTTGCTTGAAAACATTTTACAGGCACTACTTGGCATCTCTTGAGAGCATCATGGTGGGGGACTAAGAGAGAGCTTGTACTTGAAAGATTGGCATGATTAGTTGTTCTTTTGGAAAATGATTTTGTAAGCACAACCTAGAAGGTAGAAGCTGAATTCATGCTTAAGCCTCGTAAGAGCCGAGCTATAAGACAAGTGTGTTTACATCTTTTTAAGATTGGTTTCAAATTCTACTACATAAGTGCATCTCAAAAATGGACTTACATTCCCCCCACCAACACTTACTCCATTTAAGTGATAGGAGTGAATGTTTTCACATAGGCCACTTGGTGAAGTTGAGTGCAAGCAGCTTGACTGAAATTGGATAATGAGGCAAGGTGTCCCAAGATCCCACCATTAATAGAGGAGGTAAAGCAAACATGCTCATGCACACTCTAAACAATTGGGGGTTTCTGATGTTGGTTGCCACCTAGGATGTCAATTAGAGTTGACTCCAACCTTAGGTAAAAGTTTGGAAGGCCACTTGAAGTCTTTACAGCCAATGAGACGAGAGAGGTTACGGGCCCTCCCACTTATCCCCTCCCATATGAAGCCACCTAAGAGGCCCCATGGAGATACTAAAGTTGATAAAGAGGCTGGGACTCTACTAGAAAGTCATAGATCAATGTCCCACCAACAAAAGCTTTTAGTGTTCATCAAGACCACCACGTGAGAAATGGGAAGTTCTTCTCATCGACTTATAGGGCAAAAAATACAAAATATTGGTCATTGGAATACCCTCTGGAATCTGTCAATCGGAGAATAAGCGCTAGTAGAACGAGAAACTATAGAGAAAAAGGGCCAAACATTTGCAAACAGTGGAGGTGGCGGTAACCTGTCTGAGAGCAGGTAGGAAAAAGTTTTCCATCTATTTTTTTTGCCTACCTCCCGTCCTCTGGTCATTGGATCAGTTGTTGAAAGAAGCTCAGAACCCAAGTTATAACTTGTTCAAGCTCGCACTTGTTTCCTTCAAGAGGTAGAACGTTGTTCTTCAGGAAAAGTTTTTGGAACTTGCCAGTATTCTACCGGTATTCATCACTGGTCTTTCCAATCATTGCCTTTTGGGATTGATTCAAGAATGAGTTTCAATACTAAGGATATGAAAACATGCATCTGTGAATGAATTCTAGGTGATCAATTACTCACCTTTCCTAGGTGCTAGTGAGTTGATTGAAAAGTTGGGTGATGATGAATACATGGATAGGAGGAAGTGTGAGCAGCTAAATGTTGGAAATTAAACTCACACTTTCCTCCTTGGCGATACTATTTCTATTTCAAAATTCTTCCTGCACATTTATGATCAATGATCTAGGGTCAGATGCAAACTCCTTTGGGATCTATGTCTGCTCATCTGATATATGCAAGAATCACAAAGGTTTCTTATTCGGCTAATCTTCATCAAATCAGCCGAAATATTTGAAAGTCGACTTCATCGACTTTCTGGCTGTTCTACATCAAAGGGTATCCATTCCCGTCTACTTCTACATTCGAATGGCAAAGCATCATGAAGAACATCGAAGGTCTGATCACTCTTCGACTTCTTCAACAATCATGCCACTTGACATCGAAGTCTTTGAAGTCTCCGACTTCATCGACAAACTTCGTTCATCAACCGAAGCATCCAACTTTGTTGATCAACCGAAGTGTCTAACTTCTTCCATCGAAGTCTCCGAAGTCTCCAACTTTTTGACAACTTCAGCCTTCAACCAAAGTGTCTGACTTCTTCCACATCCGAAGTGTCCAAAGTCTCCGAAGTCTCCGACTTCTTCAACAGTTTCATTCGTCAACCGAAGTGTCAATGACTTCAGCAAATGAACTTTTTTTAACGCCTTTGGCTTTTTCGGCTTTTTCGTGAAGAGAGAGAAAAAGGGCGAAGCTCATCTATTTTCAACGAGAAACGTCTCCAGACACTTCCTGAAAAATGCAAAGTGAGAGAAAATGCAACGCTCTTGATCATGTCAGCGATCCCCAATTGCCTAACCATGTAATTAATGTACAGCTATCATTTTGTCATTGTAGTTCAACTACTTTCTGAGTACAACAAAGTACTTAGTTAGATGACAAACATTTATTGTAAGTAGATACACAGATCTAGTGTATAAATACACCTTCGTAGCACACTCTATGTGATGTTTCGTCCATGAGACGAACGATTTTGAGCCTCAAAGTCGCACCACCATTCTGGTTGTAACTCATCGTTGTGCTTCAGTGTAATATAGCAACAATATTCTTTTCTGTGTATAATGTAGATGAATGCTTATTGTGATTTGAATGCACTTTGCTTCTATTTGATCACGCCCGTTTACTCACTCTGATCTAAACATGGACGTCTATGCTCCTCAGTTTCTGATCAGATACCTCACACCATTTCTAATATCTTTGGTGGACTGTATGTGAAAATTGTCAACATTTCCTAGCTAGTTTGAGGCCTAAATTGGCTAAAATTGTAAATAGTTTTGGTTCTGGAGTTTTTCACGTGTGAACCAGGCCACAATGTTTTTATTTACTGTATTTTTTCAGTATGATGAAGTGTCAAACTTCATACCCTTCAAAATGAGACCATTTTGATGTATTTTGGTCATATAAGCCATTTTTAGCTATTTTTCCTATATAGGGAATATCTAGGGTCAAGTACCTTCTAGAGAGAGGAGAGAGAGTCATCTTCCTCATCCATAAATAGTAGGGAAGTCGTGGAGAACAGGTTGGAGAAACCTTTTGTATGCTTCATTGAGATCAATAGATCATTGTCATTGTTTCTTCCTCCATTGAGAGCATTGTTGTGTGTATTGTCTTCAAGCTATTGTGTATGATCTTAGGTGCTTTCCAAAAGTGATAGTGTGATGTATTATGGACTGTATAATGCTATTTTGGGCCGCACTTGATGTTTATGGAAGTTTCCATTTGTGATAAATGCTTTTTGATCAAGTTCTTTGCATTCTAGGTAGCATAGAATGTGTTGCCAATTCCTAGCTTATGTAGTTTGGAGTGCAAGCATTCAAGCCAATGATCTTGGAGTTTAGATCCACTTAGGATCTGTATTTTTCACATGGTATCAGAGCTGGTTGGCTTCTATTTACAGTAAGTATTCCATTTTTGGTGATATTTGGATGTTTGATCAAGTTCTAGCATGATTTTGCATTGCTTTGTTGATCAAATCTTACTAACCTTTGTTTTGTGAGTTGAACTTGTGGATCAAAAGCATATTTCAGGTCTATTGAAGATCAGAGGCTGAAAAGAAACTATTTTGGATCAGATCATAACACCTAATCATTTGTGATTGTGAGGCTTGTGCATATTCAATACTAACAATGTTCTTTTCAATCCTATTGTTGACAATCTCCATTCTTGGATGAACACTCTCCTTAAGTGGATGAAACTTCTCCTTAAGTGGATGACAAATGCTCTTTTGAGTGAGTTGTAATTCTCCTAAAGGCTGAGCAAAGCTCCCATTTGGATGAAAGATCCCCTTTTTTGGGTGAACATATTGTAAGCTCCATTGTGAAGAGCATATTGTAAAGATTGTCATCAATTTTGGCATAAATTTTGGTGTACTTTGTTGAGCATGTAAGTAACTCTCCTTATGTAATTTGATTGGAGCATTTGCTGGAAGGTGTTAACCATTATGCAAGTGTGTTTTCAGGTTCTTAACAGGTTGAGGAACATTCTCATGTGAAGTGATCTTAGATCTACATCTAAACACCAAGATTTGACAAGATAGTGAAGCTAGTCTTGTGATTCACTAAGTGTGCTCATTCATTCACCTCTAAATCTTGTATTTATCACTTGCTGGAGTTTATAAACTTTTAGAAGTGTGGTTTACATGTGGCTTTACAGGTTGAATCAATATCTTAGTGTGTTGATCATATGTTGATCAAGTTTGTTCATTACTAGGTAATCTTGGCATCCTAGTTTTGGGTATTTTCTAAGAATGCAAGTAACTCTTCACACCATAACTTGATTTGGTCACTTGCTGGAAAGTTTGAGAGCTTAAGCAAGAGTGTGTTCAGGTTGGTTTGATTTTGTAATCCATTCTTAGTGTGTGCAAAGTGTTGCATGTGTTTCAATCTTCCTTTCTATGCTTGGAAACCATCTAGGTTCAAGATAGAAGTGTTTTAGGGTCCTAAATCTTCATAGATCTCTTTATCTATCATTTGTTGAGAGAAAAGTGAGTGCTAAGTGCTTTAGGACAGAACCTAAAAGTTGAAGAAACATTAGAATCATGGCTTCCAATGGTGGGATCATGCTAGAGTCTAGTGAAAGGTTGAGTTCATCAAACTACTCTACTTGGAAAGTGAGGATGGAGTCCTTACTTGAGTTGAATGAACTCATGGACATAGTTGCAGAAATTGAAGAGAGACCTCTCACACTTCAAGAGCAACAAAGGTTTGATAAGAAGGCCAAAAGGGCTCTTCATATCATTAAAATGAATGTTACAAATGAACTTCTCAAGGAAGTTGGAAAGTGTCAAAGTGCAAGTGAGGCATGGAATGCCTTAAAGAAGCTCTTTGAATCAAAGTCCACATCTAGGGTATTGACCCTAAGGAGACAAATATTTTCTAGTAGGCAAAGAGAGGGTGAAAGTGCTCATGCATTTATCTTGAGAGTTAAGTCCCTAAGTGATGATTTAGCATGCATTGATGAGAACATAAAAGATGGTGAAATAGTCCAAGTTATGTTGAATGGTTTGCTAAATGAACATGCTAACCTTGTGCAAAGTTTTGCCATTCAAAGAGTCTTGCCAAGTGTGGTTGACTTGCAAGAAATCTTATTGGCTGAAGAACATAGGTTGCAATCAAAGCTTGATGGTGCATCCTTGCAAGGTGGAGGTGAAGAGGCTTTCTTCACAAAAGGCAAATTCAAGGGCAAAGGTAAAGGCAAAGGGAAATGGTCCAAAGGTGGTAACTTTGATCATGATGATCACTCTTCCTCTTCCTCTTCTACTAAGAACAATAAGTCAAAGTTCAAGTGCTTTTATTGTGGGATAAAAGGTCATTTTGCAAATGAATGTTATAAGAAGAAAAGAGAGCAAGGAGAGAGGCAAGGAAATCTTACAATAGATGAGGAAGAACATAACACATGTGAATCACTTGTTATGACTTCAAGTTTGTTAGCCAACATAGATGATAATGATCCTTGGTGGATTGATAGTGGAGCCTCATCTCACATGACAAGACATAAGGAATACTTTACATCCTTATTGTCTTATGAGGGAGAAGGTAACATCATCTACACTGCAAATGATGGTCAATGTGACATCAAAGGCATAGGCACTATTCCTATTTCCCTTTCAACAAATAGGAAAGCAAATCTTGAAAATGTTTTGTACATTCCTTCAATCACTAAGAATTTGCTTAGTGTAAGTCAAATGATTGACAAAGGACTTGATGTGGAGTTCATTGGAGATGCATGTTTGATAAGTAAATGTGGATCCTTGATTGCTCAAGGTAGGAGGCATGGTAAACTTTTCAAGCTTGATGCATGTGTGATCTCTAATCATGAAGGATGTATGGCTAGGGAGCAATTGACAAACCAAGAAGTTTGGCACAAGAGGTTGGGCCATCCCAACTTCAAATCTTTGGAGGTAATGGCAAAGAAAGAGCTTGTTCTTGGTCTCCCTAAAAGTCTTGTTGCAAACAATAGTGTTTGTGAACATTGTGCCTTGTCCAAATCTCATAGACTTGCTTATTCTAGATCTACTTCTAGATCTAAAGAAGCTTTTCAACTTGTGCATTCTGATATTCATTCTTCTAGTACAACTAGCAATGGTGGGGCAAAGATGTATGCAACTTTCATTGATGACTTTAGTAGGTATACTTGGATCTATCTTCTTAAAAGTAAGGATGAAGTGTTTGCTGCATTTGTCAAGTTCAAGAATGAAATGGAAAACCAATTCAATACAAAGATCAAATGCTTAAGATCTGATAATGGAGGGGAATACACCTCAAATAGGTTCAAAGACTTTTGTATAGCACATGGGATTAAGAGGGAGATGTCTAGTCCTAGGACTCCACAACAGAATGGAGTGGCCGAGAGGAAGAATAGAACCCTTTGTGAATGTGCCAAGGCAATGAGACTACATGCTAATCTTGCTAAGTCTTTTTGGGGGGAAGCTTTAGCATGTGCTAACTATCTATGTAATAGATGGACAAGTGCTTCCTTGGATGGTAAAACTCCTCATGAGGTTCTTTATGGTAGAAGGCCGAGTGTCAAGCATTGTAGGATCTTTGGATGTACATGTTTTGTCAATATCACACTTGATGATAGAACTAAAGAAGATCCTTCATCAAAGAAGGGTGTGTTTGTTGGCTATAGTGAAGTAAGAAAGGCTTACAAAGTGTACATTCCTTCTACAAAGAAAGTTGTCATAAGTAGGGATGTCATCTTTCATGAAGAGAATGTTTCCAATGTTGTTGATGTTGATGTTGATGTGCCTACTAATCATCATGATGTGCAAGATGTCTTGGATGAAGATGGAGATGCCACTCCAAAGCAAACTTCAAGGAAGACTCAAAGGCAAAGGGCTAAGCCATCAAGGCTAACCTATGATGAAAAAGGAAAGCAAGTGGTGGACAACTCTAACTTTGCTTTTCTTACCTCTTTTGATGAACCAACTTGTGTAGGTGAAGCAATTCAAAAGAAGGAATGGATCCAAGCCATGGATCATGAGCATCAAGCACTCATCAAAAGCAACACATGGAGGTTGGTAAAGCTTCCAAAGGACAAGAAGGCAATTGGTTGTAAGTGGATCTTCAAGATCAAGACAAATCAAGATGGATCAATCAACAAGTACAAGGCAAGGTTGGTGGCAAAGGGGTATGCTCAAGAATATGGTATTGACTATGATGAGACCCCGTGGCAAAGATGGTAACTATTCGAATCCTAATCTCTCTTGCAACTCTTTATGATTGGGATATGTGGCAAATGGATGTTACTAATGCCTTCTTGAATGGTGATCTTGAAGAAGATATTTACATGGAGCAACCCGAGGGCTATGTTTCACATGATGAGCCTAATCATGTGTGCTATCTCCAAAAGAGTTTGTATGGGCTAAAGCAAGCACCAAGGAGTTGGTATGCTAAGCTCAATTCCTTCTTACTTTCTCAAAACTTTGTTATGAGTGAGTATGATCATTCTCTCTACTTTAGATTGAATGAAAATGATATCACTTTACTTTTGATCTATGTTGATGACATTATCTTAAGTGGTGGTAACAATCTAGATATAGATGAAATCAAGATGGCACTCAAAAGAGAGTTTGAAATTCAAGATCTTGGTAAACTTCATTATATCTTAGGAATAGAGATTATTAGAACTTCTAAATCTACATTCATATGTCAAGAAAAGTATGTTAACTCTATTCTAAAAAGGTTTCATATGGAAGATTGTAAAGTTGTTTCTACTCCTATGGAATCAAATGTAAAGCTAACTACAAGAAGTAATGAAAGATCCTTCAAGGACATTACTCTCTATAGAAAGCTAATAGGATCTCTTATATGGTTAACCATCACAAGACCTGATCTAAGCTTTGTGGTTGGTAAACTAAGTCAATTTATGCAAGATCCTAGTGAGGCTCATTGGAAGCTAGGAAAGAGAGTACTTAGATACATCTCGGGATCTAGAGATTTTGGCATCTTGTATGGAGGTACTACACCTAACCTTTGTGGATTTTCAGATTCAGATTTTGCAGGTGATCAAATGGATAGGAAGTCAACAAGTGCCTTTGCAATCTATCTTGGAGATGGAGTGGTCTCATGGCTATCAAAGAAGCAACCAACTATCTCTCTATCTTCCACCAAAGCCGAGTACAAGGCATTAACAACATGCACCAAGGAGATTCTTTGGATCAAGAGGATGTTATTGGATCTTCACTTGCTGGAACCAGAGAAGACTCCAATCATACTTTGTGATAACCTTTCAGCCCAAAGCTTGGCAAGCAATCCTGTTTTTCATGCAAGGAGCAAGCACATTGAGATTGCTCACCATTTTGTGAGAGATCAAGTCATTGCCAAAGAGGTGGAGCTTCAACATGTCTCTTCAAAGGAGTGTGTGGCTGATATCTTCACCAAACCATTGGGAAAGGACCTATATTTAATGCATAGATCTAATCTTGGAATGTGCTCAAAGACTATGTTGAAACTAGCATCCAATGTTGAAGAGGGAGTGTGAAAATTGTCAACATTTCCTAGCTAGTTTGAGGCCTAAATTGGCTAAAATTGTAAATAGTTTTGGTTCTGGAGTTTTGCACGTGTGAACCAGGCCACAATGTTTTTATTTACTGTATTTTTTCAGTATGATGAAGTGTCAAACTTCATACCCTTCAAAATGAGACCATTTTGATGTATTTTGGTCATATAAGCCATTTTTAGCTATTTTTCCTATATAGGGAATATCTAGGGTCAAGTACCTTCTAGAGAGAGGAGAGAGAGTCATCTTCCTCATCCATAAATAGTAGGGAAGTCGTGGAGAATAGGTTGGAGAAACCTTTTGTATGCTTCATTGAGATCAATAGATCATTGTCATTGTTTCTTCCTCCATTGAGAGCATTGTTGTGTGTATTGTCTTCAAGCTATTGTGTATGATCTTAGGTGCTTTCCAAAAGTGATAGGCTGATGTATTATGGACTGTATAATGCTATTTTGGGCCGCACTTGATGTTTATGGAAGTTTCCATTTGTGATAAATGCTTTTTGATCAAGTTCTTTGCATTCTAGGTAGCATAGAATGTGTTGCCAATTCCTAGCTTATGTAGTTTGGAGTGCAAGCATTCAAGCCAATGATCTTGGAGTTTAGATCCACTTAGGATCTGTATTTTTCACACTGTACTCATATGACCATTTATTCTTGAGTATGAATCAAATTTTTAAGATCTTGTTGGACAGAGCGCTTGAGCTGTGATTACAACTTAGCATTTACATTCATTGGATTGTTTTTGCATGTACAGCCCATAACGACGGGAGAGTTATTCCACAAGTATTTCCTTTTGCCTTTGTCTGTTCATGTTCTATAGCCCTATCAGATTGGTATCAGAGCATAGCTCAATAAACCGAGAGATTATTCTATCTGCATTATTGTTAACATGTCTCTTATTGGTAACTCTTGATCTTCTTCATCCAATGAGGCTAGAATCATTGACAAGTTCAATGGTTCTAACTTCTACATCTGGAAGTTAAAACTCCGGATGATGTTGATAGATAGAGATCTTTGGAATGTAGTAGAAGGTTATGTCCTGAAACTAGAAGATGGTGTTCAAGCAAAGGCATGGAAGATCAAGGATCAGAAGGCATTAGCATGTATCACACTCAATCTAGCCGACTCCCAAATATCCCATCACATCCCGACCTCACTCTTCAAAACCAAGAAGAAAGACCATTCCAAGGCCAAGAATCAGCAACGGCAACAACAGAGGCCTCATACTCAAGGTGAGAGCAGTGGATTGCACGAGAAGCTCTTCTACAGATATTGCAAGAGAGCTAATCATGACATCAAGGAATGTCGAATCCTCATCTACAATGAAGCAAAGAATCAACAACAACAACAACCAGATTCCACCAAAGCGGCGGAATTCAAGGAGCAAGATTTACACCTGTTAATGGCTTACAACAGTGGCAACGAAGACCACGATAGCTGATACCTAGACAACGACGCTACCCAACACATGACCTCTCGCAAGGAATGGTTTACCGAGTATGTAGCTTACAGCAGAGATCAATATATCTACCTCAAAGATTCAAGCACCATACGTGTGGAAGGCAAATGGACATTCAAGATCACGTTCAACAATGATCTTTCTATTTGTGTTTCCAATGTTCTTCACGTACCTCAACTATCAAAGAACCTATTATCAGTCTCTAAGATAACTGGTGAGGGCTACATTGTTACTTTCTCTTCTGAGCAATGTACAATCTTCAATGAAGATACTACTCGGACTACATGTACTAGAGTTGGAAATCTATATCTACTCTCTAACTCAATTGCATTAGCTAGTATCTCTCATGAAAATGTAAACGATAATGCTATTTTGTGGTGTAGTCAATTTGGACACGTGAATACAAGATCACTTTTCTATATGTGTTGTAATAAGCTAGTTGATGAATTGTATTTTCCTTCATCATTATATTGAAAATCTTTCTTCTGTGAATCCTGCATCTATGGCAAACACTCTAGAAGCAAGTTTCCCAAATCACATTCTGTAAAAACAAAGCATGTATTAGATCTTGTACATAACGATCTTTGTGGTCCAGTGCCAACTCCATCCTTATGAGATGCAATTTATTTTATCACTTTTATAGATGATTATTCTAGATGGTCTACTGTCCTGTTCATTAAGCACAAATCAGAAGCCTTTGAATGCTTCAAAAGATTCAAGGCCATGGCTGAGACACAAACATCTACAAAAGTGAAAGCTCTCCGAATTGATGGTGGCAGTGAATACCTCTCTAATGAGATGTCCGACTACTTGGTTGAACGTGGCATTCGAAGACAGTTCACAATTTCCTATTTTCCTCAACATAACACTTCTCAACTTAGCCAAATCCATGCTACATCAAGCGCACCTACCTGCGAAGTTTTGGGAAGAAGCTACTACCACAACCTGTTACGTATAGAACAGATCAAGCACTAAAGCCATCAACAACAAATCTCCTCATGAAATATGGCATGGACAAAAGCCTAGTGTCAGCCATTTAAAAATCTTTGGTTGTGTATGTTTTATTCAAATTCCTAAACAACTTAGGAAGAAGTTGAATCATAGGACAAATAAGTGTATTCTCATTGGCTATCCTGATGAGCATAAAGCTTACAAAGTTTATGATCCATCCACCTGTTGGAATTTAATCTAACTCCTACTCATCCCAACAGCCCTCCTTCCTTCTCTAAATTTTATACTCTCAAATGTAACTTGCAGAAAAATGAACTGTTTTTAAACAGTCTGCATTTTTAAACTAATTGTCACTACAGTCTTGTTTTTTACTCGCATTTTTGCATAGCTGAAAAAAAATGCGAAAAATCCGACACCGTGTTTTTACACAGGTTTTATGACAGCCAAAAAATTGCGAAAAACCCGACACTGTGTTTTTACACGGGGTTTCCGACAGGCGACACTTGCCCTACAATGGGCCGATGCTGTCCTACAGACAAAGGCGATGTCCTACAAATGTCGAAGGTGTCTTACAAATCCCGAAGGCTAACCTCAAGTAAAGGCAAAGGCCAAAAGGCCAAGGAATGCTACATTTTCAAATTGTCACTATCAGACCAGAAAGCCTTCACACTCCATCAATGAACTGATCCACTGATCAATTTTACAGATGTTAATCAATCTTGTAATTGTAAAGTTAAGCTAGTTCAAGATTCTTCAGCTGATATGTATATATACATGTAATTGAGCGAGGACAAGATGAAGAGACGATAGGATTATGATACGTGAGGCCGGATAGCGGAGAACGCCTTTTATCAGTAGCTGACTCCTCATAGTTGGTGATCATACAGAGAGCAAGAACTATTTTAGAACCTTAGAAATTGTCTTGAATCTGCTGGTAGGATTGTTGTTTTTACAACCTTTCATTATACATATTTGCTACTGTTCTACTTCATTTCATTCTTGTTGAATGATAACTTTTGCTCCTCTCACACAAACACTATTAAGAAGAGATTTGTATGGCTGTCTACGACTCCTAAATTGATTCTACACTCTCTTCATATTAGGTTATCAGCAATAGAGGATTGCATGGCTGTCTCAGACGCCTAATTGTTTTTGCAATCTCTCTTTCACGGCAGTCTATGAATCCTACATTGATAATCTGATTTCTCACATAAAGAACCGCTCATAAATCCATTCTCCAAGTAATCCACGATCCTAGTGGACGGTTATAACGATTTGTTTTTCTCCCAATAGAAGTGGTATTAGTGCTGATGTCTATTTCCGCCCATAGAGTGATATCAGTGCCTGATTCCACAGGAGTGGTATCAGAGCCACACTTCAATAGTGGTATCAGAGCTTGGTTCATTGGGTTGCTAGAGTCTAGGACTTATTCTACTTCTATAGAGTTGTTCTTTATGTTTGTGTTTCATCTCTGCTACTCGATCGTCGTGTCCTCAAGCATAATGAAGCTAGGAAGAAGATGCAGCAGCAACAACAAGGCAACTCTGACACAATTAGAGATTCGCAAGAAGATGAGAGAGCGCTGATGGTACAAGATCAACCCAGTAGAGATGCCCATCAATGGTATCTCGATTCTCAACACATGATGCCATGTAAAGACCTCTTCTCTATACTCACAACTACAGAATTGAAGTACATTTTCTTTGGTGACTCCAGTTCACATCAAGTTGAAGGCCAAGGGTCTATTAGACTACAATTCTCTGATGGCATCACTAGGCAGCTTAATGGTGTACTTTATGTACCCAAATTAACAAAGAGCTTATGGTCTATAAGCAAGATCACTGATCAAGATTATAGAGCTTTTTTTACTGCTAGGCGATGTATTGTTTTAGATGAGAATTCAAAGGAAATCCTCTCTGCTTACAGAGAAGGAAACTTGTACATACTGAGTCACGATATTGCACTTTCTGTGAGTTGTTCAGATGCTAATTTATGACATCAGAGATTAGGAAATCTAATCATGCGTTCAATCTTGTATATGCATCATAACAAAATGGTCAAGGACATGAATATAAATGATGTTATTATAGCTAATCAATCTGTCTGTGAAAGTTGCTTACTAGGCAAACAACCTAGAACCAAATTTCCAAGAGGACAGATCAGAAGAGCCAAGTCCATTCTGTCACTGATACATAGTGACTTATGTGGTCCTACGAGCGTACCTTCCTTGGGTAAGGCTCTATACTTTATTACATTCATTGATGACTACTCCCACTTTACCAGAGTAATGTTCATTTCTAACAAGTCTGAAGCATTCAATTGCTTCAAGAAATTCAAGCAATATGTTGAGAATCAGACTGGTTAAAGAATCAGGGCCCTGCTGTCTTATTCAGCGGGAGAGTACTTATCAAATGAAATGAAGGACCATCTATCTTCATATGGCGTGCACCATCCGTTCACTACAAGTTACACTCCTCAACATAATGGAGTAGTTGAGCGCAAGAACTGCACATTGTTGGAAGCTGCACGATCCATGACAACCAATGCCCATTTACCTCAAACATTATGGGCAGAAGCAATCTCTACGGCATGCTATCTGCAGAACTACTCTAGCACTAAAGCAGTTGATTCCAAGACACCGTTTGAAGCCTACTACATATACAAACCAAGCTTGAAACATCTACGTGTTTTTGAATGTCTTTGCTATGCACAAGTGCCATCTGATCTGAGGAAGAAACTGGACCCAGTAAGCTGTAAGAACATCTTCATCGGCTACTCAATGTCGCATAAAGCATATCGCATCTATGATGTTGATTCAAGTCAAATCTCAGTCAACCGTGATGTTGTCTTTCTTGAAGACAAGTATCACGATTTTAAACAGAAGCAACTGATACAAGAGTATGCCATAGCAGCTCCACCATCCATCATTAGGCAACGACCTACGACTGTTCAGACAAAGGAGTTTGTCCCAACAGCTCCACTTACCTTCGATGGGCTCAGACCCATGATTGTTCAACCACAAGATGCTACGATCCCAGTCATTCACAAGGAGAATCATCCACTCAAGCACCTGCAGCTCGAAGGTCTGCAAGACAACGACAACAACCTGATCGTTTTGTCCCTCACGCATTCATCAGTCATGATGAACCTGCCACAGTTGCAGAAGCTCTGTAAATGCCCAGTGCAGACAATTGGAAGGTTGCCATGGATGCTGAGTATCAGTCTCTAATGAAGAACAAGACCTGGAGTCTTGTCAATCCTCCTACTGGTGTAAAACCAATTGACTCCAAGTGGATCTTTAAGTTGAAGCTTAAGCCAGATGGATCCATATCCAAATAGAAAGCTAGACTGGTGGTTAAAGGCTTTGAACAAGTATATGGGATAGACTATACTGAGACCTTTAGTCTAGTGGTAAAACATCAATCTATTTGTACCTTACTGGCTATAGCTGCTGCAGAAGATCTGGACATTCACCAGATGGACGTCCAGACAACATTCCTACATGGATTTATACAAGAAGATATATTCATCTATCAACCAGAAGGTTACGTCCTTCAAGGCAAGGAGCATCTGGTATGTAAATTGCATAAGGCTTTATATGGTCTTAGGCAAGCTCCCAGGGCCTAGTATGACAAAATTAATCACTTTTTGTTGCAGCACATTTTACTTCTTGCTCTGTAGACTACAATGTATATCTCAGGCATAAAGGGTCAAGCTATGTCATAATAGCATTATACGTTGACGATTCTTTAATTATCAGCAATTCAAATCAATTATTATAGAAAACCAAATCTATGCTTTCATCAGAGTTTGAGATGACTGATTTAGGCCCAGTCCATTACTTTCTTGGTATGGAAATCAGTAGAGATTGCGCAGGCAGAAGGATAACTATAAGCCAAGAATCCTACTTGACTAATGTACTTCGCAGATATGGCATGGAGGACTGCAAGCCCATAGACACACCTATGGATCTAGGAGCTAAGCTGTCTAAAGACATGTGTTCCAAAACTCAACCAGATCAGCAAGAAATGTGCAGGTATCCTTATCAGTCTGTCATAGGATCTATTATGTATTCTATGATCTGCACACGAATTGATCTAGCATATGCATTAAGCACATTGTCTCAGTACATCTCTAATCCAGGCCTACAGCACTGGAAAGCTCTGCAAAGAATATTGAGATACATTTAAGCTACAAAGCACTATGCTTTGAGCCATAACGGCAAAACATAAGCTGCACTCACATTGACCACTTATTCAGATTCAGATTGGGCTGGAGACGTGGATACCAGAAAATCCACATCAGGCTACATTTGTTTCCTTGCAGGAGGACCCATCTCATGGAATAACAGAAAGCAGAAATACATTTCTCTGTCCTCCATAGAATTTGAATATGTTGTAGCTACATCAGCAGTGAAGGAAATAATCTGGATAAGGAGGCTGCTGCAGGATCTGCAATTCTCACATATCAGTCCAACAATACTCCAGTGCGACAATCAAAGCTGCATAACTCTATCTCTGAACCCACGAACTCATCATAGAACTAAGCATATAGAAGTTCAATTCCATTTTCTTAGAGAGAAAGTTCAAAGTAAAGATGTTGTATTAAGTTATTGTCATACAGACAGTATGTTGGCTGATATTTTGACAAAGCCATTGTCTAGAGATAAGCATTCTACTTAAGTAGGTATCTTAAATCTCAATTGCAGATCAGATTCATAGCAGTTAGCTTAAGGGGGAGTGTTGGAATTTAATCTAACTCCTACTCATCCCAATAGCCCTCCTTCCTTTACTAAATTTTACTCTCTCAACTGTAACCTACAAAAAATGAACTGTTTTTAAACAGTCTGCATTTTTAAACTAATTGTCGCTACAGTCTAGTTTTTTACTTGCATTTTCGCACAGTCGAAAAAAATGCAAAAAACTCGACACTGTGTTTTTACACGGGTTTTATGACAGCCAAAAAATTGCAAAAAACCCGACATTGTGTTTTTACATGGGATTTCTGATAGGCGACACTTGTCCTACAATGGGCCGAAGCTATCCTACAGACAAAGGCGATGTCCTACAAATGCCGAAGGTGTCTTCTCAAATGCCGAAGGTGTCTTCCAAATGCCAAAGGTTGCCCTCAAGTAAAGGCAAAGGCCAAAAGGCCAAGGAGTGTCGCATTTCCAGATTGTCGTTATCAGACTATAAAGCCTTCACGCTCCATCAACGAACTGATCCACTGATCAGTTTTACAACTGTTAATCAATCTTGTAATTGTAAAATTAAGCTAGTACAAGATTCTTCAACTGATATGTATATATACATGTAATTCAGTGAGGGCAAGATGAAGAGACGATAGGATTATGATACGTGAGGTTAGATAGTGGAGAATGTCTTTTATCAGTAGCTGACTCCTCAGAGTTGGTGATCATAGAGAGAGAGATTTATTTTAGGGAATGACTATGTAGGAACTAGTATTTCTAAGCAAATGTAATAAATGCAAGTAGACCCCTCTTAAAGAGAGTCGAGTGAGCCACCTTTTGATGGTGACCTCTAATGGAGAGCATTATTCCACTTGTAATTTGTGAAATGTGGAAATTCCACTAGCATGCCACCTTAGGAGCTCTCTTGCTTATTTAAGGGACTCCCTCTTTGTGAAGTCTTTTTGTGTATTGTATCAACTCCATACTGAAATGAGAAGAGCCTCCATGATTTAGATGCATCCATTGAGCTCCTTGATCATGATGGTTTTCTTGAGTGATGCCCCTATGATCATGCCCTTCCATTCATATTGTGTGTGGTTGTGGATTTAGAGTGGATTACTTTTCTTGCTTTCCTAGTTGTGAATTAGATTTCATGTTTTCTTGTGGATTAATGTAGGAGCCAGCATTCAAGTAAACTAAATAGGCTAGAAACGTGGCATAAATCTTGCATATTCTCTAACATTCTAGTTTTTGATGTTCTTGGGATGTCCAAGAATCAAAAGACTGGTTGGTTTCTTGATTCTTGGACTTCTAACATGCTGTAGATTAGTTTTTTTCTTGTTTTGTCAATTTATGCAAGTAAAGTAGTGTAGGATCTGATTTTAGTTCATTTTGTGATCTTGCATTGATCTTGCGGTGCAATCTTCACTTGATTGAATCCACTGAATCCATCTAAAAAATCAGATGCTTCAGCACTAGTAATACAATCCGATACACTTTCAGTGAAAGGCAAAAGAAAATGTTCCTTTCCAATTACTAAATTCCAGGCCTTCAAATCCACACAGATGTGCATCTTACCATTTTTCTTTGGTACTATCACAATTGGTGACACCCATTTTATATTCTCAATTTCATAAATGAAATCAACATCCAATTTTCTCTGTAACTTTTTTTTTAATCAACTCCACGTAATTTGGATTCGATCGAAATAGCATCTAGTACCAATGGAATTGCATGTTGTACTACCAAAGTAAAAATGCAATTCGGATCTTTGTGAAACTAAGCAAAACAATCTTTGTGTTTGATCATCAACTTTCGCAATTCTTATAATTGGGTAGAAGATAGTTGTGCTCTCACATGGATTATCTTCTCTTCTTCATCTGGTTTAGCTAGATTCATTCAGTGTGATTGAGTACGAACTAGTCCATCATGAAATTCATGTGATTTTGGAACACTTTCTTTAGGTTCCCAATGAGCTTTTGGCAACATGATCACCATGTCACCTAAGGTATTCTTTTGAATCGATCTAGCATATCGTGTTGTACTTCATCTCCTTTTTCATATTCCAATGAGTTGATTTTGGTTTAGCTCTTTGATTTCTTATCCACTGGAGAATTTTGATTTCAAAAAAATTTGACTCAAGGAATCATGTTTTTCTAGATCCATCTTGTCTTTCCATTGGAGGTGTTACAACAACATGTTCATCGATATCATGATCAACCTTTGTAATTGTCTCGTTAGGAGGATTATTCCATAGTGTTTTTTAGCCTACTTATTGGTTGTGAAAATCTGCAAAATTGGACCAAGAATGGATCCTAAAATGATCCACAAGAGTGATTGGATATCAGATACAATTGATCTATCAATCTACACAAGATTTAGATCAATCTAGATCAAATTTAGATGAGAAAATCTAACAAGAACAATCATAAATGAAAGGAAATTGTACTTGCTAGTTTCACACGTGTGAAGACCTGTCAGAGTACGGAATCCAGCCTGAAATCAAAGTACAATATGATAGGAACTCAAAACTATCAAAAAAAATCAAGACAAATGCTGAAATTGACAAGAATTGCCTCCAAAACCAAGATTGGTGTTGCTTGTTGATTATGGCCAAATGTGGCTCTATATATAGAAAAAGTGAGAGCTCGTGGTACTGATCATCCCTCTAATCTCACATGTGTGAGGGTGCTTTGTCATGTGATGATTCATCATGCAAGATTGACACTTGGACAAAACCTTCTATTTTGAGCACTTTTCGAGTCTATTTTTCTTCTATGTAGAGAACTAGGAAAAACTCTTCTAGAAGTGCAAATTCGACTTCCTCAGCTTATTCCACACGTGTGAGCAGGAAAAAAAACATGATTTTGGCCTTTTTAGCCAATAGAACTTGATTTAAACTATATGTACAAGCTATATGATTGTACTACATGAAAAGTACATCTATTTCACACATGGGAACAGGCTCCACACATGTGTAATCATCCTATATACATAGATTTGGCCTTGACCAAGCATAATTTTTGCATTTTTCACACTCCTCAAAAATCTAGCTTGATAAAAAACATGATGATCTTGAACTTGACTTCATGGGCTGAATTAGTCTTTGCTGGTTCAAAAAGCGTGAAGATCAGCCAATGAGCTTGATGTTGATCCAAAATCACCATATCCATGATAGTGCTTCTTTGATGTTGACATCTTTGATGAACTTGAGAGCTTTGCACCATCCTAGCACCTCCAAAATTGATTCCTTCCAAATTTCATGTAGATGCTTGACCTTGAGGCTTGTTCCTTCTTCATGTGCATGCTCCTCCATGAGGAAATAAAGACTTCTTCTTGACTTCAATTAGGATCACAAAGATCTAACATCATGTTACCACGATCTAGAGAATTAGACTCATCTAAATTGGCAAGACTATGCACGCTATAATGACAAAGTGTTTGTATCATATCTTCATGTTTGTTTACCATGCTAATCTCAAATCCAATGAGGCTAAATACTTTATTATGGAGATAAGTGTCTTTAGAAGATCTCTCATAAAGAATCTACAATTTGCCTCAATACAAATTTTCAAACTATGAGTGAACAACTTACTTTTGCTCTTGCATGACTCAAGAGCATACATTTGATAAAATAACCATTTGTTTCTAATTGATTTAAAATCAATTTCAACCTTTTAAGAATCTCATCGATGTTCTCAAGAGAGACTATATACTCAACTAGTATGTCTTTACTCTGAGATGCAATGATCTCACTAAAGCAAATTGATTCATCAAATGACATAGGAGAAGTAAGTATGAGATGTATACCACATGAGATATGCTCCTCTTTCCCTTGAAATGTGAGCCATATGGGTTCAACCATGTTTCTTGAGTTTCATTTTGGAATCAGAACTTGAGAAGGTCTCTCCTCCGCAATCCTTGGCACACTTGAACCTTGAGAAGGAATCTCCTCCTCAATCCTTGGCACAAAATGAACCTTGAGATGATTCTTTATGGTCCTCTTCATGGTGCTCCTTCTTGATGGAAATCCGAGACCTCCATGTCTCATAATGATCATAACAACCATGCCCATACAATATGCACTTCCTATGATTATCAAGATTACTTATGCTAGAAACATAAGTCCAAAAATCGCCACAATTTGGCATGATTTTTCTAATATTGAAAGAAAAAGGTATTTCCATCTCAATAAGGCTAACTACTTGCTTATGGATATAAGTGTCCACTTTGAATGCTTCACTTATTCTCATAAGAAGTTTCCAACTTTCCTTTAATATTGAAAACTTACAATTTTCATCTTTATGAATGAACACATCATTCATGATCTTATTGAAACCAAAAGAATCTACTTTATGAAGACATTTCCATTTTCTTGACTTCATATCCAATGTAAGTTTACAAGGAAAACATACTTTGCTATCTTTTAAGGCATCACACTCAACCAGTATTGCCTTAATCCACCTTTGAGATACAAAAATATTTACAAAGCAAAATAGTTCTTTATAAGCTGACATGAGAGCATATATGAAATAAATCCAAGTTGCTTTCATGAAAGTGACATCTATCTTTGCACCTTGAACCAAAAAATGCACTTCCAAATAAGAAATTTCAAAAGTTCTGACATGTGTTGTGATGGACTCTTGAAGACAATTCTTGCAAGACCTTGTGAGACTCCAAGCCTCATTCACCTTTCCACAAAGGAAACATCTTTCCTTGGATTTGTGTAGGGTTTTCGATCTGACGTTGTGATAGCCCTCCCGCCTATCAACAAGGGTTAGCTCACTGGATAGGCACCTAACTATGCATAGATGCTACTTTTAGTTAGTTCCCTACTTCTTATCTAACTCTACCTCCCCTAACTCTACTCACACTAACTCTACTCCCCTAGCTAACTTCATCATGATTGTTGGTGAAGAGAAAGGACAAAATAGAAGAGGAAGAAGAAGGAGAAGAGAGAAAGAGAGAGAGATGAGATGGAGGTTAGCTCAAATGCTCAATTTCATTGCTTATGGACAAACCTTAACTAGCATAAACAAAAAGCATGAGAAATGGAAATAACAAACAAAGCACAACAATAGCATAAGCAAGAGTGATTAGCAAATGCCGATCTGGCGATGGTATGAAAATTGTTTGAACAAATGCGTCATCAGACAATGGTTGGTTGCCCTCGGCAACCTTTGGTGGCAAAACAGGTGGGGTGCGAGAAGCAGCAGTGGAAACATGAGTGAGGACAGTCTGTCCAAACAAGAGAATGGGAGGAACAGAGGGGAACTGAAGTGTGGTGTGGAGCATAGAAGACGAGGATGGAGCAGAAGTGATCTGGCGTGGGGCTGAGAAATTGATGACTTGCATCCACGCTAGAGTGTCGAGAGACAACTGAGAATCAGAGGGATTAAATGTGAGGGGAGCAACAGTGGTGGCAGGAGTGATGGAGGATGCGATGGTGATGGATGGAGTAGTGGATAATGGAACAGAAATGGAAGTGGTATCAACAGAGGAAACGAGAATGGACACATAAACAGTTGTGGATGGAACAAGAAGAGGGGTAGTGACAACAGAGATAGGAGGGGAAGTTGCACGGAAGAAGAAGTGGCGGTGGTTGATGAAGTCATTAGTGCGGTGGTGGTGGTGCGTCTTTGGGTAGTAGGTGGAGATGAAGATGTAGAGGCAGTGCCACACGTTTGTTTGCTGGCCGTTGTGTCAATAACTGTAGGTTGGGAGGAGGTGGATGCTTGAGATGGCGGATAGAGGTTAGTGTGTGGCACGAGGGAAGACAAAAGGATTTAGTGGTGGAAACCGCACACTTTTGTCTCTAGAAGTGCACAGGCAAAATTACACAACAGGGGGCCTGCTGCAATATGCTCACATTTGTTGGGTTTGATGGAGGTGGTGAGTTCAGGAATGAGGAAGCTATGCCAATCGTATGGCACAACCGAGGGGCCAGGGAATTTTAGAAAGAATTCTACTATCTCAATCAGCAGCTTGGACTGGATTCTGTCCTTGCGAAATGTTGAAATAACCAGAAAGTTATTCAACAGATGCGCAGCTGCCTGAATGATGGGTTCTGTGATATCATCTATTAGGTAACCATTGTTAGTCTGGATTGGAATTTCTGGTGCAGTTTGGGTGACGAAAGGTTTGATTAGAGTTTTTTCCAGATGATGGGAGCTGGGCTGACGGTCACCGGACATAATGCCAATGGTGACGATCGAGTTTGCATTAATCCTGACCTTGTATGTGGTACCTTGGTACAAGAAGTGGAAGCGTGTCTTTGACGCATCCCAGGTGGCCTAAGCATGAAGGGCAGGCCCACATTAATCTTAGAATGGAAAAGCGCTAGGAAAAATCCCATTGCCTCAAGAAGTGGGCCGACTATCTGAAGCCATGGTTGAATCAGAGCGTTAGAAGGTAAGGGCCAAATCTGTGTGGCTGAGGAGATTTCATGCTGGATCACCTGTTTGGTGCCAGAGTCTTTAGAGGATGAGGAGGCCATGTTAGCAGTGATAGTTGAAGGGCAAAAAAGTAGGAAAAATGGTGAAAAAGGTAAAAAAGTGTGGAAAGGACAAAAAACTATGAATAATGAGTGCTGGATGGCAAGAACTGTAGTTCAGAGCACAGATCTATGTTAAGTATGAGCAGATGATAGCTTGTAGGAAGTTTGGTCACACGCAAACAAAAAACTTGGAAATTTTAGTGAAAATTTGAGCAGAGCTTCGCCAGCAAATGTGACAAATGACTCAAAATCAGCCCTTATATAGCAGAATTTAGAGTGCGTATTAGGTGAAATCCACTTTTCCGTGTTCAGTTCCACCCAAATTTTGGCAGGGACCTTCTTCACAAAATTCTAAGACCTCAGGGAAGTCTGCAAGAGTTCAGAAGGTGATTTGACTGCCTTGCGAAGGTTTAGCGAGGGTTCAACTCTCACAGGAAGTCATCTCTCGCACAACATGTTTTTGTGATTGGATTTTCAAGATCAAACCATGTAGGCAGACTAATTTCACTACTCTGATTTCATTTAGGCACCTTGCGAGGGTTGGTAGGATGATCTTGATGCTCTGCAAGGGTTCTGAAGATTAAGCTTCTAGAAACCCTCACACACACTAAAAAATGGTGATTCCTCCATTAGAAACTCTTGTAGAGATTTTTAGGAATGCATCTGGGTCAAATCTAGTGACTGTCCAAGTTTCAAGAGCTATCTGCTAGGGGATCTCCAAAAATCACAAAAAAAGTGCTCCTTCAGAGTGTTTTTTGATGAGATCTTGAGATTCTCTGATTTTTAACTTTTGTAAACTAGTAATCAGCTTCATCCATGCTTGATCTGACCGTTGGTAGTTCTCTGGAAGTTCTGATGGACATTTGGTAACAGATCCATCAATTTCTAGTGAATTTTCCCCTTAATTTGCCATAGTTACTAAGATCTAGGTTTCTGATCTACAATTTTAGGGGACTTATTGGCATAATCTGATGATCTGATTCCTTCTTGATCCCATCTGGATCTGGATCCCCCTTGGATTCTGATGGATTTCTCCGATCTTGTTAGATCTGGCCGAATCTTGATGGATCTAGCTTGATTTGGCTTGATCTTCCTAGATCTAGTGGTGATGGTCTATCAGAATAGCTTTTCGTAACGTGCCACCACCAATCTGGATCTATCTTACTGAGGTGACCAGTACTTTTGCAACCGGCTACCATTGATGGGTGTATCGAACAATGTCCCATTTAGCTTCTCTAAATTTACGGCTCCATGATTAAGAATTTCCTTGATCCGATAAGGACCTTCGCCTATAAATTTTACTTTCCCCTTGATCGCCTTGGTTTTATACATCAGGACCAGATCTTCGGGGCGAAGATCCTTCTTTTGTAACCTGCGATCGTGCCATGCCTTGCGTCTTTTCTTTTCAGCTGCCAGTGCATGCACAACTAGTAAGCGTGTTTCACAGAGTTTATGCAGAGCTTCGTGGCATAGTTGTAGAGATTTGGATTCATTCAGACGTTGCGTTGTAGCAATCCTTAATGAAGGAACTAGAAACTCTACTGGCATTACAACATCCTGACCATATACCAATTGGAAAGGTGTTTGATCAGTGCTTCCCTTATATGCTATCCTGAATGCCCACAGAGCAGTATGCAGCTTATATTCCCAATCTGATCTGCTAGCTTCATCTATTTTCATGAGCACGCTACACAGGATCTTATTGGATGATTCTGCCTGCCCATTATCGTGAAGATAATAAGACGTACTGGTCCTATGGATCACAAAAAATTCCTCCAACAGGACCTTGATGGTCTCATTGATGAAATGACTTTCACAATCGCTGACTAGCTCCACCGGGCATTCAAAGCGCACAATGATATTTTTATAAAGGAACTTGGCAGTGGTCCTAGCATCAACTACTCTCACTACCTTGGCTTTGACCCACTTGGTGAGTTAGTCTGTGGCTACGATTATTTATCGAGCCTGGGAACTCCTTGATGCAGGGTGAATTGGACCGATGTAATCCAATCCCCACTTTTCAAATGGTGCTTGGGCTAAGACCGGGTGCAGTAGGTCATAATTCAATCTCCTTGGTCTCCTCGCCCTTTGGCACACATCGCACTTTCTCAAGTATTCCTCCGTATCCTTATGAATTGTTGGCCACCAACATCCTGATTGCAGGATCTTGCGAATTGTAATGTCGGATGCAGGATGGCCTCCACCCATGCCTTTATGTGAAAGCGAAATGATCTGGGTGGCCTCATGAGGGAGAATACACTACCAAAGAATCCCGTCTGGACCTCTTCAATACAACTGGCCAGTAGTCAGCTGATAAGGTCTAGCCTTCAAGATCAATTTCCATTGATCCGCCTTTGGTAGTGACTTGTCCGGTTGGCCCCGCATTAGATATTTAACAATGTTGGCAGCCCATTCTAGTACTGTGTCCACATAAAATAAGGCAGCATCGGCCAGCTCATCGTCATGTTGGGTTGCAACCTGATTTTCCTTGATTCGCGACACATGATCTGCCATGTAGTGTTGTTTTTCCTTGCAAACTACTATTTGGAAATCAAACTCCAGCAACAAAAGTAGCCATCTAGTGATTCTCCTAGTGTTGCAAGTTTGGTTAACGAGATAGAGCAAGGGTTGATGGTCCATATAAAAAGCGAAATGTGTGGCCATCAGGTAGTGCCGAAATTTTTTAACCACATAGATCATTGCCAGTGCTTCCCACTCTGTGGTTGAATAGTTCATTTCTGTATCACTGAGCTGTGTGTTTACATGGCTGGGTTAAGACTGTTCCAACTGCATACTGCGATGCGTCCGTATGCACATGAAACTCAATGGACCAATTGGGTGGGCGTAAGATTGGTGCTGAAATCAATGCATTTTAAAGCTTTTGAAAAGCCTTTAGGGCTTTCTCGTTCCAATGTGGATCCGTTGTGAGTTTGTAAATTGGTCGGGTTAATTCCGCAAAATCAAGAATGAAGATCCTATAATAGTTAGCATGACCCATGAAGATGTAGACTTCGTGGATCGTCCCCGGTGGTGGTAGATCAACAATGATCTTGATCTTTGATAGGTCTATGGCGATCCCGTGTCTTGACACTATATGGCCGAGAATCAAGCCATTGACATTTTTCTGGATTCAAGGAGATCTGGAAGTTGCGGCATTTTTGTAGCACTTTCTCCATATTGGAAAAGTGTTCTAAGTCTAATCCATGCACGCACAGATCATCCAAGAAAATTTTCAAAAAATTTTACAAATATTCTTTGAATGTCGCTTGCATGACTCATTGGAAGTGCTTGGGGCATTGCAAAGTCCGAATGCCATCACTTTATAGGCATAGGTTCTCCATTCCGTGGCAAATGCTGTCTTGTGTTGGTCTTGGGGGCCTATCTTCACCTGGTTGTAGCCACTGAAGCCGTCTAAAAAACTATAGGCTTCAACGCCAGCTACTCTGTCAAGGACACTTTCCGTAAATGGTAAAGAAAAATGATCCTTTTTGGTGACTGCATTTAGCGCCTTGAGATTCACACAAATCCACATTTTGCCGTTCTTTTTGGGTACTATAACTATCGGCGATACCCATTCCGTGTGTTCGATTTCATAAATGAAATCTGCATCCATTAGCTTCTACAACTCCTGCTTGATTAGCTCTGTATAATTTGGGTTGCAGCGGTAGTAACAACTTACCTTGATTCCGTAACGATCTAGGTCCATGTGGTGTAGGACCTACTCATCAGTCAGCTCAATCTCCTTATTATAAGTTAGAGCATGTTGCCAAGGGACTAAATCAGCGTCCACTGGGTTCTCAATAGGTTCCGCTGACAGCCATGCTACGTTTATCATATTCACCCCAAATGTGATTGGCGTGTCCATAGTGTAACACTTGGGTGAAGATGTACTGGGTTCAGGATCTGATTCATATTGACATGCCCGACAGTCAATAGTTTCTAATGCATCCGTCCATCTCATGACATCTGTCTCTGAATCATAGTGACCTCTCTTGGCTGGCCTTGGGCGATCAATTGTGTGATCTGTCATGGATGATCCGTCATCAGCCTTGGGGGCAATAGGTTTCACCGCCCATGTGGTTGGATCAACCTTTACAGCCTGCTCTCTATTCTCGAAGGTGAGTTTCCCTGTACCCCAGTTGTGTACTACTTGCGCAGTCCTCAACCATGGACTTCCCAGTAACACACGATATGCAATTGGAGATTCAAGTATATCCATGACTACAAAAGTGATCAGAAACTGCGTGCCTGCTATTTTTACAGGGATATCGGCAACTACACCTTTTGGTTTCACACAAGATTGATCCGCCAGCTCTGATGGCAAATCTTGTTGGCTTCAACCCTTGTAGACCCCACTTTTCTTACAAAGTAGTGGAGATTAAATTGACACCTAATCCTCCATCTAGTATTGCTACCTCGTCCTCGTATCTCTTGTGTTTGATTGGCAAAGTGATGTTGTGTTTATCACTTTTCCATGCTGCCCCAATGTGGAGGACTTTACTTGTTTCCTCATAGTCCGTACAATATATGGGCTCATGCGCTACTGTCTCCTCATCCGCTTTGGCCCATTCAGCTAGAAGGTTTTTTGCTTGTGGTGCAATCCACAATAGTTCTCCGAGTAATAAACTAACACGGCTTGCCACCAGTAAAAGTGTGAGCCTTTCGGTGCGTGGTTCCTTGGGCTCCACTATGTAAAAAGGTGGTTCATGTTGGTGCAACCGATCATTCTAATCAGTGCGCAGTGGTGAGCCCGCTTGTGGTACCTGTTCGTCGCCAACTGGAGGTTCCGTGGGATTGTCTCTTTCTTGCTCTTTTTCTTCCGCTTGTGCCTTTTCTACCCAGTGTCGTATTTTCTGGTATTGTTTTCTTTCTTCCCTCACATTCGGATATGGTGCTGAAGTTGAGGGTTGGTCATCAGTGACCGAGAGTGGTGGTGAGGGAGCCACTTCCTTCCTCTTCTATGCTCATGTGACGGCTAACACAGGAGCATGGAATTATTGTCTTTCCGATGGCACCCCTGCTGGAACTGTTGGTTGTTGTATCGCAATGAAGTTGAGAGGTGCACTGGTTCCAGGTTTTAATGGACAATTTTTGTAATAGTGTCCATAACCGCATTCTCGGTAGAAGTATGTATATTGTCCCTTGTAAAGACATTCTGCAATTCTGTGTCCTTCGCCACATCCGTAGCAGTCGTAGTTCCTCCCGCCTTGACGCTGAGTTTGAGTTGCATAGGCTGCAATATATTCATTTATGGCATGACCCATAAATGGTTCATCTGGTCTGTACCATTGTTACTGCCCGGGTTGAGGTGGTACTTGCATGTCTGGTTCCGCTGTTGTCAGATTTACATGGGCCACTTGCTGATTGGCTGGCCCGGGTGGTACAAATAAGGCCATACGCTGTTGTTGATTCGGTGCGCTGTACCTCGGTGCCGTGTTTGGTGTCCCTTGATGATATGGATAAGAAGTCTGATAAGGACTTCTCTTTTGTTGAACAATCCCAGGTTAAACAGGCAAAATGCCGTATCGTGCAATGTTGCATTGCACAGATGGCAGAATGTATGTGTCAGTCCTAGATTTTGCTTTAGGACTGGACACTCGTTCGTTGTATGGTTTTGCATGCACACTGAACACCATACATTCTCCCATCGTGGATACTATAGCTGGTTTGGTTTCGATTGATGTGGCGTTACTGCTACATCTCCCTGTAAGGCTTTCAGTTTCTGGTCAAACTACGCCGTAAGTTGCTCCATCTGTTGTTTGTGTAATTTTGTCATTTGCTCCAACAGTAGTTCTGTGGATAGAGCGGATGCGTTCGATGATGATGATGCTATCGAGGGAGTGGGAGTATGGGTGGATGGATATTCGTCGTCAGGTCCCTCATCCTCTTCCCTGATGGCATCTTCTATAGCTTCCTGCAGAGTAGCGTATTGCTCCGTCGTTTCAGTTCTCTTTTGTTGCTTCGTGGTAGTCTGGCTAGGAACCACATGATCACTGCATGATCGAGAGTTAGGGCTGCACTGCACTCGGATTGTAGATGTTTGACCCATTCAATATAGTCCTTGACCCTTTTTCGTTTTCCCATCTTGACTTTACTCAGCAGGAGAAATGGGTCTTTCAAGAACTTTCTTGGTTTAAAGCGCGTAATGAGAGCTTTAACCGCTTCCTAGGTGGATTTTTCTTCCTCTGACAGGTTGAAAAACCAATCCTGAGCCACTGTCAATAAGGACATCGGGAACAACATCAGCTTTTCTGCAAGTGTCCCTTCATCATAGATTTCACAGGCTTGCTAATAGATATGGAAGAATCGGATGGGATCTGATGATCCATCATATTTTGGTATTTTCATCTGTGGTGCTCTCCGGACTGCTTGCAAGGGAGCGACAGGTACAGGTTGGCCCATTGGATCCATTGGTGTTGGTTCCGGTTCTGCCTCTTGTTCCACACCTGCTAATCTGGGAAGGTATGGTGCTTGATGTGCTATCCTTCATGCTATTGATCATCCCGATCTCAGATTCATCCGATGGTGGGTTCCAACGTAGTTGGATCTTGCTTGTACAATGGGATGCAATCTAAATCTTAAGGATCTGATCAACACCTCAATGACTTTTTTCAAGCCTAAAAGTCACTCAAACATATTGAGTAGGGTTGAACAATGTGACTTAGATCTCAATCTCTTTTCTAAAACTCTCAATTGAAGCCAATCTATGTCAAATTCTACAAAAGATTTGCATAGATGCTATATATGCACTAGAAACTCTAAAATGTTTCACTTGGAGGACAGATCCAAGGATGTTTTCTAGCAAATTGATGCTTCTAAACTTGACCCTATCACTCTTGAATAAATCTAGAGTGATGGTACAATGGATTTCAACCTCTGACCTTGCATATCACTCCTTAATCTATGATTTTTGGCAATATCTCTCTCAACTTTGACATGCACTCAAAAAATCAGAGAAACACATTTAATGCACCTGAATCAAGCTTCAAATTGAATTATCTACATGATGTAATCCAAGAACAAATCATAGGAATGGAATCTCTATAGAAAAAGCTTGAATTTGCACTAAAAGTCTCTAAATTTGGGTGTAGAGTCAAATTATGCATCAGTTTGAATTTTATCAACCAAAACTGGATATGTATGGCCCCACACGTGTGGAAAGTACACCTACAGCCTACAACAAGTTTTGGTACAAAAATCTTGAATCTATCAATCCATTCAAACTCTCTACCTCAAGATTAGCTAGTTTCCACAAACTTGCTAATTTGGGTGTATGAGCATCAAATTGTAACATAAGGCTCAAAAACTGGTACTGTATGTCCTTACACGTGTGAAGAGTACCCTTGTAGCCCACAACCAAGTTTGATGCAAAAATTTTGAGTATACCTATCCAATCCAACTCGCCACATCAAAATTAGCTAGTTTCCAAAAACTTGCTAATTTGGGCTTAGTTTTGGATCAACCTCATCAATATCAACAAATCCTCTTGTACTTGGCTCTGATACCATGTGGAAAATCTTCAAAATTGGACCAATAATGGATCCTAAAATGATCCACAACAGTGATTAGATGTTAGATACAAGTGATCTATCAATCTACACAAGATTTAGATCAATCTAGATCAAATTTAGATGAGAAAATCTAACAAGAAAAATCATAAATGAAAGGGAATTGTACTTGCTGGTTTCACACATGTGAAAACCTGTCAGAGTACGAAATCCAGCCTGAAATCAAAGTACAATATGATAGGAACTCAAAACTATCCAAAAAAATCAAGACAAATGATGAAATTGACAAGAATTGCCTCCAAAACCAAGATTGGTGTTGCTTGTTGAATATGGCCAAATGTGGCTCTATATATAGAAAAAGTGGGAGCTCGTGGTACTGATCATCCCTCTAATCTCACATGTGTGAGGGTGCTTTGTCATGTGATGATTCATCATGCAAAATTGAGACTTGGACAAAACCTTCTATTTTGAGCACTTTCCGGGTCCATTTTTCTTCTATGTAGAGAACTAGGAAAAACTCTTCTAGAAGTGCAAATTCGACTTCCTCAGCTTATTCCACAAGTGTGATCAGACCTCTACACATGGGTTTTGACACCTAGTCTCTGTTAGAAATCCATAAATCATAATATGGATGGACAGACTAGGATTCGAACCCAGGACCTCCCTCATACCGAATGGGATGCTCTACCGCTGAGCTATCCGCCCTGTTTGATAGTTCTCTCTAGAGTGTGGAATGATATTCCAACACCCCCCCTCAAGCCACACTTGGTTGGGGTCCTAGCTGTCACCTGCCCCACAACTTGGGCCACCTAACCATGGCTTTGACACCATGAACTGTTAGGTCTAACTTGGCTCTGATACCATGTTAAAAATCCATAAATCATAATATGGATGGACTGACTAGGATTCGAATCCAGGACCTCCCTCATACCAGATGGGATGCTCTACCACTGAGCTATCTGCCCTGTTTGATAGTTCTCTCTAGAGTGTGGAATGATATTCCAACAATTTCATGATGTGGCTTCATGCAATCTCTAGATTGATGCCATGTGGCATATGACTAAAAAACATGATTTTGGCCATTTTAGCCAATAGAACTTGATTTAAACTTTATGTACAAGCTATATGATTGTACTACATGAAAAGTACATCTATTTTACACGTGGGAACAGGCTCCACACATGTGTAATCATCCTATATACATATATTTGGTCTTGACCAAGCATAATATCTAATGGTCACAAGCTTTGCAACAGGTGCAAAGGTTTCATCATAATCTATGCCTTTGACTTGCAAAAAAACTTTTGCTACAAGTCTAGCTTTATACTTATGAATTGAACCATCTTGATTATATTTCAATCTATATATCCATTTACAAGTAAGAGTCTTCTTTCCATAAGGTAAATCAACAAGCTTCCAAGTTTGATTTTCCATTAATGCATCAAACTCTACTTGCATAGCTTTCCTCCAATATTGAGACTTATTTGCTTCCTCAAAACTAGTTGGTTCTTCAAGCATAGTAGTCAAGAAAGTATAAGAGTAGAGTAATTGAGAATCTTCCTCTTTGTCACTATAAGTGAGCCGTGATGGCTCAATCCTTGTCCTTGTTGATCTTCTTGGCACCCTTGGACTTTGAGTAAGTTCCACTTGGTCTTCATCTTCATGAAGCTCCTCCTCGGCCATAACATGATCCTTGACAAGTTGAGTGTTGTTGGAAGTCACCTTTCCTTTGTCTTGGAGAGATTCATCAAAAAGTACATCTCTACTTACAACAACTTTCTTGGTAATAGGATCAAATATTCTATAAGCTTTCTTACTTTCACTATAACCAACAAAGATGCCTTTGAGAGAAGTGGCATCTTCCTTTTTCCTTGTTTCTAAAGGAATATGTACATAACAAGTACATCCAAAAACTTTCAAATCACTAAGATTTGGCTTTTTGCCAAACAATACTTCATAAGGTGCAAGTCCTTTAATAGCACTATTAGTCATTCTATTACATAGAAAGTTTGCACATAAAATAGCTTCTCCTTAAAATGAAATAGGAAGGGTTGCATCTAATCTCATAGCTTTAGCACACTCACATAGTGTCCTATTCTTTCTCTCAGCTACTCCATTTTGTTGTGGAGTATATGTGCAAGTAAACTCTCTCCTAATGCCAATAGTTTCACATAACTCTTTCATCCTATTGGAGATGTACTCCCCTCCATTATCACTTCTTAATACTTTCAAGCTAGTATTAAGTTGCTTTTCCACAAGAGTATTGAACTTTACAAAGGACTCAAAAACTTCAGTTTTCTTAGACAAGAGATAAACCCCAGAGTATCTTGATCTATCATCAATAAAAGTGACATACATAAGAGCTCCACCATTTGATTCATGTGAAAATGAATGAACATCCTAGTGTATAAGGTCAAGAGGAGAGTTAGATCTTGTCAAAGATCTCTTGAAAGGTAGCTTATGATATTCGGAGTCCACAAGCTTCACAAAGCTTGCCACACTTGGATATGGTTTTGGGAAGTCCACTTGCTAGTTCCTTTGTCACCATGGTCTCCATAGCTTTGTAGTTAGGATGGCCTAACCTTTTGTGCCATAATTCCACTTGAGTGAGCTCCTCCCTTGCCATGTTCACACTTCCAACCATCACATTAGCATCCAATTTGAATAACCTCCCTTGCTTGAAACCATTAGCAATACATCTTTCATCTTTCAAGATAGAACATGCTCCATGCTTGAAATGTACATCTAATCCACTATCCATAAGTTGTCCTACACTCAATAAGTTCTTTGTAATTGAAGGTACATAAAGAACATTGTCTAGATCTACTTTTTTAGATGATCCTAGACACAAAGGAATGGATCCAACACCTACAATCTCACATTCTTGATCACTTGCAGTGAAGATAAATCTCTTAGAACTATTGTAAGAAAGTAGATTAGAAAAGTAGTCTTTTTGGTGAGTCATGTGAGAGCTTGCCCCACTATCAATCCACCAAGTGTCTTGATTAGATGTTTGTGGTGGATACCATCAAAGATAGGCATTCTTCTTCTTGTAGCACTCGGATGTAAAATGTCCCTTTTTTTCACAAAAGAAACACTTTAGCTTCTTCTTGTCCTTCTTGCTCTTGCCTTTAGAACTTGATGCTCCAAATTTGCTCTCCATCTCCATGTCTTGACTTTTCTTGGATGGAAACTTCTTCTTCTTGCCTTTTAAGGAAAAGTTAGCTTCTTCATCACCATCATTCAAAGATAAGGAACTCATCCTACTTTTGATAGAAGCAATCTACTCTCTTCACTTACAAGCACACTTTGAAGTTTTTCAATACTAGGAAGTGAATCTTGAATAGCAAAAGTTTGAACAAGATTGGAATAATCCTTTAGTCCATTCAAAATGATTTGTTCTAGTTCATCATCTTTGATTTTATCATCTATAGAAGACAACTCCTTATTCAAAGATTTGATCCTAAAGACATAATTTTGGGCACTTTCACTACTTCCTTTCATGCTTTGCAGGATTTGGTTCCTAAGCATGAGTATCCTTGAAGTATTCTTGGATCCATAAATTGCTTTTAATGAATCCCATGCCTCTTTGGATGTGGTACAAGATGAGATTTCCTTCAAAAGTTCATTACTTACATTCATCTTTATGCAATGTAATGCAACTCTACATCTCTTTTTGTACTTTGCCAATTCAACTCCTTGGGGTTCTACTTCCACCTCAAGTACTATGTCATAAAATCATGAAGTACAAGTAAAGATTCCATTCGAACTATCCAAGTAGCATAACTAGTGGATGTAAGCCTTTCACTAGCTTCAAGCAAAAGACCACCCATTGATGCCATTTTTGAATGTGAAAAAGCACTAGAAACTCTTATGGTTTTTCTAAGAGATCTAAACCTAAAGCCTTCTAGCAATTAGAAAGCTTATAGACACAATCCTATCACTCATGAACCAATCTAGAATGATGGAAATTTATTCTAGTCTCAAACTTGCAAAATCACTCCTTAATCTATGATTTTTAGCAATATCTCTCTTCAACTTCAACATACACTCAAAAAATCAGAGTAGATCAATTAATGCACCTAATTCAAGCTTCAAATTTAATTTTTTTGCTGATCTAATCCAAGTCCAAAATCAAGGGATTAGATTCTCTATAGAAAATGCTTGATTTTGCACTAGAAATCACTCAAATTGGGTGTGTGAGTCAAATTGTACAAATTTTTGAATCTCAGCCAAAACCGGAGCTGTACGGTCTCACACGTGTGAAAAGGGTTCCTACAGCCGACAACAAGTTCTGGTCAAAAAAATTTGAGGATATCTATCAAATCCAACTCGCTACCCAAAACTTGACTAGTTTCCTAAAACTTGCTAATTTTGGCTTTGATTTGGATCAACCCTATCAATTTCAATAAAATCTCTTGTACTTGGGTCTGATACCATGTGGAAAAAGTACAAAATGGACCAAGAGTGGATCCTAATCTGATCCTCAAGAGGGATTGGATGTTAGATTTACTTGATCTATCAATCTACAAAAGATTAAGATCAATCTAGATCAATTTTTATAAAATATTAACAAGAACAATTATTTAATGAAGGTAAATGTACTTGCTAGTTTCACACGTGTGAAACCCTGTTAGAGTACGGACTCTAACCTGAAAATAAAGTACACAATGATAGAACCTCAAAACAATCAAAACAAATGTAGACAAATAGAGAGAATTACTCAAAATTGCTTCCAAAACCAAGATTGATTGTGGCCAAATATGCCTCTATATATACAAATTTTAGGTACTGATCATGCATCAGATCTCACATGTGTGATTATGCCTTGTCATCATCATGAAATTTTGACACTTGGATCAAACTTTCTATTTTGGGCATTTTTGGTCCAATTTCCTACTATATGGAGATCTTCATAGAAATCTTCTAGAAGCAAAAACTCGCCTACTTCAGCTATTTCCACACGTGTGAGCTGTCCTCTACACATGGGATATGACACCTATCAAAAGTATTTGGCTCATGCAATCAATAGATTGATTCCATGTGTCATATATATAGAAAACTAGTTTTTGGCCATTTTAGCCACTAGAACTTGAATTAACTCATATGTACAACATATATGTTTATGGTACATGACAAGTACACTAGTTTCACATGTGGGAACAGGCTCTACACATGTGTGTTTATCATGTATACAAGATTTTTGGCGTCTACCAAGCTTATTTTTGCATTTTTCACATTGTCAACTTTGTGTGGAACTAATTTGACTGTCCATGTAATTGAATTGATTGTGACTACTTGCTCTTGATGTTCAAAAATGATCTTTCTCATATCCTAATTATGAAGCACTTGAGAAATTTGTAACAAAGGTCAACCCAACAATATTTGACTGTGCATCAGGTAATCCATTATCACAAAGTTAATAACAAATTGGAGACCTCTCACTTTTATCAATATGTCTTCCACTACGTTGTTTGGTTTAATACTAGATTAGTCTACCAAGTTTATTTGAAAGTTTGTAGGTTTTAGCTTCGGAAGTCCTCATTTCTGATACAATTTAGAAGAAATTAGATTAACTCCAGATCCACCATCAATCATTGTGTATTCTTAATCAAAAAATGCTATAGATAGCACATAAGAACGTCTAGAGTGCCCAGGATTGGGACTAACATTATGCTAATCTAAAAAGATCACCTCAAGTCTTTCAAGTGGAGGATTGGGTATATTTACAAATCCTGAAGGTATCTAGTGTAATGCATACCGAAAAGCATTACAATTTGTGTGTATCGAATCTTGAAAAAGATTGGATCCTTGGCTTACCAATTGGACCTCCCGGAAGGAACGCAAGTGCACTCATTTTTTCACGTAAGTTGACTCAAGAAGAGTCTGTGTGAAGGGAAGTATCTTGGTTTTGGAGACCAATTGGACATGTTGAATCATCAGGGTGTGACTCGATTTGAACCCAACAGGATCTTGGACACAAGAACTAAATGATTGAGGAATCATATAGTTACCAAGCATTTCGTTTGATGGAAAGGTCACACAGACAATGATGATTCTTGGAAATATGAAGGTAGCCTAAAAAGGAACTTCCCTAGCTTTAAGTATTGAGGTCAAAACTTGAATAAGGGGAGAGAATGTCATGCCCATGACTAATCTCGAATTGAATATCCCCGTTAGAGGTCAGTGGGCCAACCTCGACCCGTAAGTTAATTATGATTATGAGGGGATTTGGGGCCCTCATGTGCATATAGTCATAATTAATGGTTGGAGGCCTAAACTCATGATGGATTTTTATGTCATAGGGGAACTAGATGATGTGGCCCAGATAGGTTGCAGAGGTGTCCAGTGAGGTGTCGTAGTGCACTACTAGCGGTGCATGGGCCTTGGAGAGTATAAGTATACCCATTGGGCTCTCACATGTGTATGCTTGATTGTGGTGCTAGTAGCTATATGCTGACTCCTCTATCCCTTGTGGTAGATTGATCCATAGCTTGGGGGCTAGATCCGTAAGATCTAGGTTTGGTTGGGTTGGTTTGCTCACCAATTGGTTCTCTTGTGTTGCTTTGTTGTGGCCTACTTGGCTAGTGCATCCTTGGTAGGAGCTTCATAGCAGGCCTTAAGACAAAAACGTACAAGAGTATCCTTAATGTGGATACTACTATATTTTGGCAATGTGTCATCCATTGATTTCTAAGCAAAGACCTAAAGACGAACCTCAACCTTAATGCAAATCCTACCTAAGCGCCCTAAATCTTAGACATTATTTTTTGATCCAAATCTAAATCAAGATCTACTTTGTACCCAACCTAAACCTAAATCTAACATAAATCTAGAATTAAACCTACACTACCTAAATGAGTACCTAAATTCAATTTTAGACATATATATGGAGCTAAACCTACACCTAAACAGGGACCTAAAGCTAAACCTCAACCAAAAGATTGACCCAATCTAAAACTAGATCTTGGCCTAGCCTAAACCTATACCTAGACCTAAAAATACAATAATTTTTTCAAAATTCAAACTTCTTAAAAGTACAATATATCATTTTTTTCACTTCAGGGTAAAATAAAACCAAGACCACAGAATCAAGTCTTTAATCTCTCTCTCTCTCTCTCTCTCTCTCTCTCTCTCTCTCTCTCTCTCTCTCTCACACACACACACACACACACACACACACACACACACACACACACACACACACACACACACATGGATGTTCCTTTGCTTTAATATGTTCTGCTACACTACATACATTATGGCTGCAACATTCGGTTCCTTCATAAAAAAGGTCCTTCTTGAGAACTCTCTTTGTTTTACTTCTACTACAAGTTTCATGCTCAACAATGTTTTCAAGCTTAGCCAAAACCTATGGATAGGGGTGATGGATTATACCTCAAGTCACATCGTTGCTTCAAGGAAGTTCCACAATCCTATACTATATATACGAGACATACTAATCAACAATTTCTACACAAAGCTGAGGAGATACTACTATGATTCTCTTTATGGGACAACGCCCTACCATGTTCTCACTTATGATGATTTCTACATGGTAAGTACTTCTTGTCTTTACTCTTTACTGTTACATACCTATGTAACTAGCAGTACTTCAGACCCCTAATAGTCCATTTAGTGTTGGGGGCTAAATGGCAAGGTACCCTTAAGATTAAGGGTATGTGCCCTTGTATAAGGGCAGGCAAGTGACTATACCTTAGTTGGAGGTATGGAGTCACATGACCCTTGGGTTAGCAAGGGGGTACTAGATAGGTCTTGCTTGGAGCTTGGATCTAGCTATGGTTGGGTGGTGAATACTTGAGGCCAGCTTGTTATCTATCTTTGTGTTTAAAGAGTAGGGACACAGGTGGAGGAGAGATCCTTGGAGGCTTGCAGATTCTTACTTGCAGGTGGAGGCATCCTAGCTTGGAGTTGGGGAGCATCTTGAAGCTTGTAGGTTGCTTGGAGGACATTTGGAGGCTCTACCTTGGATTTGGAGGACTTCCTCACATCTACTTGTAAAAGTGGTATCAAAGCTAGACAAAGGATGGTAACCTTTTTAACATTTCTAACCTTCTTCAAGCTCTATTAAGATCACCAACTAAATTTTTTTTGGAGAAGATTATAGGCTTTTCTAGTTGCAGGAAGCTTGTAGTTGAAGTACTCAATGAATCTAGTTCTCTTTGGAAGAGAGTAGTGATGCTTATAGAATTGTTTAGAGGCTGATTTTTGATCATGTTAGAGAAGTTTTAAAGTGGGCTTTGGGTTTTTAAAAAGTTCTGAAAAAAGATTTGTGGGATAGGTAGAGGAAGTCTTCCTCTACATACACAAACTTTTTTTGGCAAAAAGATTGATTCTAGCTATGTGTTTTGATCAAAACTAGTGTTTCTTTTGCATAAATAAAGTGTTTGAAGTTCTAATTTTCATTCTCAAGTTCTATTTTTCAGACCTGTAAATCTGAAAATCAGATGTAAAAAGTGAAGTTTTCATTCAAACTTCATTAGTTACACCTTTCTATCTCCTAGTTTCATGAAAATGGCAATGTAGGAAGGGAATGGTAGTGTAACTTTGTGCATAAAATAAGTTTTGAAGTTCTGTTTTTTGTCATTATGAAGTTTTGATTTTCAGACTTGTACATCTGAAAATGAGATTTGAAAATTGAAGTTTTCATAAAGCTTCATTTGTTATTCATTTCTAGACACTAGTTTCATGGATTTGGAGATCTAGAATAGTGAGAATTGTGAAAATTTTGGTTGCTTTTGAAATGACAAATGGAATTGGAATTGGAATGGAAACTTTATGTAAACATTAGCTTGGATTAGTTAATTGAAGTTTACATAAAGATTTGATTTTCAATTTTGCTTTTGATTAAGGCAAATGTAGCTTGTTGTTGTTTTCCTCTTAAGCTTGGATTGAGCTTGCAAATAGTAGGCTTGGATTGAGCTTATAAACAATAAGATTGAATGAATAGAAGTAAATGCTTTTTATTTGCATTGGATGTAACAATTGAAGCATTTCTATCATTCTCTCATTCTCTCTCTTTGTCTCTCTCCCTCTCTCTCTCTCTTTATGTAGATAGCTAGGACCGTACCAAGTTTCAAAAAAAAGAGATGGAGAGAGAGAAAGAAGAAATGAGAAAGCGAACTAACCCGGAATAAACTTTTCATCATCTTCATCTGCATCTGTACAGTCTTTCGGAGTTCTTCCATTTCTCCACTTTGTCTCTCTATCTCCTTCCTCATTTCATCTACTTGGGAAAAATGCTACATCTCTTTTCTGTAGACATTTAGGTCTCTTACTCTCTTTCGTCCCCGACTATTTTCTTCTAAAATATTCATTACTTTCTCGTCGGGGTTTGTTCCTGGCGTATTGAAATCTTCGTTCTACACAACAAAAAAACATAACTAATCAAATTTCCAAGCAAAATTTTATTTATGTTCATCATTACATTTTATAAAATTAAATGCATTTAAACCATTCAAAAAATATATATGTAAATATATCTCATGTTGGGTGTTACCTTCAAAGTCTCAGCCATGTCAAGATCCAACTTGTCTGCTTTTAGTTTGCCACAACATTTACATGTATAAGTGGCAACAGTTGGAGCCCTATTCTTTTCTTGTGCCTGGAATTTGGCACTCAACAATAGACAAAAATAAATGACATCATGAAAAAAGAAGTTTCGCATATCGGAATATACAAATACAAGTTTTGCTGTATACACACATACCAGTCTCATATTGATGCCCGCATATCTAGCTCAACCAACATTCGGCATCTTTTGTTGGTTTGCTCTGTTTCTCTTGTTTTGTTGACTCAATTTCTAAGCAAATTATTGTACACATATCAAGCAAATGAATAATAAGTCAGTAGTAGGATAAATAAATCATGCACTAACTAGAGATGACCAAGCATTCAAGTCAAATTTTGGTTTCAAAATACATAGATAAAACAAAAAAGTGGAATACAACTTGGAAAGTTTCGCTTTTTAAGTATTGACGTAGAAGCTGTCGTCTCTTCTTTTCGATCCACTCAGGACATTTTGGCGTTAAATTTTCTGCCTTTGCTTTATCAATGTCATTCTTGAGTCTCTGTCTCAATGAACAAAAACTAGACGACAATTTGTCCTTGAAGTACTGTGATGAAAACTGGCAATCATATTATGCTTGTGATATGAAATAAAATTCATCAAAATATCTCTTTCTCTCTCTCTCTCTCTCTCTCTCTCTCTCTCGCATTTCTATCGTTGTATTTGCATAATAGGAAAACACACAAGCAACCCCAATGGATCAAACCAATGAAACCCCAACATTTGATCTATCAAACCCATCCAATGTGGCACAAGCTCTTGAACTTTTATACCAACAAATTCAAAACACTAATAAGCAGCTTCTTGAAACTAATCAAAGAAACCAAGACTTAAAGTGTAGGTTAGCCAATCAGAAGAAGCATGTAGTTCCACCTCCCGTAAAAGTGTTTAAGGGGGAGAAGAAATAGGAACTTACAAGTGGTGAGTTCTTGGCTAAATGTTTGGAACAAATACTTTGCTATAAACCAATTCCCTGAATTAGAAAAGTTATCCACTGTCACCATGTTCCTTGAAGGAAGAGCCTTAGTTTGGTGGGATGACTTAGTTGCAAAGGGCAATCAACCTTGTACATGGGATGATTTTTGCAAGCTTTTTAGGGATTATTTTCTACCACTTTTAAATGACTATGAACACTTCCAAAAGTTGAGTCATCTAACCATGAATAAAGGTTTGGAACAATTTCTTCAAGATTTTCATGAGTACCTGAATCCACTTTATAGTGATATTCTGCTTAAGGTACAAATGTTAATGTTCATTGATGAGTTACTAAAAGATTATCAAGTGGATGTTCGTAGGAACCATCCAAAGACCGTAGAAGATGCTATTAGGGCTGCAAAATACTTTGATGACACACCTAAGCCACCTAGGGGTCAACAGCCTAATGAGCAAAAAAAAGGTTTTCAATTTAAGAGGGGGGATAGAAGAGCTGTTAGTGAAACACATCCTAATTCCAACAATCTTAAGAAAACTAAGAAAAACTTTAAAAACCATCAAGGTGGCATTGATAAAGCTGAAGCTTGTAAGAAGAACCTGTGCTTCAAGTGCAATGGCGAGGGCCACTTTGCACGAGATTGCATCAAATAACCAGCTTCTACCTCAGGTAATCTATCTCGAAGTAATGAGATGGATGTATTTTGTCCTTAGTTATTTAGTCTTTGGACCTAATGACCTTAAGTGCATTGAAAGTAAAGAAATTTGAACAAGGTAACCGTTAAGAATAGATATCCACTACTGCGGATGGATGACCTAATAGATTATCTTGGTGGTGTTAGTTACTTTACCAAGATAGATCTAAGGTCCGGATCAGATACGCATTAAGCAAAAGATATACCAAAAATCAGGTTTTGAACTCGCTTTGGTCACTACAAATTTTGGGTGTTGCCTTTTGGTTTGACCAATGCACCGACAAATTTCCAATAGATGATGAACGATTTGTTCAGACCATATTTGAAAAGATTCGTAGTGGTATTCTTAGATGATATCCTAGCATTCAATAAGACTTTGGCAGAACATAAAGGGCATCTTAGGATTGTCTGGGACATCCTAAGAAGGGAAAAGCTCTTTGCCAAAGAGTCTATGTATGACTTTTTTTGCGAAGGAATGTCCTACTTGGGGCATAAGATTTCCAAACGAGGAGTGGAGATTGAGGCCGATCGTATCCAGAGGATTATTGATTGGCCTATTCTCACCACAGTTCGAGAACTCAAGTCTTTCTTGGGGTTTGTAGGATTTTTCCGTCGGCATATTCCCCAATTTGCTCGACTGGCATTTCCCCTTACCCAGGTCTTGAAAGGCTATAAGAAGCTAAGCCGGAGGGCTAAGAGTCCACTAGTGGTGTGGACGGAGGATATGAATAATTGTTTTGTGTTGCTTATGTTATTGGAGCTGTTTTGATGCAGGATGGACATCTTGTGGCTTATGAAAGCAAGAAACTCAATCCTGCTTAGTCTAGGTATTGTACCTATGAGAAGGAACTATTTGTAATTTTTCATTCCTTGAAAATTTGTATGGTTCCAGATTTGAAGTTTTGACGGATCATCAAACTCTTCAATATTTCTGTGATTCTACAGATTTAAAGCGGAGGCAAGCTAGATGGGCTGAGCTGATGCAAATCTTTGACTTTTCTATACGTTATTGTAAAGAAAGTCAAAATACTCTAGCGGATGCTTTGAGTCGGTTACCGGTTATTAATTAGTTGTGCTTTGCTGTTATAGAACCGGGGTTGTTTTAGTCTCTTCAAGGACCATATGAGTCCGATCCCTTTTTTGGATAGTATTGGCAACAAGTACTTTTGGGGGTTGATTCAGGTTTGCAAGATTCCTCGAATCAGGGAAAGGTGTGTGTATCTGAGAATGACACTGTAAGGGCCCAAATCTTGCATGAGTATCATGATAGTCCATGCGCAGGACATCCGGGTACACAAAGAACACTTGACTTAGTTCGAAAGCAATTTTGGTGGCCTAACATGAAAAGTCAGGTAGAGGCCTGTGTACTTAAATGTACTAAGTGCCAGTTAAATAAAACAGAGAGGCTAAAAGCTAGTGGCCTATTACATCCTTTCGATATTCCTACCAGAAAGTGAGAAAGTATATCTATAGATTTTGTGGTTGGACTTCCACGTACAGGGAAGGGCCACGATTCGGTTTAGGTCATTGTTGATAGACTTACGAAGTTTGCTCAATTTATCCTAACGAAAACTTCTATCAAAGCTTCAGAACTAGCTCAACTGTTTGTTGAGAAGCTTTTTCAACTATACGGGCTGCCTTGCGATATTGTCAGTGACCGTGACCCAAAATCAATTGGAAATTTTTGGCAAGCAGTATTTGAAAAGTTGGAAACAACTTTAAGTATGAGTTCTACAAATCATCTGGAATCAGATGGTCAAACAGAAAGGACCAATCAGACGATGGAGGATATGCTTCGAGCATATGTGGGCCATCGGCAATATGATTGGAAACAGTACCTTCCACTGGTGGAATTTGCATATAACAGTGCAAAACTTCAGCGACAAGATTCAGCCCTTTCATGCTTATGTATAGTTTTCAACCTCAATCACCAATTAGTGTTGGCATGAAAAACCTACGGGTGCAAGCCGCAGCTGATTTCCTTGCGAATATGCAAAAAATGTTACAAGTGGTTAAAGATAGCATAAGTAGTGCCTAAGATAGGACAAGACACTATGCTGATCTATTTAGGAAGCACAAGGTATTCATGGTCAACGATTGGGTGTTTTTGAGGGTCCCTAATCACTCTAAGGGTTGGAAAACTGGTAAGTGTGCAAAGTTGGCGCCAGGTGTTGCGGTCCTTTTAAGGTTATCCAAGTGATAAACAAGGTCGCATACAAATTAGACCGTCCAGCTTACATTGGAATTCATTCTGTTTTCCACGTTAGTAAATTGAAACCCTTGTTGGGGGTCGGAAAAACCCTGGTCCCTGTGGAAGATCTAGTGAAGCTTCTTCGTGATGAGCCCGCGAGTGGACCACCTGAATCCGAGGCGATTGGTAATAGCCGGCAGAGGACTCTACAAAGTAGAGTGCTTCGGGATTTTTTTAGTCAGGTGGAGGGGCAAATCAGAAGAGGAGGATACCTGGGAAAAGGAGGCTGATCTCTAGAAGAATTTTCCAAATTTTTCCCTACAAGGAAAAATTTAAGCAATTTTACACGCATTGTTGCATAGTTTGCAGGAAATACTCTATTATCAAAGATAGACAAGAGAGTGGCAGTCTGACTTATTGTCGAAGTTACCCGATTTGTCAGAGTTGGCTGACTTATCGAAAAAACCTGACTAGTCCGACTTATTCGAGAATCCGACTTATTGACTCAACCGACTATCGTCGAAGGCCATCCTGACTCCATTGACTATCGGTAAAAACATGCTCAACTCTGAATAGTTGAAGCCTTCTCACACTCACACTTCCTGTACTGTGCAACTACTTGGACAATGACAGTAGTAGCCACAATCCATTTCAAATGGCGCAAACGGCTCGATGCCATCTTCTTGTACATACATCTACACAACTATAAATTGTATATAGTTGACCATTTTAATCTGTAAAAATTACAGCAAATAAGGATCCTAAAACACTTGAAATGATGAGGGAAACAATAGATTATGATTTCATAAGATTAGCACAAGTTGAACCATCAAAATCCATCAAAAATCTATGCTTGAACCTCACTAAATGGCCCAAATCTTTGAAGAAGGCTTCACACGTGTGAAAGTACGGCCTCCCACAGTCTGAGTACTGTACACCAGACCTACATTCAATCCTATAATCATTAGTAATCACAAGTACTCAAACAATTATGAACATAGAGAGCAATTGCACCATTATGAGAGAAAAAACATGAAATTGCTTGATTGATTTTGGTGAGATATCATCACCTATATATACATGATCCATCACGGTTTTGGGCAGGTATGAGTAGCCCTAAACCTATCCCTAATGCTAATTTTGGTGGATCTTTCATCCCTACCAAGTTAGGGTTGGAATCTTGGAGATCCCTCAACAATGCAAAAATTACCAAAAATAGCTCCTATTTTTTCTCCCTTGTATCTAAGCATAATTTGGACTCATTCCAAAGGTTCTAACACTTAGGTCTACTTGAGAACATCCTTATGAATGGAATCCTATGCTATTTGGCACGTGTGACAAGCCACATCATGACCATCTAACTATTTACAAGTCATATGACCAAAACTAGTCAAGCTAGAATTGTGAATTTTTAAATCTCCTCCTCACTATCTAGCTTGGTTCAATCATTGCTTTACTAATCACTCCAAGTGATGATCTGAACTTCATAAAAGGTGTCTTTTGAAGTGGTTTAGTAAGTAGATCAGCTACACATTCATTTCTTGGAACATGCTCCAAAGCAATCTCCTTGGCTTGCACCATTTCTCTCACAAAGTGATGGCATATCTCAATGTGCTTAGATCTTGCATGGAAGATTGGGTTAGATGCAAGGTGTTGGGCTGATATATTGTCATTGTAGATGATTGGTGCCTCCTCTGAATCCATGATCTTTAGTTCCACCAATAATCTCTTGATCCAAAGTACCTCCTTTGTAGTGGTTGTCAAAGCTTTGTACTCGGCCTCGGTTGAAGATAGAGATATAGTTTCTTGCTTTTTTGAAAGCCATGAAACCACACCTTCTCCTATGAAAGTTGAATAGGCACTTGTTGATTTTCTATCCCTCTTGTTCCCTGCAAAATCTGAATCACTAAATGCATGAAGGTTAATCACATCTCCTCTATATAGAATCCCAAAATCCAATGTACTCGAGATGTATCTTAGAATCCTCTTAGCCTTTTTCCAATGGATATTCAATGGCTTTTGCATGGATTGGCTCAACCTACATACACTAAAGCTAAGATCTGGTCTAGTTATAGTGATCCACATTAAGGAACCTATAAGTTGCCTAAACAAAGTGATGTCCATGAAGGATCTTTCATCATCTTCATTTGGCACTTTTACATCTTGCTCCATTGGTGTGTCAACACTTTTGCATACTTCCATCTTAAACTTCTTCAAAAGACTTTGAGCATAGTTTACTTGACTTATAAAGATAAAATCAAACCCTCTAAGTACTTCTATGCCTAAGATGAAGTGAAGACACCCTAGATCTACCATCTTGAACTCTAAGGATAGATCTATCTTGATTTTCTCAATACCATCAACACTATTTCCACTAATGATGATGTCATCTACATAAATGAGTAAAAGTACAATACCAACATCATCAAACTTAATGTAAAGAGTGGGATCATATTCACTTTGAACAAAAGAAAGTGAAATAATATAGCAATGTAGTCTTGAATTCCAAGATCTCGAGGCTTGCTTCAAGCCATAGATGCTTCTTTGGAGATGGCATATTTTGTTCTCCATTCCATGCTTGATGAACCCTTGTGGCTGCTCCATATAGATATCCTCTTCCAAAAAACCATTCAAGAAAGCATTAGAGACATCCATTTGACATAGAATCCATCCAAAATGTGATGCAAGTGCAATGATTAGTCTTATTGTGACCATCTTGGCCACGAGTGCAAAAGTTTCCTCATAGTCTATCCCTCTCTCTTGAACATAACCTTTTGCAACTAATCTTGCTTTATGTTTGTTAACACTCCCATTTGCATTCAACTTAAGCTTGAAGACCCACTTGCATCCTATTACATTCCTTTGAGGTCTCTCAACAAGCAACCAAGTTTCATTCTCAATCAAGGCATCATACTCATCCAACATAGCTTTATACCATTCTTTGGAGTTCAATGCATCTTCAACATTAGACGGTTCTTCAAAACTAGATAAAGCATAAGAAGTGGATGAGATACCCTCAACTTGCTGTCCTTTGCCTTGATATGTGAGCCTTGATGGCTCCACTTTTGCCCTTGAAGATCTCCTTGGTGTGATAGGTGGGTTTGGTGCTTGCTCCTCCATGAGCTCCTCCTCAAAACCAAGATCTTGCTCCTCGGCCATCTTCTTCTTGATTGTTGGAGCACTTAAGCCTTCTTCAAGCATATGCATATGATGTTCATCAAAGATGACATCCCTTGAAACAACAAATTTAGTCAAGGATGGGAGATAGACTTTGTAGCCCTTGCTTGAGCTTGCATATCCAAGCATGATCCCTCTTGTGGAAGATGGATCCTCCTTGGTTCTTGTTTCCAATGGCACATGCACATAACATATACACCCAAAAACTTTCAAGTGATTAAGATTGGGTTTCTTTCCATACAACATCTCATAAGGAGTTTTGCCTTCAATTGCTTTGCAAGACACCCTATTCATCAAGTAGTTTGCACATACAAGAGACTCACCCCAAAAGGATTTGGGCAAACAAGCATCTAATCTTAAAGCCTTAGAACATTCACATAATGTTCTATTCCTTCTTTCAGCAACTCCATTTTGTTGAGGAGTGTAAGGACAAGAAGTCTCTTTCTTGATCCCTTCCTCCTCACAAAAGGCCTTGAACTCATTGGAGATGAATTCTCCACCATTGTCACTTCTAAGAATCTTGATGCTATGATTATGATGCTTTTCCACAAACAACTTGAACTTTACAAAAGTATCAAATACTTGAGACTTGAAGGAAAGTAAGAACACCCAACAATATCTTGAGTAGTCATCAATGAAGGTTAAAAACATGGATGAACCTCCATAAGATTTGGTGCTAGCAATGTGCACATCCGAGTGTATGAGTTCAAGAGGATGAGATGACTTTGTGATGGGGTTAGGAAACACCTTCTTATGTGCCTTGGATAAGGCACAAGCTTCACAAACCTTGTCTTCCTTCCCAATAGACCTTGGTAGGCCTAAAGCATACTCCTCCTTGATCATAGCCTCCATGGAACCCGAGTTGACATGTCCAAGTCTTTTGTGCCATAAAGTTAAGGTAGATATCTTGCTCTTCTCGGCCAACATGACAACATTAGTATCCACAAATGCATCCAGCTTATAAAGTTTGCCAAGTCTAGTGCCCTTAGCCACTATCTTACCCTTCTTCTTGATGAAACATTCATTTGAAGCAAAGTCAACATTGAAACCATTGTCTACCATTTGGCCAACACTTAGTAGATTCTTTGTTATTGTAGGAATGTACAAAACACCTTCTATGTTGATCTTTTTGGAAGATCCTAAGCAAAGAGGAATGCTACCAACTCCTTCAATCTTACAAGCTTCATCATTTGCTGTATAGATAGACTTTATAGGTCCATCATAAGATAAGAGAGAAGAGAAAAACTCCCTTTTACTAGTCATGTGTGAACTAGCACCCGAGTCAATCCACCAAGGATCTTCTCCTTTGAAGCTTGTTGAAGAAAATATGAACATCATGAGAGAGTCCTCATGTGAACTCTCCTCCTCCTCCTCTTTGCTCATGTTGGCTTGGCTTTGATCTTGCTTCCTCTTGAAGCATTCCGAGGCATAATGCCCCATCTTGCTACAATAGTAGCACTTCACCTTTGATTTGTCCTTCTTGACTTTGGTGGTTGATGGAGATGACTTTGGGGGTCCTTCTTGATTCTCAAGCTTTGTAGAATTCTTGAATGTTGATCCTTTGCCTTTGGACTTGCCTTTGCCTTTGGTGAAGATAGCTTGGTCATCTCCACCTTGGATGGAAAGCCTATCCATCTTCTCTTGCATTTGGCTCCTTCTTGATTCCTCGACCATGAGTGTGCCTTGGAGTTCTTCAAGTATGGGTAGCTTACCCATAATTGCATATCCCTGAACCAAATTGTCAAATTCAAAGCTTAGTCCATTCAATATGAGTTGAACAAGCTCTTCATCCTTGATAGGGTCACCTATAAAGGCTAGCTCTTTGTTCAATTCCTTTACTCTTAGAACAAAAGTATGTGCACTCTCTCCTTTCTTTTGATAGCTTCTATAGATTTGATTCTTCAAAGCTAACATTCTAGTTTGGTTCTTGGATTCATAGACCTTTTGCAAAGTCTCCCAAGCATCTTGAGCTGAAGTGCAATCTCCTACCTCTCTTAAGAGTTCATTTGCAACATTCATTTTTATGCAATGTAGTGCAACATTGCACCTCTTGATGTATTTGGCTTTTTCTTGAGGATGAATAGGTTCACCCTCCTTACCATTTACAATTTCCATCAGATCTTGCATGATCATGATAGATTCCATTCTAACTTTCCATATGGAATAGTTAGTTTTGTTGAGCCTTTCATTAGTATCCAAAAGATATGCATTTATAGATGCCATCTAGTCTCCTAATCAAGGACTTGACACAAATGAAGGTTACTTCTATTGATTTGATTGAAGGTCTACCTTATCCCACTTCTTAGGGACCTGAAAAGATCAGTAATAGACTTCCTATAAAGATCTAAGAATGATCTCTAACAAAATCAAATTATAGAATACTAGAAACAATGCACTTGCTTGATTGAAGTAGACAATACTAGTAGAATTGCCCCTCTTTCTATAAAGAACATTAAAGCTTCCAAATTTTTTGATCAAGAGTGAATTTCAGCAACCTAATATACTTCCAAAATCACTTGTAAAAGATCTAAATGGAACTTAATGAGGATGCAACACAATCTACTATCCAATCACAAGCAAAAAATGATCAAAATTGATGAAAAATTGATCTAATTTGGTGCATAAGTCAAGCAATGGTTGGACTGAACCTAAATCACTTTAGGAGGTGCCTACTACACCTTAGAATAGCCTTGAAGAGTCCCCAAAACTCTGATCTTCCCTCTCCTTGAATGCTAGAAAGCCTTCTCTATGAAATCACCTCCAAAACTCGCTTAGAAATCAATGCTTGGAGCAAGCAAAACTTGCTATCTTGGTAATGTGAATTGAATTCAACTTTGCCTCTGGTTTTAGACACCTAAACACCTGCAAATGAAGTCACACAACACCAATCTCCAATGTATTTGACTCACTTTGAGTTCTAGAATCAATACTAGATGCTAAGATCCAATCTACACAAGATTTAGATAAAAAATTGTGATCAAATTGAATGAAAACCAAGGATTTAGCTCATTTCAGCCTTTAGGCTCTGATACCATTAAAAATTATAGCAAATAAGGATCCTAAAACACTTGAAATGATGAGGGAAACAATAGATTATGATTTCATAAGATTAGCACAAGTTGAACCATCAAAATCCATCAAAAATCTATGCTTGAACCTCACTAAATGGCCCAAATCCTTGAAGAAGGCTTCACACGTGTGAAAGTACGGCCTCCCACAGTCTGAGTACTATACACCAGACCTACATTCAATCCTATAATCATTAGTAATCACAAGTACTCAAACAATTATGAACATAGAGAGCAATTGCACCATTATGAGAGAAAAAACATGAAATTGCTTGATTGATTTTGGTGAGATATCATCACCTATATATACATGATCCATCACGGTTTTGGACAGGTATGATTAGCCCTAAACCTATCCCTAATGCTAATTTTGGTGGATCTTTCATCCCTACCAAGTTAGGGTTGGAATCTTGGAGATCCCTCAACAATGCAAAAATTACCAAAAATAGCTCCTATTTTTTCTCCCTTGTATCTAAGCATAATTTGGACTCATTCCAAAGGTTCTAACACTTAGGTCTACTTGAGAACATCCTTATGAATGGAATCCTATGCTATTTGGCACGTGTGACAAGACACATCATGACCATCTAACTATTTACAAGTCATATGACCAAAACTAGTCAAGCTAGAATTGTGAATTTTTAACATAATCAATTATAGATGTCGATGCTAGACGAAATAAGTTGATTCCATATACACTCAAGCACCCATAGTCACCGAGACGCTAGCTTATCAGAGACAGACTTAGTAGATGCTTTCAAGCATTGATTCTTTCCTTTCTAGATTGATTGTCAGTATAAGCTCATAGCTGTTACAGATCGTAGTTAGCTTTGTGAGCATGTGGTTTCGTCCGCTATGATTTGTGCACACCAGCATCATCCGATTTGTATTTCTATACATTCAATCTCAATAAATTATTGTCTGGTTTTGCATTCAGATTTTTTGAGTGTTGCATGCTTTCCGCTTTCTTTCTAACTCTCAAATTGATTTGTCTAACTGTCTGCTCTTCTACTTCTGCAATCAAACTCTGTTTGTGTTTGTATACTATAGTAGTAGTGCATGCACTGAGGGAATTAATCGACCACTGCCTTCGTACTGTAGTAGGATCATTCTGATCCAATTGTTTGACATGTTCGTCCGATCCAGGGACTCAATTCATCCTTCTCCTATCATTCCCCAACATGATATTAGAGCCAATATCATTATTTCTTGATAAGCTTCTCACAGAACCTGGTTCTGTCGTCCGATAGAACAATCATTTTCTTGTTTTGTAAATTGCATTAGATTTTCGCTCTTAACTATCACCTAGACTAACTTCCACATTGATACCCAAGGGAAAGCTAGCCCCATCGGCAATCTCCCAATGGAAAATAAAGGATGAAAAGTCTTTCGCACTGATCATCCTCAACATATCAGCGCGAAAGACTTTTCATCCTTTATTTTCCATTGTGTCCGAAGCTCAGACTTCCAAGGAAGTCTGGGACATGTGTCCCAGACTTCCAAAGCCATGTGTCCGAACCTCAGACTTCCAAGGAAGTCTGGGACATCTTGAGCATCCTGTACGAAGTGCACATAGCTTCCAAGCTACATCTAAGGAAAAAAGCTCTTCCCCCTCAAGATGGCAAATGGTGATTCATTGCAGAATCACATCAACCAATTCAAGAACCTGCTACACAAATGGCCGTTGTCGGAGCAGTCATAGATGATCAAGACACAGTAATAACACTACTTTCAAGCTTGCCAATATCATATGATAACTTGGTAATGATGATCACCACCCACCCAGAATTAACTCTATCGTGTGTCATTATGATGTTGCTATACGAAGAGACAAAGAGAAACGAATCGTTCAGTTTCTCTATTGTCGACTCTCACACCTTATACACCAGACAAGAATTTGAGCAAGCAGAAGAACAGAGGCTCAAAGCCATAGAAGCTGAATCAGAAGCCGACACTAAGTTGTCAAGAGCAGTCAAAGGCGTCCATAAAAAAAAACTGTTCTGCAGATACTGCAAACAGACCAACCACGAGATTCAAAATTGCCATATCCTACAAACCAAGAACAACAAAAAAGGGCAATCAAGCTAAAAAAATCATTTTAGTCGAATCAAGAAGCAGATCACGATGCATTCATGACAAGCCATCAAGAAGAATCGGATGACAGCTCCTGGTTTCTTGATTTTGGATCCACACAGCATATGGCCAGCCATATCAGCTATTTCGAGTCCTATACCTTACAGTACCAAAAGTTATGTTAACTTGGGCAACAATAGCACACAAGCTATCAAAGGTGAAAGTATAGTAAGATTTAGCATTGCAAATAATCATTCCAAACTACTTTCAAGTGTTCTTCATGTACCAAATCTTTCTACAAATCTGCTCTCTTTAGGTAGAATTATAAATTTAGAACACAAAGTAAAATTTGAATCAGATCAATGCAAAGTAGTCGATAGGACAGGCAAGATCCTCCAACCTTCCTCTACAGAAGCAAAAAACATAGCTGCTTCTCAAGCCATTAAAGAGACAATTTGGTTGAAAAATTTACTGTTAGATATCAATCTGAATCAGTGTACTCCTACAATTACGTTTTATGAGAATCAGAGTGCCATTGTCTTATCGGCCAATCCTAGATTTCACTCTAGGAGTAAACACATTGAGATTCGATATCACTTTGTAAGGAATAACATTTTCGACAGAGAGGTATACTTAGCGTACTGTCGGACGCAAAACATGATTGCAGATGTGTTTACCAAGGCTTTGAGCATTGATGCACACAAGAAATTTTGTGCATTGCTTAGTCTAAAGATCAAGGCATTCATGGATCCAGATTAAGGGGGGGTGTTGGATTTATTTCCTCTACTCTCCTAAATCTCATGTTAATCTAGTTCTGTTCATATTGCTGCAATTTTACACGCATTGTCGCATAGTTTGCAAAAATGATCTATTATCGAAGACAAGCAAGAGAGTGGAATCGTGACTTGTCGAAGTTACCCGACTTGTCAGAGTTGGCCGACTTATCGAGGAAACCCGACTTGTCCGACTTAGCAAGGAGTCCAACTTATTGACTCAATCAACTATCATCGAAGGCCATCCTAACTCCATTTGTGAAATTTCAGAGAAATAAAGACCAAGAATGGATCTAGATCAAATCCTCGAGAGGTGTTGGAAGCTAGATTACTTGATCTATTAATCAACCAATGATTAGATCTCAAATTAGATTAATCCCATCAAAAATCTATCAAGAACAACAAGAAAATGATTAAACTTGAGACCTATTGACTTCACACGTGTGAAGAATAGTACTCGTACAGCCTCCTAGTAGAGAGTGAAGTACACAAGTGTTAGATAGCAATAGAACCATAAAATCATAACACAAGTATGGAAATACTCAAGAAATGCCTCCAAAACCAAGATATTGCTTCATTGATTGTTATGGCCAAATATGGTTCTATATGTACGCATGTGAGAACTCGAGATGTTGCTGACTTGGCTGATTTGGCACGTGTGGGAGAGCCTAGTCATCAGTGGATCCTCCAACCATATTCATTTTTGCACATGGCCAATGGTTTCTTAACTTCTAGTCCACCTCCTGGATTTGGGGCTATTTTCCTAACTTATAGGGACTTGCAAAAATATCTTCTACAAGTGGAAACTAGCATGCTATTGATGTGTCCACACATGTGACCTGTACTACACATGTGGAAAGCCACTCCTAGCTTTATGTTGTAGCATTTTCTACCACTAGAATGGTGCCAAGTGGCATAATACTACTAAACTAGTTTTTGGCCAATCTACCCACTAGTTTCCATATCAAATGAGATGTACAACCTATATGATCTATCTAAATGGCTTAGGAATAGATTTCACACATGAGAACAGGCTCCACACATGTGTAATGATGATAGGTACTAGTCATTATGGTATTTACAAGATTTGATCAAGTTAGCTTTTGCCAATTTTAGCACTCCTCATCAAAACTAACTTGATAAAAGCATGATGATCTTGAGCTTGACTCCATGGGCTGAATTGGCGTTCAAAGATGGTTCAAAGGTGTGAAGATCAGCCAATGAGCTTGATGTTGATCTGAGATCACCTTATCCATGATAGTGCCTCTTTGATGAACTTGAGAGCTTTGCACCACTTGAGCAACTTTTCCATTGATTTGTTCCATCTTTGAAGCATATGGTTGATCCAAAATCTCCTCTTCCTTGAAAATAGCTACAACTCCATGAGAAAATAAATATTCCTTCTTGTTCATAAGGATTACAAAGATCCAACATCATGTTATCAAGATCTCAAGAATTAGGCTCATCAATTTTGGCAAGACTATGCATGCTATAATAACAAAGAGTTTGTATCATATCTTCATGCCTGATTGCCATGCTAATCTCAGATTCATTGAGGCTAAATAATTCATTATGGAGATAAGTGTCCTTATAGGATGATTCATATACTTTTATAAAGAGTTTACAATTTGCCTCAATACATGAAAAAAATTTCACACTATGAGTGAACAAATCACTCTTGCTCTTGCAAGACTCAAGAGCATACATTTGATGAAATAACCATTTGCTTTCTAATTGATCTAAAATCAATTTAAAACCATTTTAAGAGAGATATCATACTCAACTAGTATGGCTTTACTCCAAATTTGAGATGCAAAAGTCTCACTAAAGCAAATTGATTCCCAAATGACATAAGAGAAGCAAGCATGAGATGTATACCACTTGAAATGTGCCCCTCTTTCCCTTGAAATGTGAGCCACATGGGCTCAACATGTTTCTTGATATTCTTCTTGGAACCATAACTTGAGAAGGACTCTCCTCCTCAATCCTTGGCACACTTGTACCTTGAGATGACTCTTCAAGATCATCTTCTTGGTACTCCTCCTTGATGGAAATCCAAAACCTCCACATCTCATACACAACAACCATGACCATACAATGTGCACTTCCTATGATCATCAAGATTACTTATGCTAGAAACATAGGTCCAAAAATCATCACAACTTGGCATGATTTTTCTAATATTGAAATCAAAAAGTATTTCCATCTCAATAAGGCTAACTACTCGCTCATGGATATAAGTGTCCACTTTGGGCGGCTTCACTTATTCTCAAAAGTAGTTTACAACTTGCCTCTAAGATTGAAAATTTACAATTTTCAACATTATGAATGAACACATCATTCTTGATCTTATTGAGAAAATACACTATGAAGACATTTCCATTTCCTTGACTTCATATTCAATGTAAATTTACAAGAAAAACATGCTTTTCTATCTATTAAGGCATCACACTCAACTAGTATTGCCTTTAATCCACCTTTGAGATACAAAAATCTCTTCAAAGAAAAATAGTTCTTCATAAGGTGTCATGAGAGCATAAATGGAACTATTTTCATTTTGTGATTGATCCTCCTTAATTTTGCTTGGTTTCTCTTGGATCATAACAATAAATTTGAACTTATCTAAAATTCCAAGCAAAATGCTTTTCAAGGACATGAAATAAATCCAAGTGACATTTATCTTTGCATCTTGAATCAAACAATGCACTTCTAAATGAAAAACTTCTAAAGGTTTGAAATGGGTGGTTATTGACTTTTGAAGACAAATCTTGTAAGTCCTTGTGAGACTCCAAGCCTCATGCATCTTTCCACAAAGGAAACACCTCTCCTTGGATTTGTCCTTCTTGCCTTTGCATTTTGAGCTTGAAGCTCCATCCTTCACCTCGGCCCCCTTGCTTTGGTTTTTCTTGGATAGATTGGTCTTCTTTTTGTAGCATCTTGAGGCAAAACGTCCTCTCTTGCCACAAAGGTTGCATTTGGGATCCTTACTTGCCTCCAATAGGTTGTCACCTATTAATGTCATGATAAAATCTAGAATGATCTACACAAGATCCAAATCACAAATTTTGAATCACATCACTTTTCAACCTAGTCATTTGGAAACTAAACTTTGCTTTGTTCACTAAGACAAAAGCACTCTATAAAATCACAAAAATCAAATCCAAACTCCCTATTGGGCTCAACAAATACCAATGACTCTTTCTTTTGAGAGTTGGAATGGATTTGAAAAGATTTGACACCTGGATTTTCTTTTCTCTTGACTCTACCTCTTTAGAGTTGGAATGAAATTCAAATTTTTAATATTGTGATGCTTCTCTCTCAATAAGATATGTGCTTACAAAGAGCTAATGCCACTTAGCAAGATTTGATCACCATAAAGAAGACAATTTTTCCAACAAAGTCAAGAAATGAGTTACTAGTTCTTGCCCTCTACAAAGGAGGGATCTCTTGAAAATTCTGGATCAACCACAATACATATGCCTCACTCACCTCTATGACTTCATTCAAGCCAATAACACACTCACACACTTGAGTAGGGGTGAACAATGTGACTTGGATCTCAAATTTTTCTCCTAGAACTTGCCAACAATTTCTATCACCTTGTATAAGTAGATTTTGCCTATATGAGTGTTTGTGCTCTAGAAATTCACTAAGATTTCACTTGGAAGACTGATCCAAAGCATGAAAAATGGAATACAAGGTGCCTTTTTATTCTTAGGGAGGCCCTTGCCCCTTTGTTCCTATTGGCTACTTCAAGGAAGGGAGGATTGAAATCCTAACCCTTCAAAAGAAACACGTTACAATCTAGGGTGCACAAAGAAGCACACCACCTACCACCATCTTGACTTTGACTTCTAATTAGAACTTAACAAAACTTATTTAATTTAGACTTTGTGACTTTTTACATTATTTTATTTACATGGCCCAAGTCTAGTTTATTTAAAATAAAATATTTTACAAGTGCTCATTGGGTTATGGGCTTACGCACGTAGGATGCCACTGCCCTCGCAACTTATTTTCTATTTTCGACTAATTTATTTGTTTACAGAAAATACCCTCAACTCTCTCTCTCTCTCTCTCTCTCTCTCTCTCTCTCTCTTCCACCTTTATGAAAAAAAATTCTCTCCACAATTTAGGGTTTATGGCCAAATCACATTTATTTGGACTTCATAGATGGGTTTATTTCTTCGACGCAGGTTGGAGCCTCTTCCACGGAGTGTTAATAACTCTTCACACAGCCATGATAGAGCATCCGTCAATGGGTTTTCACAATCTTTCTTGTTGCATGTTTCCTCTTGAAAGACACTAGTCTTTAGAGAGTTTGATCACAAAATGTGGGTTGCAAGTTCAAATCTTTCATACACAAGATTGGACTGAAATTAGACATTCCCTTCACCATTCTCTGACCTTCATTAAGGTTGATGTTTAGCCGCATTCAGGCAGCCTTTTTTCACACACGGAAGCAATCAATGATCATTCATTCATAATTGTAGAAAAATGAACACACATCAGAAATGTGAATAAACTACTTGTTTATTAGGCTCACCACAACAATACATTACAATAATCCAGGCACTTTGAAAGCCTATTCATTATTCTCTTATTCAAGTTACATTGCAAGTATACATATGACATTATAAGGCCTTGGCATTACATCATTTCTAACTCTTACAAAAGGATGACCACAACACATTTCCGCCAGTAAGTCCTCCATCAAGGGCTCTGGATTTAGCAGTCATCATTGACAGTGACTCTTTTTCTTGGAGGCCGAGAATTATTGAGGCTTTGTAGACTTGCTTAGATATGTTTGTTTGATTTTGATGCTTTCGCATTATACGAATACAAGGATTTTATGCTACTTATAGTATTGGAGCCACGCCTATACTGGTCCTAGACATTGTTATATCAAGTTTTGGATCAGCTCAATGCTTGTTTGGTTGTAGCTTGTAATTTGTGGCAATCACGTGATAATGCCGAAATGTGATGATGTATTTACTTGTTGTCTAGCAGTTCCAAGTTATATAGATGATGTTCAACTACGCAGCTACTAAAATCTGTCCATAGATGTTATGCTGCAAAATTATACATTTGTGAGGTTTATACTTAAAGGTTTGCATGCATCTGTTGCAGAATATCGTTAGTAAGACAAATGTTTGCATTTCATCCATGAGAATTTTCAGTACTATAATTTGATTGCCAGTAGTGAACAGACCCACAAGATGTGTTCTGGACAACATTCCGACAGAGCGTTTGAACATGACGTTATATACACATTCCAGAATAATGTCTCAGAAGGTGATGTGACATACATTTATACCATCCATCCAAAATGTAGCCATAAACAAGCTACAATCTCTTGAAAGTTGAAATGTACCCGAACGGAACGCGTTCTGGAACGTGTTCCAAAACGCGTTCCCTTACGGAACGGAACCAAAAACAATTTCAAAAAAAATACGTACTTCTTTACAAAGGAAAAAAACCGCAATACTGTAATAGTGCCTAACATCGCTCTTCGCTCTTCCTGCCGTTTCTCTACCACGCTAACCTCTGATGCAAAGCGGAGTGATGGGACAAAAAGCTAGCTGGCTCGAAGGAATTCTAGAATGATCTGGCTTGAGAGTGGGTGCTTTTTTAACAAGGAAAAAATGGGTGATATTGACTTCAACCTATAAAAAAATACGCTGGAGATCGCTGGAGTCATCTACACGTTGGATAGACAGATGCGCTTGGATCATATCCAACTGCAGTGGCCACATTGATTCCAAGCGCATCTGTATCAAGAATAAGAAATAGAACGGACCTTATGAGGGTCGAGACGAACATTACCATTAGTAACAAAGAAGCCCAAAAACTCGATTTTTACAACAACAAAAGAACATTTAGAACGTTTAGCATACAGATGATGAGTAACTAACAAAACAAAAATAGAACGAACGTGCTGAACATGAAGAGAGAGAGTGGTGCTATAAATGAGGATATCGTCAAAATAAACAATGACACACTTTCCAAGCAGAGGACGAAAGATGTTATTCATGACATTCTGAAAAGTGGGCGGGCCATTGGTAACACCAAAAGGAAGGACACGAAACTCATACAAACCAAAGTGGGTACGGAAAGCTGTCTTGTGCTCATCAGGAGGATGCATACGAATATGGTGATAACCGGGTTTAGAAAAGATCTTGGCTTGGCCTAACTGGTCAAACAGGTCATCCATATGAGGGATAGGGTACTGATTACGGATAGTAAGTTTATTTAAAGCACGATAATCAATATATAGACGTTTAGTACCATCCTTCTTATCAACAAGTAAAACAAGAGCACCAAAATGACTGTGGCTAGGAACAATAAGGCCTTGACGTAATAAATCAGACACCTGACACTGGACTTCCTCGCGCTCAACAATAGACATACGAAAAGGAGGACGAGAAGGAGGTGATGCAGAGGAAACAAGGTCTATATGGTGGTTGACATCTCGTAAAGGTGGTAACTGAGTCGGCTCTCTAAAAACATGCTCAAATTCACGCAACAGTTCAGAAAATACATGTGGCAAAGGTGGTGCATCCGCAATAGGCTGAACAGAAAGAATAGCCGCACAGTGGGCCTTTGGGAGGCTCCGTATGAACTGCTTCCCGGAAATAAGCTGATAGTCTTGCCGAGAATCAATACCGAAAATTATATGCTGAGTACCATCATGAGAGAATGTCAATGTCTGCTGCTGGAGGTCTACTGTAACCGCACCAAGGGATGCAAACCAATCAGCACCGAGGATAAGATCGTACCGTGTAAGTGGAATAATATGAAAATCTGCCTGACCAAGGAAGTCTCCAATCCGATATGAAAGCTGCTGATACATCTGCGTGCTAGGAAAAGAGTGTGCGCTGGCAACCTCAACATGCAGGGGATGAGGCGTAGTGATTGGCATAGCACAAATGCGTGTAGTAATATGACTGCTGAGAAACGAGTGAGTGCTACCCGTGTCAACAAGGGCAATAAACTCACGACCAGTGATACGTACACGAAGACGGACATGGCGTGGACCCACTTACCGGCCCAAGTAGCATAAGCAAGCTGAGCATGGCATACAGCTAGATCAGGGGGATCAGGAACAGGCTCAGTGGGTGTGGCAAACTGATCAACAGGTGGGTCATCATCAAGAATATGAAGGCATATGGCAGAATCAGGACTATCATCAGGTGTGTCAACATCATGGAAATAGACGGCAGTAGCAGTGGCAGGCTGTCGGCAATCACGGGCGATATGATCAGGACTCTTACAATTGAAACATAAGCGCTTCTCACGGATCTCAGACATCTCAGGTTGTGAGTAGTGACGAACAAAAACAGGACGAGGAGAAAAAGGAGGACATGGTACAAAAGGAAGAGTGGACGAAGGTGAACTGACAGATGTGGAACTAGCAAAGGATGGAGAGGAAAAAATAGGACGTGTGAAAGGACGCGAAGGACGAGAAACAGAGGAAGAGAGGGGAGAGTACTTGTGCTGCAGTGCGATAGCAAGGGAGATGGCGTGAGAAAGAGTGAGTGGAAAAAAAGAAGAAACATCATACCTGAGTGCACCTCGTAGACCAACAACGTAGCGAGAGATGAGCTCCAATGTAGAAATATGTGGGAATAGATAGGAAAGCTCTGTAAACCGTGTCGTATAAGCAGCCAAGTCACCAGTGTGAGATAAACTGCGAAAGATGTCGCACTGTCGAATAAGCCACTGAGGATCAATCATCGCTAGGCGGAGTGTTGTCATAAACTCTGTCCAACTAGCAAGGCCAGGGTGTGAAGCCGTCTGGCGAAACATGTGCCACCAAGTAGCAGCACGGCCCTCCAAATGTAAAGCAGCCAAATGTATCCGCTGAATGTCAGTCTTAGGAAACATAAGGAAGTAGGTCTCAAGCTTAGAATACCAATTCTCGAGTTCATTCCCATCGAATGACCCATAGTACACAGTAAGTTGAACCTTATCCTTAAAGTCTCGTGGCAAAGGACCAAAAGATGAAGGAGTCTCGGGTGGTGGAAATGTACGTTGTGGGGGAACAGGTGGAGATAGTGGAGAAACACTGGACTGTAATGATAGTGTAGCAATCTGGGCAGAAAGAGCAGTGAACGTCTCTCGTAACTCCTGGCGTAAATCAGTGTGTACATCACTCATGGCTTCCCTAAGGTGATCTCGGAATTCATGCCGTACTTCGTCAAGGTAAGTGGAAGATGGTATGCGAGGCTCAGAAGATGTAGGAGAAGTATCCATGGTCAAGGAATGCAAAAAGTGAAGAGAGTGTAAGAAAAGCTTAATATCGGAGGGAGCGGACTTTTGTCGTCACCCCAAATACGCTTTAGGTACACAAGCGACACTAAAAGCAAGAAAGGAAATGACAAATGTCAAAAGAAAAGGTGTGGAAAGCAAGGAAAAACCAGCAAAGATACCTCTCGATAGAGCTCCAAGCGCGTGCGAAGAGCTGGCTGGAAAATGTGACCACAAGGAGAATGAAAGTGGGCGCTGGACAGCCTCCAATTAATGCTGAAAATATGGCTGGAAATCTATGGAAAACGTGATGAAATAAAGCGATGGACAGCCTCCAATCAAAACTGAAATATGGCTGAAACTCTGCTGGAACAATGGCTGAAAAATGTGATGAAGTGGGGCGCTGGACAGCCTCCAATCAATGCTGAAAAGATGGCTAGGAATCCTTTCCCTGAATCAAATGGAGGATTCCAAAAAAAAAGAGGGAAAAGGATTTGGAACTTGGGCGCTGGAAATAATCTGCCCAAAAAAAAACAAAATTCGGCCGCCAAATTTAGCGGAAGTACTTCCGCTAACTATCTGCTAAAGCTACGCCAAGGAAAATGCTCTGATGGGAGTTGGTCCTCCAAACTGTGCTGAATGTTGCTGAAGCAAAGAGATGAAAGCCCTCAGCAAAGAGAGAAAAATCAGCAAGGAAAATGGGCACCCAATCAAAAAATCAGATCTGAAATTCAGCAATCAGGAAAGTGCTCTGATACCAAGTTATGATCAAAATCTCAGGTGTTGAATCAATGAAGCATAAAAGACAGCAATAGACTAAAGCCCTACAAGCAATAGACAATTTCATGGCCTGTGCCTGTTGATGTTCATGATGTTTGTATGTTTCTTGGTCTTGCTATTCATCTTCGTAAACGAATTGCTCATTTTTCCACTCTTGCATCTCCTTTGCATGCTCTGTTGAAAAAAGAAACTTCGTTTGCTTGGACTCCCGCATGTCAGTCAGCTTTTGATACTTTGAAGGTTAAGCTTACCACTGCCCCTGTTTTATGTCTTCCAGATTTTTCCCAGCGTTTTGCTGTTGAGACTGATGCTAGTTCCACAGGATTAGGTGCTTTGTTACGTCAGTGTCAGTGTGTTATTGCATATGAATCCCGTTGTCTTCGTTCGTATGAGCAACGCTATTCCACTCATGAAAAAGAGTTGCTTGCTATCATTTTTGCTTTAAAGAAGTGGCGTCATTATCTGTATCGTGTTCTGTTTGATGTTTTTACTGATCACCAGTCACTTCGTTATTTGTATACACAAAAGGATCTTAGTGATCGTCAGTACTGTTGGCTTCAGTTTTTACAGTCCTTTCAATTTGATATTCATTATAAGCCTGGTAAAAGTAACGCTGCTGCTGATGCTTTGTCTCGTTTACCTGCTCTTACTTACAGTCTTGTTACATCTCCCCACTCTTGGTATGATGATCTTCCTCAAGCTTATGCCACATGTCCAGACTTTCGTGATGTTATGTCGTTTGCCTCTCTTCCTTCCTCTCACCCTCACCAGGTTTATTCCATTGTTAATCATCGTTTGTTTCACTATGGTTCGTTATGTATTCCCAGCACTCTCGACATACGTCCACAGCTCCTTCTTGATGCCCATTCCTCTCCTGTCGGTGGCCATTTTGGTTTTCAGAAGTCCTTGTTCTGTTTGAAAGAACATTTTTACTGACCTTCCATGAAGCGTGAGCTTTCCCACTTTATTCGTACTTGTGATTTCTACCTTCGTAACAAGTATTCCCGTGAAAAACTTGGCGGTCTCCTTCAAAGTTGGCCTATTCCTTCCCGCCAGTGGACTGATATATCTATGGACTTCATTTTAGGTCTTCCCCGTACTCAGCGTGGTCATGACTCTTGTTTGGTGGTAGTTGATAGGTTTTCTAAACAAGCTTATTTCATACCAGTCAGACGTACTATTACAGCAGAGCAGTGTGGTCGTTTATTTATTTCTGAGATTTTCCGCTTACATGGTCTCCCACGATCTATACTTACTGATCGGGATACCAAGTTTACATCAGGTTTTTGGACAGAGCTTATGCGTATCTTGGATGTTAGGATACTTATGGGCACTGCTTATCATTCTTCTGCGGATGGTCAGTCTGAGGTTATTAACCGGGTATTGGAGGATTATTTACGACATTATGTTTCTCATTCTGGTCGTGATTGGGATCAGCATTTATGTTTGGCTGAGTATAGTTATAACAGTTCTGTTAGTTCCAGCACAGGTGTTTCTCCTTTCCTGCTTGCTCATGGATACTCACTAGTTCTACCCGGTATACCTGCTCCTCCAGATGATGCACCTGTTACTATTTGATCTTATCTTTCGAGTGCTCGGAAGATTATAACTAGAGCTGCTACTCATTTATAGCATATTCAGCAGCGGTACAGGGCCATTGTTGATCGTCATCGGCGCCATGTTGAGTTTGCAGAGAGAGATACTGTTTTTCTCCGGTTACGCTTTGCTCGCCATCGTTTTGTATAAGGTCTTGCTTCTATGGGCTTTTTTAGATTCTTGAGCGCCTCAGTTCAGTTACATATCGTCTTGAGTTACCTGCTGCTACTCGGGCTTGTGATATCTTTCATGTCAGTTTATTACGTGCTGCTATTGAGGATGATGCTCCTCGAGATTCCTCATTTCCTACAGATCCAGAGCTTTTTCCATTCCTGCGATGAGGCTACTTGGGAGCCCATTGATGTTTCTTCTCATACCCCTATCCTGGCTGATCAGGCTCGATCACTTGCAGCTACCATTGCTTCTCGGGATGCTCCGGCTTCTCTTGATGTTCCTTTCTCAGATGGGATATCTTGATGCAGTATTTTTCTCTGGCACTGGTTCTTATCTTATTTTGCCTACATTGGGGACAATGTTCTTTATAGCCAGGGAGAGTTACGGACTACAAGATACAGGCCTACTGGGCTACTCTACATATATTCTGCAGGCCTCTTTAACTGTTGGTTATGTATATTTCTGGTTACGCATTTTATATTAGTCATGTACAGGCCCCATAACCTTTTTATATGTTTATGACCCGCACTGGGTCCTTTTTTATGACATTGACTGGCCTTGGGCCCTTATTATATGGTTATATGTGGAGTGGGGGCCCGTAGGAGGGCGCACTATTTTCTCTCCACATTTTGCCTCCCTTTACTTTTGAATTCCTATTTTAGGGTTCATTGGTAGGGTATTTATAGGGGCATTTGTACACTCATTTTTCAGATTATTGATTGGTATTGCTTGGGCTCTTCGTGGGAGAACCTATTGTGTTGTCTATTGCTTGTAGGGCTTTAGTCTATTGCTGTCTTTTATGCTTCATTGATTCAACACCTGGGATTTTGATCATAACTTGCATACTCAATGTCAGAACACAGATGCGCTTGGAATCAATGTCAGTATACAAATGTGCTTGGAATCAGTGTGGCCACTGCAGTTGGATCTCATTAACTGAAATTGTTGGAGCATTCCAGGAATTGTTTTTTTTGTATTAAAAAAAACGTTCCGACCCAGTACGTTCCATACAGCGCGTTCCGACCCAAAAGGGTCGGAATGGGTTTCTAAGATCTGGACATATGTACTAAGTTGGGTGACCTCCCGGGGAAGTTGGGGTGTCATACCCTCTCATGAAAGCATAAATATTAAGCCGATCCAAACTATATAGAATGATAACCAGGAAATACCCGGAACGGTGAGGGCATAGGATAGTTGTGAGTGATATTTTCACAGGACAAAGCCTCATTAACATGAGGCCCAGTTTACAAAATATCCTCGAATAGCTACTTGATAGTCTTGACCCTTTTCTTGGTCCATTGTAAGAGTATTGTGGAAGGTACCAATCACTTCTTACTACTTAGACATTGCCACACTGCATAAAATTTGCACAGCTTCAGCAGTTTTATAAACATTAGTAGCATAAAGGATAAACTGGTTTTCAATATTTTGTACATCAGGATCTCAAGCTTCTGATAACTAGCTAGCCATATCTCCAACTCTTTATCTTCAATAACAATATATGATGCGTTTTTTAGTGCAGCTTTAATTATTGATGAGCTTCTATGTGATATTAAGATCCATAATATTTTTTACTTTGACATCTGCGCTTAAACAGTAGCATATCTTTGTACATGGCTTTGATCAGCTTGAGCAGACAAAGTCTTGTAAGTAAGAACTTCAACGGTGGAATTTTGTAGTTTGTGAGATGATTCTCCATCCCAAAATGACGCAATGCCTGAAATGAAGGCCAAATACAAATAATTAACGTCCGCAGTTGTCTCACCAAAGAGCAACTTGCAATAGAAATAGTGGTTGTACACTTGCGAAAACATCAGGTCATAAGCCAAGAAGTTTGAATGTTTAAAACCCAATTGTGCAGAAGAATTGAGGGAAAAACTTCTACTCACCCAGAATTTATAACCCTGCTGCAAAATTTTCATGGTAGGAAGAACATTGATCTACAAGGAGTTCATCTCTAGTATGTAGGTGCGACGCTTTGCTAAGATGCTCACTGCAGTTCTAAGAGGTTCTTCAAAGGCGCTGGCCACAAAACCAGAACTTTCTTTGCAGACAGATTCATCACTGGGCTTAATCACCACAAGAGTTGCCCCTTTCATAGATGTTCCCCCTGGAAGCTCAAGATAAGGGGCATAACAGAGCTTCATGCTCAAAGCAGATATTTGTGTTCGATTTGAAGATGCTGAAGGTTCTATAGGCTTGTCTCTGAAATCTTGCAGTTGTTCTTTGCTCATGCATAGTGTTCCTTGGCCAGCTGCATCAGTGAGAACAATGCTTTCAAGAGTAGGATGATCTAATATTATCTTCTGGAGAAGATAGTGCCTAGCAGAGGCTGCAATAAGAGAAGTTATAGTCCAGACCACTCGCAGCTTCAACCTACCATCGGTGTAAAACGATTCTGGTATACTTGCATTCTCATCATCAAAAAATAGAGATTCTGTTTCCTCAGATCTTAGAGCTTGGGCATTTCCTTCAGCTCTTACAGCTTGTGGATTTTGCTCGGCTCCCTGCTGCATTGACCTTAATCTCCCATTCACCTTGTTGTCTGCCTTAGGTTCATCACTGTTAGCAAAGGACGAAGCTCCCAGTATCACACAACTTTCTAAAGTGCTGCCAAACTCGGCCTTCCATTTCAAAAGAGCTCCATCATCAAAACCAAGCTCTCCCCCAGGTAATTCGATTCTCAAATGCTGTAACTCCTTAAAATGCTTCAGAACTTCACTCGGTGAGGTATCTGGCAGCTTTACAGGCATCGCCTTCTTGTAACTCAGCCTTCCATGCAGTGCTTGGAAAGGCTTCATGAAGAATGCAAACAAAAACCTCAAAGAATTGCTCAAGATTCCTTTGCCTTTCACATCAAATCTGCTTTCATCCCCACTTATTATACAGTCTACTCTCACCAAAGCATTGTCAACTTTGGGAGCTAAATCAAAAAACCTTTTTGAAACAGCAAAGCACCTTCCAAGAGCCTTGACATCTGCTAACTTATTGAAAATCAGTAACAACAGAGGATCTGGGATGCAGTCAAAAGAATCACGTGCAGCTACTGTCACTGCAGGTGCTACTTTTCCACAGCCTTTGATCATCTGCAGCATAGGCCTATCTCGATCAGGATTCATCTTTCCGTTCCCTGAATTCTCTTTTGAAAAACTGTGAATTGTACAGAATGACTGAGCTTCCTTGTATTTCTCAAATATTAGGTACGCTATCTAACACTTTGAGCCCTGCCATTTGACACGAAACTATAAATTACTGAGCTTTAAGTCTTGATCCTCAAGCCCATCATAGCACTATACTATGGAACCAGATAATGCTCATAACTTTCTTCTGAATGCATAATAAAAACTCAGAACGCTTTCCTATCCAGTGAATTTGCTTTCCTTTCCTAGCAAAGCTACCAACAACCAAAGAATCATCCACCACCCGATAATCCCTAAGAACAAATTTATCTGCAAAATGCAGAACAGAAAATCCTCAAACACAAGAAAGAGATATTCTACAGAATTTTACTGTTATAGATCATCACCTTAGATGTCCTTATCCTAAGTCGCCAGGGAAAAAAGCTTCCCAGGACCAAGAAGATTGACATGATACAATATTTGCTTCTATCTGCAAGAAGTCCATTCCATATTTTGGCAAATATAAGAAAAAGCGAAACCCTTACCTGCACGTCCTGCTCAGAGATGCCGATTTCCTCTTACCAAAAGCTAAAGCAAAAGGGAAAAGAATCAACCCAGAACGAAAGGGTCCCATTTCCACCTTTTCTTTGCATTTTCGGCTTCCACCTTTTCCTCGATCGCCTCCTCGAACAAAATCCATCGCCATCGCCATCGCATCATCGGACGATCCATCCATCGTCACAAAACAATCCCCACAAATCAATTCCATTATTTGTCGAAGGTTCGAAACCCGCCCCCACCCCCCCCCCCTCCTTTTCGCCTTTTGGCCATTTCGTGGGGCAGGTTGACTCCTAGGACCCTTGCACCTTCCAATCTTCCTTTTTGCCTTTGGGTGGGGCAAGTTGACTCCTCCCTTGCACCTTCCACTCTTCCTTTCCACCCCCCTTACTTTTATCACGACAATGGATTCTACTTTTCAGTTTCCTTCTAATTAGAGCGTTTTGTCTGGCACTATGGATTGTTACAATTCACTTTTTTTGGGTCCCTTGGTCACTTTCACACATAGGAGAAGCTAACCCTACCCTACCCTACCCTACCTGAAACTCGAAGTCCCAGGAGGATCAACAAATGCCATGCTCTTGCTAAACTTGAGCTCTCATGAGAGGTCGAACAAGAGTGCTCAGCATCTTCACGTTTTAAGAACCTCGGTGTTGTTTCTACTGACAATAGCTTTTTTTTGAACTGTGCTCTAGATATAGCAGGAGGAGGAAGGAATGTGATAATAATAGGTGAGAGCACTCCACATTTTAAGAACCTCGGTGTTGTTTCTACCGACAATGGCTTTTTTCTGAACTGTGCTCTAGATATAGCAGGAGGAGGAAGGAATGTGATAATAATAGGTGAGAGCAAAGGAGGGAAGAGGAAACGCAATGGTGCTTGACCTAGAGCATTTGAAAGGGAGGGAAAGAATGGCCTCGAATGATGATGGGGGGAAGTGCAATAAAGGGCAACGCTTATCCACCCCGCAACATCTAAGACCATCCTTAAATTGGGCAATCAATTCATCTTCTATCTTTTCTTTGAGAAAGCCCAGCCTCATATATTAAAAGCACTATGGGGCTTTGCCAAGCACTATATATAGGTCACACATTCACTTTCCATGCAAGAATGATTGCAATCAAGAAGGAGATCCATGTTTGAGAGCACATCGATCGGCCTTTAAGAGCAACGTGGAGCTCCAAAGTTGAAACTTTCTTCAAGCTCAATATCTCTCTCTGATCCAATGTTGTGCTCATCTTCATTTGATGATATAATCTTACCAACTTGATAACACTGAAATAAGTATGATTTCTCTTGCCAAGCTTTGGCTAAAATGCAAAAGATTTCATAGCCTTTTCATAACAAATTTGCTATATCATACATCACACAATACAAATTAAGATGCCATCTTGGAAACCTTAAAGATTGAATTAGTAATTCCACTCCAATATTTTGTATCTAATTTACTTTACTGACAATTGTTTCACCATTTAGACGGTTTTCCACTACTAGTACATGTTACTTCTAATTCATGGGCCTTGGCATTGTGCGAGTAAATCATTTGCAAGTTTCTTTCTTGCCATGATTCTGATGACAAACCAAAAAATTCGGATGGAGTTCAGATATGATTGTTGGTCACTGCCAGCTGTATCATTCCTATAGTCCTCTTCAATGTAGACAGACACTGTTGTCCTACGTTAACAGGTCAATGCAGCATTCAACAAGTTCAAACCAAGGTGCGGAATTAAATGAACAAGTGAATCAGACAAACGAATAACAACAAACTAATTTGCATTCAAGATCAGACATGATAAGAGTGATATGTGCGCAACGACTACAAAATCATACAGTTCTCCCACGAGTAATGTCTCGCTTACTAGCGGACTTGTGGATCTACGAATCCTATGCATAAATTGTCTCGCACGCAGGCGAACTCGTATTTTGTATTTTCGTCTTCTTGCTTACTAGCATTAGACTACTTCATGTGTGTATCAAGTATCAACCAGAAAGTATATAGTTGTGTAACTTCTAGATTAGAGTGATTAAACATCTACAACTAATCACGAATTACAAGAGTGGCAGATTAGCCACGACCTAGAGTGTACCTGTTAACGTCATGCTATCAGATCAGATATCTGTACTTTTGGGTACTTGCATGATCTTGCTGGTTCTTTTTGGAGCGTGAGGGCAGAAAAGGTGTCGCGACAATTTTTCGTGTCGCTTCGTGTCTTTTGACTTTCGCGTCGTCTGACTTTCTCTCCTGTACCGCGAAAAATTCTCTTTTGCGAATTTTTCTCGTTCGTGTCTTTTCGTCAAGGTGTTCGCGAACATTTCTGCTTCGTGTCTTTTGACTTTCGCGTTCGAGAACATTTTCGTCAGGCAGAGGGCTGAAAGCTAGCAAAGCTTTGGTAATAGAAACGTTTTGTTTCTTCAGCTCCCTCTCAAAGCATGATAGCTTGACGACTCCAAGATTGCTCCTCTGTCTCTCAAAAAGTCCTTTGTCTAAGGCTTTTGTGAAAAAGTCAACAACCATGGCTTTCATTCCGACGAAGGTGGTCTGCAGCATCTTTCATTGGAGAGTTGGCCGGTGATTGAAATTTTGGTGACATGGCATTGCCACTCATCCATTACCATGGGCATTGCCACATGATTGCCTCATAAACTACCATGCATGTGCGCATATAGTACATTTATAGTTGAGATGGCCAATAAGATATAAGTAGGAAAATTTACACAAATGTATATGGAATAATATACAATATCATAGGTATATGTGAGATCTAGACTTAAATCATCACTTTATGCTTTATTAACATACAATGATGACTCAGAAAAATCGTCATTTATGTTGGCTTTTCAAAAGTCGTCACTTATGCCAATATGACAATCTTTTGAAATGCATGTTGATGTCTACAAACATATCGATGAATCGAACAATATTTAACACTGATAGGTGTAATATTGGGTCCTATTATTAAGGTAAGGTAAGTGAATCTTCATGAACATGGATGGATTAATATATTATATCATAGATATATGTGACATATAGGCTTAAACCATCATTTTAAGCTTGATTGACATATATGACAACCTAGAAAATTTGTCATTTATGTTGGTTTAGACAACAGCTTTTCAACAAATGCCAAAATGACAATTTTTTGAAGTTTTACGGCTTAATTTGTCGATAAGTGAGTGGATAAAAGTTGTTGTTTATACTTCTATCAATTTTAAGCAATAATTCAGGTATCACGTAGCAGCTCTCTCAATCTTTCAAGCTTGAACACTCTTGAGCATTCTTTAGAATTCTTTTAGAGTTTTGCTATTAGCACATACTGCTTATCAGCGAAAGTGCAAATCAGACAGAATTTTTAGAGATAGCTTAGAGTACACGGTCTCTATCCACAAGTGTCTTGCGCTCATCATTTTTGCTGAATCAATCTTTCTTTTATTGTGTTCAATATTATGTCAAAATCTCTATGATCTCATATTGCTTTTGTCTAATATTTCAATTCTTCATTGCTTGGCTACGTAATCACTTTAGCTCTGATGATTTCAAAGTTAGTTGCTAAAAGATACGTGACTCTTGTCATTATGTTTTGTTCAATATTGATAGGCGTAGTCATGCATTAGGAAAGCAGGTTCATTTCGCTGTGCTCAATAAGTTGTTTACTGCCTTCGACTTGTCGTCATTGCATTATCACCTCTTTCCAACATGGTATCAGAGCATGTTATTTAATATGCTATTACCTTTATGATATCAGAGCGATATGTTATATCAGACCTCTAATACTTGTGATATCTTTCACGATATCAAATCGATACAGGGGACTCAACTGACTAAGAAAGATAAGAAGATTGTGAAACAATTCACCATTCGAGATGGATCTGGTATCAAATTTCAGTATCAAATAGTTGATTTCTAATTGTAGCGCAACACGATATCCATCTCTTAATGTCATTGATATATTGACAGACTAAAGTTCCAGATGGATTCTCACAGTAAAGTCGGTCTTATCGTATACAACCTGAATGGATCCAATTACTACTTGTGGAAATTTAGGATGAAGACCCTGCTAATCACCAATGAGTTGTGGGATGTTGTCACAGGTACAGAAGTAAATCTTGAAGATGACACAACCGACTCAAAGTGGAAATCGAAGGATGTAAAGCTTTCACGCTTATTATTCTCAATATATCAGACACTCAGATTGGCCACATATCTTAAGCTCAAACTTTGAAAGGGCTATGGGACATCCTGAGCTCACTATATGATGTGAAGGACGTAACTTCTAAGTTACGTCTATGAAGAAAATTCTTCACTCTCAAAATTCAAATGGTGATTCAATTCAGAATAACGTTAACCAGTTTAAGAATCTCTTGCAACAGATGGCCGTTGTCAGATTAGTCATAGACAATCAAGGACCAATCATGAAATTGCTTTCAAGCTTTCCCTTGTTGGAGAAAGAGGGTGTTTTGTGTGTGAGAAACAAAAATAGCTCGAAAAAGAAAACGAACATGAAAAAGAAACGAACCAGAAATGAACTCGAACGGAAAGTGTTTGTGCTCGTTTTCTTTTTTGAGCTATTTTCGTTTCTCACACATGAAACACCCTCTTTCTCCAACATAGTATCAGAGCTATTTTTGTAGTCTGATAAGCTTCCACAGTACAAGACTCTACTAGACGATAGAGTAATTATTTGCTTGTTCCGTATTTCTGTACCAGATTTTCATACTTAAGTCATTGATAGTTTTTCCTATCACTTAGACTAATTCTTCCACATGGATTCCCAAGGGAAAGCCAGTCCCATCATAGACAAGCTTGATGGAGCCAATTACCATCTTTGTAAATTTAAGATGAAAACTGTACTAATGGCTAAAGAATTGTATGACGTTGTTACAGGTGCAGAAGAAAAACCTGAAGCAGACAACGCAACAATCGCCAGATGGAGGCTGAAGGATGGAAAAGCTTTCACGCTGATCATCCTCAACATTACGGATACTCAGATCAGCCATGTATCTGAGGCTCAGACATCGAAAGAAGTCTAGAACATCTTGACCACACTATACGAAGTGCGAGATATAGCTTCCAAGCTACATCTCAGGAAGAAATTTTACTCCCTCAAGATGACAAATGGTGATTCTCTACAGAATCACATTAATCAGTTCAAGAACCTGCTAAGGCAAATGGCCGCTGTCAGATCTGTCATAGATGATCAAGACGCAGAGGAGGAGGATATTTTTGTGCCTAGTGGTGGTGCTGCTCTCTATGGCTCTTCTAATGATGTTTGATTCTTCTTATGTTTTTTTGTCACAGCCAAAGCTCTCTACCTTTTCACCATAGGGCTTGGAGAAAAAGTTGAGCATTGGACAAAAAGGTGAGCACCATAGCCAGCATTCAAAAGTTTACTAGATTTTCTTTGATACATTTGTGTTTATTATTGTTTATGCTCTTTTGTCACAGCCAGAGCTCTTTACCTTCTCACCATAGCCAGGGCTTGAGCAAAAAGTTGAGCATTGGACACAAAGGTAAGCACCATAGCCAGCATTCAAAAGTTTACTTGTTTTGCTTTGTTACATTTGTGTTTATTGTTGTTTATGTTCTTTTCTCTCTCTCATTGACACTCTTTTGTTTTTTTTTTCATCAGAGTTAAAGCTTTTCAAAAGCTTGAGGTAAAGCTATTTAAAGCTTGTAAACCTTTTCAAAGAGAGCATAAGAAAGCTTCTCAAAGGGAGTAAAGCTATTTAAAAGGGTGTAAACCTTGGAGTAGGGCTTGGAGTAAAGTAAGTTTTTTGAAAACCTTGATGACTCTCTATCCTTTTATCTCTCTCATTGACACTCTTTTGTTTTCCTTTCATTAGAGTTAAAGAAGTTTGAGTAAAGCTTGCTCTCTCTCTCTCTCTCTCTCTCTCTCTCTCTCTCTCTCTCTCTCTCTCTCTCTCTCTCTCTCTCTCTCTCTCTCTCTCTCTCTCTCTCTCTCTCTCTCTCTCTCTCTCTCTCTCTCTCTCTCTCACATTGTTTTCTCACTTTTATCACAGTATCCTCAGTTTGGAGTAAAGATTCTTGGGGTAAAGCTTTTGAAACAAAGCTTTTGGAGACAAGGTGAGCATTGTTTACTGTGAATCTTGTTTCTTTGTTTTGTTGAAATATTGTTGTTTTGCTTTGTTAAAATCTTGTTGCTTTGTTGTGGGTATTTTCTTTCAATTGAAACTTTCTAAAATAATGTGAAGAGCATATGCTACAACTTGATAAAGATAAATGTTTTAAAATCATGAAAACAAGTAAGACAGTTGAAAAGGTCTTTAGTGTTTAGAGTTTATATTAAAGGATTTATAGAAAGGGTATACATGAGGACATGATATAAAGAGATTTAGTGTAAAAGATTTAAATTAAAGATTTAGAAACAGTGGATCAAAGGTAAGAATTATCAGAGAGAAATTGAATAAAAAGGGATAAAGTTTATGTTTAGGTTTGTGTTTACAGTTAATTTTATGTTTTATGCTTATCATTGTTATCTTAATCGTAGTTCATTTTTAATATGCAGATGTCTGACTCTCCATTTCTTGGGTCCGGTCTTTTTCTGTCTCATAAAGAGTGTATGAACTAGGCAGAGAGAACAAATGGATGTTGTTCTCCAACAATATAGGTGCATGTTAAACTTTCTAGTGACCTCACAGTAGGGTACTTCTCAAAGGCCCCCCCCACTAGTGCACATTCACCCGTACCATCATAGAGGCCCTCACCACATAGGTCCACTCCTCAGACCTCCACACCTCGTGTTGCTAGGTCAGCACCACGGAAGAGTCATTTAGGTGATTGTTTTTTTTGCTTGTGGAAGTGACGATGATTTCGAGGAGCCTAGATATAGAGATGACTCACCCGTGCGTGACGCACCACCACCTGATGACACCGCACCTAGTTACAACGCCCCACCTGCTAGAGTTGGTCCGATATTATACTATGACATTGATACATCAGGGGCTATAGTTGATATGAGAGAGCTCTGTCATGGGGCGTTTGATAGGAATATGTTTAGAGACTGGAGGACTATCCCTATCATTGAGAAGCGTCGGGTCGTAGATGATTTAAAGAGACAATTCCCTAATCCCCCTGAGCACACCTTCAACGATAAAGTAATGATAGATAGGATGCGCATGCTCATGTTGATGAAGACCAAGTTGGATCTACATTATCCAACAATTAGAGATGTGCCAAAGGTGCAAATCGAGGCTATTTGTCAAGCATTGCTGGTACTACTCTACTTTTATTTGAATCTTATATAAATCATGTGTGTGTGTGTGTGTGTGTGTGTGTGTGTGTGTGTGTGTGAGAGAGAGAGAGAGAGAGAGAGAGAGAGAGAGAGAGAGAGAGAGAGAGAGAGAGAGAGAGAGAGAGAGAGAGAGAGAGAGAGAGAGAGAGAGAGAGAGAGAGAGAGAGAGAGAGAGAGAGAGAGAGAGAGAGAGAGAGAGAGAGAGAGAGATAGTTTGATGAATTTTATTTCATATCACAAGCAAAATATGATTGCCAATTTTCATCTCTATACTTCAAGGACAAATTGTCGTCCAATTTTTGTTCATTGAGACTGAGACTCAAGAACGACATTGATAAAGCAGAGGTAGAAAATTTAACGCCAAAATGTCCTGAGTGGATGGAAAAGAAGAGATGGCAGCTTCTACGTTAATACTTAAAAAGTCAAACTTTCCAAGTTGTATTCCACTTTTTTGTTTTATCTATGTATTTTGAAACCAAAATTTGACTTGAATGCTTGGTCATCTCTAGTTAGTGCATGATTTATTTATCCTACTACTGACTTATTATTCATTTGCTTGATATGTGTACAATAATTTGCTTAGAAATTGAGTCAACAAAACAAGATCAACAGAGCAAAACAACAAAAGATGTCGAATGTTGGTCGAGCTGGATATGTGGGCATCAATATGAGACTGCTATGTGTGTATACAACAAAACTTGCATTTGTATACTCCGATATGCGAAACCTCTTTTTTCCTGATGTCATTTATTTTTGTCTATTGTTGAGTGCCAAATTTCAGGCACAAGAAAAAAATAGGGCTACCGAGATCTATGTGGATGCTCATACCAGTAAAGGTTTTGGCAAACTACAAGCAAGCGAGATGGATCCTGACCTGGCTGAGACTTTGAAGGTAACACCCAACATGAGATATATTTACATATATGTTTTGAATGGTTAAATGCATTTAATTCTATAAAATGTAATGATGAACATGTATATGATTTTGCATGTAAATTTGACTAGCTATGTTTTTTTTTGTGTAGAACAAAAATTTTAATATGCCAAGAACAAACCCCGATGAGAAAGTAATGAAGATTTTAGAAGAAAATAGTCAGAGACGAAAGAGAGCAAGAGGCCTAAGTGTCTATAGAAAAGAGATGTAGTATTCTTCCCAAGTAGATGAAATGAGGAAGGAGATAGAGAGACAAAGTGAAGAAATGGAAGAACTTCGAAAGACTGTATAGATGCAGATGAAAATGATGAAAAGTTTATCCCAATTTGGTTCGCTTTCTCATTTCTTCTCTCTCTCTCTCCATCTCTTTCTTTTGAAACTTGGTATGGTCCTAGCTATCTACATAAAGAGAGAGAGAGAGAGAGAGAGAGAGAGAGAGAGAGAGAGAGAGAGAGAGAGAGAGAGAGAGAGAGAGAGAGAGAGAGAGAGAGAGAGAGAGAGAGAGAGAGAGAGAGAGAGAGAGAGAGAGAGAGAGAGAGAGAGAGAGAGAGAGAGAGAGAGAGAGAGAGAATTAGATATATTCCTTATTTCAGTTTTGATCATGCAGTGTGTTGTTGTAGAGGAGAATCCAATGCTACAACAGTTGGGTTCAGCTCAACCGTTATCTACAGTTAAAGAGATTTAACCTCACTTCTTTCGAAGAGTCTAATTATTACACATGTACTTTGAGACACAAGACAATGCATGGGATGCCATACTCTAAATTGTGAAAGCCTTATAAAAAGTATGGACCTCATTAGAGAGATAGAGATAAGTTTTCTAACAATTTCATAATTTTTTTCGTATGTCATGTAGTGTGCTGCTATAGAGTAGGATCTGACGCCACGACAGTCATGTTTAGCTCAGCCGTTATCTGAGGTAAAGAACTTGCTATCGAGGTTTTTGCTGATTTAACTCTTTTGCCACTGTTGAATTTCTCATTATTTTCTAATGTTACTTGAATGTGACACAACAAGCTCAAGCAGAGTGGACGTTATGATGCTAGATCCTTTGTCCTCAGTGCAACCAAAATCTATGGTTGATGAGCCTTGACCCCATTGCTTCTAGAAGTGTACTTCTTTTTTATACTTCACATGTACATTTATATGATTCGTACGTGTATGTTTAAAGAGAATTGTATGTGTATTTTTTTTATGTTTCAGATGAAAGACCGTGTAGATGAAAATCAATGTGCTTCAAGCATCATGGTCGAAGAAAAAAAAAAATGTGACCACATCACATAGAAAACTCGAAAAGGTATCAAAAAGATCAAATATGCATTGTCAATCCACTATTTTACCAAAGAGCCAGAGAAAAAAAAAAAAAAAGATGATTTGACAAATCGGGAATCAATGGAAAAAAATTTTATTCATAAGAGCTGGACAAATATCAGTCACATTTTCATTCCCATTGTTGTCCAATATTTATCAAATTAACTATTTTAAAGCCATGTTTGTCTTCTTGATTCATGCTCTTACTACAATCAACCTTTACTTACACATGCTTTTGATACAGTAATCATTGGAGCTTGGTAACAATTGAGACGACTTCTTTCATAGCGGTCCACATGGATTCAAAACATGGACTGCATTTCACAATCAAAAAGTTTTGTTCTTTTATTTGTTTATTTTTTTTCTTTCATTTTTAACATTCTAAAATAAACAAATATATGTTCTTGATGGACATGTTGGTACATTATGTAAGGGTAAGTTTCGTTTACTTGAATTGCAGGCCAATAGAAAATGCACTATGGCACAGTGCTCATCCAGAGAATGAAAAACTGGCCAAGCTAACTTGGAAGCAACCTGAAGTAATTTTATTTTTTGTATTTTACAGAATGATCCTTTTATTTTGCATATAACTAAAAAGTTGTTCTTGTGCATTCTGTAGGTGCCGCAACAGAGAGACTGTAATAGTTGCGCTTAGTTCATGTTATATTTGTTCAACCTGATGGTCCAAAATATCGAAAGTTTTGATTCACAAGTAGCCCATGTAAGTTTATGCATTCGATAACTTAACCTTCACTTTATTGTTTTTTTGTTATGATTTGGGCTTGTGTGTCACTTATCCAACTATTGAATTTGAGGTTTGCTTTGTTTTTAGCTTAATCCGCAAATTTTCAATTACGCATACTACTTGTGAAATTGATTAGCGAAAAGTTGTCAACCAGAAAGGGCCTCTCTTCTAAGAGAAGTAGAGAGTCAACTTTATGCTCGAAGGTGGGCTCTTCTAAACAAATTTCTCTGGTAAGTGCAAAATTGTATAGTTGGCCATCTGTTGTTAAGTGTTATTGAATTTTAGGACTATGATATGGATTGAGAGAGAGAGTGAGTGAGAGAGAATGCTAAGCATGAGGAAATCGTTTGTGTTTGTTAAAATATGCTAGTTCTAAACGTTTTCAGAAGGAGATCATACCATCAAAGAGAGAGAGAGAGAACAAAAAAAATGCTAAACCAAAGAAGTTCGAGGTATATAATATCTCATAAATATGTTATTATTTGTTTTATGCATTCATTATTAGTAATATTGGGCTACAATGTCAAATATTTGAGGTTTTCTCGTAAGTATATGCAGAGAGTCAACATATTGAGCATTCGGAACAAAGTAGTTGGTACTGGGATTGTTTTGAGCAATAATCCCAAGCACCTTTGCCATGGGGAAGCATTGGGTGTAGGATTTTGGTGTGTTAAATTACAACATGTGGTTTGAGGGAATGCCCTATTATTAAGGCCGTGAAAAAAATTTAAAACTGTGGGGGACTCAAAAGATTCTGAAGTTATTTGGCCTTCGAAAGCTATACAGATCATCTCTGACAATGGTACACCCTTATCACTTTTTTGTTCTCAATACAAATTTGAGTAAGCTTATTTTTCTTGTTCAAATATAATTTTCCTTTCATGATGTAAATATTGGCTCGAGCTTTGCTCCTGAATGCAGAAATAAGATTTTGAAGAGTTTTGAAGTCTTCAGCTATCAATTTTTCTGGAAGTTGCAGCATAACAAGTGCAACATTTTATACGATTTTGATCATAACATTATTGAAGGCCTAAATTGCCTTTATAGTTTTTATTTTAAGAGATTGTATAAGACACTTGATATGATGTATTTTAACAGGAAATTTGAGATGCAATCGAGCCTTGTCTTCACCTTATTGTGTATGAGAAAATTTTCTCTCTTTTGGTCCATTGATTGGATGGTTTGTTGCTTTAATTTTGGACTGAAATCCTTTAATCGTAATAATTATAAGTGATCAATATGTGTAGGCTATCTAAGAGTTGGAGCACCTAGAATTCATGGAGAAGGTAGTTCTTTTGCTGTCAAGAGATTTCTAGGTAGTTGACTACTATCTTTGTAGTTGCTTGGAATGGCTTTTCTATTAAAGCATCTAGGATGATGTCATCATTGTGTGTGTGTGTGCGCACACACACACGCACACATCCATTTATGGTCGAAAAAGTACTGTACTTTCACATGGTATCAGAGCCAAGTACAAGGGCTTTAATCATTGATCAAATTTGATCCATTTTTAGCAAGTTTTGGTAATAAAAACTAGTCTTGTGAGGGCGAGGTAGAAGCTAAGTTTTGGTGAGGGGATTTGATTCCAAACTTGGTAGGGATCAAAATCCATACCGTTCAAACATGTGGGCACCTCTGAACCTACATTTAATGCATGGTATTCATTTGATCATTAAAAATTCAATTTGAGAGATCTTGATGTGATTATTGGTAAAAATTCTAGGATAAGCTATCAAGATTGAGTGCCATTGATTAGATTTGAATTTAATTCATGAAATCTAATTGATCTAGGCTGAAATCAAGTACTATTAAAGTCATTTACAAGTCTTGAAAATACATCAACAGGTTTGAGAGATTAAGTCATTTCTTTGTCCAGAAATAGCCAAGATTGGCAAGATTTGTTTGAAAGTAGATTTCACATCATCTTATCTTCATTCCAACTTTGTGAGGGAGTGATAGAACTGAGATTAGATGTCCATTTGTTGGATTAGAAATCTAATTTGAGTGAAACACTATGGAACCTTTGTGAGTTTCAAAGTCAATCAAATCCATTTCTTGTGTGTAGAATTCAATAGTAAAATGAGATCTATTGGTGCATACCTTCCAGGAGCTAGTGAAAGATTGAATTCTATTAATTATGCTATTTGGAATATTAGGATGGAGTCACTCATGGTGCTTCAAGACCTTTATGAGTTCTTGATTGAGGATGAAGATGAACTTCTAGGTGCGTAGGAGTTAGCTAGATACAAGAAGAGATCTAGGCTTGCACTTCACTGTGTGAAGTTGAATATAGGCAATAATTTGTTGAGAGAAGTCAAATGGATAGGCCACTAGCGTTTGAAAGCAAAGAATTCACTGGTCCTCAGTTGCGTTATACTATGCAGGAAAAGGAATTGTTTGTTGTAGTCCATGCACTTAAAACCTAGAGACACTACTTGTATGGTAGTAAGTTTGTAGTGTATACGGATGACCAGCCTCTTAAGTATTTTTGTAATCAACATGATCTTCGGGGGAGAAAAGCTCGATGGGCTGAATTGATGCAAAAATTCGATCATGAAATCTGTTACATAAGAGACAGCTCTAATCAAGTTGCAAATGCTCTTAGTCGGATCGTTGAACTGTACAAGTTGTCATTCTACGGATCTATATCTTTCGCTGAGAGGAAAATATGAATCAGATTCTCATTTTGTTCATATTTGGAACATTGTTCAGATTGGAAGAAATGTGGACAGTGTTGAGTCGGAAACACAGGGGACTCAACTAACTAAGAAAGATAAGAAGATTGTGGAACAGTTCACCATTCGAGATGAATTACTATTTTGGAATGAAAAAGTTTGCGTACCTGCTGGTGAAGATGAGTTCAAACGGAAGATTTTGTTTGAATGTCATGACATACCCTGTGCAGGACATCCCGGTATACAAGGACTCTGGACTTGGTTAAGAGGGAATTTTATTGGCCAAAGCTCAAGCCATATGTCGAGTCATATATTGTTATATGCAAGCCCTGTCAACTAGCAAAGGTTGAACGCCATAAGGCTGGTGGATTGTTGCATCCGTTAGATATCCCAGATAAGAAATGGGAAAGCATATCTATGGATTTTGTAGTTGGACTCCCAAAGACCCAACATCAAAATGATTCTATAGGGGTTGTAGTGGATCGGTTAACTAAGTTAGCTGCATTCATACCAGTCAAGTCAACTATAAAGGCTTCTGATTTAGCCCAGATCTTTGTTGAAAGATTATTTTGATTGTATGGTCTGCCAAGTGACATTGTTAGTGATAGAGATCCTAAGTCCACTGGTCACTTTTGGTCAGCAATATTCCATAAACTGGAAACTTCTTTGAATTTAAGTATCTTCTGATCATCTTTAATCAGATGGCCAGATAGAATGGACTAACCAAACTATGAAAGATATTTTTGGGGACATGTTTCTCACAGGCAATCTCATTGGGAAGATTATCTCCCACTAGTTGAGTTTGCATATAATAGTAGAAAACATTATGTTATAGGTTACAGTCCTTTTATGCTTATGTACGATTTTCAACCTAGATCTCCAGTAAATGTTGAGACGAAGTCTGTTAAGATCCAGAAGATTGTTGATTTTTTGCATGATATGCAAGAAATGTTGCAAGTGGCTAAGGATATTATCCGAAGTGCTCAGGATAGAACTAAACACTATACCGATCTTAAGAGATCTCCAAGAGATTTTAAAGTTGATGATTGGGTATATCTTAGGATTCCAAAAGATTCTAAGACATTACGTACAAGAAAGCATTATAAGTTATCTACGCATTATTGTGGACCTTTCAAGACTGTACGTAGAATTGGTTCTTTGGCGTATGAACTTGATCTTCAAGGAAAATCGACTGCACACCCAGTGTTTCATGTAAGTCGTTTGAAACTAAGTTTACATGATGGTGATACAGTTGGATCGGATGAGGATTTATCCCATTTGGAAGATTTGTCACTTAGTGTACCTTTGGAACCTGAGAAAGTGCTCAGAACCAGAGATAAACAATTGAGAAATCGTTCTATCTCTGAGTGCTTAATTTGGTGGAAGGGTCGTACTAAGGATGATGATTTGTGGGAGAGAGTTGATAGCATAAAGAAGAATTTTTCAAATTTTAGTTTCTAAGGATAGAAACAGTTTAAGGAGGAAGAATGTTATGTCCATGATCAGTACATAGGATACAATATACTCCTAGTCTTGGATACACGGTACTCCAGTGAAACAAGCTGTTAGTTATGCCACGTCATACTGGACGTGACTCGAAAGTAACTAATATCCTTGTGAGGCCCAGAACACACTAAATGGAGTTTAGACAAGGTATGAGACAGCGTATGCATGTGTAGAGTTATCAATAGCAATGTGTAACTAATATCCTTGTGAGGCCCAAAACACACTAAATGGAGTTTATTAGAATCGCTCCAACTGCAACATCACTTGTGTCTATTCTCACGACGTAAGGTAAATCTGGATTTGCAATTTGTAACACGGGAGCTGAAACAATCATTGTTTTAAGTTTCTCAAAACACTAATTCAATTCCTTGTTCCAAACAACAGACGAACTAGGTTGATTCCTCTTTTTCTTTTTATTAACAATTCCTTTTGTCAGATTATTAAGCGGTCCTGCTTACTTAGCATAATTCTCAATAAATCTCTTGAAGAAAAGTGTAAAACCTAAAAAAGACTTTACATGCCTCACAGTTTCCGGAATTGGCCACTCAATCACAATCTTGATTTTATTCTCGTCAATCTTGATCCCATTCACTGTGATCTTATGACCGAGATAAAGCAACTCTTGCTTAAAGAATTCACACTTGGACTCTTTAGCGTAGAGTAACTCCCAACAGAGTTTCATCAAGACGATTTTTAAGGGTTCTACATGTTCCACCAAGGATTTACTATAAACGAGAATGTCGTCTAAGAGTACAACCACAAACTTTCCCAAATATGGATGAAATAAATTGTTCAACATTTGCTGGAACATTGCTGGAGCATTCGTCAATCCAAATGGCAACACTAAAAATTCATACTGACCAAATCTAGAACAAAATCCTGTCTTTTGGACATCTTCTGATTTAGTTCTTATTTGATGATACCTTGTCCTGAGAATTATCTTGGTGAAATACCGTGCTCCACCCAAGCGATCTACAAGGTCATCCATCTGGGTAATGGATATTTATTCTTTATAGTCACTTTATTAAGCCCCTTGTAATCCACACAGATCCGGAAACCTCCATCTTTTTTCACTTTAAGAAGAACAGGAGCGCCCCATGGTGATTTACTAGGTTGTATATGTTCCATCCTCAGATAGTTTTCTATTTGATTTGAAATCTCTATCTCCTCTTTCTGAGAGAACCTATAAGGTTGTCTAGAGATAGGTTGACTTCCTGGAATTAACTCAATCTTGTGGTCTACTGACCTAGACGATGGTAAACCATGAGGTTATTCAGATGGAAAAACATCCCTAAATTCATTTATGATCTGTTCTTTCATTGCTTGTTCATGATATTTTTTTACTGAGTTAAGAATTGCTGAGAATTCGCAACCATTTAGATTCATTTCAGGAACATCCACAACTGGAATAACATAAATTGAAAAAATTTCATACTCAGAATAATCCAATGCTTCCATTTCATTAATTGTAGAAATATGATTCAACGGACGTACAAAATTACTGCCAAATAATGTAACTACCTTATCACCCTCCTTGAAAGTGAGAACATGCTTCTCAAAATCAATTAACAAAGAAGGGGATTTACTAAATAACCATTCGTAACCTAAGATTAAATCAGTACGAGCTAGGTCTAAAACATGAAAATAACTAATTCTGTGTGTCCTTGCATCAAAACTGGGAGCTTCGGGACTTTTACATTCCAAGTCTCCAACTCTGCTCCTGATGCTAGATAAACTTTATATCTATGATTGTTGGCTTCAGTTTTCAAGCTGAGTTTCTGCACAAGACAAGAATTAATAAAATTATGAGTTGAACCACTGTCCAATAAAATACTCACTTCTTGATCTTTAACTGTGCCAAGTAGACGGAAAAGTTCATTAGGCAAGAAAGAAGTAGTACTAAAAGAACATTCACACTCACAATCCATCCGGTTAATTTTCAAAGTCTTACCATTGCCTCCTGGGATTTCAATCATGTGAGCAGACACTTTCTTCCTTTCTAGACAAAATTTCATCATATGTCCAGGCTTCTTAAAGACAAAACATAAATTCTCTCTTTTAGCCTTTTCCCGGGACATAGATTTTTTGAATCTCTTTCTCTTCGGCTTTTTGGGTTCTGATGCTGCTTGATCTAATTCGTCAAAATATTTTGCTTGGTCTGGACCACGCTTCTTAATCTTCTTGGTTTTCAAAGTGGTTGGAATTTGCGCAGATTGCTTCCTGGATGCCACCACTGTGGAATCATATGCTTTCGCAATCCAAAACGCATCCTCGAGGCTTTGAAGCACATTTCGCCTGCATTCATTCTAATAGTCGGCTGACAAACCTAGGACAAACTACCATAATGCCAACTTCGCATCAAATGATGGAACTCTATTCCATAGGTCCATGAATTCCTGGATATAAGAGTCTAAACTCTTTGTACCCATCTTGCAGTTCACGAACTTTAGGTAGTAGTCCACATCATCAGCAACTATGAAAGCTTTTTTGAAAACTTTCGCAAACGCATCCCAAGTAGTTGGCTTCACCGGTAAATCTCGCCACCACGATGACGCTTTGCCGCATAAGAACAGCACGACACTTTCAATTTTCTTCTCATCAGAAACACCGTGCATATTGAAGTAACTACTCCACTGGGCCAGCCAGTCCTCGACGACCTCAGGTTTCTTCTCCTTCTTCTCGCCCGCATAAACCTCCGGTTGAAAACCGAGATTGGGTGAAGACATCAAATTGACTTGATTCAACAGAACCTCCATTTGCTGATCTCTCATCTGATTACGATTATTCATATCATTGAGTGCCGTACTCAACTGTTGACAAATCACCATATAAGATGGCGCACCTGGATTTGCAGCTTGATTTGAAGTTTCTTTGGCCATCTCGATATAGTTATTATCTGAATTACTCATAGTGAAGCACTGTTGACCAAAAATTGGCTGAGATTGACTCCAATATGGTCAAATCGCTATTTTTTTAGTCAATTTCATAGACATTACAAGAAACTGAAAAAAAATAAAAATTTTGAGTTTTCGCACTTTTAATTTTTTAAAATTTTTTTACGTTTTTTAAAAATTCATAAAAAAAACTCACAATCAGTTATTAAGCAATCGAAATCAAAAAATCGATTCACTGTTTGATTCTTAATTTTACTCTGTTAATGTCCCTCAGGCATGCAAGACATGCGACATTAAACTGATATTTCACTTTACGGAATTTTACGTAAAAATTCAGTTCTATGGAAATTGTCAGCTATAAAATCCAGTTTTGTATCTAACCGTCAGAGTACATGCGTTAAATGACGCAAGACAACTCTGGTGATTTTAGCATAAACAAGACTCAATATGGAGTGACATTTCAGCGATAATATTGAACATCACCCAACGACATTAATTCAATTTTAAATTTTGTGCTTCGTGGTGATTTAATTGCGTAGTGACGTTTAATCAATGCCTAGTGAATCTTGCCTAACGACATTAATTAAAATTTTGAATTAGTCAACGCCCAACAATGATATCAAGGTTTTGAGGTACGTGGCGACATTGATGTAGTTCACGTAGCACGACAATTAAATGTCACTAGAAGATGTTTAAATGCTAAAAAAATGTTGCTAAATTTGTTTTTTCTGTCATTGTTATGTCGCTATAGATGTCACAGAGTGATGGTCCACTAGCGACGTCTTTCCAAAGTATTTCTATTGCTAAAAGCCTCTTGAATTTCGTTATAGGTCTTTGTACTAGTGAATTGGAACACTTCCTTGACTGACAATGAGATCTCATTTTCTATATAGGAAACTCAAACCAGTACATGAATTTTATATCTACCAATTGTTGACAACCTGCAATTCGTATTTGTCAATATACAAAGCATTCTATGTTATCCAGTTTGCATACTTCCTAGTTATGTTTATTATTTTTTGCCTTACATAGCTTCAAGCTATTTGTCTTCAACCTTCTTAACTTACATACTCATCTAAATTCAAGCAACTCAAGGTTCTAGTTCACACATACATGATTTGTAGTCAAGAACTTTTGTCCAATTTGTTTCATGTTATGAATTTTCCAATCTAGTTACGTATTTATTGGTTTCCCAATGACAATTGCACCCACGTCAAAGCCATTGTCTTAATTTGATTACAAGCATTGATAGCTTCTCTCATATTGTCTTCAAGAGCCTAGTAATAACAACATAGCAAAAACCCACAACATTTTGGTATGTTGGATCCTTGACGGGTAGGGAAATTGTACCCACCCAGTGTGCTCACCCAATGTGCTACCCTACCCTTCTTGAAAGATTTATCGCAATAACAAATGATAACAATGAAAACCAAAACAGTTGACTACAAGAAATCAGTAAATTGTCATGTCATAATCTTGCATTTTGAGTAAGTGCATGCATAATCATAAAAAAAAAAGTATTTTGTGTGGAATTCAATAACTTTCCAACATGATGATGTTTACTATGTCTAACATGTTTTTTGCTTTAAGTTGCCTAAAGCATGCATGTCACACTATCATTATTCTTTCTTGGAAGTATCATAGACATTGCCAAACCTTGCTATGTGTTTAGGTGACTATCATTTGTTAGGACTCCCCTAGCAAGTCCCCAAACTTCCATTTGACTTTTGCACAAGCTTAATCCTTGAGCAATTCTAGCAGCCAGGTAGATAATTCAATAAGAGGAAATGGATCCTTCAAAATCTTTGCATTACGTGTTACATCAGTTTTGGGTAACAGTAAATCAAATCTGTAATGAACTTTTACACATGGGTCAAGGCTACTAGTGTTTGAGGAGCTTCATGGTATTTTATTGCAGGAAGAGCAAAGGTGTGTGTTTCTTAAATTAATTCAAAAGCAATCAGTTGATCAGGCATTAATAACCAAGGTCCAGCAGCGTCATAAATTCTAGGAGGAGCAAAAGACTACTCTTAGAGACAGCTTAATTGATGGCAAGAGTCATTCTCAGTAATAACTTTCAAAATACATCTCACCACCACTCCCCTACGTTGCATAAAAAGTGGTAATCCTTTAGATTTATGCATGCCCCAAAAACATCTGAAGGCCACCTTTTGATCTTCTATCAAAAGAATTATGGCTCGGGATGGAGGTGGAAAAGACATTTTTGATCTGCTCAAACACTCACAGATTGCATGATTGCCTGCAATTTTGTTGTCATCACAGGGTGCCTTGACACCGTGTTGATTCATTAAGATTGTGAGTCTTCAAAGGCTTTAGATTAAGCGCAGACTATGTGCTTGCTTCTTGAGGTGTGATGGAGCTATTTCTGCACATTGTGCCAGTGCAGATTAATCAGGGAATTCTCACTAATTGAAGAACTTTGTTTCAAAAATTTGATCTTCAGATTCGCTACCATGGATCAGCTTTGTTCACTTAAAAGTACCTACAGATTGCTTAGACATGATTTGTCGAGCTTTGCGAATGCAGATTGTTGTATTGTTTTATTTATGATTAAGTGCTGGATCTAGTCTTATACTCACTCTTCCAAGAGCTCGAGGAATGTACATTGCCATATTTCCTTCAGAGAAACTTGAACTCATTCTAAAACTGCATTCTAAACTACTCAATCTGAGTTTCCAACATGACTGTACAGACACTGAACCGGAGTGAGATGCTGACGAGGATTTATAAGTTTTGTAAGAGAAATTTCTTTTGCAAAACAGGAATGAGTCCTCTGATTTCAAGGCACTGAGCGGCAACAGATTTCAGCAAAACTTTCCCTGGGATAGGATAATTTTAGAAACATAGGCTAAAGAATGCATTGAGCGAGATCTTACAGTTATTTACTTCTTCCTGGATCAGACAATAGATCAATTTCAAACAGATTGATTAATACTTTTACTGATCAGTACTTCAATTAACAGGATAGGGATGCGAGAGAGCTTAACGTACGACTATCATGGTGAAGGAGGGGAAGGAGCATAAGGATCTGGCTTTCCAGGAGAGGGAGGTGTAGGTGGAACTTTAGCCTTGGGTGGAGACTTAGTTTCGGGTGGAGACTTAGCCTCGGGTGCATGAGGTGGATGGTAATATGGGATAGGACTCAAAGGCGAGTGTGGTGGAATCAAAGGGTGATGAGGGGATGGGGGAAATGGTGGTAGCTGGTGGTGAGCAGGAAGAGGTGGAGAGTGATGATAGGGTGGGAAAGGAGAAATTGGGGAGAAGGGTGGTACTAAATGGTGAAAAGGAGGAGGAGGAGCTTCAGGCCGTGGCGGAAATGAACGGTGAGGAGGGAGAGGAGGAACCGTAGGCTGTGGTGGAAATGCATGCTTAGGAGGAAGAGGAGGAACTGTGGGCAGCGGCGGAGAGGATTGATGTGGTGGGAGCGGTGGAAGTGGTGGGAGCGATTGATGGGGAGGGTGTGGAGAAATTAGAGGAGGAAACGGAGGTAGAGGCGGGAAGGCAGGGAGTGGGTGATGGGGTGGAAGAGGAGGAAGCTGAGGAACACCCCCAGACGGTGGAAACGGCGTGAAGGGGGGGAAAGAATGACCTGGAGGGAGTAGAGGCGGCAGGGGTGGAAATAGGGGAAGTGGGTGGTAAGGAGGAAGGGGTGGAAGAGGATGATATGCTGGTGGATGTGGAGGTATGATCGGAACTACGGGAGGATGAGGAGGAGGGAGACGGGGAGGGGGCGGATGAGGTGGGTGATGGGAGATGGAGTACGGTGAAGGTTGTGTGGGAGAAGGTGGTTGGCTTGAAGGAGGAGTTCGAGGTGGAGTTGGTGGTGGGGATGGAGGAGGGAGCCTGGACTGGGGTGGAGGAAAGGTGGCTGCAGATGGAGTAGGCGTGGGAGATGGTGGTGGGTTGGAGATTGGATCCGGGAACGGATGGCCTGGAAAGGGGTGATGCGGAGGAAGAGGGAAGAACGGCAATGGGGGAAAGGGAGGTAGCGGAGGTAGAACAAACGGTGGAAGACCAGGAAATGGAGGGGTGAAGGAAAAAGGCGGTGGGTTGAACAGCGGAGGCAGAGGAGGGAAATTAAAAGGAGGAAATGGAGGAAAAATGAGATGCTTATCATCAGCAACAGCATGGCTGCGCAAGCCACCAAGGCTTTTGGGTGACTTCTTCTTTTTCTTGCTAGAGCGATGATGCAAGCCGGAAATGCGCGTCCTTTGCAGAGATAGTATTCTTCTCTTGCAGGAAGCTGATGGCTTTTCAGGCCTGTAAGAGAGAGACCCCACATAATAGATCATCTCCTTGGCGGAGAAATCCGGAAGCAGAGATGAGAGTGAAGCGCCATCGATTCCAATGTTCAAATTTGTGGGTATACTGCAATGTGCATCAGGGCTCTGGAATAGCTTCACCCAGCATCCATCTGCTCCTTTATATTGATAATACTCGGTGTTCAGAGAAATCTTGAACTCTCCTTTCTTGTTGGTGACTGCGATAGTCTCCAAAGTCCTGGAGCCTGCTACAATATTGGTGCTATCTTTGCATCGGAGGATCACCTGAGCATCTGCATAATCAGCAAAGAAAATTTTATTAAATTATTCAGCAGTGTCTCTGACAAAAAATAAAATGTAGGTCGTAGTGAACATGGTAAAAGCTACTATCTGATACAGATCAAGTTGTCATCAGGATTGACTCCAAATAGGCCTGCTTTATTCTAATATGTGGGTGAGACGTGAGACCCACAATGCAGTTATTGAGGACTGAAGTGCAATCAAATAGACACATTTCCAAGCTTTTCCAGAGTACTCACGTCATAGCTTTTCCAGAGTGCTCACGACATCATTTATTGAAATAGCATTAACAAGTACCGAAGATATCAGGGATGCTGCAATTATACTGTTCTTTGATTAATTAAACAAAACGGATGCCAGTTTTTACGAATCTATAATTATAGGCCGTGACTCCAAGGCAGGTCTACCTGCATTTTGCAGAGAGTAATACTCTACCACTATGTTCACTCAGATGTATGCAGTGATAAATATCCAACGAATACAGGTCCACATTATTACAGTTTTTTTCATTATAGTCAGAAAGAAAAAAATGATCCTGATTAACTTTGAAGTTGTCTAGATTAATAAAATTTAGCCTTGCAAAAAAGAGAGCACGCTGGTTAGCATTTGAGCTTAAACGTGAGCATGAGCACATTGTGAATAACAGCATTGCTCAGGAAATGGATCCTTGAGATGAACAAGCTGACTTCCTGCAAGATCAGGCCCTACTCTTATTCATTTCACAGATAAGCTACTTGTCAATCGTGATGCAGTAATATTACGATCATAATTACACACTGATCTCGAGCCTTATCTTGTCATTTCTCAGAATATACTTCATCGAAGTCCCATGATGAAATATCACATTGACTGCTGATCATGCACACTTGGACGTAACTGCCTGCTAATAAAACACCAATACTGTTTTGGTAGACGAAGCATTAGCTGCTCATATAGTACCATTCATAGATTGTAAAATTGACAAGCCTCATGATATCTGAAGTGCTCTGTCCGGATCAATTAACAAATTAGCATACACCTGGGGTAGGGTGCATACACAAGTTAGCATACACCTGGTCTAAGTGCTCACAGACGAAATCTCTAAATTTTCCTTAGATTTGACTCAGAAAAAGCTTCAGTAAGGCGATAGGCAACTTAAAGCAACTACCACCGAGCCCAAAAGCTTAATTAAGGTGATCAGCTACCTTCCAAGAACTGAAGCAAATATCATACATGTCTACCACTTTTCAAAGCATCATCCAGAATTGACTATCACATATAATTGAACTGTGTTTAGATTGAATTAACGACTTTATTTCAAACGTATAAGTATGGATTCCGGAGGCACCAGCAAGAGGAGTCTTGAGCTGATCGCTTATGGCCAATGAATTCTGAAAACATTGTTCACAAAACACCCAGCCTTTAACATAAACTTTGCGGGTTGCTTGATCCACATTATTGTTTAGACTGCGTGCAGCAGCAAATAGCAGAGAATGCTTGCATAGCACAATGTACAAAACCCATACGATGACTGCGCACGGCTTAAGCTTCTTCATTTCCAATCTTGGCTCCTTCCAATTACCACTCTGGACTGCCCAATTAACAAAACGCGCTCTTACTGCCTACTATACCACCACCCATCGCTGTTCTAGTTACATTTATAAATGATGACTAGACTTCTCATTCAATCAGCCATACACTACTAAATAGCATCAGCGCTGACTCAGACGTTCCCTATCTCTCTGTGTTTAAGTTCTGAAGGAGGAAATGTACTTTGCATATGCAGCTTCTAGATTAAATAGCTCTCTCGCTCTTTCTCTCTCTCACCCACAAATGCACTCACACACTCAGAAAGATGCAATATGCATGTATTGTGATCGCCCATGTGACAATTGTAGCTGTCGCTGCACTTCTTTGGACATACGCTATCCGTCTTTGTCATATTTGTGGTACCATGTTGCCACATCCACTACATACATTCAACATTTGATATTGTAGCTCTTTCATTCTCAAGAATTGTCTTGGAATCCTTCTATTCTCTAGCCTTGAAGTTTTATCAAATTCTTACAATTTTCCTGCTTTTGAGAGTATGAAGTTAAGCTTTAGCTAAAACTATGAGCGTTTATAAGGCTACAATACAGCCCATTCAGAGAGCAACAACCTACTCCCCAAAGACCGACTTCTAGGTGTCAAGCTCACCTCCAAGCCTAGGGGAGTGATATCCATACACCATCTCTCCTTCATGAAATGTGAGCCATGGATATTGCTCATGTTGGGTCTGATGTTCACTGATTTAATGTACAAATGGACATTGTAGATGGTATAACTATGGGGATGTATGGACTAGACTCATGTACATGTGAATGGGATGATTTTTAATGTTATACTCTCCAATGTGGTTGGTGAGAAAGTTTATATCCTAGTCATAATCCATCATACTAATGCTTGTACTCTTCCTTGTAGATGTGGTGATGTTTGCAAGTTATACTTGCTTGTTGGATCAATTGCAACACCTACATCCAACCTAGTCGCAATGGATTGTTGATGTAGAAAGGCATTCATGATGACGTGGATAATCATGTATAGTTGCCAACTAGACCAAGGGGATCTTCCTAAGGATGACTTGTAGGTTTAGTGTGCTTCGAGGATTTCTTCGAGGATATTATTGATAGATGATGCATTCACATTCCAAGGTTTGATGGACACAAATCTTGATGGTACCAAAGGAGTTAAAATTGCAATGTTTAACTGTTTTCTTTTATGGTTCTCTCTCTAGACTACTAGAACTAGACTACTAGACTGATGGGCTACTACCTAATGAAAGCTCTAATCAGTATTTAGCTTGTAATTATTACTTTGCAAAATGTTGTTGCTTATGTGCTTGGGTGGAGAGTTGCTCCCACACTTTTTCTTCCTAAAATTTTGTTGATCTTTGGGAATTGCTAGTTTTGCAATTCAATTTGGTTTTCGCTACAATAAAGTAGAGGCTTTCCAATGTTATTTTGGAGCATTTTCTAAAGATATAACAAAAAAAAGGGCGCAAGGGTGGTAAATAATGTGAGGCTTCCATGCATTGACTGACACTGATATAAACCTCAAAATTATTCTTCATATGATTCCTGTAATTAGTGTCTTTTTTTATGATTATTCTGAGGCATATATTGGCACTGATAAAAAAATGTACACCTTGGAAAAAGCCCCGATGTACTTACAAAATTGATCTAATCAAATGTACTCATCATCACACATAATGTATTTTTGTGTCATGCCAACTAATCAAATAAATAAGCAGAGTGATTAACATAATTAGTAGCATATCAAGTTGCATACATCAATATTTTGTATCATTTATTCATCATTTCCTATTGCATCAATATCGACATCATTTTTTACAATGTGATCATGCGACAAGTCGGCCAAACTAAATGAGTCTATCTCTAACTCTATTCAGGTATTCCCTATGACTTCATTACTGATAAGTTGCTCTTCACTAGTTGATGGCGATGGTTATGATGAGATCAATGATTGACTAGAACATGTATCATGCATTAGAGGAGTTACAAACATTAAAAGGGATGTCTAAGCAATGCCACGTAGGAATAAAAAAGCTCTCTGGATTTTGGAAATTTCTGATGGACTTTCAGGTCCAGTTTAGCTTAACCTTACCAATAATGTGTAGTTAACAAGAGACCATTATGACGCTGCAACTGCGACTTGAAGAACGCTCATTAACTAGCTTTTCAAATTTGAGAATGAGATTGTGTTCCTTGTTTTAACTAGCAAGAGAAAAAACATAGAATCTCGGTACACCATGGAAGAAGAAGAGTATGTTATAACTTACATAGTTAGATGGATTTAGTTGATTTTTTTGATTTGTCAGTTAATATTTGTAGAGATGTCTAAGTTTCATCTACATATTGTCCTCCTCCCTACCGAGAACGCTCCAACAGTGAAAGGATCCACAATTTCTCCACTTGATATTATGGCTCACAAAAATCAACCAAAAAAGAAAACCTATGATTTGTGAAAATTCACACGTGTGGGAATGCCCTAATGTATGAAATTGATCTCCTAAGCTTAGCAATCATCTATTGATTGAAATCCAAGATCAATGACAGATTCTAAGGCAAAGAGACAAATGTACATGCATACATTCATAACCAGCATAGTTTCACATGTGTGGAAAGTGCTTCATGAAAAAACTAAGTCTCAACAAACTCCTCTCCTCGTGCAGAGAGAGAATAGACTTATTGGTCTCGGGTAGAGAGAGAGAGAGAGAGAGAGAGAGAGAGAGAGAGAGAGAGAGAGAGAGAGAGAGAGAGAGAGAGAGAGAGAGAGAGAGAGAGAGAGAGAGAGAGAGAGTAATTATACACACAAAAAATGATTGATCTCAAAATTTCAAAAACTCACACACATTTAGATAGGCTAAAGCAATTCTAAGAGCACCTCTCACCTTAGATCGAGGAGGTCTCTGATAGAAGGATGGAGGACGAGAGCCGAGCATGAGAGCCGAGAAATACTAGCTAGGACAACAACTGGAAATAATGTGAACCTCATGGTGAATCCCGAGTGATGGAATGACCATGTAGGAGCTAGTATGTATAGGCATTTGTAATAAATGTCATAGACCCCTCCTAAATAAAGTAGAGTGAGCCACCTTTTGATGGTGACCTCTAGTGGAGGAACTAATTCCACTGGTAATTTGCTAAATTGTGGAATTGCCATTTAGGCTCCACCTAGGCAACTCATTGGCTTATTTAAGAGCCCGCCTCTCTTGTGAGGGAGCTTTTACTTGTAATGTCATTCTCTTGTATTGAATAAAGAAGATCTTCCACGAGTTTTGGCATTCTTGGAGCTCCTTGTTCTTGATGGCTTTCTTGAGTGATTCCATTATGAGCATGCCCTTCCATCCCTTTGAGTGTGGTTGTGGAATTAGATTAATTTCTTGCTTTCTTTCATCATGCACTGTGGAGTAGAGTGGATTAGATCTCTTGTTTCTTGTTTCTAGAATAGGATCAAGCTTCAAGTAAACTACATAGGCTGAAGTTGTGGCATAGATCTTGCATATTCATCTACTCTTCAGTTCTTGACGTTCTTGAGAAGTTCAAGAATCAAGAGATGGGTATTTCTTGATTCTTGTACTTGTATGCTTGTTATTAGTTTCTTGTTTTCTTGTTTTTTTGTTTTTCATTTCTATTTGATGCTTTAGATTAATCTGAGGTTCAAGAACTGTTCCCAATCATTTGACAATAGGTAGAAGTAGAATCTGAATAGTTTTCAATTGAGTTGAGCATTATTGACTTGCATGTTTCTCGGATGTGAGTGCTTCGGGAGTGAACGAGACCTGAGAATCCATTAATAGGTTGGATATACTACAACGTGAATTAGACCTCTATGTCTGATTTGGGCAATGAACTAAGGAGATAACGATCAAAATGCCCAACAGCCTGGTAACTGGTAGAACAATCTATAACTAGAGAAAAGAAACAGATAAACACGTTTTACAGATTCTTAGTGACGGGGGGATGGTGATTTCAAAAATGCTCTATTTACTCAGAAGAATAAATCTTCTAAGAAGTCTAAGTTTAAGAGGGAGTCATATAAAAAGAATGAGTCTAAGACAAATGATCAACAATCTGGAAAACAATAGAAAAATTCTGGTGATAAGAAGATCTGCAACAGATGCAAAAGATCAGGTCATATAGAAGATAAGTGTTGGTTAAATCCAAAGATTGAATGCATTCATTGTTATAAAAGAGGTCATGCAGCAGTAGATTGGAATCCCAGAAACAAAAAGGAGCAGATGAGAAGATCTGACAGACAACGAAAACCACCAGAAAGGTATGGTCAGGATGTTTTTAATACAACCATCGAATTTTGTGGTTTCTCTGACGAACCTCAAACATTCAAGGAAGCTGTTGATGGACCAGATAAAGATCACCGAATTCAAGCAATGGAGGACAAAATGTCATCCATGTATAAGAACAATGTATGGACACTTGCATCTATTCCTGATGGAAGAAAACCAGTCAAATGCAAGTGGGTCTACAAGATCAAAATAGGTCCTGATGGAGAGAACATCAGATACAAAGCAAGGTTGGTTGCTAAAGGATTTTCACAGAAGTATGGGATCGACTACACTGATACTTTCTCACCGGTAGTCAAACATACATCAATTCCTTGTTATTCGCGTATGCAGTGGCTCATGATCTGAAAATCCATATTGTGGACGAATATGTCACATGAATAAAAGCATTTATGGTCTGAAACAAGCAGCAAGACAATGGTATAGAAAGAAGGACGAAGCATTACATTCCTTAGGCTTCAAACCTCTATTTGTTGAATCAAATGTCTATATCAAGCATGTCCAAAATGAAATAATCATTCTAGTTGTCTATGTTGATGACACGCTTATTTTCTCAAGAACTGATAAGTTAATTTCAGATGTCAAAAGAGACATTTCTGGAAAATTTGAGATCGTTGACCTAGGAGAAGCTAAAATCTATCTGGCTTGCAAGAGACTTTGAAGGTGGTAAGTTGTATCTTCACCAACAAAAGTACATTCAATAGATCATTGAAAACGTCAACATGCTCGCATGCAAAGGTGTGCATACTCCCATGATACTTGGAACAATACTGAACAAGGTAGGTTGTCCGCAGACTCTTGAGGAAGAGAAGTGAATGGCCAAAACACCCTATCGTAGGTTGATTGGATCATTGTTATATCTTGCAGACAACACCAGATCTGATATAGCATTTGCACTATACAGGCTGAGCCAATTTAATCATAATCCAGGACCATTGCATTGGAAGTTGGCGAAGAGAGTACTATAATATCTCCAAAAAACAAAAGACTATGGACTGTGTTATTCGAAGAAAGCTGGATTTTGCATTGAATCTTACAGTGACACAAGCTGGTCATCCATGAAAGATGATAGCAAAAGTATTTCAGGAGGTTGTACTCTAGTATCTGGTGCAGCCATACTTTGGATAGGCAAGAGCAATAGCTCAATCTTCTTGTGAAGCGAAATATGTAGCAGCAGCCAAGATGGCAAACGAGCTGATCTGGATCAAACAAATGCTGGAAGGATTTGATGAATCTATTTCTGTCTTATACTATGGAGTTCCATGCACATTCAATGAGAAAGAGAGAGACCTAGAGGAGTTCAAGAGCCTTCATAGGCTTATGGAAGGTCATCAGACAACTTCCATAACTTATGACTCTTTGATTGCTATTCTTGTGGAACTTGAAACTCAATGGACACTTTGGGAGGGTGCCCTCCCACTAGGACCCATTGTCCAAGTTGTGCATGTATACTTTGGTCCAAGACCAATAAAGTGATATGGTTCAAGGTTGAGGCCCAAGGTTTAGAAAAATAGTCATCCAATGACTTTCTAATACCTCTCTAGGTTCCATACCTCCATCCAAGGCATAGACACCTAGCTGCCCTTATCCAAGGACACTAGTACCTTAATCTAAGGCACCTACCCTTATTCCTAAGGGTACACCTTATCCAAGGGTCATGTGACTCCATACCTCCGACCAAGGTACATACCCTTAATCCTAAGGGTAACTTGTCATTTAGCCCCCATCACTAAATGGACCAATAGGGGTTTGAAGTACTGCCAGTTACATAGGTATGTAACACTAGTGCCCACCAAGACTACAAATAATGACACAAATATAATTAATGGAAATACTATAAGAGTCAGGTCTCCACAAAGGCTATACGTTTTTGTGGGAGTGGCAGTACGTAGCTATTAAATTTTTAATCATTACAATGCTTGTTGCATGGACTAGAGAGCTGGCATGCACATGTTGCATTAATATTCTCTCTCTCTCTCTCTCTCTCTCTCTCTCATCGAGTAAGAGTGTTCAATTTAATCTAGTAATTGTACTAAAATGATTAGACTTCGAACTAAACACTCTTACTCGACAAGAGAGAGAGAGAGAGAGAGAGAGAGAGAGAGAGAGAGAGAGAGAGAGAGAGAGAGAGAGAGAGAGAGAAGTCGAGGGAGAGCGGAGTGAGAGAGAAGACGAAGGGGAGTACAATGAGAGTGAGCAAGCGTGGAAAAAGGTGTGCAGGAGAACATTGGATCCTGCCAGTGGAGGGCAAAAGTAAAGCAAAGTGTAGAATAGAGGCATCAACAATCTGTGAAAGAGTAAGGTCTGCCCTCAGTAGCTAGCTACTAAGCTGTCTAAGACCATCCTATTGATGTGGGCATCATTGCAATGTCATAAAAAAAGCTGAAGTTCTAGACAACAAACTCTGATATGTAGCCTTTAGTTGGATAAAGGGTGTCTTATTATAGAAGATTGTCATGATTCAAATCATTGAGTACTTATTTTGTAGCAAGTAAAAATCTATGCATGCCAATCATCTACAATTTGTAGTGCTCACTTTTGGGAAGGACATGCCTCTTGTGGGTTTACTTTGCTTTCAACAAGCAATCCATGCCTCAGCTTGCAACTCACGCAACTCAACAACAAAGTATAGTCATTGTTATCATGATTTGCATGAAACTTTATTGGAGATATGACCTTCACATCCATGATGGATGACATTGGGGCCTAGTAGTAGTCGTCAAGGTGCCCATCAACAATACTTAGGTTACTTTTGTGTAGTAATTAACCAAGCTTAGCAGTAGTCATGTAGTATGAGCTATCTTGGTGATTTGATGTACTCAAAGTGTATTGAATGTATACTTTAGAAAATTTCTTGACCTCCACTTTGTCACACAAAGACGATGCTATTTTGCTTTCCATGTCCAATGACACAGTTATGACTTGTATGTATATGGAAGGGAGAGATTTGGAGTGTATAGGTAGATGGTCAATGATAGCATTCATTTTCTCGTAGTGCCTTATGATTCTTGTCTCTTGGAATTTTCAAGCATCACATTTATTAAGTTCAATTGGCATCGTTATAGCTCCCCTCCTCAAGGGAGCACATGCATATATTTGACAACTCATTAGCAGATGATATATCTAAATAGCATGGGGTGGGTACTTCAAGGTCAAACTGGATTTCTATTAGACTCAAGTTCTGGAGATTGATACACAATGATGATCGAGGGAGAAGTCGAGGTATTGAAATTTCACAATTGTAGCTTGACCAACTTTGGTCACATGCATTGTAATTGGCAAGATGGCCATGTAAATAGACAAGTTAGATCTACCCAAGTTTGATGGTAGTTTGGACCCTCAAATATTCTTGCAAATCTTTGACGTTTATGGCGAAACATTTCCCGATGTTATGGTCCAATTGTTTTCAATGACCATAATCACTAAAGCTCGTGACTGGTTTGGATTGGTCTAATCTGAAAGAGTCCTTTATCAAGCATTTTAAACCATTTCGTTTGATAGAGAGTCCTTTTGTCAAATTGAGTAACATCAAGATGGCAAAAGATGAATGCATATGAGACTATATTGAGCGTTGCAAACGCTTAAAAAGTCAAGTACAAGAACAACCCACCGAACAGATGCTCATCATCTGGTTTTTAGTCGGACTTCCAAGATGGATCAGATGCGAGCTTAAATCAAATGACAAATATACAAGCCTAAAATTACCTATGTCTGATGCCATCCAGGAGGAAGATGAAGGACTAGATGTTGACGAATCCAGGGAAAGGCAAGCACTCCATGCTCCTGTCCACGAGTCGAAGCCGATCACGGATACTTGAGAGCAGCTTTGGAAATGCCAATTGGAGTTGCTTAATAAGAAACATCAACTGCAAATGGAGAAACTCACCAATGAGTTTCAAAATATCCTGAAGTCTATCCAAAGCAGTATGCCTCGTCAACCACACACTGTCCAAGTACTAATAGACAAAAATCCATCTAGTGCCCACACTACCGGGCTACGCATCCTACTAATGCTTGTCCTTCATATCAGCCTATCCAAGCACATGCCATCCAATGATATGAAGAACAACCGTCACAATCTGGACTTTCCTCGCATTATCATGTATACCCACCAGAAAGTCCAGAACCACTAGCCATACAAGATGGTTATGCCATTATACAAGGGCCCATGAACAACAGATGTTTCATGTGTGGTGAAACATGCCACTTCATGGTTGATTGTCCAGTCAAGACCAAGTACTTCCAAGAAATCCAAGATGAAACCGTCAATGGCAGATACAAGTGATAAAACAAAAGACTTGACGAAGCACTCAGGCATGCAAAATTATAAAGAGAGATTGTGAAGCTGCTGGGAGCTCTCCAATTTTGAAGAAAACAATCATGTGTGGCAATAGGGCATTTTGATTAAATTGTGGCAAAAAGTTTGGTGATTAAGGTCGGCAGCAATAAGCACTTGGTTTTACGCAAGCGAACGAGGATAAAAAATCAAGTACATATCACTTTAGCACAATAGTTTAACTTATAATAACAAAGTCTTCATGAACAAGAAAACATGCATGTCTATTACTTACCCTTTTGACTTGAGTAGTGTCTTCATCGCTACACGGGTCTAAATGTAATTCATCTCGTTATGATAAACTGCATATATGCACAAGTACAAAACACAAATAACATAAAATTAATCAATGTTCCAAAAACAATACATTGGTTCTTATCTTTCGATATTTAGATAGCATGATTCTTATCTTCCGATATTTAGATGGCATGGTTTTTATCTTCCGATTATTGTATGATTCTCATGTTTTAATTTTTAGATAGTACTATTCTTATAAGTTGTCGCTTATATGATTCTTTTGCATCTTGGTGCAGGCTCTAAACGCATATCTATCTCTTCTTTTGTTATCACATGTATGAAAGTCCCACTCCAATATGCATTAAAGTTCTGTAGTCGATTTTTTTTTCTACTTCATTTCAATATATTAGTGTTTATTGTAATGTATTGTACGTTTACAAATGTAGTAATCATGTCGGGGTCAGGCAGTGGTGAAAGCTCAGGAGACTATGTTTTAACTTTTTATGCATCATTAACTCCTAAGCAGAAAGCACAACTGCAAAGTATGCTTAGTCGAGATGAGGGTGGTCCCTCACAAGCGGCCATGGCTCCTGCCCCCACCGAAGAGTCATCCACAAATCCTTATTATGACGTGGATCCTGAAGGTAATATAATTGCCGACAAAAAAAAGAGGGTGGTTCTGGACGGCTCTATTCTTTATGCCAACGTCATTTTGGTGACAAATTGTTTAATAAATGGTCCGAACAACCTACCGCCGATAAATGACAGGTCATTGCTACCCTTCGTGACGAATTCCAACAAGAAGAGAAATTTGAGGAGAAGAAAAACTTAGAATTTGCTTTGCACAGGAACTCAGATCATGCTACACAGTAACACAGATAGAAAACACTCTCCACAACAAGCTCACATAGCAACTGTATTTCTCAAAACGAAATTACACTGTACATATAGTTGTTTACTTAGGCAACCCATGCATGACCCAGGTTGCCGTTGGCGGGACGCATGTCCCGTCGACTTGCCTCGTGGCGAGGCCAACTGATCCTTATCCACTGATAGGACCCACAGTACAGTAGCACAATGATTCTACTTTAATTCTAACTCTCTCCCTTAAAGTAGAGTCTACTTTATATACAGTCATATACATAGCTTTAAAGTCAACAAACTTTAAGTATAGAAAGCTTTGATCTAAACTTATCAGACTTTTTCCCAACAAGTGGCTTAGTGAGAATATCAGCTAGTTGTTCTTCTGTGTTACAATGAACAACATGAATTTCACGACTTAGCAGCCTCTCATGTGTTTAGTTCTCGCATGGAACACTGGATTCTTTGCTAGCTGAATGCCACTCTGACTGTCGCTATGTAATATCGTGGAATTTTTCTACTTCATGCCAACTTCTTCCAAGATTTGTCTCAACCATATAGCTTCATGTGCTGCACTACACATTGCCTTATACTCTGCCTCTGTGGTTGAAAGAGCAATTGTACTTTGCTTCTTACTAGACCAGGAAAAGCAACTACCACAAAACTGGAATACATACCCTGTGGTGGATCTACGATCATCATAGTCACCTCCCCAATCCGCATCCACATAGCCACACAACTCAGGTAAACCATCATGCTTCCTGTAAATCAAGCCATACTTTGAAGTGCCTTTCACATAACGCAAAATGCGTTTAGCTATCTTCCAATGCGTTTCCGTAGGTGCCATAAACTGACTTACAATGCAACAACATAACATATATCTGATCTAGTCGTGATAAGGTAAATCAAGTTCCCTACTAACTGCCTATACAACGTAGCATCAAATGACTGTGACTCATCAAGCTTAAAAAGCTTTTTACCTGGTTCAATAGGAGTATTCACTGGTTTGCAATCCTGCAACCTAAACATGTGCAGCAACTCTTTGACATACTTCACCTGTGTTACACCCACTTCATGTCCTTTTTGCCACACCTCTACTCCAAGGCAATAATGCATCAGGCTGAGATCTGTTATCTCGAATTGTTCCATGACGTCTTTCTTGATCATGTCTATCATCTCCTGATTATTTCTCGTAATAATCAGGTCATCAACATAAAGAGCAATCAAAGCAACCATACCATCAAAGCATAAGACATATAGATTTGAATCAGAGTGTGTTCTCACCATCCCCTTTGAACGAAAGTAGGCATCAATCCTGCTATACCAAGCACGTGGTGCATGTTTAAGACCATAAAGTGCTTTCTTCAAGCTACATACTTTATTTTCTTGTCCCTTCGCTACAAAGCCTTCAGGTTGATCCATGAACACCTCTTCTTCCAACTCACCATTCAGAAAAGCATATTTCACATCCATCTGATACAAAGGCCAACCAAAATGTGAAGCTAAAGCAACAAGTAGACGTAGAGTATTCCACTCACATATCGGCGCAAAGGTCTCCTCATAGTTGATGCCTTTACTTTGTGCATACCCTAGGATCACCAATCTTGCCTTGTGCTTTGCTATACTTCCATCTGCATAGTACTTAGTCATGTATACCCATTTGCAACCAATGGGTTTCTTGCCAACTGGTGGTTCTACTAAGTCCCATGTGCTATGCTTAGAAATTGACTCCATCTCCTCTCCCATGGCCTTGACCCAAATGTCATCAGCCTTCGCTTCACCAAAAGTCGAAGGTTCTTTACTTTGAATAATACTAGATAAGAGAGCATAATTTGCTTCATATCTCTCAGGTTGTGTCTTTTCTCTTGTTGATCTTCGTAGCTCTCCTTGGCTAGATGATCCTGGAAAGTCATCCATGTCGCGGCTCTCCAACAATCTCTCAAACCACTTAGAGAGCTTCCTGTCAAGTGATCGGCTTCCTGGTGAAAATGTATCCCACGGTACATCCTTCTCCTTGCGTTTGTCACCTACAATTTCAATCCTTCTTGCACCAAAAGGTTTGTCCCTACCTCTCCAACCTGTCTCTTCAGGTTGAGTAGTAGTATCCTGAGATGTATCCTCATGTTCATCACTCGGAAGGTCAATGAATGGATCATCATCAGGTGGTATTCTCACTATACCATCTTTCCCACTAGATGTATCTATCTTCTCAGCATCCTCGTCTTCATACATCTTGGATTCATCAAAGATAACATCATGGCTTATATGGACTTTGTTTTCCACTGGATCAAAACATCTATAGCCCTTCACAAGATCATCATATCCTAGGAATATGCACTTGATAGCTTTCACATCAAGTTTACGTCTCTCTTCCTTAGGAAAGTGTACAAAGGCCTTACTTCCAAAGATTCGCAAGTGGTTCACCTTTGGCTTCTTCTTCGTGAATGCTTCCTCAGGTGTTATCTTTGGTATGGCAATGGTAGAACTTCTATTTTGAAGATAGACTGCCGTACTACATGCTTCTGACCAAAAATCCTCTAGTAGTTTCATCTCAACTAGCATAGATCTGGCACTTTCCACAATCGTACGATTATTGCGCTCAGCTACACCATTGAGAGCAGGAGTATGAGCTTGCGTAGATTTTTTTTTAATCCCACATTGATCACAAAGATCATTGAAGTCATTAGACTTGTACTCACCTCCACTATCTGATCTTAGGACTTTGATCTTCCTACCTATTTGATTTTTGACCAATGCTTTGAAGCCCTTGAAGTTGTCAAATGGATCTGATTTCTTCTTCAAGACGTAGATCCACGTCTTTCGTGACATATCATCAATAAAGGTCATGAAATAGAAGGCTTTACCTAAGGACATGGTCCTCATAGGCCCGCATAAATATGTGTGGACTAAATCCAGAATGTTCTTTGATCTTGCAACACCCCCTTTATTGAACTTTTCTTGATGTTGCTTCCCATATACACATGATTCGCACATCAATTTCAAGTGGTCTTCAATGGTAGGCAATCCTATTACCATCTCCAATTTTCTCATCAAACTAAGACTTCCCAAGTTCAAGTGACCAAGCCTCTTATGCCACAACTCAGTTTGCGATGGAATGGACGATACAAGTCCATGTTGCTCCTTAATTGTAGCATTCAACCTGTGCAATTTTGTATTGGGCTCCCTTTCTCCATCTGCAATAAGTTTGAACTTTTGGTTCACATCTTTCACAACGATCATGGGCAAATTCTACCTTCAACTTTTGATCAATAATGACTCCAACAAAAAGTAGATTTTTCTTCAAACCTAGTACGTAAAGTACCTCCCTGATCATCCTGCTTTTTCCATTAGGTAGTTGGATTGAAACAGTGCCTATCCCCTTGATCTTGCACACCTCGCCATTTGCTTGTGAAACGGACGTTCCATTATCCATGACTTTCATGCTACTGAACCAATTCTTGTTACCTGTCATGTGTCTTGTGGCTCGCGAGTCAATATACCACGCTTGATCATCTTGATTAGATGACAATGCAGATATGAAGATGCTAGAGTCTTCAATCTCATTCTCATCGACAAGGTTACCTGCTTGCTTTGGTTTCCCCTTGCCTTGTTCTGCCAAGAATTTGCGACATTCACTTTTCCAATGGCCCTTTTTACCACAATGGATGCACTTGCCTTTCTTTTTGGTCTTACTGGAAGATCCCTCATCCTCCTGAGACTTGGCAAATTGCTGCTTAGACTTCTTCTTGCCCTTGCCCTTGCCTTGTTTTTGGCGTGTCGCAAGTGCCTGATCGTCAGTATTTTGACGTCTAGCTTTCACCATTTCTCGCCGTTGCTCTTCCTGCATCAAGATTCCTATGAGCTCATCAAAGGTTGGCAACCTTTCTCTTGATGTTATTCCACTCACAAACATCTGATAGGGTTCTGCAATGCGGCACAATGCATTGTGCACCAGCTCCACATCACGTATGCGCTCACCAATAGAATGCAGTTCATCCTTCATTGTCTTGATTCTGGTCATGTACGTCTGAATGTGCTCTCCTTGCTCCATACGGGGACTATTCAACTTTGACTTCAGAAACATGAATCTTGACGGACTTGATGTCTTGAACTGCTCCTTTAGCACATCCCATGCATGTCTGGGTGTCACAACATCACATATGTGGGTAATGATGTGATCCTTCACTGACAAGTTAATGAAGGTCAAAGCTTTCCTCATCTTTTTGTCGAACACTTTGATATCCGCTTCATTTGGCGGCCTTCTCTCATCACCTGTGACAACTTTCCACACATCTTTCTCCATCAGTATATTTTTCATTTTGAATTTCCACACTGCATAGTTGGAAATCCCGTCCAATTTGCTACTTTCACTCAAAATGGACTCTCCCATGTTTGCCATCGCAAAACTGCTTGAAACTTCTGCCATAGGCTAAAAACAGTATGCTGAGGCCAATAGTGATGTCAAAAGTTGAAAATAATGACCTGCACTTTTTCCCTTACCAGGCCACTCGCTGCTTTTCCACCAATTTGAAAGCCAAATCGACGTCGCCTTCCGAAATGCACTTAGTCGTCAACTCCCAACTTCGTGCCTAGTAGAATGGTGAAATCGCTTCTGGCGCACTCCGAACACTTTATCCGCTACAATCACTCTATTTTGTTGTACCGTACTTGAAGGTACAGTCCAGGTGCCCTTCGTTTGGAAGTTATAGCCTTTCGTTTGGGTCAAAACAGACAAAGGACCCAAAAATAGGGATTTTCTTTGTTTTTGAACTGTTTCTTCACCTTGAAGAAACTTCACTTTTCACTTAAATTGAAGGCCCAATTGCCCTTCAAACTTTCGCAGCCCCTTGACTTGCCATCTAATGGCTTATTCCGATCCAAAGACTCACACTGCTTTCCAAAAGCATGATCTCAATCATTGATTTTCATAGGGACTCATCCTACGGTCCTAGATGCTTTTGTGTGTTGATCCACGCGCCTACAAGCACTACTCACTCGGGAACGCTAGGAACCCTCCTCTCTCCACCGTGCGCGATCTGCCTGCGGGCTCTTCCTCCTTCTACGTTTTCTAGCTATGGCTCCCTTGAGGATTTTTCAACAATCTCTCTCTCTCTAAGTCGCGGCTGTCCACGGCCACTCCTGATCAGGCTCGCACTGCTAGGGCGCCCTCCTATGTGCTTTTACAGCTTGGAAAATAGTTCAGAATAGAGAGAAAACTTTGCTTTTTGGCTTTCAAATCCTAGACCAGGGTTTTTCTCACAGCCTTGAACTTGGCTTGCTTTTCACAGCTCTTTGGCTGGCCAAATCAATTGCTCTGAGGTCGCCCTACTACTGGAAAGCTGAAGCTTCACACCGTTTGTCAAATGGTGTCCGATTGATTGCACACTGACTGCAAACATCGAATAGCCTACTTCAAAATTTCAAAATTCTGTTTGTTGAGGTTCTGATTCAACCGACAACCCTTGTCTCTAAATCCTCAAACAGTCTCAGGCTTACCAAGCTTCTGTGTGTTAAACTCTCTACACCAGTGTTTCTTCTTCCATCTTTAACCCGCCATAAATCCCGAACTCTCATAAGACAGTTCTCTCGAAGCTCTCTTCAACGGCGATGATGTATTGTGTACACTCCCTGTACAGCTCTGATACCAACCTAGAATTTGCTTTGCACACAAACACAGATCATGCTACACAGTAACACAGACAGAAAACACTCTCCACAGCAAGCTCACATAGCAATTGTATTTCTCAAAACGAAATTACACTGTACATATAGTTGTTCACTCAGGCAACCCATGCATGACCCAGGTTGCCATTGGCGGGACGCGTGTCCTGTGGACTTGCCTCGTGGCAAGGCCAACTGATCCTTATCCACTGATAGGACCCACAGTACAGTAGCGCAGTGATTCTACTTTAATTCTAACTGAAAATTCATAAGCATAGGAGCCTATGGATTAGGCATCATTGTGATATGGCACGACGAGCTTATAGGGACGGGCAATCCAAGCCCTCCTGGTGTTCAAGAAGTGATTGGAACCGTGTAAAAGTGGATGAATGAACACCAGATAAACACAAGATCTAGAAAGATGCCGCAGCCGCTAGGATGCATGGGATAGGCAATCCTAGGTAGGGCTCGAACGGAAAGGCGGAACTGCAAGCAAGCATGGTAAGTGAACCTAGACTACTCTTATAGTTTATCTTTGATTTCATATGTTTTTATTTTTTAATATGCATTATGACTAGCTGCTCCAACGTAGCCCTAAATTAATTTCAACTTAAATTGAATGCATGGATAGTTGGCAGACTATGGACGTCTGCCAACTAAGGAGGAGTACGACTTTGCCTTCAGGAATCATACGAGGCATTAGTCGACAAACTAAAGAGCGAGGGTCATCCTCCAAATGTAAGTACTAGTTTTTGTATTCATACTAATGTGGTTTGTATTCCGACATCAATTTAATTTAATTTAATACAATCGAGCATTAAATATTAATGTAGTTTGTTTGTTTGTGTTCATACAGACTGGACGTCACGACGACAACGAGTAGATTAGATTTCTAAGTTTTAGTTGATGTGGTTTTTAGTTGATGTTAGATCTAGAAAGACTCATGCGAAATTAAAGCACCAATTTTGTAATACATTGATTGATATTATGAATATATTATTACTGCAAATGATCATGCTATATTGCCATTGCTTTTATATGTGCAATGTTCTTTTTTTAAAAATTGCAATGTCGAATTTCGAGATGTGGATTGACGTAATAACCAACTAAGAATTCAAACCATGTGCAATGTCGGATTTCAAAACAAGAATCAATATCATATATAGAAATCTAAATGAAATTTATGATGTGCATAAAGCAATGCAATAAAGTATTGTCATTCATAATGCACACGGAGTAATGCAATAAAATATAGAATGAAAAGTAATTCAAGAATGAAAAGTACCTCATGCTTAGCTTGTTATTTGATCCAAATGTTGAATGCAACTCAAAAATTTTGTTTCAAAACAATTCATGAACATTGCTTCTCTAAGAACACCACTCCATGAATAGTCCAATAAAAATGCGCGCGTTGTTTTTTATGCATTTTTTATTTTTTATTTACCTAATTTGGGACGTCGGGATCCGACATCCAAACATGTCGGACCTTTTTTTTTTATCATTCTATTAACAGACGTCAGATTCCGACGCGTATTTGGGACGTCGGAATCCGACATTCAAGTAGATGTCAGATTTCGACATCCATGTCGGATCGCAAGCAACGTCTTTGGACGTCGGATTGCGACATACACGTTGGACATTGCAATCCGACGTCCATGTCGGATGTCACAATTCGACGTCCATGTCATATTCATCCTCATCCACCAGGAACTATTGTTTCGGATTCCAACAAGTTATGTAGGTCGGATTGCGACGTGTTTTAAGGGCGTCGGACTCTGACAACCTTATTGTGACTGGTTTTTTCGACGTCTGCGACAAATTGAAAAAAAAAAAATTGAGCTCACGATTCACGTCGCAAATCGTGGCAGGTGTTGTTGTGAATATTCCACCAATCTGCCACTATGTCGATATGCCTCCTCCATGTCTGATGTAGATTCTGGGTCTGCAAAGTCCTTTTGCATGAAGATGGCTACATAAGAATCCGAAAAATCCGAGGCTTCAAAGCCTCACCATGATCACAAAGATCATATAGATCAAAATTATACCATGAGCAATATTCAAGATTAAGCACATTAGCTTCATTAGTCCAAACTTTATGAACTCTATCCCAAATGGATCTAATCTTGAAATCATACTCAAACTTGATCAAATTGAGGCTAAATACTTTCTTAAGGATGTAAATGTCCTCATTGGATGTTTCACTTACTCTCAAAAGAAGTTCACAATATGCCTCAAAACATTAAAAAACTCCTTTTTTCAAACTATGAGTACTAAACTCATTCTTGCTCTTACTCTATTTAAGAGCATATAGATGATGATACAATATCTTGCTTTCTAGATGTTTTGGAAACATAATCAAGTCACCAATGACAATAATTAACTCCAAACTAAAGACTTCATTCAAAACTTGAATAGCTTACTTGACCTTTGAGATAAGCAAATCTCAATTAAGCAAGATACAATATCAACCAAAGAAAGAGAATCATAGGTGAGTACAATATAATGAATACCACCTTCACTTATTCTCTTTTTTTCCATGAAATAAGAACAACAAGGACTCGGCCTTGTTCAATGAAGATCTTCTTGGATATGCATGTTGAGGATACTCCTCCTCAAACCTTGACCCCATCATAAGTTGACTACTTACCATAGCAATGGCTTGTGATGCATCATAAAATTTATCACTCCTTATTCACCTCAGTCTAATGGCTTAGTCGAGAGGAAGAACTGTACCCTGGTCGAGTCAGCTAAATGTATGCTAGCACACTCATCTTTATCGAAGAGCTTTTGGGCTGAAGCTGTCTCCACTACAGCTTACATCCAGAATAGATGTTCGACCAAGGCCCAATGCCAATGGAGTGATTGATCAAAGGAAGGCAAGACTAGTAGCACGGGGATTCGCTCAGATCCCTAATATTGTTTCCAGCGAGACTTTTAGTCCAGTAGTCAAGCACTCATCAATCTGAGCCCTCTTATCGTATGCTGCAGCAGCCGACCTAGAAGTACATTAGCTCGATGTATAGACAGCTTATCTGAATGGAGTCATTGAAGAGGACATCTATATGCTACAACCTGAAGGATACATCCATAAAGGTATGAAGCATTATGTCTACACACTCCACAAGGCACTTTATGGCTGGAAGCAATCAACCATAGCTTGGTTCTAGGGGATCAACACATTCCTCATCCGACAAGGCTTTCAACCAAGCATGGCCAACAAAAACGTCTACTTCAAGTCAGTGCAGCACTTTTATCACCCTGTATGTAGATGATACATTGCTTTTCAGCAATTGTACCAATATGGTGAAGGATGCTAGACAGATGTTGTCTTCTAAGTTCGACATGACTGATCTAGGTGACGCTCACTTCTGTCTGGGCATTCAAATCTATAGAGACAAAGTGAGACGACTGATGTTTATTACTCAGCAAAGGTATCTTCAAAATGTTCTTATCATATATAATTTGATTAATTGTAAATTAGCTCACTCACCGGTGGATGCAAGCCTGCGATTATCAAAGAAACAATGTCCTCAGACTAAGCAGAAAGAGGAGCAGATGAGAGAATATTTCTATCGATCGATACTTTGATCTCTCATGATGTTGGCTCACTTGCATGAGAGAATATTCCTATCAATCGATACTTTGATCTTAACATAAAAATGTCATGGTCACGCAAAGAGTTTTGGAGTGTCATGTTAGTGGAAGATTTGTAAATGGCATGGCAGTGGATGAAATTTTGACACTTGTACTTTATCTCTAATATGCAAGATTCATCTATTTTGTTCTGTGTCGGTGGACCTCATAGCAGTACGTTGTTATGTCTTCTTTTACTTGTTGTATACGATCTTATGATTTATGATTGCCACAAAAATGTTATGCATGGATAAAATCTAGATATTGTTGGTATTGTCCTAAATCGTTGTTTGTAATGTCTTCTGAAATGTCATCATACAACGAAATGTTGTTATTGGAAAGAACATTATGGAATGTCATATGAAAATGTCATGCAAAATGTGTTTCTAAATTGTAAACCATGTTCTTGAAAGGTTAGATAAAAATCCCAATATTCTAGTAGAAATCAACCAATGACAAAATCCCAGTGTCCTCTACTCCCTTGCTATTCATATCCTAATATCGTAATTAGCAGTCAATATTATGTGCATGTCGACTATGCTTGCATGTTGTACATAATGTCTTCTAGAATGTCGCATGTAATGCCTAGTAGTTCAAAGTGGCTTTCTAAGAACATCTTTCTATCATTGAAGTGGTTCACAACATATGCTTTTTATGATGTATTACTTGATTCGAAATGAGAAACATGGGATATTCAAGGGTCCTATACATTGCTTTGGAAAGTTTTTGGTGAGCAATTGTCATAAAACTGCTCGCCATGAAATGCTTGCCAAAAATAATTCTCCCTTTGTGATTGTTTGTCATGAATGCGATCCACTTCTTGACTGGGGGCATAGGATGTTTCTGCAGTTGTGCTTAACTGTTGCACCTTGCTGTTGTTTGGCCTTCAGTATGCGACAACCCTGAATCTCATGGTTGGTGTGCTTGCACTGTTTGTAGAACATCTTCTCCTTTGTCGATGGATTTGACTACCCTTGACTCTGTGTTGACCTCTAATTTGACTTGTGTTTCTTCAAGCCTTCCTTCTTCTGCTTGTTCAAGTTCTTGTTCGCATAAAGGGTGTACGAGTAAACATTCAAAGAACTTGAGGATCTGTTCTTTCAATTTTCTTCTTGTAGCAACATAGCAATGACTCTTGATAGAGTTAGATCTGAGTGAGTCATGATGATCATCACCCAATTTTCATATGTGGATGGCAAGACTGATAGTAGTGACATTACTTGTCTTGATCGTCTATAACTAATTTGACAATGACCATTTATTGCAGGAGGTTCTTGAAATAGTTGATGTGATTTTGTAACGAATAATCGTTGGCCATCTTGAGGGAGAAGAATCTTCTTCTAAGTTGTAGTTTGGTAGTTGCATCTCGCACATCATACAATGGCCTCAAGATATCCCAGACTTTTTTCAGCATTTGAGCTTTTGATAGATGGCCAACTTGTGTATCTGTATTATTGAGGATGATCAGTACGAAGGCTTTGCCATCCTTTTGCTTCCACTTGAAAATTGTAGCATCGTCTCTGGTCTTCTGACTTCGGCTCCTGTGACAACATCATACAACTTCTTAGCCAATAGTATTGTTTTCATTTTAAATTCATAGATGATAGTTGGATCCATTGAGCTTGTCAACGATGGAACCAACTTTGCTTTGGGAATCCATGTGAAAGTTAGTCTAAGTGGTAGTCATAACTACCAGTGACTTAAGAAAAGAAAATCTAATGCTATTGTCAAAACAATAAAACAATTATTCAATCGTTCGCTAGAATCAAATTTTGTGAGAAGCTTCTGATTAAAATTAGATGTAGAAATCAGATAACTTGAGAATCTAATACCATGTTGGGAATTGATTGGGATGATGGTGCAGAATGATTCCTCGGTGCATGGACTACGCTTGTTGAATCGAATAAAAATTGTGAGTTGAATGACTTGGCTGATTCTACTTGATTCTAACTTTGAAGTCATTAGAATTGATGAGATCAATTAAGTAGGCAAACGAAAAGTCTTACAATTATAGTTGCAAAAATAAATAGACGACTCAGATGAAACTGCAAGAGAATATGAAATAGAATGAAGAAGAAAGCATTACATGCACACTGACATTATTTTAACATGATAAGATTGTAAATTGATTTAGAAAGATTATGAAAATATAAGTCAAAAGATAAGTGTAGAGCACAAGACAATTGCGGTGGAAACCGCATACTCAAAGCTATTTTAGTTCTGTAATGGCTATTGAAAATTTGAAGATCATTTTATCAAGGCTCTTTTTGAGTAAGAAACATTTGCCAATCCATTCTGAGCTTGGGAACACCAATCAAAAAGTGAAGAGACCTTCCTAAGGTAGATCTGTAGTTTTTGTTTTCCATTTTAATTGTTTCGTCTAGTGGTCAAGACTTAGGTTTACCCTAATTAGAAAAGTTTAATCAGTGACATTTGAGGGGGATTTGTGATGACTGAACCCTTTTAATCTAAGGTTAACTTGACACCTTGATCTAGCAGCTATTCTGATGTGACTAAAATAGACAAAAGTAGACCATTGACCGTGCGAGGGCTAGGTGGTGATCTGCTTTCCTCTTTTTAGTTTCTTAGGAGACGACATTGTTTTGTGACCCATCGTTACTTATTTTCCTGGGATAGTGAATGCATTGTAGTAACGTGCAAGCTGTAGCATCAGATTGGTTTGAGTTGTATACTGACCAGCTAGTTGTGAGACTCAGACATCAGATCTACCTTGATAAAAATCAAATTGGATATCAAGATGATCTGACTACAGTGCACTCATCATCCATTTACACTATTTTATATTGACCAATTAGTTCTTTTCATAGTTTTGAACCAATTGAAAACTTCAGCAGGAGGGTATTCATCCTCCAAACTAGATTTGATCGTTGAGTAATCGTCAGATCTTGATTATGGGGCACTCCCATTCTTCTGAAAGTGAAGAAAGATGGAGGTTTTTAAATGTGCATGAATTACACGGGATTCGATAAAATGACAGTAAGAATAAATATATGTTACCCATGATGGATGACCTTGTAGATCGATTGGGTGGAGCTAAATATGTCACTAAGATAGATCTCAGGATAAGGTACCCCATCAGATATGAATTAGATCAGAAGATGTCCAAAAGACTGGATGTCATACTAGATCTGGCCATTATGAGTTCTTGGGTTAACAAATGCTCTAGCAACATTCCAACAAATGACCAACGATTTGTTTCGTCCATATTTGAAAAAGTTTGTGGTAGTATTCCTAGACGACATTCTCCTCTACAATAAGACCTTTGAGGAACACATAGAACACTTGAGAATTAGCTTGATGAAACTTCGGCACGATTTACTCTACACTAAGAAATCCAAGTGTGAACTCCTTAAGCATGAGCTGGTTTATCTCGATCATAAGATCACTGATTATGGGATCAAACTTGACGAGGATAAAATCAAGATAGTGGGTGATTGGCCGATTTCACAAACTGTAAGGCAAGGTAAATCATTTTTGGAATTTATGGTTTAAGTTTTGGAGATTCATTGAGCATTATGCTTAACAGCACCGCTCAATAATCTAACAAAAGGGATTGTTAATAAACAGAAAAAGAGGAATCAACTTAGTCAGCGTGTTGTTTGGAATGAGAAATTGAATTAATATTTTGAGAAACTTAAAACTCTAATTGTTTTTGCTCCCGTGTTACAGATTGCAGATCCAGATTTACCTTACGTTGTGAGAACAGACACAAGTGATACTACAAGTGGAGCGGTTCTACTATAGAATGATAGGCCACTAGAGTTTGAAAGCAAAAGATTCACTGGTCCTTAGTTGCGTTATACTATGTAGGAAAAGGATTATTTGCAGTTATCCATGCACTTAAATTCTGGAGACACTATTTGTATGATAGTAAATTTGTAGTGTATACAGATTACCAGCCTCTTAAGTATTTTTGCAATCAACATGATTTTCGGGGGAGGAAAGCTTGATGGGTCAAATTGATGCAAGAATTCGATCATGAAATCTGTTATATAAGAGACAGCTCGAATCAAGTTGCGGATGCTCTTAGTCAAAAACATAAGATTTTGTTTGAATGTCATGACATACCCTATGCAGGACATCCTGGTATACACAAGACTCTTGACTTGGTCAGAAGAGAGTTTTATTGGCCAAAACTCAAGCCATACATCGAGTCATATGTGATTAATTGCAAGCCCTATCAACTAGCTAAGGATGAATGCCTTAAGGCTAGTGGTTTGTTGCATCCATTGGTTATCCCTGATAAGAGATGGGAAAGCATATCGATGGATTTTGTAGTTGGACTTTCAAAGATCCAACAACAAAATGATTCTATTTGGGTTGTTGTGGACAGGTTAACTAAGTTAGTTGCGTTCATACCAGTTAAGTCAGCTATGAAGGCTCTTGATATAGCCCAGATCTTTGTTGAGATATTATTTTAGTTGTATGGACTACCGAGTGACATTGTTATTGGTAGAGATCCTAAGTTCACAATCACTTATGGTCAACAATATTTCACCTCCCTTAGTTTTAGTTCTTCTGATCATCCCGAATCAGATGGCTAGACAGAAAGGACTAAACAAAATATGGAAGATATGCCAAGGACATATTTTTCTCACAAACAATCTCATTGGGAAGATTACCTTTTTTTTATTGAGTTTTCATACAATAGTAGAAAGCATTCTGCTACAAGTTATAGTGCTTTTATGCTTATGTACAGTTTTCAACCTAGATCACCTGGTAATGTGGAGATGAAATCTATTAAGATCCAAAAGTTTGTTGATTTTTCACATGATATGCAAGAAATGTTGCAAGTGGCTAAACATAGTATCCGGAGTGCTTAGGATAGAGCTAAGCACTATGCCGATCTTACGAGATCTCCCAGAGATTTCAAAGTTGACGACTGGGTAAATCTTAGAATTTCAAAATATTCTATGACATTACATACTGGAAATCATTATAAACTGTCTACCCAATATTGTGGACCATTTAGGATTGTATGAAAGATTGGTTCTTTAGCTTTTAAGCTAGATCTTCAAGGAAAATACTAGCTGAATCAAGCAATGTAAATGTTGTTTTAACATTATAATCAGAGTTCTTATGTAGCCAGTGTTATCACGCTCAGCAAGCTGAAGTTATCACTTCAAGCCATTGTACTTGCTGTTGATATTAATCAGAGTGCAATTTTTGTCTCACTATTGTATTGTTCATTTGTCCAATTTTGTATGAATGATTTATCTTGAATATTTTTGCTGCTAACTGTTACGTTTCCATTCCTACATGCCTACGCTCAAGCTTCCGCTGTTGTCCTCTCGATTTACGACATGGTATCAGAGCGGGCATTTCAGTAATCTACATTTCTACTGCGGATTTTCAATCTTGTTTCTACCAAGACGTCTCTCTAGCAAACACGCAGCCAACAGTATTCCGACAAGCATTGTTTCTACCAACGATCTCGTTCAACCAAAATGGATCCATCATCTAGTTCATCTCTCATTAACAAACTTGATGGAGATAACTACCATCTTTGGAAATTCAAAATTAAGGTTATATTACTAGCCAAAGAATTCTGGGACATCGTTGATGGCACAGAGATCAAACCAGAAGGTGATGCAGCCAACATCACCAAGTGGAGACTGAGAGATGGCAAAGCATTTGCCATGATCACCCTCAACATCAAGGATACTCAAATCATCCACATACGTGATGCTCAGACTGCTAAGAATGCATGGGACATCTTAGCAACTCTCTACGATATCAGGGATGCTACTTCCAAGTTACACTTGAGGAAGAAATTCTTCACCTTGAGGATGTCTGATGCAGAAAGTGTTTCGTCAGCTCAACACGTTCAAAAATATTATGGAGTAGATGACTGCAACTAGCTCAGTCATAGAAGATTTTGATGCACTCATGACTCTATTATCGAGTATACCTGAAGCCTACAAAATTGGGTAATGGTAATTTCTATCCAGGAGCACCTCACTCTATCAAGAGTAATATCGCTGCCTCTACAAGAGGAGATCAGAAGATCAGCATCCTCCTTAGATTTAGGATCAGATCCTTAAGCTCTATATTTGAAAAATTAGAAGTTTAGATCCAAGAGGTCTATACAGTCAGAGCATTCTGACAACAAGAGCAACATGCAACGACCTGTATCAAACACACCATCAATTTCAGAGTCTTCATCCTTCCAGCCAAGACAGAATCTATTTTGTAAGTAAGAGGATTGCAGAATGCCGCAATACAACAACAAAAGGAAACAACAGTTCCAACAACAAGCAAATGCTGCTTCTACTAATCACTCAATCCAACAACAGGAGGAAGATGAAGCAGCCTTCTTGACCAAAGTCAAAGAACAACAAAATATCGATTCCTGGTATTTGGACTCAGGTGCATCACAGCACATGACTCACCATCAACACTGATTCCATGACTACAAGTCATATTAAGTAGTACTTTAGCTACTTTGGTACTTAATTTGGTAGTTCTGGTAGTGATTAGCTACCCATACCCTTCATTAGCAAATCAAATTCTTCATGTGAAAGTTGTATTTCCGGCAAGCATGCCAAAAGTCCAGTCACTTCCGATATAGTTCGCTCTTCTAAAGGTTCGTTAGATCTTGAACACATGGACATTTGTGGTCCTATGTAGACTATTTCCACAAGGGGAACTGTCTATTTGCTGACTATCATTGATGACTTCTCTCGGAGGACTGCAACATATTTCTTGAAGAACAATCCGAGACTCTCAAGTTCTTCAAGCAGTTCAAGGCATCATTAGAAAAATCAACCTAGAGAAGAATGGTCAGAAATGGTGAACTCCTGCAACTTTGCTGCAACACGAACATGAAGCAAAGGTCGTACGATTCGCGAACGTCAACGTCCCTTGACTGGAAGCACGAATGATTTGCGAATCATTTTGAATCGTAAACATACCTCCAGGACCGAGCAAAAGCAAACGAAGGAAACGAAACAAACATAGGGGAATCTTTTGTGCTGTCAGTTGGCAGCTCAATGGGCTTGGAGTCGTAGACTTCATGCCCAACTGAAACGAGTGGCAACGACGAAGAGTAAATGATTAGTTGATTAGCGTTAACTAGTCTTGTGATTTTTGTGTTTAGCCATCTTGTAAACTCCACACTGTGGAGATATAAACTATCCTTTCTAGATCATAAAGATAGAACAGAATAGACAGAGTTACTATAAGAGACAGAGAAAGACGTAGCAAGTAGAGCAGAAAAGAAAAATACTTGAAACAAAAAGACTTGTGCATGAAAGTCTGCCAATGAGCACAACACAACGAAAGAGCAGAGTGTCATTCTGCCAACGAGCGAGACACCGACGATCTCCCTCTAAGATTAAACTGATAATACAGTCGCTCTATTTTTGTGCATCTCCTTGTCTTGTGCAGTCTGTCTTGATTGCTAGAATGAAATGTGTTCTGTGATGTGCAGTCGCATGTCTAGGTTCTTGTGAAAAAGAAAATTCAAAGACACAAAATCGTTTGCGAATACAAAAACGAAAACGAAAAAGAAACAGTTTTGCTTTCATAACACTAAACAGTTTTGCTTTTGTGACATGGTATCAGAGCCACATGTTATCACTACTAATATTTGAGCAGTGATTCTCTAGACAACACAATATGGCTACAACAATCCAGACAAGAGTAGCAATCAGTCTTGATGGCGCAGTTTACAGAATTTGGAAACTCAAAATCAAAACACTTCTGAAGGGTGAAGGCATCTGGTCAGTGACCGAACTCTCAGAGGTGCAGCCTCCAGAGGGGGATCCGAGGAGAGCTGAATGGATTAGAAAAGATGAGCGCACAATGGTGATTGTCATTTTGTCCATTAATAAAGATCTACTCATGCATATTGAAGACTGCGAAAGCAGCCATGGAGCGTGGAAAAGATTAAAGCAGAAGTATGAAGTGAGGACTGCAGCTTCACTCATGCACCTTCACAATCAGCTGCAATCCAAACGATGGGATGGGAACCAGTCGGATCAGCACGTTGAGAAGATCAGAATGATCTTTGTTCAGCTCGCTGCATCAGGACAGGAGCACCAGCTCCCAGCACCATAGCAGCTGATGTACTTCATAAAATCTCTACTGACGTCCTATCAGCCGCTGAGAATGCTCATACTGAGTCTACCAGATATGACATTCGACAAAGCAGTCAGTCTTGTAGCTGATGAGAGACTGGTGAGAGACAAAGGAGAGAGAAGCAGTGATCAAGAGAAGGCTCTCTTCATGAAAGGAAAGAAGAAAAACAAGAACAAGCCAAGATTCGAGAAGACGAAGTCCTCGAATCAACAATTTTCTTCCTGCGATCATTGCATCAAACCAAGCCATACGGCCAACAAATGTTGGTTCAATCTAGCAATACCTTGCATGCACTGCAAGAAGAAAGGGCATTCTGCATACGATTGCATATTCAACCCAAAAAGAAAGAACAAAGCTGAAAAAGCTAACGTTGTAGAGTCATCAAAGGATGCTGACAAAGGTGACGAAGCTTTCATGATACTTGATGAAGCTTCAACAAGCTACACTGAACACGACTACGATGTAGTCATTGATTTAGGAGCAACATCTCACATAACCTGCAACAAGAAGATCTTGATCGACTCTAGAGAGCTCAAATGAAGAAACGAAATGTTTCTAACTGCAAAGCCTTGCTAGATTTCAACCCTCAGTCTGATGAAGATGTTTGCGAACACGAAAGTCAGGAGACACAAAGCACGAAAAGTTTCACGAACACGAAAGTCAAAGGAAACGAAGACGGACGGTTTGCAAACACAAAAGTCAAAGCAGACAAAGACGAACGGTTCGCGAACACGAAAGATTCACGAACGAGAATCCAGTACGAGAGAAGACAAACGACCAAAATGAAACCAATGATGGAAACAAAACCTTCTCTTGCCCTCCACGCTCCAAAGAGTACCAGCGAGATCATGCAAGTACCCAAAATTACAGATATATGATCTGATGGTATGATGTCAGCATATACATTTTTAGGTCGTGGCTAATCTGCCACTCTTGTAATTCCCTGATTAGTTGTAGATGCTTAATCACTCTAATCTCATATTTATAGAGAGCAACCATACTTACTAGATTATACTTGATACATGGATCAACAGAATACACATACAGTATAACGTAGTAGTCTGATGCTAGTAAGCAATCAAGATGAAATACAAACAACAAGTCTGCCTACGTGCGAGACGAGCTCTGTGATCAGGATCCATAGAGATCCAACTGTCCGCTAGTAAAGCGAGATGATTACTCGTGAGAGAACCATGTTTTCTCCCACACCAACACACTGCGTGGATTTGCATGCAGTGCCTGAAGAATCAGAGAAGAAAATCAATATAGATGATTCTTCATATTGTGTCTGATTTCGAATGCAAATGCTTCTGCTGTTAATCGTGTGTCTGAGTTTTCTTGTTCTTTTTGAATTCCTCACCTTGGTTGAAACTATGTTGAATGTTGTACTAATTTTATAAACGTAGATCAGCAGTGTTTGACTACACTCTGGAGGACTGTAGGAATGTCCAGCGATCGCATCTGGACTCCATCCAAGTCGCAAGAGGATCGTGGTTCCTTCGTGAAAGCTTTGCGATACTAATTCTCATCAGTGGTATCAGAGCAGGTCATCCTATCATATTCTGACGTAGCCAAGAAGCTAGCAGATCCAAGAGGCCCAGCATTCAAACTAACAACCATCAACAAGAGAAAAGACTCCAAGAAGCAATGGCTTCAATCAGCAGCATGCAAAGCAAGATTTGCACAATACTTGATTCTTCAAGATCTAAATTTCTAGCCTGAAAAGATAAGACATCTTTGATACTCAAGGGCGAAGGACTATTTCCCTGGGTGGATGGCACAGAAGCAATGCCTACGACAACAGGCAAGGAGCTACGTGAATGGAGGGAGAAAAACAACAAGGCAATAGCCTTGCTATCATCTTCCATTGAAGATAGTCTCAGACTTGACCTGGCTACACTCTCCAAAGTTAAGGAGATGTGGGATGCATTACTCACTAGATTTCAGACGAAATCAAGAAGTCAAATCATGATGCTGAAAGATCACACCTCAACCTTGCACAATCACTTCCTACAACAATCTATTGTGACAATCAAAGCACAATAGCGCTATTTCTCAGTCCGAGATTTCACTCTCGAAGCAAATATATAGAAATTAGGTATCATTACCTTAGAGAGAAAGTGCACAACAAGAAAGTAGCATTGGTTTTCTGCGCAGAACAAACTACATGGCGGCAGATTACTTCACAAAGGCTCTATCAAAGGAGCAACATCCAGATTTAACAATATGTTAAATCTGAAGATCAAAGTTTTTCAGGATCCACATTAAAGGGGAGTGTTAGATTTCTTATGCTCAGTCTTGAACAAGTCGTTCAAGTAATGAGCATCCTGAAAACCGAAGGCCGACTACATGTTTTCAGACCTTCACACTTTTTCCTTTGAGATTTTATTGCCTTGACCATTTTTAGGCACCTTTATCTTTTTCGCACCTTCGCAAAAAATGCGACACAGTGGTTAAGTGGCCAGAATGCCTTAGAAACCATTTTAAGGCACCTTCGTCTTTTTCGCCCCTTTGCAAAAAATGCGACAAAGTGGCCAGAATGCCTTAGAAACCATTTTTAAGGCACCTTTGCCTTTTTCGGTTTTTTCACTGCCTCCAGTCTAAGGCACCTTCGGCTTTTTCGCCTTTTTCGCTACCTTCAGTCTAAGGGCGCCTTCGGGATCTACATACCTTCAGTCTAAGGGCACCTTCAGGATTTGCATACCTTCAATCTAAGGGCACCTTCGGGTTTTTCGCATGACGTCGCCAACTTATCATCAACCCTAAAACAGTTGGAGAAACAAATATGCTAAGGGCGGTTACCAACTTTGTACATATGCAAAACTGGAGTAAATGGCAGTTAAGGCAGAAAATATTTTTCCCTCGACACCTGTAAATATATATACTAGCTAAATTAGGCTATGTAAATGCTAATTGAATTTCTTTTTCAATCAGAGTTATCTGTAGCCTAGCGTAATCACGCTCAACAAGCTGAAGTTATTACTTCAAACCATTGTACTCACTGTTGATATTAATCATAGTGCAATTTTTGTCTCACTACTACGTTGTTCATTTGCGCAATCTGTATGAATAATTCTACTTGAATATTTATGCTGCTACTTGTTGCGTTTTTGTTCCTACACGCCTACGCTCAAAGCCTCGACCTTTTGATGCCGGTCATCCCCACGTTTTACAACATTTTGATGACCAGACAACGATGCAAACCACATATCTTTGTTTGCTTGCTTGATAGACATCGATGAAGCTAAAACCAATGAATGGTAGTCGTTTTCCCAACGATGGACAGCTTGCTCCAGCACACAATTATTATGAAGAAAAGTTGATTCATTCACTTGTACTCCAACGATGGACTGTAGAAAGAATACATGCCTTTCTATAATTGCATAACAAGTTTGTTTAGAGCAATGCAAACCGGTTTTGTAGCTGTATGGATAGCGACCTACTACTCACTTTGTGATTTATAGTTTCCTTACCATTAAACCTATTTGTCTTCTCAAATGCTATGCACATATCGTAATGATTTAGTAGCATTTTAACATTAAATGATCATCTATGTTTTGTGATGATGTAGCATCAATTGTTACTACGACCTTCTACTACACTTGTTTAGGTTCAAATTCAAACCATACATCGCTTAGTCTCTACACAGGTACAAGGTATGTCATTTGGTAAAACGTACTAGAATGGCTTGACTTAAACACTTTTTGAAACGTTCTATTGAAAAAGAACATACTAAGGCTAAGTTTTGATTCTTAAGAAAGATGGATAGACGTGATGTGACTGAGACTCTATGTATGGATGTGTTCTAAAGAAAACAAACTGTTCGTGGGAATAGCTTGGCATCCTCTTAGGAAAGTACGTCTACAATCATCTAGGTATGGCTTCTCTTAACGAATTTATGGTTATATATACACCACATAAATCATGGACACGGTTATGTTGCAAGTTCTAAATGACAGATATGCAAAGTAGTCCTTCCGCTCTATTTACACATCTAACTTTTATTTGAAATTCTTTTTGCCTCATATATAACGGCATTCAAACTTAAACCTTACTGCTATTACAAACCGAGTTAACAAGTCTTTCTCACTATTCTTAAAGTAGTCCATACCTTTATCCAAAAATAGGGCTTCCAAAATAATGTTCTTAGACAACATGGATATGCGTAAGATACGAACCTTTTTGACAAGGATTAGAACGGCACGGATCTGCCCTATTACCTAATAAGAATCTTGGAAGTCCCTTATAAACAACTAACCAAACCTATCCATAACAAAGTCCTATATGCAATTGGTTGAATCTAACGTTCTGAATAGCATGGATTTGCTCAGAACCAAACATAGCGATACGAAACCAGCTACTGCTCATTAGATAATATCAATGCACTAGAATGCCATATTCACCTGGAAAGTCGTCCACTTGTTGCTCTATGAGCACATTATAGTCAGAAGAACCACAACAATCTCGAGGATAGAACCAAGAAACATATCAATAGCAAATGAGATCTCTCAGCTCTCGCACTTGGCATAGGTCTAACAACCAACTTTATCCGACAAAGTTAGTGGAAGGACGTAGGTCAATTATTTCAAGAACCAAGTATAGATTTTATCTTTGTTCTCAACGTGTGGCTTGAGAGACACATAGATTGATTGCAAGAGGACTTCCAGAAGTCCTTTGTGATGTTTGTAAGCTTCCTCTTGGAACAGCTGGAGACTTCCTTGATTTTATATTCCTATATACTGCGACGGCCTTTTTAGCCACCTGTTGCCGAGAGACTATATTTAATCTGTTTGCCAGCAGAACAGAGCACTTCACATGTCTCTATTCAGAGTAATAAATTCATAATCAGGGATTCCCAGATGATCAGGGCACTGGAAAAAAAGGATTATAGTCAATATTGAAAAAACTTACTGCAACTCACATAATATACGATTGCATCTTGGCATATAGCGAAACATTAATAATTGGAAGAAATTCTTGAATTGTTCTGATCTATATTAAGCATTACTGTAAGTTTGAGCTTTGAAAGATTGCATGCTATTGCAAAACAAGGCTAATTCTAGTTTTCATCTCCCAAGGAAAGTTGTACATGCATTTTGTCTTTTATCTGCCACAGTGGTCCGTGAGCACCCACAAAGGTAGCAAAGCTGGAGGAGAGGCATGTAAGCCCAGAAAGGAAAATATCTTAGTGATGATGTGGGTAGACCACATGGTTTCTGGCAGTCATCGCCTTCTGCACAGAAAGGCAATATAAGTAACTCAGTACGGACCCAGTCTCGAAATGATTCAGTACAATTTTCTAAGTGCTACTCAATAATGTTATACGGAGAAATAATTTGGTGCTTCCAATACCTCGCCACACTCCAGTCCATGCACAACCCAGTCCATGCACAGTCGACAACAAGATACATATACGCTCATGCACAGTCAACGACAAGATACATATACGTCTGGAAGTCCTTTGAGAAATGTTGAAAAGACAAAACTTAGAGCCTGGCAATGCATGCTACTATACTGCACTATCAATGTGTGATACAGTGCAAAAAAGAATGGCTGTACTATACATATCATTATATATGCATGCATGTCGCCTCTCATTTCCCAAAAAGGATGCTGTTGTGGTGTCAGCGGAAAATTCACAGGTCACGGGCAGCTTTGTTGACAGCGTGGTCCAGACTGCGCACTGTAGCTGCAGCGCCCAGCCGCTTCTTTGATCGTTGGAAGCCTCCTATCTGTATCCTCACTCTGTGCTACTTTTTGTACACAGAGAAAGGAAGGCAGGAAGGAAGAGGAGAGGGAGAGAGGTCTGGGACCTACACAGCGTTTGTATAGTCAGCCATCCCGTGAAGCGATGCTGTCACGAAGGTGGTAAAGTAGTAGTATAGAGCTACCCATGTCCTCCTTCAAGTAGCTGCAAAATGGTGACAAATTATGCCCTTTCACCCACAAAAAGCTTTTGCTATGTACATACTATAAGCTACAAAATGTCATTATATTCTACTTTTTTGAGAGAGATATTACTTTATTGAAAGAAAGATGGAAAATCCCATTAAGAAGTCCATGATTAAAGATAGAAAAATTGAACGCCCAATGGCAAACGTAAATATATAACTGATCTAGATATGCTTGAAAATTGAGGAAATTTAAGTTTAAACGACATCAACAGCATGGAAAACATCACTTTGTAGCATTAAATACACAGGAAGTTGAGTAGGATGCCGTGAAGCAGCTGCACTAGCTGCATTACCACGACGAATTAACATTTGAGCTTGAGCACGTTGTAAGGCAATAGATACACATTATCGAAAATAGGACACCATGATGGACAAAGGAAGTGTAGAATGCCTTTTGACATATAGAACCGCACAATCATTGAGAAACTTGTCAAAGTTTTTATGAAGACATCCAAAAGTCTTAATAGCAAAAGGAATGAATGCCTCAGAAGGGTACCGATCCCGATAGTCACATTCTTTGTCAAGAGCCGTGTGATTGGCCGCCACTCCTTGAGTGGTAGATGTTCGTAGTAGAAGATCAGGATGAGTCGGATCAACAATAACCACATCACCCAAAGTTCGAACACCATCTTTGGAGAGGACAAGATCAACATGCTGACGAGAGGATTGTGACGTAGTAACTGGAAGGACATGCAGTTGTTGACGAAGAACATGGATCATGTGAAGATATCGGATCACCACCAAAAGGACATCTCAAAAGATGCATGCCCAAAGAGTCCAAAGCATGACCACAAGAACATTTGACAATTCCAGATAATGACGACCTTAGACGGATTGCTGCCAAGAAGAACTCAGAAGACATAGTCAAATGAGAAAGAGTTGGACGTGCCAACAACCAAGCCCTAGCCCCAATACCAACACAAGAAAACAAGCGTGCGTGAAAGGCATCTGAAGGAGAGTCTCGTATCAATTGGGTGAAAAGGTAAGAATGCAATTGTTGAGACAAAGAGTGTTGTAAACGCGGTTTTGAGTGAGTGATCAACGATTCAAAAGGGGACATATGCGATTGAATGACAGTCGGCAATAAATCTTGGGCATCTCGTAGTGACCGTTGAAAACCCAGACTACTTGTTTCCACATGTGCCACTGATTCGAAAAGGAGAGGTTGATCATTCTGCTGGAATTGAGAGACAAGTGCAGAAGCAACCAAATCCCACTTCTCAAATAAGCAACAGGAGCAACTTGTTTTGTAGAAGATAAACCCAACCCACCCAAAGAGGCAGGCAAAAATATTTGACGCTTGAGTGATATGCTATTGTAATGTTGCAAAGTAAGCTTTCCAAAATCTGTAATAAAGAATTATCGAAGCCTTGTAGAAGTTGCATAATAACTGAAGAGGGAGGAATACAACGAAGCAAATAACTAGGACGCTGAGCAAAATAACGAGTTAGAATGGCGAATGTGACTTGCACGTTGCCCAATTTTGGAAGTAAATCAGAATGCTAAATTTGTGTAGAGATTGTGTTTGTACCAAAGATGAGCCCTTAGATCTAGGCTTGCCCAATGAAACAAGGGACTCCATCCATTAGGAAGTCACATCCCCATATTGCAAAAGATGACAACTCTACTCCGATGAAGAATGGCTTTAGAGGGCCCCCTTCTACTCACCCTTTAAATGTCCTCATCTCCGGACTAATGAGCCATTAATGTGTTCCTATTTTCTGTCTCTGGGGTAGTGATCTTACGCATTTTAGAGCTCTTTGGTTCCACAAAATTATACCTCATCCAATGTAAGAAATGGCCATCGATCAATATTTTATGATAATCTCTCTCTCTCTCTCTCTCTCTCTCTCTCTCTCTCTCTCTCTCTCTCTCTCTCTCTCTCTCTCTCTCTCTCTCTCTCTCTCTCTCTCTCTCTCTCTCTCTCTCTCTCTCTCTCTCTCTCTCTCTCTCTCTCTCTCTCTCTCTCACCGTTGAGTCGGGAAAAGAAACATAAATCAGAATAAAAATTTCAATCAAACGCTAAATTTTTGCAATCACAATACAATAAAATCAAGAATAACATGTGCCAAATTTCCACCTCTGCCATCTCCTATCAGCAAAGCAATCTTTCTCGAACCATAGATAAACACACATTCTCTCTCTCTCTCTCTCTCTCTCTCTCTCTCTCTCTCTCTCTCTCTCTCTCTCTCTCTCTCTCTCTCTCTCTCTCTCTCTCTCTCTCTCTCTCTCTCTCCTGTGAAAATTGGCAAATTCTAGTTGGATTTGCATAATATGGTTTTTAGTAAATATTGCAAACGTGTGAGGACATGTTCACATGTGTGAGTTTAGGTCTAGGCTAGCTAGATCTCATTCATAGGGTTACTCAGGTTTGTTTGGTCTTGATTCCTAAATTACAGGATCAAACTCCGCAAATCAGTAAGGTAGTTGATCAACCTAACCATCAAATTGGCATGACTGTAGGGTTAGGTAAGATTCACATATTAGGGCAAGAAATGTCAATTAGTCTCTTTATTACGTGCTGGATTTTCACCTAACTTCAAAGGAGAAGAGCCCTATTGTACATACAATCTATCATTCCATAGTGAGGAGATAGAATTTAGAGAGCACATTGGCAATCTTGAGTTTCCTCTACATTTGTCTTGTGTTTTTGTGAATGTTTTGCAAACTAAACTTGATTACTATTATTCTCTGATAACAGGTCATAATTGAGGCCATACAACACACATGTGAGTCAAATTTCCTTGTTTGATCATTTCTTTTAATTGCTCTTGATTGTGTGATCCATAATTGCTTTTCTAGATCAAGAAATTGGTGACTAGGTATGCAATAGATTGGTGTATCAATCAATCAATCACTATTGAAGTCTTTTGTAGGCTCATTTATGGTCCTTAGTATATTTGTACTTTCAACATGGTATCAGAGCCAAGTACAACAGGATGATCAATGATCAAAGGACAATCCATTTTTAGCAAGTTTGGTTGTAGAAAACTAGTCTTGTGAGGGCGAGTTCAAATCAAGTCTAAGTGTGAAGTTTTTTTAATCCGAACTTGGTGAGGTCAATAGCAATACTCTCCATTTTTAGTGCCAATTCAAGGAAAAGCATCAAAGTTCGTTTGCCATCAATTAGATTTGACTTGGTGTCATGAGATCTAATTAATTGAGGTTGAGTTCAAGCCCTTTAAATTTGTTTTATAGGTCTTCAAGAACCATCAAGAAGAGGGAAAGAGATTTAGTCATTTCTTGTCCAAAGTCTAGTAAAATTGACTTGATTTGATAGTTTTATTAGGGGAAGTATGAGCTCAAAATGGCCCCTTTGTAAAGATACTTTTGTTGACTTCCCGCCCTTTAAACTTTCAAATAGACTCATAACATTCATCTATGTGTAAAGTACTGTTACAGTGATGACGGCCTGAAAACTTTTTGTGTATATTTTTGTGTTTTTTAAATTCATGCCAGGCAATGAAAATTCATTTTATTGAGTAATAGTTGTTGCTCTTATGTCTTTTCATCGCTGCCCACAGTGCATACTTCTATGGTTAAATTGCATCAAGTTGTAAAGAGTCATATCCTGATTAGCTATGTCTTTTGATTAGTACATCAAAATGTGAAACTTAGTACACCATAAGAAAGAGGATGCCAAGAGCTTTCCAACGCATACCATATTGTCATTGCAAATGTACTCGGGCATGCTGATTAGCTATTGCATTTTCCTAACAGCTATAACTTTCTTGTTTTTGGGTACAATGTGGTATGCATTAGAAAGCTCTTGGCGTCTTCTTTCTTATGGTGTACTCAGTTTTACATTTCGATGCAATAATCAAAAGTTATAGCTAATTAGGAATGTGATATCTATTCAATGCGCCCGAGTAGATTTGCACAGTTGCAAATGTACTCGGGCGCGTTGACTAGATATCCCATTTTTCTAGCAATTATAACTTTCTTGTTTTTGAAAAAAACTATGACAATATGGTATGCGTTGGAAAGCTTTTAAAATCATCTTCCTTATGGTGTACTCAATTTCACATTTCAATGTACTAATTAACAGTTATAGCTAATCATGACAGTGAATGGCAATATAGATTAAATGGTAGGCAGCAGCGAAAATACAAAATGTTGTCGGATAGTCTTCTCTCTCCATGTTATCTCTCTCTAAAGTCAAACTTGCTTAAAGGGCCCATTTTGAACCCATATTTCTCCTAATGTTTGATAGAATTTCATCTTATCTCCATTCTATCTTTGTGAGGGCTATGACTAGAAGTCCAATGAAAGGTTTAAAAATCAAATTTGAGATAATCAAAACAAGTGAAACCTTTGTGAGTTTCTAGATTCAAATCAGTTCCACTATTCTTGAGCATTGTTTTGTACAATCCTTCTTAAGAGTTTTTTTGAATCAAGATCAAGAGAATCTTGCTACTTGTGTCTTTGTGAACATCACGTGAGTTGCTAGTGAGGCAAATTCTAGAAAAGAACTTAGGGAGGGCCGAGAAGTACATCAATAGTACAAGTCATTAGGAAGACGGGGTCCATTGGTGCATTTCTGGAAAACTTGAAGGAGCACCTTTGGATTAGCACCTTATTCAAATCATTTATGGATTGGAGTCAAGCCAAGAGGAGGAGCAAGCTCAAGACTTAAGGACTACAAGAAAATCCTTGAGTAACAAGATGGAGCCATCAAGGCTCACTCATATGAAACAAACAAGGAAAGTTGGATTTGGAAACATTCTTTATGCACTTAATAACTTAAGAGATATATCATCAAGTGCACAAAATGCCTTGGAATGCATAGCTTGGCATGATGTATAGTTGTGAAGTGTGCTACATGTGTATAGACACATCTATGGAACATCTTGTAATGGATCCCTTAAGAGGAGGTGAAAGATCCTTCGTGGACATCATTCTCTATTGGAGTCTCAAAAGTTCCTTGTTTAGAGCTAGATTTTTTCTAAGACACTTCTAAAAGTATTCATTTTTCAAGCAAAAACTAGTTCTTAGAGTTGTAGATAGATGTATCATAGTTTCATCAAGTTAGATTTGAGGAGTGTGAAAATTGGCAAATTCTAGCTTGATTTGCACATAGATTTTGGTACATATTGCAATCCACATGTGTGAGGGCATGTTCATGTGTTATTTTAGGTCTAGGGTAGTTAGATCTCATTCATAGGGTTACTTGCATGACTCTAGGGTTAGGTAAGATTCACATATAAGGGCAAGAAATGTCAATTAGTCTCCTTATTATGTGCTAGATTTTCACCTAACTTCAAAGGAGAAGAGCCCTATAATACATACAATCTATCATTTCATAGTGAGGAGATAGAATTTAGAGAGCACATTGGCAATATTTGTCTTGTGTTTTTGTGAATGTTTTGCAAACTAAACTTAACATGTCATACTGGAGGCCGTACAACACGTGTGTGGGGTCAAATTTCCATGTTTGATTACAATAGCTAATAAGGAGCATATCGATGAGGATAAAGTTAGAATATTGTCAGGACTTCTGCGAAAGCAAGCAAGGATATGGTATAGCCAGTTAGTGCCAGAAACGGTTAATACTTGGCAAGCTTTGAAAGCAGCATTCCTTAAACAGTTTAGAGAGATAGTATGTTCCACTAGACTGTTAGCTCGACTTAATTCTATAGAAGAAAAGCCAAAGGAGTCACTTAGAAAATATACTCGGAGAGTTAACAATTTGATAGGAAAGCTAGGGGCACAGTATCCTATGCCTATGTAGAATGAATGGTTCCTGGGTGGATTTCCCAAGAAATTAGATAGATACTGTTGTCAAGGACTGATGACTTCATTAGAATATGTCATAGCGTCCGCAAAAAATTATGAAATCTCTCGAATCTCTAGGAGAAGGAGGAATGATAGAAAGAGTAGTGAGAAACATAAACAGAAACAAACAGAAGAATCGTCAACGTGTACTGAGTCTAAATAAAAGTTTGATTCAACAAATGAAGAAGAGTCTTCTGATTATTCATCTTATTCTTCTTCTTCAAAAGAAGAATCCGCCTATAGAAAATCAAAAAGTAAAAATTCAGATGGGAAAAAGAGGATGGAGAAGTCTGAAAAGATGGACCCATTGAGAAAGAGTGTAGAACTCTTAGCGAAAGAGATGGAGAACTTAAAGTCCAGATTTCTAACGTTAAAACTAAGCATAAGAAAGCTAAATCTAATGCTAATTTTTGGTGTATTGCTTGTGGAAAAGAGGGACACTCAAAAACTACTTGTCCAAATTTGCAAACCAACTATATAGAGGAGGAACTATTCCTGTTTCCAGTTAGTAACCATGAGGAAGTAGCATTTACTACTGTTCCTCCCAACCAAAAGAATTCTACACCTAAACCACAATCTAGTCAACAATATACTATTCTGCATAGAGGAGGGGCACAAGACTCCACTGCACCACCCAGAATAAGAGGCTTATGTTATAATTGCGGAGCACTCGGTCGTTATTCACCTAATTGTCCCGAAGGAGGCCAGTGAGATACCGCTTTGCGTTAACTGCGAAATGTCCTCATCCACAATAGCCATGGTCTAAACCAGGGTTTGTGAATCTATCTAAGAAAGATGAGCCTTGGCCATCTAAGTCTAATCTTGATATGGTAGTCTAGAGAATAGAAGTAGAATCAACGATTCTAGAAGATGAAGACCAAGATTGACCCAAGTTAGAGATAGATGTAAATAAAGTTACAACTAAGTACGAAAAGATATACCGACTCTTCGAGATAAGAAGAAAACTAAAAAAGTAAAACACGCGAATTCTGTGGAAAATGCGAAAAGCACAAAAAATAGATAAACAAGTGAGAGCGGTCTCACACATGTGGAGTACTGTCCACTGTACGGCTTGCACCTGAAACAACAAGTTCATTGGTTCTTGATAGCAATCATTCAATAAAATCACAATTTTATTGACTAGAAATCTCACAAAAGTGTAGAATGCAAAAGTCTCATCAATCTCATTAGGAAAATGATGATCCTTTTATGGATCAAGTACATCCATGAGTCTGGTACAGTCCAGCAGGTCTTCACATGTGTGAAGAGTGCCACAGATCTATCCATTTGATACATCCTTGATCCTTATCCAAAGTTGACCTTCTAGAATATGGCTAAAATCCAAAGAGCTAGTCTCCCAAAATATAGGAATATTCTCTACAAAATAGGATCTAAGGAAAATGGTCAACTCTTATCTTCTAGAACTCTATACACGCGTGTGAACATCCACTTGCCATGTGGGAGCATTTACTCATGCACATGCAAGGATAAGCTAACTTCCAGGTGACTAGTCAACTTGACTAAAAACTAGTGATATCATGCTCACACTTGACTTGATTGATACAAAATCGAAGTAGATATTTACAAATATGAAAAGTACTTTCTTTCACACGTGGGAACAGGCTCCACACATGTGAAATCAGATCATGAACATTGTACTCATGATTGATCTTTATTTACAATTAAAAAAATGACAAGTGAGAAGTGACAATTTTCAACATTGAATCACCTAGAGATCCATCGCCACTTAAACATCGCTCTTACACTATAGGAGAAGATTTTTCTTCTAGAATGCCAAATATAACATTTAAACAGTTGTTAGAAGATAACCAGTATTATAACAAGGAGATTAAGCAATTTTTATAGAAGAAGAAAGAAGGAAAGCTAAGTTGCCACCAATCGATGTAGGACTGGTAAATTATGGCGATGAAGGCCAACCTGAAATTCAGATCATAATTAACGATTGCATTTTAGACAATGTACCCATAGATTCTGGATCAAGCGTAAATATTATGACCAAAGAGAATGCATATGAGTTAGGCATTCACCATCAAATAGCACGCACTTAGACATCTTAGGTTGGCAGATGCAACCCTGTCTCAAGTCATGGTGTATATCGGTGACCATAAATTTTTAATAGAATGTATCATATCAAAGATTACTAGAGAGTCATCCTATAAAGTGTTATTAGGAAGACCTTGGCTTTACCAAGCTGATGTAATAACCCATTGGAGGAAGAAGGAAATCACCTTCCGAGACCAAACGGCTACATCAGAAGCAAAGAGTCATAAAAGAATCGCTGTATCCTGGGAAAAGAGAAGTATGAAGGCAAAACTTCGACGTCATCCTCAAATTACACCTCAGAGGACGAAGAAGTCCACTCCTCAAGGACTGAGTAAGGGGATGACTTTAAGAAAGTATCAACACCTGCATATAGTAATAGATTAGAGTACGTAGATAGAGGAGACTATGGAGTCCCTGGAATTAGTGCAACCATAGGCGGTTTTGTTATACAAAAGATATTAGTAGATTCAGGATCTAGTATAAATTTAACAACTGAAAAAATGGCTAAAGAATTAGGATTAGAAGACCAGATCCAGCCAATTGTTCATCATGAAATACATTTAGTTGATGCGTCTCACTGCACTTCAGTAGGAGAGTTAAGGGGTATTAATGTAAACATAGAGACAGAGACTTGCATTATGAATTTCTTTGTCATAAACCCAGCGCACACGCCACCGTATTCAATATTGTTTGGTAGGCCATGGTTATGCCAAGCTGACGCTATTATAAACTGGTCTACGATGCGAATATTTTTTCCAGGTATAATGACAACTAGTCCATTAGGAGGTCATCTTATAAGATGGAGCGAGGAAGTAGGAGCCTATAGACTCACAAGTAAATTTCATAGTGTGTTATGAGTTGACGAGGAGGATGGAAGAGAGCCTCTAACATCCGAATAGAGGGAAGTTTTGGGTGGAACCAGAGCAAGCTTGACTTAGGGTATGATAAACAAAGATAATTAGAAGAAATAGAAATTAGTAAAGATAAAAGTTTAATTTTGTATAAACACCAAACTAACCAAGAACAAGAGGAGTACATATTACTTCTCCAAAAATTTCAAAATGTGTCCGTCTGGTTGATGGATGATTTAACTGGTATACCAGTTAAATGGGGAGAGCATAAGATAGATTTGATCCAGGGTGTTATACCAGTTAGACAAAGACAGTATAGATTAAATCCAAAAGACTCATTGTTAGTAAAGGATGAATTAGATAGATGCCTTAGAGCAGGAATTATATACCCGGTTCTGAGTAGCAAACGGGTATCACCTATAGTAATAGTACCCAAGAAAAAGACAGGAAAGATTAGATGATGTCAGGATTTTAGGAAGCTAAATGTAGCTATTGCAAAAGACTATCATCCACTGCCATACACAGATATCATTTTAGACCAAGTAGCAAGTCACGAACATTATAGTTTTTTAGATGGTTTTTCAGGATATAACCAAGTCTTTATTAAAGAAGAAGATAGATCTAAAACCACCTTCACCACTAACTAGGGGATATATGCTTATACGCATATGCCCTTTGGTTTATGTAATGCACCTACGGCATTCCAACGCATGATGACTAATATTTTTCAAAAAAAATTGAGAAAGCTTTTAGAAATTTAAATGGATGGTTTTTGTGTTTATTCATCCACTAAGGATTATCTAGAGGCACTAGAGAAGACCTTAAGGAGATGTCAGGAGACATCACTAAAATTACACTAAAAAAAATTACTCCACTACAGAGGGAGAAGACTTAGGCACAATTTATTCTATTAAAAAGTTTAGGCATTATCTTTTAGGTTATTGTTTCATTTTTCATGTAGATCATTATGCACTGAAGTATTTAGTGAATAAACCTGATGTTTCAAGTAGAATTGCTAGATGCATTTTATTGTTAGATGAATTTGACTACCAGGTAGAATTAAGGAGAGGTAAGGACCACCATAATGTTGATTACATCTCACATCTACACAATAAAGATCAACTAGAACCAATTTCAGTCAAATTTTTGGATGAGCAAATAATGTGCATCCAGACATAATCATCTATTTATATGGAGATCATTAATTTTCTACAAGATCAGATATATTTTGATCATTTTAATAAACAGCAAAAAAAAGTATTTTTTTGTGAAAGAAGGACCATATACAATTATAGACAAGGTTTTATATAAATTAGGACCAGACGATAATCTTCGTCGTTGTCTAGAATCCACTGAAGTCACCATTGTAATCTACATGTTACATGAAGAAGATTCAGGGGGACATTATGCTCTTAAAAAGACCGCTAGGAAAATTTTGAATGTTAGGTATTGGTGGCCTACTGTCTATAGAGATATTAAATCTTTTATCCAAACATGTGATGCATGTCAGAGGATGGGAAAACCCAGCTTCACAACTCACTGGCCACTCACACTCATTATTCCCTTAGCACCTTTCAAAAGATGGAGAATAGATTTCAGTATTTTTTGCTTGTTTGCTATTTTGCCATGCAAAAAAATGCGACACCTAAAATGTCACATTCGAATACTGCAAAAAAGTTGACAAATGTGCAAAAATCAACAAATTTGATTGTTTTCACTAGACTGTGTAAATTTTTATCTTTTGCAGTCTGAAACTCAAGTTTTCGAGTTCGACTTTTGCGAATTGAGCGTTGTATTTCGTTTATTTTTACTTTTATTTTTATTTTTATTTTTAGGACTAGTTTATTTTATTTTTAGAATTGTACCTTCAATATGTGAAGGTCACTTCTAATTCATACTTGTCCAGCCGCCGACATACCATTAATACCTCATACTTCAACAATTATGCTTTTTCATTCTCTCTCTCTCTCTCTCTCTCTCTCTCTCTCTCTCTCTCTCTCTCTCTCTCTCTCTCTCTCTCTCTCTCTCTCTCTCTCTCTCTCTCTCTCTCTCTCTCTCTCTCTCTCTCTCTCTTTCTTCTACTTTCTCGCTTGCTATGTTGTTTACCTTCGTTATGATCAAATACTCTGATAGCTTCCATCGTAAAGTTTCCTTTGATTCCAAGTTCTTTAATGGCTACCATCACATTCAAAACCCACCCAGAACCTATATTACCGATTTTGCAACCCCTTGCTGCTAGAGCCAAGATAGAAGGATTGTTGCAATTTGACCCCTCGATCATTTTGTCAGAACTACACCACGAGCTAGTTCGCAATTTAGACAAGACTGAGGGCGGTCATCACTGCAGCACAGTCCGAAATGTGTTTATGATCATCACCGAAGAACTTTATTGCCATGCATTAGGCTTACCCATAGATGGAACCATTCCCACTACTAAGCCTGATTATATCACACGAAGCGGAGTAGTTTAGGAGGGAGCTTCTCTTGAGAAGAGGGGGTATAAGTTATCTTATATTAGAGACCCTAATCTCAAAAGCTTTGTCCGATTTGTCCTATCTTCTATGTTTCTACCAGGGCAGGAGTACACCATATCTGCAACAAATATGGGATACTTGTCAAAATATTGGAAAAATCTATCTAATGTTGTAAGGGGTCCTAAAAAATGCCAAAGATGAATTGAGCTTTTTTGGCTTAGTAAAGACCCATCTTAGAATAAAATATTCAAGGTAGGTAGAAGTAGAAACTCGAGCTACCATAGGAATTGCCATTTATACTTTGCATGCCACATTTAATGCATGAAAATACTAGGTGGCACAATTAGACATATTGAGGTGGCTTGAATAAGTCTAGATAGCTTGAGAGGTAGATTCATAACTCCAATTCAACTCAAAGTAGGAGGAGAGTCCATGGATCTATATATATGTGATGTACTCTCATTGAGATGATGATGAAATTCGTGTGTAAAGCAAATTTGGAGACTAAGCTCTTTGTGCCCTCTCTCTACTCGAGTTTGTACTTTCATATTCTCTCTCTAGCCGAGTTGAGGCATTTATTGTACTTGGTTTCATGTTTTGTTGACAGATCTTGCTTGTAACACAATAATATTTCTTGTATGATCAGCTTTCCTATTGTCAATCAATGCTAGTTTGATCTTTATGGTAATTACTGGGCTTAGGAGATCAAAAGTACATGTGTAGGGCATCCCACACGTGTGAATTCAACATGGTATCAGAGCCTACCTAAGATTTACAAGCAAATCTAATCAAAAAGTTTGCAAATTTTATCATATTTCAAGCTAGGAATTGTCTAGATTCTACTTTCTAGCTAGTTTGCAGTTTTCTGGTGATTTAGCGCTTCAAACCACTTTGAATGGTCCAGATCAGGTACTGTACAAAATTTCAGGTGCAGGCATGTGTGAAATCCGCCCATTTTCAGTTTGGTGGTTCTCTCTCACCTTAGATTCAAATTTCATGCAATTTGGCCCACTGGAAAGCTAGAAATGATAGAATGCGATGCAATTTGAATCATGACAGTTGGATAAGCCAATCAAAAGTTATAAGCTTTTGAATGGTCATAGGTAGGGCGCCTAGACCTGTGGCAAATCGTGAGTACATGTCATTTATTGCCTAAATGATCACAAAAATCATCCAGAAGTTGACCAATCTCATCTATATGTGATTTAGGCAAAATTTAGAGGATCTATGCAAATTGTTTCATACAAATAGATTGTATTTGAGTCAATTTGACATTTTTGGAGTATTTCACACACGTATAATTCAGAGAACCATAACTTTTGCCATACTTCATCTTTTTTGATGATTCAAATCTTGTTTTAGAGAGATTGTCAAACTAGTGAGATCTATCTCACAGTTTTTTGCTTTGTCTTACGTAGGATTTGGTTTTTTGCCCTTGATTGGTTCCTATAGTGAGAAGATAAGCAATTTTTTCATCCATCTTTTTTTATTTCCATCATTCTTTATAACTTCAATGGGTGTCTTTCTATTAGAAGCAAGTGAAAAATTGTCAACCTCCAATTACTCAATTTGGAAGGTTAGGATGGAATCTGTCTTAATTCTACAAGATGTGATGGATATTGTACTTGGTATTGAAGAAGAACCACAAATTCCTCAAGAAATTCCAAAATACAAAAAGAGAGCTAGGATGGCTCTACATTATATTAAAATGAATGTCTCAAATGACATCTTAAGAGAAATTGTGCTTGTACTAATGCCAAAGATGCTTGGGATACTCTCAAGTCCGTCTATGAGGCAAAGAATACTTCTAGACTTCTAACACTAAGAAACCAAATTTTTCAAAGTGTACAGAGAAGTGATGAATGTGCTTCAGCTTATGTAATGAGAGTTAAAGACCTCCATAGAGAATTGTCATGCATAGGAGACTCCATCAACCAAATTGAACTTGTTCAAGACGTACTTAATGGGTCAAAGGAGGAATATGACAACCTTGTTAAGAGTTATGCCATTAAGGAGGAGCTACCAAGTTTGGAAGCACTCCAAAGTGTGCTCATTTCTGAAGAATCAAGACAAGAGTATAAACTCTTGAAAATGGAAAGACTATCTCTCAACATTGATGGTAAAGCCCTCTTTACCAAAGACAAGCACAAGACAAGAAGTAAGAATCCTCTTCAAGCAAGAACAATCTTCTTTCCAAGGAGAAAGGAGAAGAGGATGAGTCCTCTCAAGCTTTCACATCCAAGAAGAAGAAGAAAAACATCAAGTGTTTCTTTTGTGGCAAGAAGAAGTGATGGAGAGGGATCTCTTACGGTCTCGAGTTTTTCTTCATCACCTTTCAAGAAGGATGGTTCGTGGTACATCGACAGTGGAGCTTCCTCACATATGTGTAGCTCCAGACATTCTTTTTCATCCATGACACCTTAAGAAGTCCATCTACACAGCAAATGATCATGAGTGTGCTATTGAAGGCATAGGGACCATTCCCTTAAAGCTTTCATCATCAAAAGTTCTTTCTCTGTCTAAAGTATTTTTTGTTTCTAAGTCAACAAAAAATCTTATTAGTGTTGGGCAATTGTTTGATAGTGAACTAGATGTGAATTTCAATGTTGATACATGTACAATCAAGAAGCATGATGAGATCCTTGCATTTGGTCTAGATATGGTGGAATCTACAAGCTTGATCCAAAGAGTATGCTAACTCTTGTGATAGTGCTTTTGCTTCTCATATTTCTTTGGAGGAACTTTGGCATAGAAGTTTGGGGCATCCTAACTATAGTTCTATGGTGTCCATGGTCAAGAAAGCCAAAGCTATTGTCTTGCCTAATCTTATCTCCAGGAATTTCAAGCCATGTGAGGCTTGTGCCATATCTAAGTCTCATAAGAAGCCTTTTTCAAAGTCATCTATTAAGACTACACATCCATTGGAGCTCATACACTCGGATGTGCACTTCTCATCTTCAAGGAGCAAGGGTGGTGCTACTTTCTTTTTAACTTTCATTGATGATTTCACAAGATTTACTTGGTTATATCTTCTAGCTTCAAAGTCTATGGTGTTTGACTATTTTCTAAAGTTCAAAGCTCTAGTTGAAAAGCAATTTTCATACAAAATCAAGATTCTTAGAAGTGATGGAGGTGGTGAGTACACTTCCAATAAATTTCATGATTATTGTGAGCTTGAAGGCATTAAAAGGGAGTTTTCTTGTGCATATACACCATCTCAAAATGGGGTGGCTGAAAGAAAGAATAGAACCTTGTGTGAATGTGCCAAAACCATTAGAATTGAGGCATCCTTGCCAAAAGACTTTCGGGGTGAGGCCATTAGGTGTTCAAACTATCTTTGCAATCGACTCCATTATGTTGCACTTGGAGGAAAGTCACCATATGAAGCACTTTATTTGAAAAAACCTAAGGTTGATCACCTTACAGTATCTGGATGCATATGCTTTGTCCATATTCCCTTGGAAACGAGAAAGAAGGATGATCCTTGTGCAAGCAAAGGAGTAATGGTTGGATATTCATCCAACAAGAAAGCATATCAAATCTACATGCTCTCTACTTCTAAAGTAATTGAAAGTAGAGATGTAGTTTTTCATGAAGAAGAAAAGTACAATCTTGGAGGGGTCGAGATCAAGCAACCTCAAAATCTATCACCTTTTGTTATTGAAGACAGTCAACATATGGAGGGGTCGAGATTTGAAGATGAAAGTCCTCGGATTTTCACTCCTAGAAGATCCATGAGGGAGAGATCCGAGCCTAAGAGGCTCACTTATGATGACAAAGGAAAACAAGTGGATCTTGATTCCACTTACGCTTACAAAGCACTCACTACTACAACTTAAGAGGTGCTTTGGATCAAGAGGTTAATCATGGAGCTAAAGTGCATCAAAGAGGATGATCTTCCCTTGATCAAGTGTGACAACATATCGGCCTAAGCTCTTGAAAAGAATCCTATTTATCATGCAAGAAGCAAGCATATAGAAGTGGCACACCATTTTGTAAGGGAAAAGCTCATTGGAGGTGAAATCAACTTGGAACATGTCGACACATCTTCATGTATTGCTGAACTTCTCACAAAGCCACTTTGCAAAAGTGCCTTCTCAAAGCATAGATCTAATCTTGGTCTTATCTCAAGATCGATGCTTGATCCACATTAGATACATTTTTAGGAGGAGTGTTGAGATATTGGGCAAAAGCATCATCACCATCATCCCAATAAATGCAGATACTAGCGTTGATGAACTACAAGAAATGCAAATTGAGGGGTAGCAGGATGCTCAACAAGATGAGATACAACAATAGTAGGATGTCACTCAACCAAAAGAAATTTTTGACATCCAACAAGAGTAGAGAATTATTGACACTTATGTAGAGTAGTAAATTCATGAAGACGAGTCTGCTATCATTGATGAAGAAACCTATAACAAAGTCTTCGGCCAATTACTGACTGATACCCAAGGCTCCATCCAACATATTGCTACTCTACAAAAAGTTTCTAGGAAACTAGCAATAAATTTATGACAGCCCAATCCAAGCTATTGTAGAAAGATCATGAGTTAAAGGAAACCACAGTTGAGCTACTACAAAAGAGCAAGGAGTTGGATGAAGCTCACACCAAGCTGACATTAAAGAACCAAGCCCTAGAAGAAGCAAAGGACAGATTTGACGCAACTCTAGAAGCATTGGAGGAGATGCAAGAGCAATCAGATCAATTTGAAAAAGAGTATCAATTCTTTTTAGCTTCAGTATCAGGATATATTTTCCATCGTGCCAAGTAGTATATATTTACAAGTGTCTTCAAATATATCTTACAAGCATTGAATGCTATTTACACCAGTCTGTACAAAGTGGGTAACCGCCCTTGGGATATTTAGCGATCTAGCTATTTTTAGGGTTGATGATAAGTTGGCAATGTCGATCTGCTGCCACTGTTGGAAAAATCAGAAAAATGCGAAGGTGTCCTTGAACAGAGAAAGCACGTAAATCCCAAAGGTGCCTTTAAAGCGAAGGCAGAGAAATGTGAAAACCCCGACAATGCCTTTAAAATGGATTTTGGTCACAGTGTCGCTTTTTCTCGACAGTGTCACTTTTTTTTTATAGTGCGAAAAAGGCGAAGGTGCCTTGAAGCAATTAAGGCACAAAATTCCTAAGGTGCGAAAAAAGGTGAAAAACCTGACAGTGCCCTTAAAAACTCGACAGTGTCGCATTTTCTCCAAAGGTGCAAAAAAAGATGACAGTGCTTTAAAACAAAAATGTTTTAAGGAAACACAAAGTTTGGAAAAATGCAAAGGTCCGAAATATGTTGTCGACCTTCGGGTGTTTTCAAGATGCTCATTACTTGAATGATTTGTTAAGGTTGAGCATAAGAAATCTAACACTCTCCCTTAATGTGGATCATGAAAAAGCTTTGAACTTCAGTTTTAACATATCGTTAAATCTGAGATGATGCTCCTTTGATATGCATTTTGAATCCTTCAATAAATTCAGATTGTTACTAAATAGTAACATATCATCTACATAAGAGGTGATGATTATGAAAGGATTCGATACATACTAGAAATAAAAATTTGAGTCTGTCGAGTTTGGAATAAAACCATTCTCGTTAGAAGATGCATTGGTCTTCTCTTTATCAGCATCAGGTGTTGACATTGCCTCTAAAACAGCGTTTGATTCTTGCACAAAGCAACAGACCAGATCATCCGTAAATCGGGATGGAGGCTGTCTTGATCGGTTTGATCTTCTGGGTTGAACTTTGATCCTTTGATGCAATTCATTTTGCTGAAAGACTGCCTTATTGTCGGAGTTAGTGTCAGTGCCAACGTCAGTGTCTGTGTCGATCTTCTGATCAGTCCTAAGTTGTTCGGGGATGTTGGTGTCGAATCTAGGATCTGAATTCAAAGTAGCTTTTCCCTTGTGGTCGATAAACTGATCCTCCACAAAAGTGACATTTCTGCTCATGAAGGTCTTTTGAGAGTCCAGATTTAAGAGCTTGTATGTCTGATGGTCTGAGGAATAGCTAATGAAGATTGACCTTTTGCTGGTGTTGTCCAACTTTCTACTTAGATCAACGGGGATCTGTGAGTAGGCTATGCATCCAAACACTCGAATATTTGTGAGTGATGGCTTAGATCTTGTACACACCTCATAAGGTGTCTTGCCATTCAAGTCCTCTGAGATGGATCGATTTTAAAGGTAGGTTGCTGTAGTAACATCTTCTACCCAAAATTTCTTTGGAAGAGAGGCATGGGCTACACCATTGGATTGAGGTGAGTAGCTAATTGAATATTGTTGTAGATGTATTTGATTGGCCTTGCAGAAGGCTTTGAACTGGGTGGAGATAAATACACCACCTACATTAGAGCTTAGTGCTTTTATTCTTGTCGCGAAAGCAATACTGTTTAGTGTCGTGAAAGTGAAACTGGATCTGCAATCATGTCTTCTAATTTTATATACTGGATCTGGAGCTCTCCTTTCGAGATTAAATCTTGAATGTGATGGTACTTCAGAGGTATGTGTTTTGTCTTTGAATCGAAGACAGGATCCTAGGACAGATAGGGTGTCGAAATAATCAACACCATATCTCTGCGTGTAGCCCTTCGCGACAAGCCTTGCTTTGTAGTAGCCAATGGTGCCATCTGATTTCATCTTTTTCTTGTACACCCACTTGCAGTCGACTATTTTTCTGTTTTCTAGCAGTGGCTCTAATTCCATGCCTAGTTTTGCCTCATCAACTTGATCTCCTCTGACATTGCCTGCTTCCAGAATTCTCACTCTGGACTCTGGATAGCTTCTTGGTATGTTGTTGGCTCTTCAGTGCAGCTGCAGTATTCGAACTGCATGTCTTCGCTCCATTGAAAATTGTCAGAGTAGCAGTCTGGAGGTCTTCTTTGTCTTGTTGACCTTCTAGGTTTGTTTTGTCGATGTTCAAATGTTTCTTGTTCGTGGGGTTGATCCTCTGCTTCCTAATGCTCTGGAGTATGCGGCTCTGCATTCTGATTTGATGTATTTCCTCGATCTCCCTCTTGAATAGCAACAGTGTGAAGATTTCATGGCCTCTTTCGTCTTTTAGTCCAGGGAATGTGGACTCATCGAACTTCACATCTCAGCTCAAAACAACCTTCTTCGTGGTTGGATCGTAGAGCTTGTACACTTGAGCTGACCATGACTGTTTGCTCTGATTTGTCATCGAGCTTGCTTCTTTTTTCTTTTAGAATGTGCTTATATGTTGCACATCCAAACACACGTACGTATGACAGATCAGGCTTTCTATCTATACACATTTCGTACAACGTCTTGTTATCCAGCGATGTCGTTGTTGATCTATTCTGCAGGTGTACAACTGCAACTATTGTCTCAGTCCAAAATTGACTTGGCAATTGAGCCTGTGCCATCATGCATCTGGCTCCTTTGACTAGCGTTCTATTTCTTCTTTCTGCAACACCATTGTATTCTGGTGTGTATGCAGGACTGAACTAGTGTTCAATCCCCTATTCTTTGCAGAATTTTGAGAATTATTTGCTTTTATATTCACCTCCGCTGTCAGATCTAAGGATCTGTATCTTTTTCGAGGTGTGTCGCTCTGCAAATGCCACGAACTTCTTGAAAGAATCAAACACTTTGGATTTCTTCTTAAGTAGTAGATTATGGTCATCCGACTGTAATCATATTCCTTTTTTCTATTCTTGTCTTCATATTGATTTCTATTTTTTTCTCTTAATAAAGAGTAGTGATACTAGGTGGCCGAGCCGATACGATGTCAAAGGTATCAGGACTCTACAGCTACTTACACTGTGGGAACATGCAAAGCTTCGAGGAACACTGTACGTACCTACACTAAGAAAAGATTTGGTCTCTGTATCGAAGATGCCAGATCTCAGAAGATGAGTCATGTTTGAGGGCAATGCATGCCAGATGATCGAGCAAAAATCAAACAAGTTGTTGACTATCAAGTTTAGACAAGGTAACTTGTATCAAGCCAAAATTATCAGTAGCTATGATAGCATACTGAATGCATCAAAAAATGAAAATCATCTTTAGCACAGAAGAATGTATCATCTGAATATGAGAAGTCTCTACGACATGACCAGAAAGGTGATTGTAAGTGGTCTGAGAGTTACAAATCCAAACACCAACTTCTGCAAAGCCTGTTAGTATATGAGGGAAGAAGAGGCAAGGACGCTCTTGAGCTCGTCCACTCCGATGTTTGTGGACTCCCTCTCTGGATTGAGATACTTTCTGACATTCATCGATGATTATAGCAGTATGACAATAATCTATTACCTGAAAAAAAAAATCCAAAGTGTTTGATGCTTTCAAGAAGTTTGTAGCATTTGCTGAACGACACACCTCCAGAAAAGTGCAGACTATCAAGTTTGACAACGTAGGCAAATATACGAGCAAGGAGTTCTCAAGTTTCTGCCAAGAATGAGGAATCGAGCATTACACACCACAGTGCAACAGAAAAAAAAAATGGCACTTGGTCGAAGGAGCTAGATGCATCCTGGCTCAAGCACAGTTGCCGAGTCAATTTTGGGCCGAGGCAATTGCAGCAGTTGTACACTTGTTGAATAGATTGACAATGACAATGACAACTCTAGAAGACAAGACGGGTGAAAAGCTTGATCTATCGTATGTATGTGTGTTCAGATGTGCAACATACATGCACATACCAAAAGAAAAAAGAAGCAAGCTCACTGAAAAGCCGGTGCAAACAATCATGGTCGGATATTGGGTGCCTTTCCTTATGACAACCCAAAAGGTAAATTTTTCAAGAATTAACAACCATATCGTCCGGTTTTACAAGACTTATTTACAACTCCCTTCAAGAAGGACAGCCTATGGTATATTGATAGTGGAGCCTCTTCACACATGTGTAGCTCCAAGGACTCTTTCTCTTCTATTGCACCTTATGATGGAGTCAAGAAATCAATATGCACTGCAAATGATTTTGAATGTCCTATTGAAGGCATAGGGAACATTCCCTTGAAGCTTGCATCCTCTAAAGTTCTTTCTCTCTCTAAAGTTCTTTATGTACCTAAGCTTACCAAGAATCTTATTAGTGTTGGCCAATTGCTTGATAATGGCCTTGAAGTAAAATTCAATGTTGATACTTGCACTATCAAGAAGAATGATGAGATACTTGGTGGCATCTATAAACTAGATCCAAATGAGTATGTGAATTCTTGTAATGTTGCTCTTGTGAACAAGCTCTCTATGGAGGAATTATGGCATAGGAGGTTGGGACATCCCAACTACAAATCCATGCTCTCTATGATCAAATAAGCCAAAGCGCTTGCCAAAGTCACTCTCCAAGAAGATCAAGCCTTGTGAGGCTTGTGCTATTGCTAAATCTCACAAAAAGACATTTACAAGATCTTCTATCAAAAGCAAGCATCCTTTGGAGTTAATCCACTCAGATGTGCATTTCTCATCAACTACAAGCAAGGGAGGAGCCACTTGTTTTGTTACTTTCATTGATGATTACACAAGATTCACTTGGATATATCTTCTTGCTTCCAAATCTATGGTGTTTGATCATTTCCTTATTTTCAAAGCCTATGTAGAGAAGCAATTCTCATTCAAGATTAAAGCTCTTAGAAGTGATGGAGGTGGTGAATATATCTCCAATAAATTTCAAGATTTTTGTGAGCTTGAAGGCATTAAAAGAGAGTTTTCTTGTGCCTACTCTCCATCTCAAAATGGAGTGGCCGAGAGAAAGAATAGATCTCTATGTGAATGTGCAAAATCTATGAGAATTGAGGCATCTTTGCTCAAAGATTTTTGGGGAGAAGCCATTAATTGTGCAAATTATCTTTGCAATAGGCTCCCACATATAGCTCTTGGAGGAAAGTCACCATATGAAATCTTATTTTTGAAGAAGCCTAAGGTTTATCACCTTAGAGTTTTTGGATGCTTATGCTTTGTCCATATTCCCTAGGAAACAAGGAAGAAGGAAGATCCTAGTGCATGCAAAGGGATCATGGTTGGATACTCATCCACCAAGAAGGCCTATAGAGTCTTCATACTCTCTACTTCTCAAGTTATTAAAAGTAGAGATGTTGTCTTTCATGAAGATCAACACTCATCTTTTGAAGAGGCCGAGATCAAGAAATCTATGGATGCATCATCAATTATTGATTTTGAAGACAATCATGATGTGATGGGGTCGAGATTTGAAGAAGACTCTCCTCGGATTTTTTCACCAAGAAGATCCATGAGAGATAGATCCGAGCCTAAGAGGCTCTCATATGTTGACAAAGGCAAACAAGTGGATCTTGATTCCACTAATTATGTTTTTTATGTCTCTCATGAAGAGCCAAAGAATGTACAAGAGGCACTCAATACCAAGGAGTGGTATGATGCCATGAAGCAAGAGTATGATGCATTGATCACCAACGATACTTGGGAGCTTGTGGATCCTCCATCCAACAAGCATGTGATTGGTTGCAAGTGGGTATTTCGGATCAAGTTCAATCATGATGGCACCATCAACAAGCATAAAGCAAGATTATGTGCCAAAGGATTTGCTCAAATCCATGGTCTTGATTATGAGGAGACCTTTGCACCCGTTGCAAAGATGGTGACAATAAGAATTCCTATTTCTCTTGCTTGTTTTTTCAAGTGGAAGGTGTTCCAATTAGATGTATCCAATGCTTTTCTAAATCGTTATCTTGAGGAGGAGATCTATATGGAACAACCTCAAGGATTCATCAAAGATGAGTCCAAAGTGTGCTTGCTCTTCAAAAGTCTTTATGAACTCAAGCAAGCACCAAGATCATGGTATTCAAGACTTAATTCTTTTCTTATCTCACTAGGATTTACTCTTAGTGACTACGATCCTTCCATGTATCTAAAGTTTGTTGATAGCAATATTGTCATTCTTCTAATTTATGTTGATGACATTATTCTTTGTGGAAGTTGTGTCAAGCTAGTTGATGAAACCAAGCTAGCACTTGGATGTGAATTTAAAATGCAAGATCCAGGAGAGATGCATTACATCCTAGGCCTAGAAATTGATTTTTATGAAAATCATGTCTTTATATGCCAATCTAGATATGCTCACTCTATGTTGAAAAAATTCCATATGGAAAATTCTAAGAGCATAGATACTCCAATGGAGAAAATTGTCAAAGATCCTAATAAAGGTGATGAAAGATCCTTTGAGGACATCACACTTTTTAGGAGTCTTGTAGGCTCCTTGATTTGGCTTACAATTACTAGGCCCGATCTAAGTTTTTGTGTGCACAAATTGAGTCAATTTATGCAAGATCCTAAGATCCATCATTGGAAGATGGCCAAGAGGATTTTAAGATATGTATCTTCATCTTGTGATTATGGTCTACTCTATAAAGGTGAAGATTATTGGCTACTCGAATTTGGACTTTGCAAGTGACAAGATGGATTGAAAGTCTATTAGTGCATACACTATCTTTCTTGGAGGCAATCTTATATCTTGGCTTTCCAAAAAGCAAGATACTATATCTCTCTCTTCATGTGAGGCCGAGTACAAAGCACTCACTACAACTACCAAAGAAGTGCTTTGGATCAAGAGGTTATTAATGGAGCGAAAGTGCATCAAGGAGGATGATCTACCAATGATCAAGTGTGATAACATCTCGGCCCAAGCTCTTGCCAATAGTCCCATATTTCATGCAAGAAGCAAGCACATAGAAGTGGCACACCATTTTGTGAAAGAAAAGCTTATTGGAGGTGAAATCTATTTGGAGCATGTCAACTCATCCTCTTGTATTGCCGATCTACTCACCAAGCCTTTGAGCAAAAGTGCTTTCATCAAGCATAGATCTAATCTTGGAGTTATATCAAGATCAATGCTCAAATCTTCATAGATAATCTTTTAGGAGGAGTGTGAAGAATTGAAAAAGATTATCTATGTTAGATATAGAGGTCTTATGTTTTTTACATCAAGCATCTAGGTGTAGGATGTTGATAGGAAAAAATTTGGCATAGATGACAAATTATGCATTTCCACTTGTAATGCCACTACTGAGCCAAAATAGAGTAAGAGGCTAAACACGTGCCAATTAGAGTGTAGACAAGTGTAAAGCGTTTGTTTGATGAATTCCAAGAGGTCCAATAGGATTTAGAGGTGGAACCTTGTGAGGTCCAATAGGAAATTGAGGTGTGCTTGAATATAGTCCAATAGAATTAAGAGGTGCATGGATCAATGATCCAATAGGATCAAGAGGTGACAAAATATGGTCCAATCATAGTTAAGCATAGTGGTAGCTCGTGGATCTACTAGTATCATTGTACTCCTCATTTTGGATCTAATTGATTTGGTGATTTCATGGATTTTGTGAGTTATTGGATTTCTAGCTTTCTCTCTCTACCCGAGAGCTCATGATGCTTTTTCTCTCTCTACCCAAGGAGAGCAGCTTGTTTTTACTTAGATTATTTTTTTAATACTTCCCACACGTGTGAGTGAGAGTTGGAAGTGATTGAATGCATGTAGTAGTGTGTTTTTGCCATAGGATCTAAGATTGATCTTGAATCTCAATCTAGTCTTGATCTTGGTGCATCTACACACCTTAGGAGATCACAAGTACATTTAGTGGACAGTCCACACATGTGAAATTCAACAAAAGTCATTTGGTTTAGTGTATACACACAATATTTTTGATGATAGTCGCTGAACTGACAACCATACAAACACATTTTGGTTGATGATAGTTGCATACAAACATGTTTTTGTGGATGATAGTTGCTGGACTAACAACCATACAAAAACATTGATTGGGCTTGACAACCATCGTGGCTGACAACCGCCTGGATCAATGCATACACAAATGATTTTTGTTGATTGATAGCTGCTAGAATTATAACCTCACAAACACATGTTTGTGCTTTGACACACACTGTTCGTGGGATTCATGCATTGACAGCCAACATGGTTGAAAGCCACCTTGGCTTATTAGTATATGTATATACATCTATTGATTATCACACACAGTCGATGAACTAGAAGCGATCAACAGCCATGTGGCTTCATAAGTTCACACCATGTGGCTTCATAGTTCACACCACGGGTCTGTTGGGACAACGATCTACCTTCAATATGGTGCTTAATAATCTACTCCTACTTTGAGGCACTCTAAATGCATTTTAGTTTGCATGTATGCTGCTACATAAAAGATACAAAATTATAACATTTACTCACAAAGTTGAATGCCACTTTGTCATGAAAGGTTTCTTGTTGACCATTTTACCGATACATTACGCTTTGCATCGGTTATGATTGAAACGTAAGCTGATCACATGTATGGTACTTTAACCACACATGTTTATAGAATAAACAAGGAAATGATGTTTTTTATTTTTTTTTCATGCATTCATTTCATTTGTACTTTTCCCACACACTTGGAAGTAATCATAGGTTGATTATTAACATTCTAGATTATGATCTAGCCATAGAATCTAGAGGTAGATTGTGATTTTCACTCTTCATTTGATCTATGTGCTAACACAAAACTTTGTAAAGATCCTTCACAAAAAAATTTGGTAATTCCTCACATGTGTGAACTTGCTGGATTTTTGTCATGGTATTAAAGCCAAACTAAGCTCTTAATGCTATAATCATTGTGTGCATGACAAATTATGATTCATTCAAGCTAGAAAGCAGTTTTTCCACTTTTTTCTATCTATTCTTAAAAAGTTTGTGGATCAAAGAGATTAGAATTGAGGTTTTTAGGTCCGAACAGTGATTGTACGGATTTATGAAATTTCACACGTGTGAAAATCAGAACACTTTAATTTCAAAGATAGTGACATTATAGTTGTTGGATTATTCTCCATCCTACTAATCGACTAATCGGGTTTTAATCTTCATCCAATTGCTTATCCAGTTCTACGGATTTTCTTAGTGTCTTTATACAGTCTGCAGAATTACAAGTGTCTTTATACATTCTACTGAAATACACGGAGTTTGACAACATTGTCGGATTTTCTCTCTTTACAAAAGACTCGACAATGTCGCATTTTTTCGCATGTCAGGAATCTCGTGTAAAAATACAGTGTCGTCTTTTTCGCCTTTTATGCCTATCAAGAGTTACGAGCAAAAATGTTGTGTCGCATTTTTCACCTATGGCAGTTTATGTTCATTTATGCAGAACGATAGTTTATGTTCATTTATGCAGACAGACTGTTTACGGCCAATTGTCGCCACTTATCAGCAAGCAACTTCTGAGAAGAACTAGATGAATGCCAGCAGACTCCAGCCAACTGGTCGTAGTCGAGGACCTAATTACTTAGTATAAATCAGCTTCTATACTCCATTTCATATTGAGAGGTTGATCTAGTTTGCAAAACATTGGTAAGAATTTTGAGATCTATCTCAAATTTGTTGTTGCAAGATCTTGCATAAGATTTGGTAGTACACCCTTTTCTGATTCCTATAGTAAGAGAGAAAGCAACATATTGTTTGTTCATTACTAGGTTTTTTCACATCTTAATGGCATCTATGGGAGGATATCTCTTAGAAGCTAGTGAAAGACTGAACACCTCAAATTGGATTTTGACATTTTGCAAGTAAATCACTTGCAAGTTTTGTGAGTTTCTTTGCAATGATGGTAGCAAAAATTGAGTGCATGTGGCATGCTATTAAATTTTGGCAAGTTAGTTTGTATGTTCTTGGATTTCCCTAAATGAGGTTCTGTATCAAGATGAAAATATGTAGAGGGGAGAAACTCCACGTATAAAATGTTACACGTAGTGTTCGTAAGTTCCAAGATTTTGGAGGAGATTTTTGATCTCACGAGACTGTTGTCAATTTGGAGATCTGACTATCATTGTCTTTTTATCTTCAATCTTGCAATTATACTACATTTACGCTCTTTTGCCATCTCCAACAAGAAAACATATGGAGGAGTGGCCAATTTTTTCTTTTGGACTCTTTGGTAGGATTATGCAACTTTGCAATGCCAAAGTTGATTTCATGATTCATTCTTAGCAAATTAATATTGTGGAAAAGGTACTCTACGATCTATGAGCATGCCAGGTTTTGAAATGGATGACATCAAGACCCTATGGGATAATGGAATTTTGTTGATTAGAGGTGAGAACACAAGGATGATCATACAAAGGTAGTGCATTATACACAATCCATCCATCCTTCCATAAGATGCACTTGTGGAAGAGTAGTACTAATGTTGAACCAAAAAATGTAGTGTTGACTGAGGCAATTTTGAAGGGAAAGCATAAAGGAAAGAAGAGGCTAGATGTGTAAGTGGGCATGGAAAATTGCCTCTCTTAAGACTCTTTTTTTGGCCTCTTTTAAGACTAAGGTCTTTTCAAAATGTGATGTTTCAAGGATTTTAGATAAGTTCAACAATTGGAGTTTAAATGTGCCGAGTTTAAAGGAAATGGGTACATACTTAGCATATGCTTCACTAGTGGCCATAACCATCTATTTTCTAGTGCATGTATTCAAAGCTATTGTGGATGGTTGTTGCATTTCAAATTGATTTTCAAAACGATGACCATTCAAGTGAAGTACGAAGCACCTATGGCATAAGGGACACAAATGACCCAATCTTCATGACCCTTTCTTACGATGCAAATACACATGATATTATAGATGATTGTTAACATTAACGGACACTATTTAGCCCTGCCTCCCAGAGTCAAGGGGTATAAGAATCGTGGCATCTTCATGTTTATTTCCAAAAAACTCCTTGCTTTGAAAAGCCCACTTTGAACTTTTTTTAATTTACAAAGTGCAATTTCGATGTACAAGTACTTGAACAAATTTTATCTGTTCACGTGAGTGCACAGAATCAAGTGAAGTTACTTCACTTCTTCAAAGGCCCAAGCATATTGTCCCATGACAATGGCTAATAGATATACAACAAAGGAAATCAATTGTGGTATGTAACTTCTTCCTACTACTCAATAAATGTTCAACAATATAGTCAAGTCTTAAAGAGATAGGAAAGAATCCACCACTTTAAGAATGCCAAAGTGCCTTCAATCAAAAAGTTCGCATCCTTCTTTAGATCCACTACAAGTAGATGCAAGAATGTCTGAGAATATTTCGTGAATCTTTCGAGGTTGAACACGAATAGAAATGTTTCAAGTTCGAGTTTGTTTCTCATCCTTTGTCAATTAAACTATGCACTTTGTTAGTAGAACCGAGATTTGTCTGATCAGGTGTTCTGCAGCTCCCTCTCAAAGTGGGCAGTTGAATTAACCCGAATCTTCTTCGCTGCTTCTCGAACAAAGCCTTATTGAGTGGCTTTGTAAATATATCAGCTGTCATTTCCTTTGTAGGTATGAAGATTGTCTTTAATATATTCTTTTTGACTAAGTCCCGAATTACATGATACTTGATAGCTATGTGCTTCATTTTCGAATGAAACACAAGATCTTTCGTAAGATAGATTGTTGACGTGTTATCCATTAACAAGACATAAGATTCAAAAATAGATTCATTAAATCCTTCCAACATTTGTTTGATCCATATAAGCTCGTTTGCCATCTTGGCTGCTGCTACATATTCGGTTTCATAAGAAGATTGAGCTACTATTGTTTTCTTCTTGCTTATCCAAAGTATGGCTATGCCAGATGCTAGAGTACAATCTCCTGAAATACTTTTGCTATCATCCTTCATGGATGCCTAGCTTGCGTCACTATAAGATTCGATCCGAAATCCAACTTTCTTCGAATAACACAATCCATAGTCTTTTGTTTCTTGGAGATATTGTACTACTCTCTTCGCTAACTTCCAATGCAACAATCCTGGGTTCTGATTAAATTGGCTCAGTTCGTATACTACAAACGCTATATCAGGTCTAGTGTTGTCTGCAAGATACAACAATGATCCAATCAGTCTACGATAGGGTATATTGGTCATTCGCTTCTCTTCCTCGAGAGTTTGCGGACAATTTGCCTTGCTCGGTATTGTTCTAGGTATCATGGGAGTCTGCAAACCTTTGCATTTGAGCATGTTGAAGTCTTCAATGATTTTTTAAGTGTACTTTTGTTGGTGAAGATACAACTTACCACCTTCAAAGTCTCTTTCGATCTGCAAGCCTAGGTAGATTTTTGCTTCTCCTAGGTCAACGATCTCAAATCTTCCAGAAATGTCTCTTTTGACATCTGAAATTAATTTCTCTTTTCTTGAGAAGATAAACATGTCGTCAACAAAAACAGCTAGAATGATTATTTCATTTTGGACATGCTTGATATAGACATTCGATTCAACAAATAGAGGTCTGAAGCCTAAGGAACATAGTGCTTCATCTTTTCTTCTATGTCATTGTCTGGCTACTTGTTTTAGACCATAGATGCTTTTATTCATGTGACATCCAAATTCTGGATATTCTTGGCTTATAAAACCAAGTGGTTGGTCCATGAATAAATCTTCTTCTAATTTTGCGTGCAAGAAAGCAGTTTTCTCATCCACAATATGGATTTTCAGATCTTGAGCTACTGCATAAGCAAATAACAAGCAAATTGATGTGTGTTTGACTACCAATGAGAAAGTATCAGTGTATTCAATCTCATATTTCTGTGAAAAATCTTAATTTGCAACCAACCTTGTTTTGTATCTGATGTTTTCTCCATCGGGACCTATTTTGATCTTGTAGATCCACTTGCGTTTGACTGATTTTCTTCCATCAGGTATAGGTGCAAGTGTCCATACATTGTTCTTATACATGGATGACATTTCATCCTCCATTGCTTGAATCCAGTGATCTTTATCTGATCCATCAATAGCTTTCTTGAATGTTTGAGATTCGTTTGAGAAACCACAAAATTCGATGGCTATATTAGTTGAAACATCCTAACCAAATCTTACTGGTGGTTTTTTTGTCTATCAGATCTTCTCACAGTCTGTACAGGTTTTGAATTCGATTCTGCATTTTCATATTCGACCTTGTCTGCTGGAATTCAAGTTGGTGATTCAAGTCTATGATCAAGTACTCGATCTTGAACTTTCTCTGAATCTGGTATTCTCATTCATCATCTGCTTGTTTTACTTCTGTCATTGGTAGCTCATAATAATTTTTGAGAATTTCATAGCCAACTAAATCATTGTCTGCTATGTATTTTGACTCATCCAATTTAACATCTCGAACAACTTTTATTCTACTAGTTTCGAGTATATAGACTCAATAATATGACGAATGTAGCTCGAATCCTACCAGAAAATCTTGTTCTGTCTTTTCATCGAGTTTCTTTCTCAATTTGTCTGCATGTGCTATAAACTATGCATCCGAATGTCCGAACATGTGCTAGATTTGGCTTCGACTTCCACCATATCTCATGAGGAGTTTTATCCGGTATTCGAGATTTCAGAATTCGATTCTAAAGATAATTCGATGTAGCCACTGCTTCTGCCCACAACTATTTTGGTGTTTTTGCATGAGCCATCATACACCTAGCAGCTTCCATAAGTGTAAAATTTTTTCATTCAACTATTCCATTGTGCTGAGGTGTGTATGATGCAGTCTTCGTACTGTAAGCTTTGAATTCATTGGAAATGTACTCACCTCCACGATCTGTGCGAATCTGCTTCAACTTATTCAATTTGTATACTCAACAAATTTCTCGAAAGCCTCGAATTTTGTACAAATAAAGTATACTTCAACGAACTTGCTGAAGTCATCAATAAATGTAATGAAGTATTTTGCATCACCTAAAGACAATATCCGAATGGTCCACAAATATCTGAATGCACAATTTCCAGTACCTTGGTTGTTTTATAAACATCCTTACTGAAAGGTGTTCTAGTCATTTTGCCTTTAAGATAGGATTCGCAGATAGTTCAAATATCTTGACTTTTGATTTCAACTCCTTTGATTCTCTGACTTTTGTTGGCTTGGTACAATGCTTCCATGTTCATGTGACATAGCCTCTTGTGCCACAGAATATCTGTTGATTCTTGAGTTTGATTCGCTTGTTCGATTCGAGTTCAAATGTTCAAGTTATACAAATTTCCTTCTTTGTTGCCATTAGCAACCAGGTTATCAGAGTCTTCATCGAACAATTTACAAGAGTCCCTTGTGAAGGTTACTGACATTTTTGTATCGACTATCTTTGCTATGGATAGAAGATCTTTATCAAGAGTAGGGACATAGAGAATTTCCTCCAGTTTCTTGTCACCCTGATTCGTGTCCAACCACAGTACACCAGTTCCATCAACTACGTGCTTAGAACCATCTCCAAGTATAATGAATCTCGAATAATTTGTCTTCTTGTACTCAAACAAAATTTGTTTCATGAAAACAAAATGTGAGTTGGCTCCCGAATCAAGTACCACTTCTCGAATTTTGAATCTGATAAACAATATTGATCAGCACAAACATATGCTGCTGAGTTCCTTGTTATCCTATCTTATGCTACTCTGGAGCATTCTACTTTGTCTTCAACAAAATTTGAATCTGAAGGTTCACTTCGATTCTGCTCCTTTTTGTTTCTGGGATTCTGATAACAGTCTACTGCTGCATGACCTCGTTTATGACAATGAATGCAGTCAATTTTTGGATTTAACCAGCACTTGTCTTCTGTATGACCTACTCTTTTGCATGTGTTGCAAATCTTCTTATCACCAAATTTTTTCTATTGTTTTCCAGATTGTTGATCATTTGTCTCCGACTCATTCTTTTTCGACGACTCCCTCTTAAACTTAGACTTCTTTGAAAATTTATTCTTCTGAGTAAATAGAGCATTTTTGGAATCACCATTATCGTCATAGCATTCACGAGCTTCTACTTCCTCTTTGACTCCATCTATTGCCTTTTGAAGTGTCATTGTTGAATCTTTCGCCAGTAAAGTTTGAGTTGTGTGGAATGACCTGGGTAGGGCTCGAAGAAAGTAGCTAAGCTGTTTTTCCTTTGAGATTGCATTTTCCATGCCAGAATTTTGCAAAGAAATAAACAAGTCCTTTATTTTTCGTACAAATGTGGTCAAGTCTTTGTCGTCCCATTGTAGGTAAGTCAATTGGTCTTTCAAGAACATGATTTGATTATGAGATCGAGTCTCATTCTTGGTTTGCAATTCTTCCAATAGATCTTTCGCATTCAAAATTGATGTAAGATCTAGCAATATGTTGTCATGCACTGAAGATGCAATAATTGCTATAGCTTTGTCATTTCTCAAACTCATTTCTCGAAGTTCTTTACCAAGAGCAGTTATTGGATTTTCCTCTATCGGTTCTACCCATTGCCAAAGACCTTCGCCCTTCAATATGAGTGTGGTCTTTAATTTCCAGATTAAATAATTTGACCATCTGTATCCAAGATCATAGTGATCTTAAACTGAATATTGCTGATCGACGACATCTTCTAATCTTCTAAATAAATTCCAGATGCAACTGTTGATGGATGTATGAAGGATGCTAAGAGAGGTGCAAAGATACCACTATATCGACTCTGATATGCTCTGATACCATTGTAGAAAATATAGTAATAATTCTTCCTCAGAGAACATGATGAAAGTTTGAATAAATCAGACTAATATCAGTGTCTTCAATTGGGGGAAGAAAGATAGGTATAATGACCCTAACGGATAACCCCTAAGATGAGGATAGGAGAACACAATAGGAGAGACTATGGAGCCAAACCGCCCAACCAATCCTAGATCAAAACTAGATCTAGCCCCCAAGCCATGCCATGTGAAGCAAGAGGAGAAGAGAGAACCTGGTAACCTAAACCCAATATGTCGACGGGAGAATCCCCACCTCCTTATATAGGGAGTAGAGTCATGTGCATGTAACCATGCAATCCCCATGCAGGTCAACTATAAGTAGATCACATCTCTTCATGCAGTCCTCTTGTCTATATCTGTCACATAGACATGCAATACTCCATATGTCTCAATTAGAGTGTTTGGGTCCTCTCAAGGTAATTAGTCACAAACAGGCCTTGACATGGAATTAGATCTCGGCGTGACCAATAATCTCGAGTACTGGAGGGCCGGTCTACCATATTAGGACTATTCCAGGTCCTTAACCGAATATAGCCATAACATTCTTCCCTCTTTAAGCTGCTTCTATCCTTAAAAGCTCCTCAAGATAAGAAAACATTACAGGAACAGTTCCTTTAACTTACAATATTAACCGAGAAAATCATTATTCTTAGTCTGACTTCCATATCAAACAGGTACTCAGAGATAAACCTATTTCCAATAGTTAATCTCTGTTCTGGAGTAGGACTCAAGTTTGAAAAAAGTACACTAAGCAATAAATTTCTCAACTAGTTTACGCTCAACACAAGTTAGTAACATCACCTTCATGTAAAACACTTACATGAACCATTGAGTAAAATATTCCCTAACTTACGAGATTAAAGTTAAAGAAAAATAATAATAATTACAGTCTAAAATTATCCACAAACTCTAGCAGACAATTTATAAGAAGCTTCCAAGTACAACTATCCTTAGAATCCAATTCTAAGATATGATAATTCATTCAACAAGAATCTCTAGGATAATCATTAAGATATAGAATGATTAAAACTCAACTTTGAGTATCCCAGATACTCTTTTGAGTTAAATGCTCTTGTTTCTAACACCCAATGTCAGAGAACAGCATTCATTCATCTTAACAGACTTGTCTGTCTCCTATGATAGTTGGATATTCAATCAAATGAAGAACTGTACTCAAGCATCTGCAGGCCATATACTGTAGTAGAATAACATCCACAGAATAGTTAAATTCTCCACAAATATAATACTTATCTTGTGAGAATGTCTGTGAGATCCATAGGTTCTCAATAATACTGGAGTAAAGATATTCAAAACACTAATCTGAATTCTTACTCAATTAATAGACCAAGACGTAATCGCCACACTTAAGAATCATTACAATTCCTTATAATCCTCTGACAATAATTAAGTATCTATTTATGATTCGTGAACCATAAATATTTAGATTCGTATGATTCGTCAATCATATTTTTTTGGAATCAGAAACCCATAATCATTTACAGAACACTGGAGTATATGTCCAACATAACTCAGGAAAAGTAAGAATCATTCCAAAATCTTTCCACTAAGAAAATACTGGATTTAGGAATAATCTTCAAACATGATTCTTTAACTGAAGTGCAAGATTCAAGTTTTATAAACCACTGGTAATTAAAGACTGAATGCATACCAAAATGACAATCTTCTTCAATTACAAAAACTTTAGATTACAATCTAGAATCAAATCTAGATACCGAAAGTCCTACTGAATATCGATTCAGTTATTATTCTTGGATCCATTATGACTCATTATCCAATTGAGCTCTCTGGGATACAATCACTAATGAGCTAAGTCCCTTCCTTAACTAAGGAATACTCTATCCCAAGAATATTGTATATCCAATGCACACAATTTTAACTGATGAACCAAAATAACTCACTAATCATGCGTCTTACAAGCAATATAATTCAAAACCATCAGTTCCCCATGAATCCACATCACACTGATCGTTTTACCAATTAACTTCATCCTGGAGTAATCAACTACTCAAGTTAATTGCCAATGATCTAGAAATCTCAAATGTCTAGGTGCAGATCTCAATTATACTAGTATGACACCACATTTAGATCCTCATCCAAACCATTTATAAGTTAATCCATAAATCTCCAATCCAAAGATTTGTTAACTCTGCAAGTATCTATAAAAACAATACTTGATCACATGTTTATGTTCACCGACTAGGTTAAGTGCACCAAATAACCCTAGTAACCAGGAATACACAATAGATACACAATAGATTCATACAAGATTAATCGTGCACATATGTGAATAATCTCACTATGACCCATTACATAAACACATTCTTAACTAGCAGATTCCTCCAAAACCCAAATATGTTACTCACATATCTCACTGAGATCTTGTAACTCAGCTACAAAATATTTTCTATTTCTCATGACTAAATAACATATCCGAAAAATCCCTAAGACGAATAACATTCACTCTCAATAGTTTTCCAATCCCACTTACCTCTAATTACATGATTTCTATCAACCCCTCTCTGATCCTAGTACTAAACTAAGATTAGGTTGATCCAATACAGAACTCTTAGACTTAGATTATGATCAAACTTACTTCTATTCCAATCAAAATGGAATTAGTAACCTTTGACCTTTTATTGTACTACTAATAGATAATGATTCAAATTCCAAACTTGTTCTAGTTCCAAATTGTCCACACAATCCCTAGAGAATTTTTCTTATTTGAAAAGTTCCAATTAGGTATCTTACTCTGAATCTATCCAAAATCACTTTCAAACCAAATCTATTTCTCGCTTTCTTTATTAATCCTTTACTTCTTAGTAATTTCTCGAATATAAGACATCAGACTAGTTAATACGAATTCTTTCCAACATTAAGTTATTCTTCTGAAAGACTGTTATGTCATATAAATTACTAGTGTGAATAGACTTGGAATTCAGATAAATTTCAAGGTTAAAATGTTTTAATTTCTTAAACCATAGAATTTCTCTGTTGCATAAATGGATTTCAATAGAATGGTAATTTCTATCACTCAGGTTGAAAATATTTGAAGGAAAAGTCTTGTTTGTAATAGAGTGAATCTTTTAGTGGATGCACTTATTACTGACTTTTTCATGTGTTTAGATATTTTCATATATCATCTTTCCAGTTAACTTTTATTGAAATTTATAATTTCATTAAAAGGAGGGTTGAAGTGGTGGGATAAAATTCTATTTGGGAATCTCTTTCATAAAGCAAACCAGTATTCTGTTCAACCAATAATTAGGACAGCAACTGCCATCAACGTTCTTGAAACATGCAGGTTAACAAGAGGATTACTAACAAAAGCATTATTCCTCACATGCATTTACTAGAATCATGCTCTTAGTTCATTTACAGTCCATATAAGCTGGATAAATTGATTTGCTTCAATCTACCTATGAACAAAACTATGAACATGATTCAGAACATTATGGGCTATGCATGTATCCAAATTATTAACCAAACAGAAAATAGCCATGAAACAAGCAACTAGATCCATTCTAACAGATCCTTCTACAACACTTGAAAGCTTCATCAAGAAATCTGGAAATACTAATGAATTCATACTAATTCTTAGCACCTTTAACGGAATGGTACCCATAGAAGAGCACTCCAATTCAAAAAGCTTGCTTCAAAACTAGAATTAATGAATCCATATCCGCACTTCTCTTGATAAATCAGCACTTCACTCCGGGACGCAAATCCAAGCGCTTCACCTTCCAAGTTTGATGTAGAGCTTGTTTCCTATCCTATCCAAGACCGCATCTTAGCCAAGCTCTGATACCAATGTAATGACCCTAACGGATAACCCCTAAGATGAGGATAGGAGAACACAATAGGAGAGACTATGGAGCCAAACCGCCCAACCAATCCTAGATCAAAACTGGATCTGGCCCCCAAGCCATGCCATGTGAAGCAAGAGGAGAAGAGAAAACATGGTAACCTAAACCCAATATGTCGACGGGAGAATCCCCACCTCCTTATATAGAGAGTAGAGTCCTGTGCATGTAACCATGCAATCCCCATGCATGTCAACTATAAATAGATCACATCTCTTCGTGCAGTCCTCCAGCCTATATCTGTCACACAGACATGCAATACTCCATATGTCTCAATTAGAGTGTCTGGGTCCTCTCAAGGTAATTAGTCACAAACAGGCCTTGACATGAAATTTAATTCTCGGCGTGACCAATAATCTCGAGTACTGGAGGGCCAATCTACCATATTAGGACTATTCCAGGTCCTTAACTGAATATGGCCATAAAAATAGGTCAAAATTGAAGTGCTTCAATTGTGGCATGAAGGGGCATTTTGCAAGTGATTGCTACGAAAAGACGAGAGATCAAGGAGACAAGCAAGGTAATCTAACTCTTGATGAGAATGGTGTTGATGTTCAAAACACAAATGATGATGCTTTTGTGATGTCTTCATGTTTGAGGTCTATTGTTGGAGATATTGATTCATGGTGGATTGATAGTGGAGCAAGCTCACACATGACTTTTCACAAGGAGTATTTCACTTCTTTATTGGCATATGTGTTCCCACCTATGGATGGTAGTCATAAATGCAATCAATTTTAGTTAGATAGAAAATGCCTTGATTGACACAAGTATGAACTAGTGAAAAGCTAGTCAAGTAGGAAATTGCCATTTGGCACCATTTTACTTGTTGATCAAGCATTCCCATGTGAATGGGAGATCGTTCACATGTGTGAGAGGCTGTTCCCATGTGTGTACATATTTGGAAAATATCAGTAGCTTATCATAGGAGTTGGTCTTGCAAGTTCCCATAAGTCCGAGAAATTATCTCAAATCAAGCAAAATCATGGTGAGGCAATGGCATCAAGTTAGGAATCAAAGAGATGGATGCTTATCTAGCATTGATTGATGGATCTAAAGTGATGTGGCATTCCTCAAATGTGCCAGGCATACTGAGTCAGCATATCTAGTCGAAATGTACTTGATCTATATATAGATCATCATTGTGAATATGAAATTTGATGAGAGTTTGATGAGAGATCTTGATTTTGAAGCAAATCCTCGTCATTTTCACTATTTCTGTTGTGATTTTTTGCATGGAATGATTTCCATAGTTAATGAACTTCACTCTCTGCTCACTGTCCGTACAGTGACAAAGTTTCACACGTGTGAGGCCGTTCTTTGATTAGTTTGATCAATTAACATGTTGTTCTTGCTAGTTAGGTGCTAAGTTTTTTATCTAGATCAAGATCTAGACATTAGATTTGTGATTGATCTATCCAACCAGCATCCAACATCTCTTGTGGATCGATTGTAGATCCATTTAAGGTCCAAAAATCAAAAAAATCAATGATAAAGAGGGGTGTGAGAGATAAAATAGTCATCATAACTACATTAAGGGTTTTTTCACACACAAGAGGGCCAAGTTTGTTTCAAAAAATAGAGTTACCCCCAGCAACTAGCCCCCACATGTGTAGTTGTTTCCTCTCAAAAAGATTAACCGTGGATTAAGAACTTATAACAAAAGAATGACAAAAAAGACACTTGCTCAAAGTGAACAAAATTTATCAACCTCTTTAAATAGAAACAAGGGAGAGAAGATAGAATCACTTGATCTAGATTCCTTGTTAATTCTCTCTCATCAAATATTCAAAAGAGTGATAGTTTTGAGACATTGCCAAAAACTATTAGCATGCAAGTTCTCAAAAACAATATCGTTAAGTGGTAGATCTAGATAGCAAAAAAGCAAAAAATCTTGAGCTAAACATGAAATATGGCAACGCAAATATTAGAAATAGAATTTCAAAAAGGCAGGTGACTAAAGAGGAAAAGGTGTTCCACATCTTCATCTAGAGCTTTTCATGAGAGGATTTGCCTCTACATTTGGAACAAATAGGCAAATATTGTTAAATAACTCTAAGATGCAAGCTTGATCTTGCAAATACGATGGAATTTGGCCTTCCAACGACAAGGAAAATCATCCGTGTTTCACTTGAAATTGAACCAAGGAAAGGTAAAGTCTTTTTATTTAGTGGCAAACAAAACAAAAGAATAAGTAACTTTACCTTATCTCTCATGGGCCATAAGAAGTTGGTAATATCTAGAGGATAACTAGTAAGTTTTTCCAGATCATAGGGAGAGAAGGCATAGGAGAAGAAATTAGCTTGAAGAGTAGAGAGTACAAGGTCTTTTCTGAAACAGTCAAGGTTGTAGGGGTAGACAAAGTCCATCATGTGTTCTCGTTAACATTTTCACTTATGGTTTGTCTTCCTCTACTACTGAGATGGAAAAGGTTTTTATGGTAGAGAAACTCTCTATAGCATATTTTATTAAGTTGTTGCTCCCTTTCTCAAAGTTTTTATAAAAGGCACTGTAAACAATATCAAAACCTCTCAAGCGTCCATCCCCTACATGTTCTATGATCTTGATGTTTGATGACTGAAAACTCCTAGCAAAATGAACCCTAGAGTTGTCAATCATGTGCATAGATGTGAGGTGACTTGATAATGGAGACCTTCCCTCCTCTCTTTTTAAGCCACTTAGAATAAAGGCCTTCTTTGCTCATCCACTACCTCTCCTTCAAACTACTTCCAACATCTTAGAACCACAATAATTAAACTTTGTAACACATAAGCAACCTCCAACATCTTGATAATGGAGACCTTCCCTCCTCTCTTTTTAAGCCACTTAGAATAAAGGCCTTCTTTGCTCATCCACTACCTCTCCTTCAAACTACTTCCAACATCTTAGAACGACAATAACTAAACTTTGTAACATATAAAGCAACCTCCATACCCCTCTAATCCAAGATCTTTTGAATTGCTTTGCAACTTTGGCTTTCCTATCCCCCACCTAGACACTGCTTCAACTCTTTATGCACCATTCTCTCCACAAGTGTTGGAACTTTTGTTAAAGGTACTTCATTAATAAAAAAAAACCTAGATTGTATGGCTCTATTCCCATTCATTTCCTTACTGTTTAGGATCATCTCAAATATTGATGTCCTTGAAACAATGAATTAAACCTCCCCCACATGCTATCTCCCTTTTTTCATCAATGAATTTTGATCAAATTAACTCCAACTCCCACCCTTCTCTCACACATCAACCACTTTCTTAGCATTATATACAATCATAGTCAAAACCCTAACTAAATGTTTGCTTCCCTTCTTCTCTTTACTTATCCAACAACCAATTTGAGTACATTCAAGTATCAATATGTTTGATGTCATTCTAAACTTTATAAATGATTCTAAGAATGCACTACCACTCCCATATTGTGTCAAAGGTTGCTTATGTCCACCAAATGTCACATTAAAATCTTCTTATTTTTATTGCCAGTAATATATTTTGTTTGTTCGACTTCACTAGCTTTGAAGGATACCTATCCACCAATTGATCCTTCAAGTAACATATATTCCCATCAAAACATGCTAAAACCCGAACCCTTAATTAAATGTCATGATTACCAAAAGCCCAGTAGTTGAATAAATCCTACCATGACTTTTAAAAATACCACTCTCAAATGCTTGAATACTTCTAGGACCCCAATTTAGACTCCTTTGTGTATGTTTTTGAACCTAACAAATCTAAACAAAACTACACATTATCACCACAATACCAAACATACGAATATTAAAGTAAATCGAATTCGTATAAAGTCATCACAGTCAGACATATCATATTGACGCAAAAGCTCTGAGTTGAGGAGAATATGCTCACCTGCATCCATCCACAACAACAACCGTGTTAGAACAGAGACATTATTGTGGGAACTACAGGTGTCGACACATATTCTAACAAGTAGTCATTGCCAAGTTAGGTGACTCTAATTTTCTCCATATCATGAATAAAAAGTCGGACATTGTTTCAACTTTACTCAAAGTTACAAAATTATAAGGTTAACAGTGTATAATCAGTGCTTAAAAGTCAACAATTACAAAAGTACGACTAAAGTAGACAATTACATACAGACTAGTTTTAAAGTAGAGCTCAAAACTATCTGCCATTACCCTTTTCAAAATGTTTATCAGAATACAAAGTAACAACTTAAAAAAATGTTTATTGCACTGTCAATTTCACATTGTTAGGGCATTACCGTCCACAAATAAGTATATATAGACTTTAACAGACAGGTCTAATCCAAGTCATATAACTAAACCCCTCATACCATTTATATTAGAAATAGTCGAAGTGTAACCAAAGGTTTAATCAAAAAACAATACACTTCAAAGGATCCTCATTAATGAAATTGAAGGATCAACGAGTAGTAAATTCATGATCATTTCATGGCACTTCAACTCTTCATACCCATTAGTAGCAACAACCATATTGAGGAGATTAGAAGACTGTTCACATGAATTTTTTTGTTGTTAACATTAAGAGTGTTTTACGAAGTCTAATCAAAAGAACTCAAGACAGTTCGTTCATTGTAATCATATTGACCACAACAAGCAAGTAAATCATGAGAACATTCTTAATTAGATGTGTGTGTGTGTGTGTGTGTGTGTGTGTGTGTGTGTGTGTGTGTGTGTGTGTGTGTGTGTGTGAGAGAGAGAGAGAGAGAGAGAGAGAGAGAGAGAGAGAATTATCATTCCTAAACAAATGCACCAGATCTCAGATTATTATAATTACAGCACACACATGCAAGAACATGTTGCAACACATTGAATTATTCCAGTAATTGCATCATCGTGATTTTTTTGTTCTTTGTGTATAGTTTTCCTCCTTTGAATACTACCTTACATGTTGGCTACATATTCACATGGTTGTTAAATGGCAACCACCCATAATTGTTGTACACCTTCACTAGATTTAGCTACAATCAAAATGTTCATGAGTTTACTGGAGCAACAACTTTTTGGCAAAATCTAGATTTTGAAGTGATGCAGAGCTTGCAAAGGATGAAACTCTTTGGAACCTACCTTTGAACCCTAGAATCAAGAGGAGCTTGGATATCTCAAGGAGGAGAAGGCAATTGGATTGCCTCAATCTATATTCCATGATAGTAAGGGTCAAGAAAATTGTTCTTTGACAAAAACACTCAGAGAGTCGTTGCCAAGGTGTTCTACTACTCTTCAATTTTTTCATCTTGTTCATCTGGATAATCATGTTTCATCAAGTAGAAGCAAAGATAGTGTTTTTTTATGTGTCTCCTTCATTGAAGACTTCAATTGGATGTATCTCTTATCAACGGTGCTTGATAAGAAGATTGCAATAATTGATACTTTGGAAATCTTTACATCCATATGCTTTGTCAATATTCCTTTGCACGTTAGTAACGAAAATCTCATCTCTATCAAAAGGATGATGGTGGGATCCTCATATCTACCAACAATCCAAGTGCATGATAGAGAGAGACCAAGGCTTGAGAAGTCAAATCAAAACCCTAAAAGCTATTTTTTCTTTCTAGGAATATATTTGTGAGGTTCTTAATATAAAAATGATTACCACAATTTCATATGATATCTTAAAAGATAATTATTACCTGACAACCTTGGACGATGTCACATGAAAGGTTGAAAATTGTTTTTTAGTATTGTTTTTTTCCCTATCAATCATCCTTTTTAAATCTATACAAGTCGATTTTCTAAGAGGTAATAATGACCAACAAAGAATATCTTTGGATAAGTCATTTACGTAAGCGTGTTGAGGCATTAACCATATTTGGGTTACGTTGATGCAACACATATTATTGACTTTTTAGATTCTCAAAGATCTTTAAGACTTCTCCTAGGCCATATCTAGAGCGATCTCTCTTTTCTCTCCCTAACAACTAAAGCCACAAATGATAAAACCCTAAACTAAATCTCCTCCTCTAACGCTCAACTTACTAAAGAATGGAGGGCCTAGATTAACTTAACTTGTTGGAAGATCAAATAGTGTACAATACAATGTCAAGTAACACAACACATGAAACCACACAAGGGAGAACACTCAAAGAAGAAAAGATAGGAATGTATTGTCAAAAATGGACTCTTCCACTCTAGAGCTTATACTATGACATTTAGACTAGTAAACCCAAACATATTCTCTTTTCGATTTTTTTTTGTTGATCGAGTCTGCAAAGGACACAGCTATTTAAAGCCCAAATTTTTAGCAATGCCTTTTTGGCTTAAAATTTTCCTGTTAGGTTTCATTTGATTTTATCTTTTCTCTCTTTGGAATAACTTTAAAACACAAAACCTCAAAAGTTGCTGACAGCAATCGGATTCAAACTAAATATACGCCCAACTCTTTATCCCCTCTAGGGAGAGTACAAGGTGACTAAACAGCAAATGTGCCAAGAAACAGAACTGGAAGTTATATGTGTCCAAGGCTTAATGTTTTAGCTTCTATTCAGGTTGTCCATGATACGCCGTTAATTCTCACCTGTGGATTGTCAGATTGTCCCAGCCTCTCAACAAATCTCTGACATAAGTCAATGGAAAAAGGGGCATAGAATATCAAGGACTTTCAAACTGAAAATTTGACAGTAGACATTTTAACTATCACTCTAACATAGAATTTGATAAATCTTCTTGAAAAGGCTGATTACAAGACATCCTATCTTTGATGCACCAAACAAGTACCTATAGACATTGTAATACAAAAATTTGTTAACACTGCTAACAATGTTTGTTTTGCCCAAGTCAAGAAATGACACCCTCTTATGCAATTCTAGTTCATGTATCTTTGACAATGTATAGTCTAGAAAAGTCAAATGGCATACTGTGCTTGCTGATGCCTCTGGATGAGGAATGCACACCTGCTCTTAAAAGGCTAATCAACAAAAAATTTTGAGGCAAAATAAAGTCTGAAGAAGAACCAAGTCAAACCTGGGCTTCCATGTATACAGAAAAATACCAGGAAACACCCCTTTACTCGGCTGGCAGGTTTGGCTCTCCATGAAAGGTGTGCATTCTTGATACTGAGAATAAACTGATTTTCTGGACTTCAAGCTCTTTAGATTTCTAAATCTTACAAACCAATCAGCTTATAAAGAAAAACAATCTGAGAATAAAATTGTACAACACTACTTTGAACAAATGGCCTGTTGTAGCGAAGCAGCAAGAACTCCCCCTTAATCTACAAAACAGGCAGAAAATCTCGCATCAGGGGTAGTTATTTGGAAACCTTGTACAAATTGCCGAACTTGCCATCAAAGACAAGATAGAATAGGTGTTGACATTTCTGAAGTTCATCTTGCCAAATAAACCGTTAACCTATTCCTCAAAGTCTGCTGCCTGATTTAGTTTAAGTTAAAGATGAAGACACATGTATCATTCATATTTTCAGCATGGCCGATTCAAAAGTGAGAGCTGCAACTGCGTGAAGAGCTTTATGAATGAAAAAGAATCAAAGGAACCCAGGATAACAATCGGATGGAACTATGAACTAGAGGTTGCCTGACTGTGCATGCTACTGGAGAGCTCAACAGTACTATGAACCTCCAATTTCCTAATTTCTGATTGTGAAATTGCCTGCTCATTCAAAACTGCTTCATGGACGATCCTTGTTCCAATTTCAAGAGTTTTTGAAACATCCAGGGAAGATTTCCCAGAATCTGAAGCCATGTCATTAGACTCAGCATGATTTCTTTGCCCTTCCAAAACAGCATCTGCAGCATTCACTATAATTGTGACATTCAAACAAGTTTCAACAGAGGATTGTGCCACGCTGCCCTGAGTCTGCTTAGGGGACCCACCTCTACCAAGACCTGAGCCTTGTCCTAATGTTCCATTGGTACTCTCTGAAGGAGCTGATGCCACTTGAGCAGATACAGACACTTGTTGATCTTCACAAGCAGCAGTTCCTTGTGATGCACTTACCAACTTTTTGGCAAGTCCATTGGTTGCTGTTGACTGAGGCACAGAATTGCCAGCCTGCGACTGCTGCTGCTGTGGTGGCCTTGGAGGGGGAGACTTTGGTCGAAGAGCTTCAATCTCTGGAGTGGTCCCTACCAAGTGCACGGCATCGACTGGAGGGTTGCCTCGACCACCTTGCCATACTTTCCCTTCATTATCAGCAAAATACTTTGAATAGGTCTGCCAGAAACCAAAGACCTTTTCTGAGCTTTGACTACCAATATGATAATCAACAAAACGATGTAGTAGTGTCTTTCCAACATTCAGCTTGTAAGCAAAAAAGGGGGGAAAGTGCACATCAAATATATAATGAAGTCGTCCAACATCTTTTTGCAACAAAGAAAGAAGGAAAAACATTAAAGCTGTGAATTAAAAAGGCTACAGCCTGATCCTCAAAGAGGTTTCAAATTGAAACAAAGATCATTTTTTATGTTCCAAACTGTCCCACATATAAATGCCAAATACAAAGTTCAATTAAAAACTGGAATAACACATCAGGTACCAAAATGAATCAGAGTTCAGATTTTCGACCCTTTTCTTATCATGAAAAGATATTTCCAAGTCACTTCGAAATTGTTGTAACGCCGGACTTTATTTCTCTCATATAAGAACTGCGGTTGCTGCTCAGAAAGACAATAGTCCTGCTGCATAGCAATCAACTGGGATAGAGCAACCTGCGATCTGTTCTTACATTCGCTATGATGATGGCCCTCTTGTTTACATTTGTTTTGATGTGAATGAGTTTATAGCATAGCTTCAGAGCACTTCGCAAGCAACAGAAGAGAACTTTGGACAAGATAGCTTTTTTGAGGCAAAAGGTGTCAAGCAATCTAGATTCAGTCCCAAAAACCTCTAGTTTGGTTGCTCATTGTGGAAGCAGCCACGCACCAAATCTATGAAAGGCTACAACTTGTTTTACATAGAAAAATAGGGACCAACCTTGAAAAACTTCGTCTAGGATTATCATAAAACAGGAACACAGGTAACCACTAGAACAGAGTAAGCAAAAAAAAAAATTGCACAAAATGAGAGAGCCCTTAAAGGATGCACATAAAACAAGCCATAAAATTATGAATCTGAAGCCTGGATAAGAGGATTCCTACTATAGTGAGATGCCAGTGTTGAACTTGAAAGAAAGTAGGTGCCAATGGTGTCATTCAAGATAATTTTAGGGTGCAAATCACAGCCTGACTTTAACAGAAGACATTTATTTTGATAATATAAAAATTTAAATATTGGATCTTATATTAGTCCACCAAGAGAAACCTTAATTTGTTTTCAGGAAAACAAAGAAGCACTTGATTTTTTTGCCTACTCTAAATTCTTCATTAGACCCTTCTGAAGTAATTTAGACATTACTTGTGGCCTTCATGTTTCCAAAAAGGATTTAGAAAATAGTTCCATGATCCATCCATTGGAAACACCTGCTCCTGCAGCAGAAAGCCTTCAAGTACCCTTTTCCTGCAAGTGCTTCTGAACTTTGAAGACCTGAAAGGACCTGCAAGTCCTAGTTTCACGAAGCCACTCCAAAATTGATGCAGTACCATTGAAGGCTCACTAGTTTCATAAAAACTTTTGATAACCACTTTTAAGGATACCTAATTCAGCAAGAGCCTAGCTCAATTTCCTTCACATACTCACCGCCATTGTGAATGCTCAAAGCTGGACTATTGTAGAACAGTGTTTGTAAACATTCTAAGACAAATCACAGCGACAAAAGTAACTTCCATCCATACACTGACCATGAAAACTAAAATAAACATGTGAAAACTACCCTACTACTCTTCCTGCTGTTTAATCTCCATAGTCCTAAAAGTTGTTGATGGCTACTAATCAACTTCCTTAGTGGGCTGAGACGAACAGATCCACTTTTCCATGCATGAATGGGCCCTGCTACAGAGCCTGCCCCCCCCCCCCCCCCCCCCCCCCCCCCCCGCCCGGCTCTCTCTCTCTCTCTCTCTCTCTCTCTCTCTCTCTCTCTCTCTCTCTCTCTCTCTTGCCCCCCCCCCAAAAATATGACGCATGACATGGTTGTGTGTTCTGGTTCCCAAAAACATCAAAAAGTATTCTGGAATGATTGTTCATCCTCTAGGCATTCCCATCAGGGGCTCAGATTTCCCGGCAAAATCTACCCCAAAAAATGTTCATTAGACCCAGCTAGACGTGACTTTCTCCAATGTGAGAATCTATGCTCTGAAGCCCTTTGCATGAAGAAGTGATTTGACCTTTCCAAGATACGGACAAAAAGAGAGAGTAAGAAAGTTGCGTTGAAGACTGTCACATGGAGGGCATAAAACTCTGCCATAACATCATGACTGGCAATTACTGCCATGTGGGTGTATTTGAATTTTGCACCACAATCCCTTCCAACACTGCAACCCATTGACCAAGAACCTACCATGTGCACGTTGTTACTCATATCCGCCCTTCTTCCAACATACAATGATAATTAGCTTTCACTCATCTGATCAAGTTTTTCTGGCACCAACTTATATAGCCTTGTTCCCTAGCCAATCAGGACCTTTCAATCTGCTTCTTTTTTTTACCATGGAAGCCGTGACCTCAGGAGCATAAGAATATGAAATTAGTTTATTATCTAGGGACCTTATTAATTTCATTGAACCTCCAAAGCAAATATATGGGTAATCATGTAGAGCCCTCATGTATTCCATTTGGACCCCTAAAGTGCAATATTTCATTTTCAGTCCAACCAACCTTCCTCGAAGGTTCATCACTCAAACAGTAATCTGGGAAACTTAAATCAGAGACAGTACAACTCTCTAGATATCCATGCACATGTCTTCCTCTGATACATTTTATGGAACTTATAAGTTCAAACAGGAAGTAAACGTTGGAGGCCTACAAGGGAGTTCATTGTTGATTATTCTTGAACACACTTTCCCTGAATTTCCTTCCATGTCGTCTTCTTATGCTCTTCTGATGTTTCATTATCCTCTTTCTCCTCTGCAATCTACCTTCTTCTGTAACACTTTCTCTTCCTCGAGTAGCTCTTTTCCCCACATCGGAATCTTCATACTGGTTGAGGCTGAGTGTTTCCTGCAATGTGGTTCATCTTGCAACCTACCCAGATCGCCAGTGCAGGTCCCTGCCTAAGCCCATAATTTAGGCATACACCTTCACTTCCTTCTGACTTCACTGTCCAGTACCAAGCTTTAGATGTGCTTGGCTTCAATTGGTCATGTGACAATCCAGAAGTAGTAAACCCATGTATGCACTTAGTTGGTAAAAAACGTCTGCTCTTATTCTTAAACACAGATCCAGAGGCCTTCTCTTTGTCTCCTGAATGTAACAAATACAACTCGGTCCTCCATTTTCGTTGGGGAATATTCTATCCTCGGACCCAGTCCCTGAACAAACTTATTCTGGTCTCAAGAAATCTTTAGCGAGTCACCACTAATGGTGCTTTATCAAGCTCCTTTGTGGTCAGCATATTTTCTGTAGGATAGTTAGCTCACTCAAATGACATGTACAGCACCACTACTGGAGCTATTTTAGGCCTATTTTAGAGAAGTTACATGGACATTGTAGTGGTTGTTAGACACAAGAACCTATAAGGAACTTTTTCACTGTTATGCAACTTCACTCACACCAGTTTTACTTCTATATTAAGCTCTCTCTCTTTTTAATCTACAGAAAAACCACTTGGCCAGTTTTCAACCAAATGAGAGGTATATATATCCACTTACTACTTGGTTTCTGACAACCAACACCATTTCTCACGATGGTATGCCCTAGAGAATAACTGGAGGCTGATCCTAAGTTCGAGAATATTGTTCATAGCTTATAGCAGTCATGTCTTATAGCAGAATACTAAGCAAAGAGCTACGATTGCATCAAGTTCTTGGCGACCGACCTGGACTTTCATCTCTACTGCTCTGTCTCATTCGAAGTACAATTATTCCTTATCTAGAACTTCCATCATAAGGTCCATATGACCATTCATGAGTGGTAATGAGCTGGAAAATTTATTTGCTAAGCTTGAGGTTCATTTTGATATGATTCAACTGGCAGCTGTACATACGGATGGTCTTCCACTTAGTGAAGGATCCACAAATAGAATCCTTTTGACAAAGTTATAAACACAAAGTCACATAAAGCATCAAATCCAAAACAATCAACAGCAAACTAAAACACCATATAACAATCTCCAGCTGAGATCATTGTGTAAAGATCATAATTTTTTTCCTATTCCTTCTATGTTCCGAAATTTGGGAGAGAAAACAGGAGCTATGGTCAAAAAGACCATAAGCTGGGCAAAGAAAGCTAATATCCTTACATAGTAGGGCTGCCACCATAGTACAGTTCACAGTTCTGAAGAGAAATTATTGTCTTACATAGTAGATACTCCATCATATTGGCAACCAAACATGTTTGGTTGCAAAACCAATCTGTTTTAAGGCATTTAAAATTTCAGCATCTTTTGTACCATTTTCACCAATTTTTAACCTACTTTGTCACTTATTTGTAGTGAAATCATAAGGTTGTGCAGTTCTATGCTCCCTAATCTGATTATTTCTGTTGCATAAACTGGTAATGGGCATCAATTCTAGCAATTAAGCAGAAAAGTCCAACCTTTGCAAACCCTATAATTGAATGAAGTTTCCAAATGTTTGGTAGATTTTTCAAACATTTGAAATGCATCACAAGTTATAGTTACCAAAGTACAAAAACGTTTTCAATACGGCACCCCAAAAAAGCAAACGCATACAGCGAACTTAATTACACATAGGGATGAATACACCACGTCTTCAAAATTGTCAAATTTCTTAATAGACAAGCGTTAGTTGCCTTTTCTAGCTTGCAGTGGCCAACTAGATTACACCTAGAGCAATAGACAAGTCCTTTTTTCATTGAAAGATGAGGTTTATTCCTGAAAACAATAAGAATATGATCCTTAAAATTGCTGCCAACAGCTGGACAACGTTTGCATAATGCGTTTTTGGTTGTTCTGTGGTCCAACCACATATAGTATGCCTTCTTTTACCCTAAACCTTCCAAAAGCGTTCAAATGCAAAATTTGATAGAAAACAGCTTTTTTTGGCAACTACATGAGCATCACCTGAAGGCTGATACAAGCCAAGGCTAAATAAATTCAAATTTAAATTGGTCAAATCAGAGAGTACCATGAAGATGCCAAGGAACCATTTTCTAGAAACAATAAAGGAACGTTTGGACTTCACAGCATAAAGCTGATGGTGAGACAAAGTTTTGAAATTTACCCAAGATCAGCAAGATAATCAGAAAGAGAAAACTTGCATACGAGAGTGGCATCAAATTAAACCAGGACAGACGTATCAATGAGCGGCCAAAGACTGTCCGTAGCATTTTGAAAGGTAGAAGGTCCATAAATGGCTCCAAACAGCCTGACATAGAACTCATACAGATCTTATAATGTGCAAAGAGCATTCTTGCACTCATCTCCTAGATGAATAGGGATTCGATCATATTCTGATTCTTGATTCAATCGAAATTGCAATAAGCACTATATTCGGCTTAGATTGCTATGTTCTTATTATGATTTGACAATAAATTTGCAGATGAAGAACTTGCAGATATAAACACGCAAGTATGTTCGTAACACTATACAAGTCGACTAAGTAAGTCAAAGGAATGCCAAAGAGTCATCACTCGTGAGGGTCGGATCCATTCGATAGTCTAAATCTATTGACCCGACAGTCTTTGGAAGATGTTCGAACCTAACAACTATGCTTCATGTCTCAAGGACTATCATTACTACTATCAAACGGGACTCCATGCCCGCTTTACTGTACGATCAGCTTATAGGTTGGAGACTAATAGAGTAACTACGTTGTGTATATATACAAAGTAAGATGCACAGATAATGCGAACCAATGAACCACCAAATCCTTTGAGCAGACAACATGAATTTGCTACTAAAACGGATCACTTTATAAAAAATTTATGATATGCCTTAAGCAGCCAATGTTTTTAAAAAAATTGCGTGCCAAGAAGCAGCTTCTACAAAATTTGGTGAATGATAAAAAATGAGATCATCATTTGTAAGTAAAAGAGAAACTACATGAGTTTCAAAAAAGGCCTTAAATCCAGCTCAATGAATAAAGTCTCATGCATAGAAATCAATAATATACCTGAGAGTTGAAATTAGAAGAAGAAAGACCCTTCCCAGCCGTAACCCAGCCGGCACGAATGTTATGGTCTTCGCCAAAAAGTTCTAGTCGTCGTTGTCCTAGAGCAAAATGCTCAATGATATGATACAGTTCCTCGGGCTTCGCAACAGATCCTACAATGGTCATAATAGGAGTACCATTTACAGTCAAGCATTCTCTGTGGCTAATTCACGGTTCTGACAGGAAAAGCACCAATGGATTCAATTCTTTCAAGCAACTTAAGTGGAAATTTGCAAACTGTTGAAAAGATCACTTATTGCTATATGCACAAGACAGTTGAAGTTTCAGTTTCATGGTAGTCTTATATTGACTCTTAACCAACTTTTTGATCTGTGATTATTAGAACTCCAAAAAGCTAAGCACGCCAACTGGTGTAAAACCAAAGCTCAAAAATTAAGGTTTATGAGACATCAAAACATTGAACAGCCAGCCAACTTGTCTAATGCAAACATTAGCAGCCAAATGCACTTTTGATAAGGTCCTGAAGAATGTCTTTGATCACAAACCATATGAAGGCTCCTCTGAGATGATAATATCAGTGTCGATATTGGCATGGATGATGTGGCCATCAATGCTACGTCTTACAGTGCCTTTTATTCCCATCAAACAATGTTCCTGTGATAGCCAAACCACATTGTACATGAACTTAGGTTCAGAATTATTCTTGCACTCGATAACAAAATCTTAGCCTGAAAGAAATACATAAACATAAACTTCTGAAAGTTTATAGTGACTACTGGAATAGAATACCAACGATATATAACATTCCAATCAAATCAGAGAGACTCCTGGCTTTGACATCATAGGAAAGAAAGAATAAGCTAACAAAAAGGAGATAAAACAAGAAAGACTGAATTAATGTTTTTAAGGATCACAAACATATCTCGGGTAGCATTGATCACAATATCATGAAGAGAAAGCTACTGCATACAAGCTGAGCATTGGTAACGTCTGGTCAAAATGACACCAGACAGCAAAAGCGGCAAAAAGCAATGCTTACGAGTTACGTAATGTAGAGTCACATAAGGGGTAAACAGTGATTGTGCATCTATATATGGCTGTCTGCATGTGTATGAGAGGTGCATGTGTGCAAGGACTCAGAAGCACGTGTGTAAAACAAACAACTAGACTGAACACAAGTATCATATACTCCTGATGTATACAAGGCAATCAGGGCCTTTGTTCAACAATACAAAAGTTCCAGACAACATTGGGGACAACATAAAGACAAGTTAAATGGTCACTAATCTCAAAGACTGCGTTTATAAAGCCCAACCAAGAATGCACTAGCCAAGCACGCCACAAGCAACACAAGGGAATCGTATGATGGACAAACCAACCCAACCAAACCTAGATCATACGGATCTAGCCCCCAAGCTATGGATCAATCACTCACAAGGGAAAGAGGAGTCCTACCAACAGCACATAGCGACTAGCACCACAATCAAGCATACACTAGTGAGAGCCCAATGGGTATACTTATACCCTCCAAGGCCCATGCACCATAGTAGTGCATTGTGACACCTCATTGGACACCTATGCAGCCTAACTGGGCCACATCATCCATATCCCCTATGGTTCACTGATAGACCCATAAAAATCCGCCATCGTGAGTTTAGGCCTCCAAACATTAATTATGGCCATATGCACATAAGGGCCCCAAACCCCTCATAATCATAATTAACTTACGGGTTGTAGGCTTATTGATCTCTAGCGAGACACGCTATCTGAGACCAATCTTGGGCATGACATTCTTCCCCCCTTATTCAGGTTCTGACCTCAAAACTTAAAGCTAGGGAAGTTCCTCCTTAAGCTCCCTTCCTGTTCCCAGGAATCATCATCGTCTGTGCGACCCTTCCATCGAACCAGATACTCAGTAACTATAGGATTCCTCAATCGTTTAGTTCTTGTATCGAAAATCTTTTTGGGTTCAAGTTGGGACACACGCGATGATTCATCTAACAGGTCCAATTGGTCTCCAGAACCAAGATGCTCCCCTTCACGTAGACTCTTCTTGAGTTGGCTTACGTGAAAAACCAGATGCACTTGAGTTCCCTCCGGGAGGTCCAACTGGTAAGCTAAGGAACCGATCTTTTTCAAGATCTAATACGGTCCTCTACACCTAGGGGAGTAATGCTTGCCGGTACGCAGTACACTAGAATCCTTCGGGATTCTCAAATACACCCAATCCCCCACTTGAAAGTCTTGAGGCGATCTTCAAATTAGCATAATGCCAATCCCTATCTTGGGCACACTGGACATTCTCACGTGCTATCTGTAGCATTTCCTGCATATCGTGTAGGAAATCTGCTACCTTCTGAAACTTGATCGTTCGAGTCTCTACCGAAATGGTTGATCTAGATTCAAAACCGTACATAAGCATGGACAGGCTATAACCGGTAGCCGAATGCTTACTATTTATAACCAATCTCCACCAAGAATAGCTAGCATTCCAAGGAGATTGCCACCAAAAGACATTTGCACATAGCATCAGATCTTTTGATTGGGCAAGGACACGTTACCCTCTCTTAAACGGTCAAGTATAATTGGAATCTGAACTATGATTCGTTGATATTAATTCAACAGATCTATATTCCATACTTGACAATAAGAGAACATGATTATTACTATCCTTAGAAGACATATGAGTTGCTCTAAAAAGTCCTTTTCACTAGGAAAGTTTCAAACTCATCCAATTCACTTACAATGCCTTTATAAGAATTGTAATCCTCAAAACGTCCTTACTTTAGACATGGTACCCAGTGTCATTCCAAAATTAGGGTCCAATCTCAAATGCGTCTAGATTCAATTACTCTTAAGTTCTAATCTAGAATAACTTAAGATTCATTGGTACTTCATTACGTGAAGCTCTGACTTTTGATTAATCATTACACACCACTATCCAACTCTATTTGAGTTTTCGGGATAGCATACAATCCTTTTCCACCGGGAAAAGATTAAAACCAAAAGTCTCGTCTATTCTATGCACATAGACCTTTAAGTGAATCCAAAATTGACTCATAAAGGTTGCGACTTATAAGCAATACATTTCAACAACATCATCCATAAGTAAGGTTATGTTGTTGATTCAAACAACTAACTCATAAGTAGTGCTCCTGACTCGATTAGTTGTATCGGATTAAGAAAATAATTGAATGTCTAGGTGTGGATCCAAAACACCACATTCAATCTTATTCTGATCCCACCTAGGTTTATAAGCAATTCTCATCGAGAAATTACTACTACCTAGCGAGAAATTTTCTCCATACAATTCTCATCAATATGCCTATGTTTTAATGACTAGTTTATGCATGCATATAAACTAAGTCCACGAAATACATTGTAGAACTTGCGCAAAGAAATCATGATCTGACACAATGATTCATGAATCACCACATAGCATATCTCTACAGATTCCACCCAATCTGCAATCTACACTTTTTAACTGAAAACCCTGAAACTCAGATAATCTCTAAGAGAAAATACTTCTCAAAGAGTGCTATTTCACAACCAGAATCTCACCAGATATTATCTCAAAGGAATGTATTGTTGAAGTGAATTTTATTCCTTGCATCAACTCACGGATTCCCATCCACACTAAGATCAAGCTAATTACACTCAGCAAGGAACAGGTTTTAACAAACCTTTTTCTTGTTATAGACATTTCTGCTTCTGATACAAATCAATCGGACTTGTAATTAGCAACTCTTCTACTAAAGTGTTTTCTAATTTCTCTTACATCTTCTAATTGATATCTACTATAATCCGTAGAGGATTTTTGTAATATCAAAATATCCTATCGTTCCTGATTCAAGAAACAGGTCGTCAACTATTCAAGTCATGGACTCCTCTTGGAATCCTTGATAGATGTTTCTCTGTTCTATTCTTTCTACTTCTCCCCCTTTTAACAGGAAATCACCCTAGTTTCCAAGGGGTGCATATCAGTCTAGATGTGCCCATTACCATTATAGAGAATTGACCTGTATAATCAGAAAAAAATTTATTGAAGATTCATATAAGAGAAACGATTTTTAGAAAACGATTTCATTAGCCATTCATGTGACATCGTCCAAGGTCAACAGGTAATAAAAAATTACCTTTTTACAAATGTTAAGAGATAGCATATAAGAAATAGCATATAGAAATAGTATAAGAAATAGCAGCATATAGCGTTTCCGGTTTTGTAAATTTGACATATCCATAAGGGGTCATGACCAATACCTCAAATTTTCAACAAAACACCCTCTTCTGACCATTAGTATTTGGCATCATATTTGATTTACGGCCTTACAACGGTCAACTTGATCCAGTTAGTTTCAGATGTCCCCTTTGGAATTGCATGCGTCCCATACCACATGTTCTTCCTTCAGGAAAACCGTCCACTTCCTGATCCATCATCCAAAAATTAAATTTTGGAATTTGTCTTATAGAGATGTCAAAAATCCCTAGATCTGACAAACGACTCACATGACAATTGCGTTCAACAAATCGGTACTATGAAAGTTCTTAAATCACCTTACAGCTTTGCAAAAAGCAGTGATTCTACCTAGAAATTATGCTAGCAATTTCACCAAAAGTTTAAACAAAACCATGCTGGAGATGATTCCTTTGTTATGCCAATAAAAATAGCTTGTTTAATGGCCATATCAAACGGGAAACCATCTTTTCATAACGATGGAAAAGCATATTCACTTTTAAATCGGACACCATCAATTAAATTGACAATTTCAAAACTTGTTCCAAATAAAAACCAGCAACTCCTCTACCATAGCAAAAAAGATTTCAATTGCTTTGCCATAAAGTACTCAATAAATCCAGCTTTTTGAAAGCACAAATTTTCAGCTTTTAAGGCTGAAATTTTGGCTTAACGTCAAAAAGAAATTAGCACACGTAATTGCAAAAACTTAATATCACAAATGAATCATAATCTACTCAAAATCACCATTCAAGAGCGTAGTTTATCAAATTGATTGCATCTTTTGGTAGTACAACTACCATACAATCAATATCTTCTTGAAACCCCGTGATTTGAGAAGAGAACGTGAATCACCCGCCAAGCTTTTGCACAATACTTCGGCTCCAAGAAATTCCAAGAATTAGGATCCCACCATGAAGATCCATCTTCATATTCTTGGCCTCAACTTGAGCACTTTTCGACGGCAAATCCGCTTAGCCTCGGCTCTGATACCAATATAAAGCCCAACCAAGAATGCACTAACCAAGCAAGCCGCAACAAAGCAACACAAGGGAATTGGATGATGGACAAACCAACCCAACCAAACCTAGAGCATACGGATCTAGCCCCCAAGCTATGGATCAATCACTCACAAGGGATAGAGGAGTCCTACCAGCAGCATATGGCTACTAGCACCAAAATCAAGCATACACTAGTGAGAGCCCAATGGGTATACTTATACCCTCCAAGGCCCATGCACCACTAGTAGTGCACTATGACACCTCACTGGACACCTATGCAGCCTAACTAGGCCACATCATCCAGTTCCCCTATGACTCACTGATAGACCCATAAAAATCCACCATCATGAGTTTAGGCCTCCAACCATTGATTATGACCTTAGTTGCCCGTTCCGGAACGGAACGCGTTCCAGTTCCGGAACGAGAACCTAAAACAAACAATTTAAAATACGTTTTTTTACAATGGAAAAAAAAACATAATATCTAAGGAAGCTTGAGGAGCATCTAAGGTGTGTGTTCAATCAAAGGTGAACGTCCACAAGGCTTCCTGCTTTCTTTCCGCGAGCTCACCATCGCTGGAAACTCTTGGACCACGTCCATGATATGCTCTTTACGTATTTTTTTGGTAGTTGTGCTTTTTATGTCCAATCGATGTTTTTGTCATTTTATTTGCTGAGTGATTTACTGTTCTTTTTCCTTTGAGTCAGTTTGACCGAGCTGCATTGTAGATTATTATAGACCGGTCTTCAGTATTCACTTCATCTTTTTCTTGATGAATTCAGGAGAGGGCGATTCTCAAGCAAGAATGTCAATCTCTTCATGAAAGCAATTGCTTTTTGAAGCAACAGGTAAAATTAGAAAATATGTCAGTCATCGATGAGCATAAAATATTTTATACTTAAAGATGAGCATAAAATATGTCAGTCATCGATGTACAGAAAAGTCTGCTCAATTTCAAGGAAGAATCATTGGAGCTCATCGCCTCCATGAAGTTTCCTTCCAGAGTCCCTTATGGCTTCCATGGCACCTTCGTGTCCTCGTTAGAAGTATGACAACTCGCTATTTGTGAAATGCAAATGCCAAATGCGCAGGCCAGCAGGGTCGTTTTACTTTTTTTTTTAACTTAAAAAAAATCGTTCCGACCCAGTACATTCCGGAACGGTTGGAACGGAACGTTCCGACCTATTTTGGTCGAAACGGGCTTCTAAGATTATGACCATGTGCACATGAGGGCCCTAAACCCCACATAATCATAATTAACTTACGGGTTGTAGGCTTATTGATCTCTAGCGGGACACACTAGACTATAAATATGGGTTCATAATTCAGGCCCAAAATTCCTAAGCTCCAAAATTCTTCTTCGCAAGAGCTCAGAGGATGAAGATTTTTGGAGGGACATCTTTATCGAAGCAGCTCTTGCACTTGGGAGGCAGCAACATATTATCGTTGGGATATTTTGTTTAAATGAGTCACGATTTTAAGTGCTAGACACTTGGAACAAAAAAACTCAGGTCTAAGCAGACGGCTGGCAATGTCTCTCGAAAGAGGTTAAAAATTTTGTTGACTAATTGGGAGGATGACAATTCCTCGCATAACATACCTCTCAGGCCTTTTTTATTTCATAACGTTTGCTAGCATTTGATGAGCAGTCTATTATGTTTGGGACCCATGTTATTATTGGTAATTGATTGGCATTGAAAAATATGACCTCTGTTAGAATAATAAATGTAAATGATGTAGAAGCCATAGGTTACTATGACCCAAAAGGTCGAGATCTGTGTAACCATGGTCATTTATATTTTAGGCCCAAGTTAGTATGAAACTAACTTGTAGGAACTCATGGGTCCACTAGGGGCCTATATATGTGAATTAAGTACCTAACTTGTTATTTGGGGTACTTAATTATTTTATGTAACTTATGGTAGCTAGATAGCCATCAGTCAAGTTATTGGACAGCCAACAGTCATGAAGGTAGATAGCCATCTTGGACTACTTATATGTAGCCATTCATTTGTATGAGACACACTTTTGTTAAGTAATCTACTGTTCATATTGGCTGTCCACAAGTTTCTACAAGAGGGTCTAACCATCTCTCTCTTCTCTTTGAGAATACTTTGTGTTAATGAATAGTCTTGATTCTGGATTCCTACATGGTATCAGAGCCATTTTTCAGAATTGATTGCTTGTTGGAGGGCACCCAATAGGCAACCACATTTCTCCTCTTTTCGTTCATAAAAATCAGAATTTTTCTGATTTTTGTGGAGAGAGAATTGTTCGGCCTTGTTTTTTGTGCAGGAAATTGCAGGGAAAAGCTTGGAACCTCCAACTAGATGTGATTGAAATCAGATTACATGCTTCAAATTTCAGATTTTCTTCTTGGAGGAGGGCGCCCATCTACCTTGAAGACAAATGTGTTTTTGACACATTTTTAGTGGCTGAAATTTTTCTGTTTTTGAGCCTGGAAGAAGGTCCTACCATCTGCTCCATTAGCACATTGAGTGCACACCATTTTACCACAAAAGTTCTGGTTGTGGTTTTGGCTTCATTGGAAGCCTGCATATTAGTTAGTATGCCACCTATATCTTCTTGTGAATGAACTATTGCATGTGGTGTATTGCAATCTATAGGGCTCATTAAATCAGCTTTGATCTTGCTGATTTTTTAGTAGATTTTGGCCTGAAATCTGTTTTTCCCATCTACTATTAGCTGAATTTTCAGAAATGGCTAAAGAATTTGAATCTATAGGTTCTTTGTTCAATGAAGATAGGTTGGATGGAACTAATTTCTCCTTGTGGTGCTACATGATCAGAAACCTCCTTATTGCTAAAGGTTTGTTTGAAGTTGTAAGTGGTGATGAAGAGAGGCCACCTAGTTTGGCACCTACTACACCGTCAAGAGCTACTTCTTCAACATATGTGGAGGTGTCCTCTGAAGAACAAAAGAAGTGGGATCAACGTGACGCACAAGCACATTCGGTCATAGCGCTATCCGTGAAGAGATCAATCCTACCTCACATTCGATCATGCAAGACTTCCAAGAGTGCTTGGGAAGTACTTGCCAAGATGTTCCAAGTGAAGAATACGGTGAAAGTGCTTTTTCTACGTAATCAACTCTCAACATTGAAGATGCAAGAGGGTGATACGCTTTCAAATCACTTAATGAAGATCAAGGATCTTCGTGAAGAGCTTCTTAGCATTGACGAAATTGTCGAGAACTCTCAATTTGTTTCAATTACTCTTAATTCACTTCCTCATTCCTATCTTCCATTTGTGTCTACTTTAAGCATATCCCTTAAGGGACGGCAAATCTCCTTTGAAGAGCTTGTTGGCTTACTTTTCCAAGAAGAGCAAACAAGGATTAATTTTGGTGAACAAGAAGATCAAGCCTTCTTCACCAAAGGCAAAGGAAAGGGCAAGTGGAAAGGTAAGCCTTCTTCTTCCAAGGATCAAAAATCCAAGGACGGCCAAGATCAAGGATCCAAAAAGAAGGGTAAGTGCCATTATTGTAAAAAGTTTGGGCACCACATAAAGGAATGTAGGAAGAAGCTTACTAAGGATAAAGAGAAAGGTATTGATAAAAATACAGCCATGATTTCATTAGAACATCAAAAGGAGGATGATTCTTTCAATGGTGATTTTGCTTTTGTCACTAACAATCTCATTTCTAATCAAAATGAGATTTCTACCACTTCTCGACTTGCTGGTTTTTCAGCAGAAAACAGCACTACTTCAGCTTTGCAGGTTGCTGTTTTTTCTTCCATTGATTGGGTGATTGATAGCGGAGCTACACGCCATATGACTCACCATAGAGACGTCTTCACAAAGCTTATGAAAATCAAAGATGGAAGCAAGGTTCAAGGTGTTGACAAAACCTCCTATCCAATTGAAGGCATTGGATTTATACCACTCGTTCTTCCCAATGGAGAAGAAAAGTACATTCAAAATGTACTTTATGTTCCTAAGATTAAGAAAAATCTCATTTCGGTCTCTACAATCATGAATCAAGGATTGATTGTAGAATTTAAAGAAGACAAATGTCTTATAAAAGACCCAAAGAGATCACTTTTAATTGTTGCTTCGGGAACATTGCGAGGAGGTTTGTTTTTGTTGGATATTTATGAACCTAAAGCTTTGACATCCTTTGGTCATGTTGCTACTAATTCACATGCATTGGAGTTGGCTAAACTATGGCATGCGAGGTACGGGCACCTCAATTTTGGAAGTTCGAATATGTTGAAGAAATTCAACATGGTGGAAGGCATTCCAAATATGGAGCATCCCGAAGGACATGTATGCGAAGGATGCATACTAATGCTGAAGAGGAGGGACTGCCATCATCCTCTAATGGACAGCCCACTGGTTCTTCAAGCGAACAGCCCATAATTCATCAAGAGGAGCAGATTTATGAAGAGGTTCGGCCTATTGAAAACTTTGGACAGCATAGTCCAATTTCCGAGCACTTTGGACAGCAAAGTGTTGACAGTTCAGATCACTTTGGACAGCAAAGCGTTGATCAAAGTAAGGCTGTTGGACAGCCTAAACCAGTCCCTAAATGGCTGTTGCAGACTTTGCAGGACAACAAAGTGAACCGCTTCTATGAAGGGAAGACTCGTGCCTCATCTAAATCAGTAGAATTTGCTGATTTTTCTGATTTTGCTCTTACATCTATTGAGGATAGTGCAATAGAACCTGTTTTTTATGAGCAGGCCAGAGGAGTAAAATGTTGGGAGGACGCGATGAAAGAGGAGTATGACTCACTCATAAAGAACCAAACGTGGGTTCTTGTTGATCTTCCACATGAGAAGAAAGCAATTGGCTGTAAATGGGTTTATAAGATCAAGTACAAGTCCAATGGTACTGTTGAAAGGTACAAGGCAAGACTTGTTGCCAAAGGTTATGCGCAAGGAGGGCATTGATTATGAGGAAACTTTTGCACCTACCGCACGAATAGCTACCGTAAGGATAGTCACTGCTTTGGCTGCCCATCATGGTTGGCGTATGCACCAACTTGACATAAAGACAGCCTTCCTCAATGGTGATCTTAATGAGGAAGTTTACCCTCAGCAACCTGCTGATTTTTAGGTTGCAGGTCAAGAAGACAAAGTGTGTCTTCTCAAGAAGGCTCTCCTCTATGGACTAAAACAAGCCCCAAGGATGTGGTATCAAAAGATACACACATACTTTTGTGATCATGGGTTTTCTAACAGTCCTAGTGAATCTACGCTTTATGTCATGCATACATCTAAGTTTATCATCATCATTTTGCTATATATTGATGATATTACCATTACGGGTAGTAATGAACAATATATTGCAGCCTTAAAATCTGATCTTGTTTCAATTTATGATACATCAGATTTAGGCCAATTGCATTTCTGCCTTGGTCTTGAGTTTTTGCAAGGAAAGGCTGGAATCTTCATTACCCAACAGCGGTACATTAAGCAGATTTTGAAGCGTTTCAAAATGGAAGATTGCAAGCCGGTTGCTACACCAATTGAGACGGGCCTGAAGTTAAGTAATCAAAGTGGTGGTGAACCATTTGATACTACACTATATTGTCAAGCGGTTGGAAGTCTCATTTACTTATGCAACTCAAGACCAGACATATCTTATAGTGTTTCCCTCATGAGTCAATTCATGCATGCTCCGTTGACATCACATTGGAAAGCATTGAAGAGGATCCTTCGATATCTTCAAGGAAGTAAAAGACTTGGTCTGTTTTATCCTTCTAGTGATGATGCATGTTTGGCTGGTTTTTCTGACTCGGATTGGGGTGGAGGTCAAGACACTAGACGCTCTACTAGTGGTCATTGCTTTTTCATTGGAAATTCTGCAGTTTCTTGGTTAAGCAAGAAGCAGCCCACCATTGCTACATCCTCAAGTGAAGCAAAATATAGAGCAACGTTTTCAGCCACTACGGAGTGTATATGGCTGAGACAATTACTTGTCGATATGAAGCATGGCCAACCCTCAGCTACTCCCCTATTTACGGATAGTCAAAGTACTATTGCCATTGCACGAAATCCAGTATTTCATGCAAGAACAAAGCATATCGAGATCCACTATCACTTTGTTTGGGAGAAGCTTCATAATGGCGACATCACGCTTGAATATTGTCCCACGGAGGATAATATTGCAGATGTGTTCACTAAGGCATTACCTAGAGTTCGATTTAAAGCTCTTTGTAAAGCTTTAAGTTTAAAGCAACATGCTGATTTTCTTACTTAGTGAATACATGTCATTTTCATTTAAGGAGGGTGTTAGAATAATAAATGTAAATGATGTAGAAGCCATAGGTTACTATGACCCAAAAGGTCGAGATCTATGTAACCATGGTCATTTATATTTTAGGCCCAAGTTAGTATGAAACTAACTTGTAGGGACTCGTGGGTCCACTAGGGGCCTATACATGTGAATTAAGTACCTAACTTGTTATTTGGGGTACTTAATTATTTTATGTAACTTATGGTAGCTAGATAGCCATTAGTCAAGTTATTGGACAGCCAACAGTCATGAAGGTAGATAGCCATCTTGGACTACTTATATGTAGCCATTCATTTGTATGAGACACACTTTTGTTAAGCAATCTACTGTTCATATTGGCTGTCCACAAGTTTCTACAAGAGGGTCATCTAACCATCTCTCTCTTCTCTTTGAGAATACTTTGTGTTAATGAATAGTCTTGATTCTGGATTCCTACAACCTCAGCCTTGGGGACCCACCATTTATTGTTCATAATTTCTTTCTACAATGAAACAGGGCCTCCAGTCCCAAGCACCATCGAAACTTGCAAACGATAGGTAAACAAGAGCAACAGATATAGCTGAATTTAGTAATGTGGATGATGACTGCAATATATCAAAAGGCTCATAATGCACCAATACCAACATGAATGAGACTATGACCTGTTCTGACCCAAATTTTGCATAAAGGATCCTGTGAGGGGGGCAACCTACTGCAGTAGATCACATACCATGTTTGCAGCCCCGATTTTCCTGCCCTTCACATTTTCGTAAGCTATTTTCAGGTTGTTTTCCAACAAATTTTCGAGCAGTTCCAACACAGCCTCTGGGCAAACTTCACGCCATTTGAGCAGTCAAATTGCAGCCAGCAAGGAACTTTTGAACTTATTTGACAAATTATTTCCAAAGAGCTTACTTCCTTTGCAAGTTACAGTTTGTTCTAAGAGTTTCTAAAATCCGTCTTGCCTTGCATTAACACTCTGTGTATATCTCCAGCATTTTTCTTTGTTTTTATATAGGAATCTCCATATGTTTGAATGAAGTCACCTTCTCCTGTTCAACCTTCTTCTCCTGTACATTCTCCACCTAGAGGTAGTCCAATAGCATCTCGAGAACCTGAGCTTGAGCCTCCATGTTCGGATATGCAAGGTCGCATATTGGCCATGAAGCATGTTCTCACCAATCTCGAGAAGGCTATCACGACAATCACTAGAGGTACACACAGCCATTGAATGTAACTGTTAATACACTTTTCGTTTCACAACCTTCTTCTCATCTTGCTTATCCATTGGCTAATGTTTCGTATCCTCATGATAAGGATGTGAAGCCTCCATGTTATGCAGGCACGTTGCAACAATGTACAGCAGATTATGTAGATCAATGGTTCCACAAGTGGGAGTGCTATTTTGAACTACGACAAGTATATGCGAACAAGGTATGGTGCATTAAGTGAGCCATCTATTAGCTACAAGATGTTGCTGACTGCTGGTGGCGGTGAGTTTAGACTACGCAAAGTGCCCCAGTATCGGAAGGGTACCTCAAAAAGTGTCGTGGATGCCTTAAGCCGGATTGGAGAGATTAATCAGTTAAGCTTTTTTGAGATCCAATCTGAGTTATATCTGTCGTTAAGAGATTTGTGTAGGACCGATAGGTACTTCGGTCGTATTTGGCTAGACGACCTGGCAGGTACTAGATCTGTGGTGAACTTAGAATGCAAAATTCCAAGACTTCTCCTCAAGACAAGATATTAATAGACTATTCCATTAGGAATGGGTTACTTTTCCGAAACGGAAAAGTTTGCGTGCCAAAAAATGATGATATTAGGGCCCAAATCCTGCATGAATGTCATTACAGCCCGTGTGCGGGGCACCTTGGCTCACAAAGAACACTTGACCTAATAAAAAGGAACTTTTATTGGCCAAATCTAAAAGTTCCAAGTGGAGGCATATGTTCGTAAGTGCGGGCAATGTCAGGTTAATAAAGCTGAAAGACTTAAGGCAGCTAGCTGGCTTATTACTTCCTTTGGAATTCCCGAAAGAAAGTGGGAAAGTATTTCCATGGATTTTGTGGTTGGGCTACCTCGGACAGGGAAGCAAAATGATGCTATTTGGGTTATAGTCGATAGGTTAACTAAAATGGCGCAATTCATTCCAACCAAGCAAACTGTCAAAGCTTCTGAACTTGCTCATCTTTTCGTGGAAAAGTTGTTCAAGTTGTTTGGTTTGCCAAATGATATTTCTAGTGATCGGGATTCTAAGGTCACTGGCAAGTGGTCTTTGAGAAATTGGGGACCACATTAAGTCTAGGGTCTACCGATCATCTTGAATCAGATGGTCAAACAGAGAGGACGAACCAATCTATGGAAGACATGCTTCGTGCATATGTTTCCAGAAGACAGTCGGATTGGGAAAGGTACCTTTCAATGTTGCGTATAATAGTGCAAAGCATTCAGCGACAGGTTTTAGTCCATTTTCTCTGATGTTTGGTTTCCAGCCGAGAGCTCCAATCTATGTTGGCCTCAAAAGTCTTAAGGTTAAAGCAGCAGTTGATTTCCTGCATGATATGCAAGAAATGTTGCTTGTTACTCGCGATAACGTAAAAACGGCTCAGATAGAGCCCAATTTTACGCCAATCAAAAGCGACAACCTAGGGTCTATGAGGAAGGAGTTTGGGTATATCTTAAGACTTAGAATCCCAAAAGACGCTAAGGTATTAAAAACTGGAAAATGTCCTAAGTTATCCCCTCGTTATGTTGGGCCCTTCCGTATTGTAAAGAAACTCAATCGGGATTCGGAATGCCTACCAACTAGACCTTCCTCAGGGAATAAAGGTTCATCTAGTTTATTCACATTAGTCGGTTAAAGGAACACCTTGGTGGAAAGGATGACTTAACATGTTCCAGGATGTTTAGGCTTGGTGTTGCACACAAGCTCAAACCCTAAGTAAATACACATAATTACCCAGCAAATCCGTCACTTTATTAATCTCAAGCCAATGTACATAGATCAACAAGCAAACCGAAGAGGTCTGCTGCAAGTCTCCTCCCAACCATAGCTGCATACGAATACGATAGGGAATGCCTGGCAAGGCTCACACTATATCCCCTCAAGCACCCCTTAACTCTGACCAAAATTGCATCGAACCGCAGTTCGAACAACCAAATCGAACGGACCCGATTCGAACCGTCTGCTGCCAAAAAGCCCGAATCCCGGTTCTGTTCGAACTTCGAGGCCGAGAGAGAGAGAGAGAGAGAGAGAGAGAGAGAGAGAGAGAGAGAGAGAGAGAGAGAGAGAGAGAGAGAGAGAGAGAGAGAGAGAGAGAGAGAGAGAGAGAAAGAAAGCTTTATTAATGTCTTTTCCATGCCAAAAGGCATATAAGACTAGTAAATGTACATGTCAAGTATGTGGTAACCATAGGAGCGTATGAAACGTCTCCAAAACAGTAACAAAAGTAGCAAGTCTAGAGCTAAAGCTATAAACTGAAATAGATGTGATGCTATAAGAAACAAGTGGGAGCATGTATACTGCTAACAGTCATGAGTGAGGTATGACGCTATCATCTAGTCCTGTCCTGCTGGTGTTGATGCTATAGAAGGATGTGATACGGCCTGCGGCATGAAGGGCCACTGGTGGTCTCTGACGTCGTCTGAGAGGATGAAGAGGTCTCCTCGTGATAGGTCGAGTAGCTTGTGCTGCAACATGGGTATGTGTGGGACGTTGTCTCTGGTCTCTGTGGGCAAGTAGGTCATCATCATCATCGTCGTCACCGTCATCAAATCGTCCTCTCCTCCTGGAGAAGAAAGAAGTGATCTGAGGCTGAGAAACCTGACTCGGCTGGGCTGTCTGATACAAATCCTGTCGTAGTATAAACATCTCTCGTATCATGAGTGCCGCGCATCAGGAATCCTCATAAGCTATGAGCGATCGTAAGGTGACAGGTGTGTCTCGGAACAAACAGTGGTATCGCCCTCTGATCTCGTAATATACCGGGCACCTAAAGATAAAGTGCTCCTCTGACTCCACCTCCTCTAAAGAGCATAACTGGCAAATCCGCTCCTCTCTCAGGGTACCCTGGAATCTACCAGTCTCAATAGCCAACTAATGTGATGATACGCGGAGCTGTCCCAATGTAAATCTGAGGCAATGTGATAGTCTCGAGTCCAAATAATGCGGTAAGACCGAGAACCCTGCTATGTCAAGCTCAATAAAATGAGTCCAGTAGTAGTCGGGTTTAACCCCAAGCTATCGCCCCCAAGTACGGTCGAGATATGCCCGATATAAGATGCGCCTGATATACTGATGAGTACCGGAGGGGAGCTCTGTAATGGAGATACCAAATGACTCAAGGAGGAACTGGGATGCCTGAGAGAACCACGATAGTCGATAACCCTGGTCATGAAGAAAGTGTGAGGAAACAAATGCTGTCTGTGTATATCTCATATCCTCATCGGGCAGAGCCTGGATTCTTTGAATGTATGTGATAAGCTGGAACGCGCCATATATCTGAATAGGTGGAACGGCAAACTCTGCAAGAAGGATCTCATGTGGAACCGAGGGCTTCGCCCGAATCAAACGAGCTAACATGGTGGTCTACAATCGTGAAAAGCTGGCCCAATGTGATGAAGGGAGGCCGGTACACCATGTCTCTGCTGCATATAAGGTTGTGGGGGTGACAATAGTATCAAAGAGTCTACACTTATTGCGAGCATCTCGGATGAGCTTCCTGAAACAGAACCGCTCAAGCTGAACAAGAGAGGAATGCCCCTTCCCAAGTCGGGTGGTGGCAGCCTGCCGCATGCTGAAGGTAGGACCAGAAAAGAGTATCCCCAAATAGGTATAAGAGGAAACTACCTCTAAGGCCTGTCCATCTAGGATGAGCTCCTGGCGCTGCATGAAGGCTCGAGAAGTGTTGAAGACCATAACCTTGGTCTTCGCAGTGTTCACCCCCAACCCCCATCTGGTACAAAATCCCTGTAAACAATCCAGCTGCCTCTGCAAACCCTCTCTGGTCGGGGATACTAGTACTACATCATCCGCATAAAGGAGAATAGCAATCATAATGGTGCCAAGTCTACAGCCACCCCCGCCACACAATGAGATGACTCGCTCTAACTCATCAATATACAATTTAAAGAGAACCGGTGAAAGAGAGCACCCCTGTTTCACCCCAATGGTGCTCCAAATGTGATCAGATAGGCCACTGCTATGTCGGAAACATCCCAAGACCTTCTCATAAAGAGCCATCACTGCTAAAACAATATTTGTGGAGAAACCAAGGTCACGAAGTCTCTGAATGAGCAGGGAGCATGGTACAGAATCGAAGGCTTTCCTGAAATCTACAAAACAGCAGTAAACCCTCTCTTTCCTGTACTTAGCTTCCTCAATCAAGGCTCGAAGTGTAAAAATATGGTCAGTGGTAGAACAATGAGATCGGAAACTTGCCTGCCCCAATGCATGTAATCTCCGAGCTTCCGCCTCTAAACTCACTGCAGATTGGAGACATGAAATGGCTATTAGCGGCTTTTATAACCAGCCTTTTCATCATTATAAATATCTGATATCAAATTCCAATTCTATTATCTAATTTGTTGGCTTTGGTCTGTGGCACTAGTGCTCACTGGCAAGTTGCAACTACTGACTCCTCATTAAACTATGATTCAAGCGGCAGGCCAGCTACGTCCCGTGTCATGGTAGACCAAGTTTGCTGCCTTGCCATCAGGATCTCCTCACAGGACTGCACTGCAATTGCTTGTGAATTGTCATAACCTTCTTTTTTGTTCTTTTCTCCACACTGCAAATAAGTTTGACACAGAATTACAATCTTTAAAAGTCAGCATAGCATGATGCATTGTTAAAAATTGCCTAGGATATAACTCCTTAGACAATACAAATCTACAATTCCGTCTCCTAAACCTGGCGATCCAATTCATTCAGTTCATGAAAAACAAACAAACAAAAAAATACCAAAAAAGTTTTGAACCGTTTTCCGATTCGAACCTGGCTACCTGATTCGAATTGGAAAGAATCATATAGTATCGGCCGATTTGAATTGGCCGATTCGAAACGGCACGTAACATTGAGATTGTCGATCTCCAAAAGCCATTTCGTTTAGAGACCGATGCAAGTGCCATCAAGATAGGGCCAACCAGGAGGGCAGGCCAATAGCTTTTGAGAGTAAAAGCTAACTCCTGTGCAATAGAGGTACCTGACACATGAGAACGAATTGTATGCAATTATGCATTCACTCAAGGTGTGGCGACACTATATAATGGTGCTGAATTTTATGTATATATTGACCATCATACTCTTAGGTATTTCTATAATCAGCTTGAGTTGTGAGGTCTACATGGGCTGTGTTACGAGACCGTAACAGTACCGACCCATCAGTACATCTAGGTACGGCTAACCATCAGAGGGCAGAGGGCATAGGACAGTGTGAGTCAGAGGCATGCATTCATACCGTGCAGTCGGTACAAGGGCCAATAATGCCCATGCGGACACATGCATACGCATGCAGACACATGCGGATGCATGCATGACTGTCAAGGGCCATGCAATCCATCAAAGAAGGACTGGGACCCCACATGCAACAGTTGCAGTAACTACCACCTACAACACCCATGCAAACTCACACTGGGCTAGGACGCGCATTCTATAAAAGATTGCATTGGCTGGGTGGATCAGACTAGCTTTGCCTTCAACATGGTTATGTTGTTCCTAACATTGGTATCAGAGCTCCGTCAATCCTTGTGCTATCAGTAGGTGATTGTGGAGATCAGAGGGAGGTTGATCGGCGCCCTACCATAGGTCCTCAAGCGCACTCAGAAAGGAGGAATTTTTCGACGTTTCCCAACAGCTATGTGGGCGCACTTTTTCAGGCTCCCTCCAATGCTTTTGATCAACCAAATTGGGCGCCTATAGACCCATTTTCCAGCGCCCTCTCTGCTGTTTTTCCAGCACATTTCTGAGGAGAGGTTTACAACTCATTTGCAGTGAATACATTTATTTTTTAGCGAGCAGATTCAAGGAGAGTTCAGCGACTTCCAGCCAGTTATTTGGTGCAAATATTTGCACCAATTTCCAGTGCACTTTGTCAGTTCTTCAGCGCTGTTCGTGCGGACTTCATCAGCGCAAATCAGTACATCAAAATCAGCGCTGGTCCAAGCAGTTTTCCAACTTGTTTCCATGAGTTTTCATTAACCAGGTCAGATTTTAGCGTGACAGATCCAGTGGAAATTGGCGCAAATTTGCAGGGTCTATGTTCTAATTTTTTCCAGCAGGCATTTTTGCTGGCCTGTGCAGCGCGCTCCCTCATCATCAGAACGAGCTTATTGGTAGCACTAAATTGCTTCACCAAAGGCCACTTTTTCTTGGCAAACTCCAGCGCTGTCAAAGGCTGATTGGGCGCATTTTTCAAGCAATTTCTAGCCGGAATTTTCCTGCTCATATCAGAGATTATTGGGCGCATTTTTTTTCAGAGGTTTAGGAACCGTCTTCTTCCAGCCCATCAGCGCTGATTTTCTCAGCTTCTCGCACTTCTAATCTGGTCAGAAGCAGATTGTGTATACAAGACCCAGCAGTCAGTGCATGCAGTTACAGCAAGTCCAAGTCTTTGCATGCGCTTCAACATTCCTATTTCAGTGAGCTGAAGCAAAAGACCGAGGTGTTACTGCCCCAACCGTTCCGAAGGCTGAGGGGTACTCTTGTGGTTCCATTGGCGAGCAAGCTTTCAAAACAGAGCTAAGTCTTTGCTCCTTCTTTTCCTTTGGTTTGTTTTAACGTTTTTTGCTACCCTTCTTCGAACACTAACATGACGACTCCCGAGAAAAATCCCATTTCCCTGGGAAACGCCATTGACGAGCTCGAAGAAGAAGCTCATCATTTTCAAGAGAAAAAGGCAGGCAATGGATGTAGATGAGAAATATGAGACATTCAATACAATAATTTGGGTTCTAAAGAACAGTATCAGAAATTGGAAACTAAGGTCACTAATCTAAAAAAGACTTTAAACAGCATGCAAACGAAACAAGATAAATCATTTGCAGAAATTAAAAGCTTGTTTGCTAATTTAGTACCTCTGTTACAATCCCTACTTACTGCAAACCTCCAGGTGCCGGTTAACCACAAGAGGCCGAACGATTCACGTTCCACCCCGCCATAGGACCTAATCCGGGTCCACTCACCGTGCCCTGGCCTATGACCGTATCAAGCTGGATCCGACCTCCATCCTAGACGGCGTCCCATACCACCGCCTAGGCTCTCAGCCATCTCCTGCCTCACGCTAGCAATCATCTTGGTCGTGCACACGCTCTCCATCCACCTCCTCCTAGGTGTAGATAGAATGGATGGCAACTGAGCCTTCCTCCTCTTGTATACCTCCAAGGAGATACCAAGCCATGTGCACACCAAGATCCTGACACGTGGCAACCATGCAAGTTCACGAGTCACTGGTCAAGTCTACAGGCCCAGTCATCGTCCAGTCTCAAGTTTGGGTTTGGGACCCAAGGGAGTTGGGTCCCTAACATTCCCTCTTCCTTAAAAAATTCCTTATCTAAGGAAGGAATCCAGGGAACCTCAGTTTAAGGTCATGTTCCTTTTCCCAAGTATCATCATCCTCATAACTACCTTTCCAGCGAACCAAATACTCAGTTACATGCCGGTTTCTGAGCCCACATTGACGTACATCAACAATGGCCTGAGGTTCAGTAGGTACAAAGGATGATTGGTCCTCCAGCTGAACTAAGTCCTCCTAAGGCATCAAGTCATCCTTTCCACCAAGTCGTTCCTTTAAACAACTAATGTGAAAAACAGGATGGACTTTAACACCTTGAGGTAGCTCCAGTTGATAGGCATTCCGATGGAGTTTCTTTACTATACAAAATGGTCCTGTGTAACGAGGTGATAACTTAGGACATTTCCCAGTCTTTAATACCTTAGAGTCTTTTGGGAGTCTAAGATATACCCAAGCCCCCTCCTCGTAGACCCTAGGTTGTCGCTTTTGATTAGCGTAAAACTGGGCTCTATCCTGAGTCGTTTTTACGTTTTCGCGAGCAACAAGCAACATTTCTTGCATATCATGCAGGAAATCTACTGTTTTCTTAACCTTGAGGCCTTTGAGGCCCACTGAAATGGGAGCCCTAAGCTGGAAACCATACATCAGAGAAAACGGACTAAAACCCGTCGCTGAGTGCTTTGCGCTGTTATATGCAAACTCAATCATTGGAAGGTACCTTTCCAAATCCGACTGTCTTCTGGAAACATATGCCCAAAACATATCTTCCATAGACTGGTTTGTCCTCTCTGTCTGACCATCCGATTCAGGATGATCTGATGACCCCAAACTTAAAGTGGTCTCTAATTTCTCAAAGATCGCTTGCCAGAATTTGCCAGTGAACTTTGGATCTCGATCACTAACAATGTCATTCGGCAAACCGAACAACTTTTCCACGAAAAGCTGAGCAAGTTCAAAAGCTTTGACAATTTGCTTGGTTGGTATGAACTGCGCCATTTTGGTTAACCTGTCAACTATAACCCAAATGGCATCATTTTGCTTCCCCGTCCGAGGTAGCCCAACCACAAAGTCCATGGAAATGCTTTCCCACTTTCTTTCGGGAATTTCCAAAGGCATTAACAAACCAGCTGCCTTAAGTCTTTCAGCTTTATTAACTTGGCATTGCGCACACTTGCGAACATATGCCTCCACTTGACTTTTTAAGTTTGGCCAGTAAAAGTTCCTTTTTACTAAGTCAAGCGTCCTTTGAGCACCAGGGTGCCCTGCACACGGGCTGTCATGACATTCATACAGGATTTTGGCCCTTATATCATCATTTTCTGGCACACAAACTTTTCCATTTCGGAAAAGCAACCCATTCCTAATGGAATAGTCTCTCTGTATCTTGTCCTGAGGAGAAATCTTGGAATCCTGCATTCCAAGCTCATCACTAGATCTAGAAGAACCTGCCAGGACGTCTAGCCAATATGACCGAAGTACCTATCGGTCTTACACAAATCTCTTAAGGACAGATACAACTCAGATTGGATCTCAAAAAATCTTAACTGATTAACCTCTCCAATCCGGCTTAAGGCATCCGCGACACTATTAGAAGTACCCTTCCGGTACTCAATGTCATAATGAAATTCTTGGAGCATCTCTGACCATCTGGCCTTACGACCCCTAAGGTCGACCGCATCGTTAATATACTTTAACGCTTGATGGTCAGTAACTATAGTAAACTGGGAGCCATATAAATAATGTCTCCAAACTTTCAGGGCATGAATAACAGCAAAAAGTTCCTTGTCATAGGTGGAATACCGCCTTTGAGCAGGGTCCAACTTCTTGCTTTCAAAAGCTACCGGGCATCCGTTTCAAGTACATACGGCTTGTTAGGATCCACTATATGTAGAATAGGCGATGTAGTTACACAGTATTTGAGGTTCTCAAAACTCTGATTCAACTCTTCAGTCCAAGTAACCAGAGGACTGAACTTACTGTGCCGGCTAACTCTTTTAGCCCCTCTGAGGACATTCGTCAAGGCCAATGCAATTAATGCATAGTTCAAGATGAATCTATGAAAAAAACCCATAAAGCCCAAAAAGGACTTAACCTCCCGGATGGTTTTAGGGATAGGCCATTCACGTACTTGTCGGACTTTATTTGGGTCAATTTCCAACCGCTGGTCCAAATAATGTGACCAAGGTATAACAACCTTTTCTGGAAGAACACAAATTTGGACTCCTTGGCAAAAAGCTTCTCCTATCTAATTACCTAAGACAGTCCTAAGATGCTCCTCATGCTCCTCTAAGGTCTTACTATAGATGAGAATATCATCCAAGTAGACTATTACGAACTTTCCCAGATATGGACGAAGAAGATCGTCATCATCTGCTGGAAAGTCGCTGGAGCATTTGTCAAGCCAAATGGTAAAACCAGAAATTCATAATGGCCGTACCTAGTTCTAAACCCTGTTTTTTCAACATCCTCAGTCTTTATGCGAATCTGATGATACCCTGATCTCAAATCGATTTTGGTGAAGTACTTTGCACCATGCAATCGATCAACCAGCTCATCCATTCGCGGCAAAGGATAACGGTTTTTAATCGTTAATTTATTCAACTTTTTAAAGTCCACACAAAGACGAGTACCTCCGTCTTTTTTATCAACAAGGAGCATAGGTGCCCCCCAGGGAGATTTACTAGGCCTAACATGGCCCATCTTAAGGTAATTTTGCAGTTGCCTATAAACCTCATCCTCCTCAGTAGTACTCATCCTATATGGAAACAATAATATAGGTGAACTACCAGGAATCAGTTTAATACCATGGTCAACACCCCTAGAGGGGGGAAGACCCTCAAGAAGCTGCTCAGGAAACACATCGTTAAATCCTTGTCTAAGTTTCCTAAAAATTTCACCTTCTGGTGAGTTTTCTTGCTTTAGGTTATTAGACATTAATTCCATTTGGAGATTGTAAAATTGCAAACTACGTTCTTCATGGTAAGTAAAATCTTTTAACCAACATAAATAAGAACTGCAATCAACAATATTCATGCATTTAACAGTTTTCAAAGCAGAAAGCATATACGGAGTAGAAATATCAACATTTCCATTCAATTCTATGAGTGAGCCGTTATGCAAGAATGACAAACTGTGTGTTACATAGTTTTTCTTCATAGACTCTCCTTACCAAGTATAACATCTACCCTATCTAGATTCATAATGTGAAAGTCTAATTTATCCTTATAGGCTTGAATCTCTATTGGTAGACGTGGGACTATCCAGTCCCAAACTTGGCTTTCTGCTCCCGTTGCCAACTTCACTGTGTATCGGTGGTCACTTTGCCTTGTTTCCACCTTTAGCTTCTGCAGCAAATTAGCGTTAATAAAATCATGTGTGGAACCATCGTCAAATAAAACAGTTACGGCTTGACCACCGACAATCCCCTTCATCCGAATGAGGTCATGAGGGCCAAAAATAGTTGTATTAAAACAACAATGCTCACACACAGAATTACCAGCAAAGGAAAGATCTACACTAGATATGCTAGAGTTACCTAGCGTCTTAAAAGATGCCCCTTTAGCTTTCCGTTTCTTTGGACATTCCTTCACGACATGACTTGGTTCCATGTAGTTGAAGCATAGATTGTCGCTTCTGGCTTTCATAAAAGTTTCCTAGTCCAAAGTAGATCTTTCCTTTGACTTACCTGAACTTGAAGCCCCATCCTTTGCCTTATCTTTCGATTTCTTTGGAAAGAAAGGCTTCTTACCCTTTACGTCGGGCAAGACATTAGTCTCAGGCTTAGCCATCATACGAGTATCGTCGCAACTTTACTAACACAGGATCTATTCTAGTTGCAAAACGAGAATAGACTTCCTGAAAGTCTTGTAAGTACTGATCTAGGGGCCGCCGGTTCCCCATATGGATCGTTGCATACCAACTAAATAAAATTCAAAATCATCAAGAATAGGAAGGAAGGCCACCTTAAAGGCCTTACAAAAATCCTCCCAATTCCTAGGAACTTCAGGCTTACCCCTTATATCTTGCCACCAGGTAAATGCTTTACCTCGCAGGTACATGACGGCGAGATTGATCTTGTTATCCTCGAATGAATCGTGCATGGAAAAGTGCGAATTCCATCGATCCAACCATTGCAAAACCGCCTCCGGGATTCTATCCTTCTTTTCCCAAGCAAAAACTTTAGGAGTGAACAAGGGTTGATGCACCAATTGCCTTAGCTGCGTCAATTCCTTGAGATCCTGTTGATCCCGACTGTGCCTAGCTTGCATATCCACAATCTATTGCTGTAGATTGTTAATTGCCAACATCAAGGCATCAGGGTCTAAGACAGAGGTAGATGCCATAACCTCTTTAGCAGGGGACATAGGCTGTGTGGTAGGAGTAGGCTCCATTTTTACAAGAAGAAGAGAGGTGAATTAAGAAAGAGATGACAGAAGGAATCAAAAGCTACTCAAGGAAGGTAGATACAAGGCTACTCTTGCTATCTCTTCACAAACCAAATGGTATTGTCCATGGCTGCCATGAGGAATAAGAGAGAGCAAAGAGAAGGATGCACCACCACCTTCATGCACCCTAGCCCATTTGCAACAAGTAACATAGCTTGTCACACACCTAAGAGATATTATAGGGATTTTGTGATACCGGATTCATGCGTTGTAGCTCATTTGCATGCAACACTTAACATAGCTTGACGTGCACCCAAGCACTATCGTACACAGATTTTTGGACAACACACAATCTAATGAGGCATGTTCTCCGATGGCTGTTGTACACATCAATTGCACCTTCTTGGCACACTACTTGGAGGTTCTTTCTCGTTCTTTTGCTCGACTCCATCCGACTTTGTTCTAGGTATAGCTCCCATCTGCTCCTATCACATCATCCACACCACCCACTGCCTCTTCTGATTTCTCACCCGTAGGCACCCAAGATTTTAAGACAAGTTCAAGCTTTCTATTTACTTTGGCTCTCCTGATAGGAATGATCTTAAAAGTTAGTTATTTAAGTTAAAGACCTATCTTCGTATGTTCTCGAAGACAAATCCATAGCATATCTAGTTAGTTGGACTATGTTTGGATGGTCATGCTGTTACTTGATGGATGTTTTTCACTTGACTCTTGCTTGAGCCAGCGGTCTCACTGTATGGCTTGAGCTCAAGGAAGATCTTTGCTTGGCCATGATCGACCCTCAATGGCTTATTCACCGGCGCAATACTTTCACAATCTCTCCCACACAACAATTTGGCTACATACACTTTACATTTCACAAAGTTATCTTACTTATTTTCCAATCTTCAAAATACAGAGTCAATACCCTGCAGCGTAAATATCCTAATCTTTAGTCTTCCCCTTCTGTTCCACGTATTTCACATCCTTTCTCATGTCTCACTTCTTCGTCATCTTCTATCATCAATTCTTCCCAGTTTCTTGTTTCTCGGCCTCCCCCCATCACCTCGACCACCTTTCATTCCCCTACAGAGATTACTAGGATCCGCGAGGAGCGTTTATGTGTCTATTGTAATAGTCAAAATCATATTGCTTTGCTTGTAACTGTTGTCAGCCACCTACTACTACCACTACCATCTCTATTTTCAAGAGCCTAATACCATTGATGACCCTCCACACCCTACCATTGACCTCCAGATGACGATCCACTTCCATATTCCACCCATGATCCTTCTAATTCGGTTGAATGTCATGCTCAACTTGCCTAGCTACTTGGGCCAATAACTAGGTCCATGCCATATTTGCCCTCCCGTGCACATCATAGGATTCGAGTTCATTGCTTTTGTTAATACAAGCAACACTCATTCCTTCATGAGCAGCCATACCAGTTGATGCAGTTCAGCCTTTGCAAGTGGAGGCGGGTTCTCACACTTTTCCTAGCAATCATATTTTTCAGCAGCTTCAGTATCGGATTGGAAATTTCACCAATCGGGCTGATTTTCACAATATTCCTCTGGCATGCTATGATATCATTCTCGGTGCTGATTGGTTTTCCTCCTCAGGAGTTGTTGCATTGGATGCAACAGGCTTTATCTTCGACTCATGATGGTACATAGCATGTTTTCTTTGGTACTGACTCACAACAGGATTACTCATTTCTAGTAAGCAGTTCATGCAAAGCCTTCCCAAGGCTCATAAAAACTCTCCTTTGTGTCTAGCAAGCGCAATCTTCTGATACCGCTATTGGTGGCATCCCCATTATCTCAAGTACTCTCTGATTGTTTGGATGAACTTGAGCATGCTTTTAAAGGGCCTTCTCAACTTCCACAATAACGTGATGTTAACCCACCACGATAGGATGTTAACCACCACATTCACTACTATCACTCCTCCGTCCCGTCCTCCCTTTTGTATGTCTAAGTCTAAGTACAATGCCAAGTTTATGGACTCTTACGTCGGGGCTTGATTGTTCCGAGTCATAGTCCTTTTGGTGCTCCTATTTTGCTTGTCAATAAGAAAGATGGTACCAAACACCTTCATATAGACTAGGTGCTTTGAACAAGCTCACTATCTATAACTAGTACCCAATTCCCCATATGGATGACCTTTTTGAACAATTGGGTAAAGCCAAACTTTTTCCTAAAACTGAACTTCATTCTGGTTATCACCAAATTCGTATGCGTCCCTTATCCCCTTGATGAGCATGGACAACATATTGCTACAACTTTCTTACCGGGATCTCAACATTTAACCCAAGTGAGTACCAACACTCAAGCACTACCTTACTTATCATATGGTCATTACTTTTGTATACATGGGTTTTTTGTAATTTGCAATAACGTACTACAAGCTTTTAGGTTACGGTCAGGATTGTTCCACTTATCAGGGATCAAGTCTAACAATGGGCATTGAGATGGGTATAGTGCCTTCTGGTGCCCAAAAAAACTATAAAAGGCTATTGGGGAAATGCACTCTCTCTCTCTCTCTCTCTCTCTCTCTCTCTCTCTCTCTCTCTCTCTCTCTCTCTCTCTCTCTCTCTCACAGGACTTGTGTCAGACAGCCCAGCGGAGCCATGTCTCTCAGCCTCAGATCACTTCTTTCTACTCCAGGAGGAGAGGACGATTTGATGATGATGGGGACTTGCCTCGTACGCGACGTCAACATGATGTCACAACGGTTGTGGTTGACAGACTCACAAAAATGGCTCATTTCATACCAACACATAAAAGATAGATGCACCTAGGGTAGTTGATCTATTCATACATGTATTCAGACTTCATGGGTTACCATCATTCATAGTGTCTGATAGGGATACACGGGTCATTTTTGGGTAGTACTGATCACCCTGAAACAAATGGTCAAACTAAGAGAGTTAACCAAACCCTAGAAGACATGCTTAGGGTGTACGTAAGTGTTAAGCAAACGCAGTAAGGAAAGTATTTGCCATTGTTGGAGTTTGCTTATAATGATAAAAGGAATTCTTGAACTAGAATAAGTCCTTTTGAGTTGAACTATGGTTTTAAACCAACTAGTCCAATTACTATAGGAATGCCTCATAGAGTGCCTAGTGCTTCAAGAGGCGATGGATTGCGCAAAGATATTTGCTGATCAGGATCGCACGCCAAGAATTCGAGCAAGGAGACATGGTGTTTCTCTTGATTTCGAAGGATACCTTTTCTTAAGACAAAAAAGTGTTATAGGTCATCTCCAAGTTTTTGTGGACCTTGGAAAATAATTAAAAACTAAATGATATTGCTTATAGACTAGCGTTGTCTCAGGATTGTAAATTTCATCCTGTTTTTCATGTTTCACGCTTAAAGAGGGTTTTACATGACGGTGATAACTTGTTGACTAACGGAGAGAGAGAGAGAGAGAGAGAGAGAGAGAGAGAGAGAGAGAGAGAGAGAGAGAGAGAGAGAGAGAGAGAAAGAGAGAGAAAGAAAGAAAGATCTTTATTAAGGTCCATGGAATACCCTAAGGTACATAGGACTGAAAAAAAAAAGGTACATGTCAAGTATGCCCGGTGGGAGCGTGAAAGCTCTACCACAAGATTACAGTAAAACAGGAAATAGTGCTAGGCACAAGGAGAGTCAAGCATCATAGATGTCTCTCTACTTGTGAAAAAAAAAATGATGTAAAGTATGTTGTGGCACTGTCTCTGAGCGAGCTGCGTCTCTCTGTCGTCGAGTGGATGATCGGTGGTGTCTATGCTGCCGTGAAGCTGTAGGCTGTGGCCTGCGGGCTGGCTGTCTCTCTGGTCGACGACACTGTCTCTGCCGTCTATGTATGGTGGCATCTGGAATCTCAGCCTCTCCATCAGAATGACTACTCTCCTGCCTCTGTCTCCGGCATGATAGACACTCCTGTATGCTCAGCTGTATCAAGGGGGAGGTGTCAGCGTCAAGACTCGCCATACGCAAGTCTATCATCTCTCGGACATCAATGTAACACATCTGGAGTCCTCATACGATATCAAGGTAGAGAGTGCAAATGGATGATCTCGAAACAAGCAGTAGTATCTCCCTTGAATCTCATAGTAAGTTGTCGTGCATCTCTCGGGATGCCCCTGTATCTGCTAGTCTCAACGGCTAACTGGTGAGAGGAAACCCGGAACTGACCCATCACTATCCGCAGTATGTGTGAGATACTGTCCAATAGGTATCTGGGTACAATGGGATACCCAGCAGGATCCCGGGATAGAAAATGTGCCCGATAAAACTCCGTCTTCACCCCAGATGAATCCTGCCAAGTGCTCTGAAGATATGCCCTGTATAGGTATCCTCTAATATACTGATGAGTACCAGCTGGTAGATCCGTAATGTGAATATTCAATGTGGAGAGGAGACGACAGTTCTGGGAAAACCACGAAAAGGAGTGTCCCTCAGAGTGTAGGTGCTGGGAGGACAACAAAGCTGCTGCAGCATAGTGTGTGCCTCTAACCTGGAGATTTTCCAAGCGTTGTATGAATGTGACAATATGAAACAGTGCCTCTATCTAAATAGGGGGGACGGCAAACTCTGCCAATATAATATGATGTGGGATAGAGGGCTTAGCCCGTATCATCCGAGAGCATATGAATCTGAACTTGTGAGATGCGTGCCCACTCGGTAGCCCTCAAGCCAGTACTCCGCGTCTCTGATGCGTATAGAGCTGAGGGAACGACCATAGTGTCAAAGAGTCGGCACTTACTAGTCGCATCTCTAACATGTGATCTGAAACATAGTCTCTCCAAATCTACCAACGATGCATAACCCTTCCGTAGCCGGGAAAATGCCGCCTGTCGCATGCTAAAAGTGGGACCAAAAAATACCACACCTAGGTATGTGTAGGAGTCAACTACCGCAAGTGGATGCTCCTCCCATAGAAGCACATGTCGCATCATGAAGGATCTAGAGGTGTTAAATACCATAACTTTGGTTTTGGCCACATTCACTGATAATCCCCACTGAGTACAAAAAGAGTGAAGCGCGTCAAGATGCCGCTGCAGACCTTCCCTCCTCGAAAGCAAAACCACATCATCAGCATATAATAGGATAGCGATAACGAGGTCACCCAATGTGCATCCCTCACCTCCCTCTGTCTGTATAACCTGCTCAAGCTCCTCTATATATAAACCAAAAAGTGTAGGAGAGAGAGGACATCCATGCTTAACCCCAATGGTACTCTCTATCTCTGGTGATACGACTCCTGATACTGATGGTACGATAGTTGTCGGCTTTCATGGGATCACCGCCTTTATTGATAGGATGGATAAGGTTTGTGGACCAGGGGGAGGGGAAACCAGATGTGATAATCTTTGGCCTTATGTAGGTTTAATCGGTCAATGGCCTCTTCTACTATGGCTAGGGAGAATATATCAGAAGTACGCGTGTAGGGATGTGTGGGAAGTGGAGGGGTGTCAAGAACAGTGTACAACGATGTGGCATAGGTTACCCATGTGCTAAGATCTGTGATCTAGGGTGGAGGTGCCCGTGAGAGGAATTTTTGCCAAAATGATCGCGACGAGGAGCTAAGGAGAAGGTCCATCATCTTCTTCTCCTAGCCGATTTTGTAAGTAATTTTCTTTTTTTGGGTGGTTCTACGATATAAACGGGATAAGTACTTTACCATATGGGGAAGGTGGCAGCGTGCATAAATCAAGTCCAGATGAAGTTGGTTACACTCGTGGTCATACCAGGGGTTATGTGGTCGATTATGTCGTAAGTGCTTGGGCCGTAGAGATGGAAAAGCAAGGAATGCAGCGGTATGCAAAGTCCGGACAAGAAAAAGAGACTGGTCTATCAAAGTATCGTCGTAAGGGAAACGAGTCAGGAGGTCAGATAATGCTTCCCTGTACCTAGGGGTGTTTTGAGGATTATAGAGGTATACTGTCTTGTTGCCAGGAGTTAGAGTACTAGAACATGGGGTGTGAAGAAGGCCAATAGAGAGAGATAGAGAGAGAGAGAGAGAGAGAGAGAGAGAGAGAGATGAGTGGTCAGACAAAGTGGTACGGTGAACCAGGAAAGATGAAATGTAGGGGAGGAGAGACAGCAATCCCATGAAATAGTCAACAACACTACTCCCTCCACTAAACAAGTAAAGTCACCTGAATCAGGCCACTGCAATAAGCCATTATAAATGGCCAACCAATGAGCCTCGCCCAATTGAAGCATCTGCTCTCCATATCCAGTAATTGGACCCTCTGCATCTGCTGGTCGTCGTCGGAGGCCAAGATCATCCCAGTCTAAAGCATATATCCGCTGTGGATCATCCTCTGCTCTATGGAACTCTGTCTGCCTGGATCCAGTCCTAGCATTAAAGTCGCCAGCTAAAAGAACATAACCCCACTCCTCATATCTGATAATGTCTGAAGAGATATCCATGTAAGGTGACTCCTCATCTGCTGTGAAAATTGATGTGTCCGGTGGAAAATAACAAATGGCCAGAAAGAGGTCACGGTTCAGTCCCATCACAATCCAGTCCACCCGAATCCAAATATAGCGAGCTCGCTCATCTGTATGCACCAACTCGACCCAAGGCCGAATGAAGTCGCGGACTAAGCAGGCCACCCCACCAAAACCCCGATCTGTCAATGCTCTCGTCGACCGCCGATGTGCAGAGTACCAGCAAAAACGCGTAACAACCGGTAGACCTCTTTCCGGACTCTCATGTGTCTCGGTGAGTAGGAAGAGATCACCCTCCCCACAAAAGTCTCTAAAATCGCCGGCAGTAGCTGAAGAGTGGATGCCATTGCAGTTCCACAGCCTCAACCGCAATGCTCGAGAAGGACCCCCCAAACCGCTACTTAGTCCGAGGGGCCTTAATCCCTATTTGTCAGAATTCGGAAGATCAATGTATCGAGCCTTGCCATCCCGATAAATTACCCTCTTCCCCAAAGCTTTTGCCTCAATGAATGCTTTTTTCCAATCCACAACTTGCATGGGAGTGAGATCATCATCCATAAATATAAGTGTACCTCTAAGCTTGGCCCGCAGTTTGAGGGTTGCCCGTCTCTCTTCCAGATTCGTGAAGCGAACTATGAGTGTAGAAGGGTCTCTCTTGGTTCTCCAAGCTCTATCCAACCCTTCGGAGTGATGGGAGAGTGTGCTTGAGAGAAAGTTGGTTGCTTCAGTCATTGGATCGTTGGTGTCTTCAACTCCGCGGACCCTAATATTCAGGGATTTGTATTCTCACATTCGCTCTTCGGATATGGTGGCCGAAATGACTCGGTTGAAGGATGGTGTACCCTCCCTAACATCCTCCTTGAACAGAGAAGCCCACGATTTTGTCTCAGCCTTATGTTGCTCTATCTTCTCTTCCAACTCTCGAATCTTAGTAGGTTCTCCTTGTTTACTTATTGCTGCCTCCAAAGAAGTAATCCGGGCTAACATGATCTCTCGTTCAGCGGCCATAGTGTGAATGACCGTTTCAAGCTGTCCCATTTCTTTCCGTAAAGAGGTGGATTCGTTCTTGATTTGCTCGATGTAGGAGAAAATGTATTGCTCAAATGACTTGGCAGGTGTATAGATCTCAGGTATCAAGAAAGAGGAGTGAGCAGGTGGAGGGCAAGGAGTATGGACAGTAAGCAACATTGTCTCATCTTTCATACCGCATATGGGTCCATCTGTAGCCGCAGCAGTGCCATCATTAGGTCTCTGAGCAGCATTGGGAGCAATGGCATACGGATTGGAAACAAAAGTTAGTGCCTCTGTAGCACTGGTGGACAGCGAGAAAGAGACTTTTGTAATATTGGAATCTGGAGTGCTGGTGGACAGAGAAGGAGCTGTAGCACTAGGGGACAGCGGAGCTGCATCGATGCTGGAGCTGGGTGCAGCGCTGGTGGACGACATCAAAGCTGGAGCGATGGTGGAGCTGGATGTGTCGTTGGTGGACCCTGGGGCTTCATCGGTGGAGACCCGCGATAGAGGAACCTGGCCATTCAGCGATAGTTCATCGGTGGAGACCCGTGATGGAGGAACCTGGCCATTCAGCGATGGTGAAGGATGGGCCAATGGAGAAGTCTGGCCACGAGTAGAAGTCTGTGAGGGGGGGAGCGTGGGCTCCCCTTACCTTTTCTGGCCATAGACAAGGAAGCGAGCCCCTGCTACTGTAGCGCCATCTCCATCTCCAGAGAGAGAGAGAGAGACAGACAGACAGACACGGCTTTATGAACAATTTCTTGGCAAATTGAGCAACTTGGCACCAAATTTCAAGTGAAACACGAAACGCTACAACTAAGGACTATGGTAGCCACTCTCACAAAGGACAAAAACATCATGCAATCCAAGATTACATCATTGGAAATGGAGTTGGGCAGTTTGAAAGAAACGCTACTAACATCTACATCAACGAAAATTCAAGAGCCAGAAATGAGATTAGAACAACACAAAGATTCATCGGATAGGGAGTAAGCCAGCTACACCTATCTCGTCTTCTATCTTCAGCCACTCTTTCCAAGGAAAAGCTTTGTGAAAGTAAAGCTCTCAATATTAGAGTACGTGGCTTTGCGGATACCCAAAAATCCCATTGAAGAAGCAAAACTTTTTCTTGAAACTACTTTAGGTCATAACAACGAAGGCCTTGGTACCGCGTACAAGAAAAGATAACACCACTTCGATTATCTGCTTTACATCATCCATTTGCGGTAGAGATGCCTTGCAGAAAAGAGACAAACTGAAGGACAAAAATATCTTATCGATGATTACCTGCATACAAGTAGAAGAGAGACATCAAGCCTCTCAAAAAGCCAAAGTTACAAGTCGACGAGTAATCTGTTGAGATGAATATGTTTGCTACCTTGCTGGTGCCGCTAGTGGGAACCGTCAATAGGAAGTTGGGACCCCCAAGCATGGGAGCGTCTCGAGGCCCTGTCCACACCACCTATATATTGGAGTATCAAATTGTAACAATAGACTCATCTTCTACTACGAGAGATCTTATGGACTTCATTACAGGTAGGGATCTATTGTTTTTCATGGAGACGCATGAGAGCCCGGAGCAGGGACTACCTTCATTGCTACAAATGGCATAGGTTCTAGCTAAATCCCATGAGCTAGCCAATTATAATGGCTTAGCTCGCTGGCCAACAGATTCAAGCGGCTACACATGCCATCCTCACAATGGTGGACATAGTGTTGTCAACTACCTCATCGTAAAGGAGAATCATACCACATTTATAATTTGGCTGGCAACCGATTGGAGTTCAACTTAGTACTTGGCAAATTCACAGTAGAGCTTATAAACATAGTAGCAAAAAAATTTGCAGCACATAACAAAAAAAAATTTAAGCTGAATACTAAATTTTCTAAAGGAAAAAATAATAATAATAATAATAATAAGATTATTGTGTTCCGTTCCAAGTTCCGGAATGTAGATGCAGCGGAACACATTCCACTGCATCTATGATTCAAAAATTCAAAGGAAAGCTGCTTTGGATAAGCCAAATATCCAAAATTGTCAAAACAGGTATCACCACACTTCCCACAACATTCACAACTAATCAAAATGTGTTGCTCATCACCATGCCAAATATCCCTTCTAGTTACTTAGTTATGAAAACTTTCAATTCCTATCCATTGTTTCAAAATGAATATCTCTAAGGTCTTAATATTTAGATACTAGCACATTACACCCTAAGCTAAGCCCTTTATAAAACCAAAAAAATTTCAAACCAAAAAACATAAAAGATTGGGGCATGTTCCAGGAAACCGTAACCCTAATTCCGGAACGGAGCATGTAATAATGGTCCATAGTTACCAAAAAAGCGTCGTATTTAAAACATGGCATCAAGGGCCCACATATGCAAACGAGTCCTATTTGGACCCGAATACAAATACGAACGCCATTGTTGGGCTGTTTTCAAGGCTTGCCTTAATTTAGCCATTTTTGGGCCATTCAAGTTTGTAGACAACTCTGGGCCATTTTTTGGCCCTTTTTGGGATGTTTCAAGTTCTAATATTGTAATTTGTGAATAACCTTTTTCAGAAATTTGTATATGTTAAGAATTTTCAAATTTTGATGACCAGGATTATTCATCTGTATGTGTATTCAAGATTGTTGTATGCATTCCCATTTGTGGGGTCACAATCAAAAAACAAGTCTTTGCATATTTACAGCTCATTCACTGCTACTAGTGACGTTTTCTAATGATAGCTACACAAGTTGCCAGGGAAGAAGAAAAACTACAAAATAAGACATTTTTAAGTTATTTAGAATGCAGGGATCATAACACAACCACATTGGTAGAGCATTTAGAGCTCTGCTAATAAAGCTAACTCTTAAGGTGGACGATGGGTTACTTATTTACTTCTTCATATTGAATGGAATTTCACACGCATTTTCATACGGTGATGCATGATGGGGAATGTATAATGGCAAATATTACTTCCTATAGTGCTGCTTGCTGCCTCTATCACAACCTGCTATGCATGCACACAAGATTTAGATAGGTGGTTCAAAGAGCAAGATTTCACATTGGATGAATGCAGCAACAACCATTTCGCAGAGTTGTGTGCATATTCTGGTGTTTGTACATCAAGACCAATAGATTGGAAAACGGTCCAAGCTAGAATCCTCTGCAAAAGTTGTAGAGAAATGTGAAACATATAGATTGTATGATTAGCATTGGCCCTTGTGCTACAACTAGCATGCAATACTAGATAGAGTTATCTTTGCAAGACACGTAGCACTGAGCACAAACATGACAAAATCAACTCTAGATGGAAAAAAGACATATTATACAGTGCGATTAGATTCAAAAGATAGCTGCTGAAACATTGCCAAAAAAGTTATCTAAATATATTACAATGAAGAATGCTTCATGTTACTGAAAATTTTAGCAATACCATGCTTACAAAATCAGTCACAGTCACACACTTCAGCCAAATGCAGTCTCAGATCACGCATAGAAATGCCAAAAAATGTGCAGACACAGCTGAGACTTGAAGGTTGAATATTATACTTTTGAGTGCTGGAATAATGTGTTTGCATCATGACGCAAAGCTGGGGTTGGATTTTCCTTGTTAGTCTTTACCCAGCATATATCCTCGCACCTTCGGAACCCCCACTACAAACATGAATTACCATGTCAATTTGTATTCCTGAAGAAGAAAATAAGTCACAGTACAGAAAATAAAATGTGACCAGATTTCAAAATCAATAAGACTAGGAACCATCGATATGAAAGAGATTTTCATAACACGACAACACTGCTATCACAACTTTCCGATTACAGAGCAATGAAAGTTTTCACTTAATTCAGATAATATGTAAAGGTTTTCTTTAACCCAAGTCTTGAGTTCTGAAAGAGACAAACACATAACAAAGCCAAGGTAATTGAATATTGAAGGAATATATCAGACTTATGTCTAGCAAAGTTTCCCAATTTGAGGATTTAAACGATATCAAATCACGATTCCGCCTCAAAATAGTCCTTCAAATTTATTTATTTTTCAAATATCCGATTCGTTTTTTATAGAACGATAATTAAGTCAATGTGCAAACCTCTCCTGTATCTGATCTATTTTGATTTCTAGATTGTTTAGAAAGTCGTTGACTGTTTTCCAACTGGTACTTGCCTAAAAAGTTATCTAAAATAGAAGTTAGATTTTATCTTCAAACTTATTATTGTCGTTCAAGCCTGAAATTAATGATAAATCATAACACCGTGTCCTAAGAATCTTACAGCATTTTCATTAGAGCATTGAAGGCTTTGTAACATCAAGAATCAAGAATCAAGATTTGGGGATTCAAGACCTAGGTAACTTTACATGCATAATGACCATGTTATTTGCACCCTAAATCCTAAACAAACACTTGTCTTTTTGTTTTACACACACCCAACATAAATTTATTCGATTTTTGGGGGCTCATCGACACAAACATGCTATCATACATTTGTACAAAGACCAATGTACTGAATTTCTATCACTTCTCCAAGGTGAAAGGAAAACTCAGCCATGAGGAGGACTAGCACTAAAGAGCAAAGCCACTAAATGAAGTCCCTCCCTCCTTATGGAAAAATAAGGAAAACTTACATTTTCCCAATTTGGCTTGCTTTTTTGGCTAAGCATTGCTCTCCATTGCTCTTGTTGCTGTTTTCTCTCTCTCTCTCTCTCTTAGAGTTGGGCGCCCAGCCTCTTCTCTCTTGTTTCTTCTGGAGATTGATTGATAACTAGATCTTGGTGACTTGACTCTTGCTTTCCTACAGGGCTTGTCTTGAGTCCATCGCTCTATCCGATGAGGACTTCATCCATGATGTTCAGGAGGAGGCTACACAGCATTCGGCGGCGACGGTGGCAATGGCACCTATTTGGACTCGAAGGAGGTTCAGAACCAGCCTCCAGAAAAGCTTAGAGTCTAGAGTTAGTGTTGTAAATACTAGAATCTAGATCGCCCAAGCCTCATGAGCACATGCTAGTGGCCACGAGTCACGGCTTGGTGATCCATCATCCATGATATTTATTATGTACATTGTAATATGATCATTGATGATTGATCATAATAAATACGGTCTGCATTCTGGCATCACTGATTGTCAGTTTACTGTTTACTGTTTGAAGCTCTAACATTTTATGATGATTTGATTTTTGATTCTTGAGTAGTCAGTGGTCACTCAATATTGTTAGTAACTTACTGATTGTGCTGAGTGCTCAAGCCTCATTTGTCTCCTGAGAGAGAGAGAGAGAGAGAGAGAGAGAGAGAGAGAGAGAGAGAGTCTACTGACATTTATCACTAACGGTTAGCCTTAAACCAATCTAGTCTCCAGCCTGCTCCAAGGATTGAATTCCAGATTATTCGATCAACAAAATTGTTTCAGGGCTGTTTTTTTGGCATTTGCCATTTACTATTGGCTTTTTGTTCAAAAACAAACCAGTTTCTGATTCAAACCCCTCCAGAGAATAGTGTGTTCCATATTAATAACTAGAAGAAAGATACATTGTGAATGTAATATCTTGAAACCACAAAATATGTCTAAACAGGTGTCATACATCTGCAATACCACTTAATATCCAATAACATAACAAATAAGATGAGAAATAAAGATGAAAGTCAAGGCAGAAGACACCAAAGCAAGCTTCTCAACAGCAGCAAAAACAACAGAAAATCATTTACTCATTATCAGCTCAGATTTAACTGACAAGGATTAGTTTATTTGCTCTATGTGTTGCTAAGACACGAGGGACAAAGAATGACTCAAAATAATTTCAATCAACAAAGTGTTACCTTCTTCAAGCAATTTCGACCTTGATCAAGACCTTCTGCATCTCCGACCCAGAGGAAAATGAAAGCGGGTGTATCGGCTATGGCCTAGTGATTGAAACAGCAAAAATGAATGACAAGACCCTCAGTGCTTAATCTTAACATGTCTTGAAAAGGATAAAATATACCTATGCTTGTGTACCCACAAACAAAACAAATCCGCCATGAGGTTCCAATCATATTCATTGATTTCACAATCCAACATAATCGAAAGTTTCCAGATACAAGCTAGATAGTCTATATGCAGATAAAGCTCTTCTAAATATCCGGAACGATTTTCTAGAATAACTTCATGAACACTAATCACTCTTTAGGGTGAGAGGCAAATATATGCACAAAAACATCCTAGATGACCTTGTGTTCCATCATCCTTTGATTTCCAACAAATGCTGCTAAAAGCTAGACATTACCCTCGTCCTAACTATCAGTAAGCTTCATAATTGCTTGTCCGTGAGAAGACTTGCTAAGGGCTTTGAAGATCTTGAATTAAGAATTGTAGTCTTCCTTACCTCAATGCGAAGGTTCTGGATTTCTTCAGCAGTCCAAGACTCCATAGAATCCCCAACACCTGGTGATCGTCGAACATATTCCTCCCATGGAGGGTCCACAAGAATGACATCAAACTTTGTCCCAAACAGCTCTGGAGAGAGTTCAGTTGCCCGCAAATCACATTGCATATACATGGGAGGTGTTGCTCGATCTGAGATCAATTTGTCCTTTCTTGTGATAAGCTCTTTGAGCTTTGGATACTCTTCAAATCTGTCTGCAAGCTCCACATCTCTTATAAAGTTTTGAGGTCTCAAACCTGTATCAACAAAATGTTGTGAATAGTCATTCTGCTCACCTCTTGAAGGTCCTCTGCCTGCAGGGGCACTTAATCTTACAACACTCCTCCCTCCTGACAGTCCTCTATCTGATGGAATTCCTCGGCCAGCAAATTGTGGGTTTCCAGCAAAGAGCGGTCCTGGAGCTGGACCACCTCTTCCAGCCCCCGGTGGGGTAAAAAACTTGGGTGGTCCAGATGCCACGCCCATATTGGCATTGAACCGTGGTACTGATATTGGACCTGGACCAGGTACAGGAGCAGGTGCAGATGGGCCGCCCATCATTCCAAGCTCTCCTACTCCACGGCCATTGCCCCATCCCATTGGACCTCCAAATGGAGGCATTGAAAAGCTTCCAGGCCCCATTCCAGGGCCAGGAACCAGCCCAACACCTGGACCCAGAACAGGTAAAGGGCCGGAAGGTCCCAAAGGACCAAAATGGGGTCCCATTCCAGGTCCTGGCCCTTGTGCCATCAAAGGTGGCATTCCATTTCCCCTCTGTCCATCTCTTCCACCACCTCTTCCTCCCTTCACCCCTCGACCTCTATTTCCTCTTCCCACTTTATCACCTTGCTGTGAACCTCTCAACCCAGGCCCAGAGCCTTGATTATTTACAAAGGGTCGAATATCAGGACCCATCATACCTCCTCGACCTCTGTTTCCAGGAGAGCCTTTAGGTCCCCTGCCTCTACCATGGAAATTAGAGTAACCCATACCTACATCTCCACTACCTCTGCCTGGGCCTGGACCAAAACCATGATCCAACCCCGGGGGCCCTTCGTCATCACCAGCATTGTAACGATCCCGGGGAACGTCCCCTGCCACATATATTGCATCAGAAATGCGCATTCTTTCCTCTGATAGATGAGAGTCCCACTTAGCTTCCACCGTGAAACCAACGTATTCATTCTGAATGACCGATTGCTCTCCTCCTCGGGGCACAAATGGCCCCCCAGTTTGCAACTTGCCGCCAACTCCACCTCCACGAACACTGCCTTCAGGTATAATTCCTTGTCTTGGAGGAGATCGCAGGTTCTCTACTCTAATCCTATCCTTTCTCTCCCTTTCCCCTGTATCATGTATAGAACTCTCTTGGTCTAGCCTTCCCCTGTCAGCTTTATCTCGCCTCACAATCATATCCCAATCACCTCTTTCCATATCATGTTCTGCATCCCTCATCTGAGCATCCCTGTCTTTCAGCCTTTCTGAGTAACGACCAGTTTTCTGTCGATCTGAAGTCTCCTCCCAATCCCGAGCTTTCTCTCTCTCCCAAACCCAATCATAGTCTTTCTCGCGAGGTCTCTCTCTATACTCTCTGTCTCTGTCGAGTTGCATCCTTCCAGTGTTCCTTGCCTTCTCAAAATCATCTCTGTCATCAGACCAATCTCTATCATAATCCTCCCACTCACCTCTCCATTGGCCTCTCCTCCCATCAGGACTCCAAGAGCCTTTACCTCTTCTCCCGGGTCTGCTCCTTCCCCCAGATCTTCCAACATCCTCTAGCTCTTCCCATATCATCTCCCGATCTCTTCCTCTTTGTTTCTCTATCTCATCATCGCCCCGGCCTCTGACCCACAATCTGCCTCCATCACCTGAGTCCTCCCACCTCACTCCTTTCTGCCTGTATGTCCTCTCCTCTTCTCTATCACCCCTTCCCCTTCCACTAGCCCTCCCCACAGAATTGACATCCTCCCAACCACCCTCAATTCTGTCCCCAGTAGTAACATACCTGTTAGGTTTTGCATCACGTCCACCAGAACCTCCACCTTTGCCACCATCTTCAGATTCATCCCATTCCTCCCCAAATCTTTCCCTTGCTCCCACCCTTTCTCTTCGCTCCTCTTCTACAATAGTAGCCCCCCTTTTACTCCGTGGACCGGCTTTTCCGTCTTCTGCCTCACACCACTGGCTTTCTAACTTTGCAAATGTGCCTCCTTCCTTATTTTTTCCATGGGATACTACCTCTTGAGTCTCCTCCCACCCACCGTCAGTTTTTTCACCTTTCATCACAGGTTTTTCCCTGAACCGTTTGCTTTTTCTTGGCCCTTTATCATCTCTGTCAAAAGTTTTTCCTCCCTTCGCTTCATTACAGTCATCAAAAATCAAATCTCTTCGGTCCTCCTGCTCCCTTTCATCCTTCTCTTGCCTTGATTTTTCCTTGAAACTCCTCTTTTTCTCCACTGGCTTAAAATTCTCCGCTTCTCCTTTGCTAGCAGAAACATCTTTTACGCCGTCAGATTTTGATATTTCTCTGAATGACTCCTTGTTTTTCCCCTTGACATGGCTCACTGCTGCTGAAGATGCCACTCTCTCCAAATGATCTTCAATCTTTCTGGACCTGTAATCTTCTGCATAGCCAAACTCCTTTATACCTCTGTCATCCTCTTCAACATAATATTCACCCTTCTTCCAACCTCTATCAGCTTCTCCCTTTCTCCTGGTGACTCCCTCCTCCATGTAATATCCAGGCTCGGTCTCTTCCTTAGAAACCCTAACACTTTGATCCTGAGGCCCTCTTTCCTTTGGCTCACTATAAACCCTATCCGCTGGCCCTGCTCCTTCATGGCTTTTGCTCTTTGCTGATTTCGCAACTTTCTTGCCACGGCTGCCGTTCTTCCTCTTCGCAGAGGAGTGTTTGCCATCTGACTCATCACACGAACCCTCATACCTGTCTATCCTTTTTTCTGATACTTTTTCTTCGTCTGAATTCTCGAACAAGTCTATTTTGTACTCGGAACCACCGCCATTCTTACCCATTCCACTTGGCTCCTTATCTTTTTCATTTTTTCCACTCTTTCGAGACTTCCCTAGGCGTCGTCGCCTCTCTGAGTCATCCAAATCATCCTCTCTTCTATCCCAGTCTTTGTTCCGATCCAAAGAAACACCCTTACGTCTTCTAGAAAGTTCGTAATCCTTGGTATTAATCTCTTGATTCTCCATTTAAAGTAACGATCTTTCCATTGACAGTGTGCTTACACCGTAGACTTCCTTAACGAAAACAAGCGCCGCCAAAGCAAATGCCAGAAGATGTATTGCACAGGCTTTGATGTGTTATACAAATGCTCGATGCCTGTCCCGGCACGGATGAGTTCCTGCAGATAAGCACGAAATTATTTCCATAACACTTTCATCACAACAACATGCTTCATTTATAAACTTGAGCGGAGGTGCTTTGAAATACTTGAAAGGATGATAATCTGCTTGAACAAGTATCTTTTCAAATGCAGAGCTGATGACAACCGAAAGAGGAGAACAACTTTAATTCCAGGAAGCTACAAGGATAGTGTCACTAAATTATCCAAAATAATGGTAGAAACAGAAGCTTGTTCTAAGAAATAATCATTACATTGATGTAGAATTAAGATCCGTGCGCACATAGCCCTACTTGGGAAGTGCTTTGCGAAAGCAGAAAAAGTAAAGAAAGCAAAGAAGAAGCAAGGAAAGCCAAGAACAAGCGAGTGCGTAGTAGCAATCCACAAAACACGAAAGAAAGAGCAGTAACTTTACCTCTCCCAACAATACAGCAGAAACAAATTTCGCAAGCAACTGCGAACAAGGATCAAACCAGCCGTGCGAACACTCTTGCGAATGAATAAAGCGCTCGCAGTCTCGCTCGCCTTCCACTGCAGCTTCAATATCTGATCCCTTGCTACAACATCAGTTCGCACTCTTAAAGGAGGATACCTTTTAAGTGCGCGCCGGGGGGCCTTTGCCCGAGGACGGGAGGATACCTTTTAAGTGGGGGGGGGGGGGCCCTCCTAGCAAGGAATGCCCGAGGGTTTCGGGCTTTCCCCTACGTAATGCCATTGTGCGAAGGTTTTTTTTTTTTTCATTTTTTGATCGTACGGTACGGCCGTACGCGTGGACCAATTTTTTTTTTTTTTGATTTTTTGCCGTTTTTTTTTTTTGCAAATTTTTTTACGTTTGTGGTGGAATGTGGATGTGGACAGCCAATGACGGGCTACCACATAGCACATGCACATTCCACCGGAGAGAGGAGAGAGAACGTGCATTCCACCGGAGAGAGGAGAGAGAATGACAGATTCCTAAGAGAGAGAAAATTGGATGGACATTATGTTTCTGGAGGTGGTCCCAAAATACAAAGGACACTTGAGCACAAGGCATTACGGGACACAAATTTGAAAGGCCAAGTTTGTTAAAGAATGAGACATTATAGTAAAAGTGTGATAAGCCTATTCCACCTCACCACATCATCCTACCCTAGGTTCTTCGTGGGATTTCGGCCTATGTTCACCGTATTGCAACCTAGGGCGAATCCAATGGCCTTGCTTAAGTGAGAGCATGTCAATTTTTACCTAATAACAACTAGATGTAACATTACCACTCTCTCACTTAACCAAGGCCTTTGGATCTAATGGTAGAGAGAATTCCGCGACTGTAAAAAAATCATGATCTCGTTCATCAAAGCGCCCATTGGATGAGGGTGGGGCCATGCATGCACCCTCAATCCGGCTGGGTATACATTAATCAACTTGCTCCAAGCATGATTTCTCTAGTGTCATCAAGGCTTATTCGCTCTTAGATGAGGCTCATACAGTGCTCCTTAAAAGTTAATCTCTTAGTTGGACTAGACATGCGACGCATGGCCTAGTGAAGGTGATTTCACATGAGAGCGAGCAGTGGGGCTGTTACGTCAATGTTCTGAATATAGGATTCAGTATAATCCTAGACTTGGATACACGGTATATTGGTTACGCCACGTCATACTAGATGGGACCTGTAAAGCAATTAATACCCTTGTGAGGCCCAGACACACTAATTGGAGTTAGTACATGGTTTAGGACAGTCAATGCATGTGTAGAGTATCAATAGCAATGGAATTTCTTAATAGGGGAGTTTAGGCCTTGCATGACTGCATGCACAAAGTGGTCATATATCTATTGAAAACTCGCCCTACTCCATCATTCATTTGGTATTTCATTGCCAGGTTCTCTCACTCTACTCTTACTTCATATTCCTTGGCTTAGGGGTGAAGCTTTTGGAGATTGATCGGTTGCTTCTACTTGGTTGGGTGGTCTCTCCATAGTGTGTTATCTTGTATTTTGTCTTTTAAGCAGGATCTTGAGGAGCTTACATTGCTATCTGAGCAAGGTTTACGAAGATCGGAGGACTTGGAGTGGTCTTCGATTTTGGTGTGGATCAATTGGTATTCTCATTGAGGTGGAGAACAAGATTCCAACACTAAAGGACAAGACCTTCATAAGTGAAACGATGCCTTGAACAAACTTATCCAAGTCACATACTCAAATTGACTAGATTCGAATCATCATATTAAACTAGAGTAATTTAAATTCATAGTTAAATTTACCTTTAAAGGTATAATGTACATAGTGTAAGTCATCTATTGGCTAAAAGCTATTCAAGGAAGTAACGCACCTATAATCTCTAGAGGTGTGTTTGTTCACTTCTTACAAAATATATAGAAGACACAACTCCTGTCTAAATCACGGAGAGAGACAGTTTATGTATTGTAAAAGATTGAAAAAGTGAATAGATATATTGAAGAATATCTTCTCTATTATTTGTTCTTCGCATTGCTAAGTGTGAGTGATCTCGAATCTACTAATAGTCTTTTCTGCATCACTTAAATTCCTCTCAGGTCAGACAGTTGTATTACTACATTACAATCATTGTTATGCTACTGCAAAATTGTTCTAACGCACTATCTTTAAACTAACCTATTCAACCGCTCGAATACTTGATTCGACACTCGAATAACGTACATCATTGGAACAGTCTTTCACAGTCATTGACAAAAAAGTATGTATACCTTTGAAATGATAGTCCCGGCCTGAGGAATTGAGACAAAGATCTATATTCTTGTTTGTTAACAAATATAAGTTTCTAACATATTCGAGATCTTTAACCTCGAAAGGACTATAGTTGTTGAGGACTACTGTCTAGAACTCAACAGTCTAAGATTAAGATTAACCGGTTGTTTGTTAATACTCGAATACGTCGAATATCTCTCAAATTCGTGCTAACACCGTAATCAGACAAAGTGTAGTATGTTCTTACTACTCTGATAACATTTCTTTTGTAGAACGCTTATCATATCATTCGATAGAGGAGGATTGTTGTTTTTGGAAATTATCATTAACACATCCACTATAAAAGTAATATTGGTTACTTTTAAAATGTATGTTTGACAACCAAAATAGCATTCGACTTCACCACATTTGAATAAGTCAGAACTGTATCAATTTATCAACTTTTAACTGCTATCTTCTTGGGGTTCGACATTAAATACCACAAAATTCTATCATTTCTCTATTGGTATATCACGGCATATACCAATTATGACGCCGTTGCCGAGGATAGCCAATTTAAGTTGATATGAAACTGACAAATCCACCACCATTCCTAGTGTATGTCAGAGAGAGCTCCCCGACTTGAAAGATATCAGAAGCTCAGAGAGGAATATCTAAGGAGATAGAGAGTTGGTTCACTTCCATTTCTCAGAAAAGAAGCACGCATATGGTACAGCCAAGTTGAATCAAGACGCGTGGCAACCTGGTTGCTACTAAAAGATGCGTTTCTACACTAGTTTAGAGAAACTGGTTATTCATCCAAAGTACTCGGAAGATTCAACAATGTGCAGAAGAAGAGTCGAGTATCTCTAAGAATGTATACTCGAAAAGTAAAGAACCTTATTGAAAACTAACCGGAGTATATTTTGTCATGATGCAAGTTGAATGGTTTTTGGCAGGTTTACCTCCAAATATCAATCAATACTGCAGACAAGATAATATGACTACCTTATTGACAGTCATTGAAAGTGCAGAGAATTATGAGACTTCGAAGTTAGCTCGAAAGAGACGATCTACCAGACGAAGTCGAAAATCTAAACATGATTCTAGTGGCAACAAAGCCGATTCAAAGTCTTAATCAAGTTCAAGTTCTTCAAGTTCATAATCCGATTCCAATGATTCACCAGACACAGAGGCTGATGACAGATATCGAAGAAGACAACGAAAATTCAAAAGAAAGGAAGATAACAAAAGCACTGAGGATAAGCCTGCAACATCCAAAGTAGAGAAGATCTGGAAGTGAGACATGGCAGATCTCAACAAAAAATTCAACAATCTGAAAGTCCAGATTTCAGAAGTTGCAGATATAAGACTAAAAGCTTCTGCTTCAAACATGGGGATTTGGTGTATGAAGTGCGGTACATCTGGACATTCGAAGGAAGATTGTAAGTATGTGAATGTTACATTCATCGAAGATCCAACCCAGGAGATGTTGTTTAAACCTCAAAATAATGATGCGACAACGAATTTTGTCCAAGATACTACAACACCAGCTCAACAATCCAAACCAAAATTCGCACCCAAAAGACACAATCCATAAGTTTGCAGCACCAGCAACGAAGGCTACGAATTCGACAAACGCAGTTTCGAACAACTATTACAACTGTGAGGAACCGGGTCATTTTTCACCTGACTGGCCGCAGCCATGAAGACCAATCCGATATGTACCTCCCTACTCGAACTATAAAGAACCAGGCCACAAATATCCTGATTGTCCACAACCGCAGAAGCCGCGTCCTAAGTATCAGTATGTAGCAACACTTGATGTGTTGTAGATTTGAAAGGAAAAAGCTTTGGCGGATGCTCTTGTACAGATAATCGATGTAATTGAAGACAAGTTGATGAAGACAGTTGACCAATCTTGGTCAAGCGATGTCCGAATAAATCCGGTTTATGTGGAAGAATTGCTCGCTGGGTTCTGCTACTACAAAAATTCACTTATCAAGTTGAACTTTGTCTGGGAAAATATCATATTAATGTTGATTAACTTTCACGACTCAGCACAGGAAAAATTGAAGAACCAATCAATGATGACTTTCCTGATGAAAATTTATTTGAGTTATCATCCTCGAACTCATTGTATTATGATATTATTATCTGTCTCAAAGATCAGATGTATCCGGAAGGATATGACTTGGAGAAAAAGACAATATTTCAATACAAAGTCACACCATATACTATTATTAACAATGTTCTATACAAGCTTGGTGCAGATCATTATTTAAGAAGGTGTCTTGAAGCTGAAGATATTCCAAAGGTCATTCGAGCCCTACATACGGAGGATGTTGGAGGTCATTTTGCCATGAAGAACACTGCTAATAAGATATTGACCGCCAAATATTGCTGGCCTACAATGTTTAAGAATGTCTTGAATTACATATGATCTTTTGATCCATGCCAGAGATCTGGTAAACCAACTAAAGCTATGAATTGGTCGTTGATGCCAATCCTACCACTTGCACCATCTGAAAAGTGGGGGATTGACTTTGTCGGTCCAATCAAGCCAGGTACCTGACACACTAAGTGTCAATATATTTTGGTTGCAACAAAATGAAACAACTCAAAAACTGTCGCAGCTTTCTTATTTAAATCTATAATTACACGATATGGTTGTCCTCTGGAGTTAGTCAGTGACCGTGGTACTCATTTTCTTAACGATACAATTCAGCTACTAACAAATTGTTCAAATGCATGTGCCGTATCTTCCGTCATAATATTGACGCTTGACCCAGAGTCACATCTTTTTAGTCTTTTTCTCCTTCCGATGATCCTTGTCATCTTCGAAAGAATTTGAGCTCTTTGTGTCGAAATCAGCGTTGGGAGCAGTCTTTGACATTTCGTAAGTCTCTGCTTTTACAGTAACTTCATCCATGGTATTCATGGGTCATTGTCGGGGGTACCTGTCAATATTACTTAGCAGCCCTGCAAGGTACCATTCTATCTGCATTGCAACAGGATAAACACCCACCAATTTTTCAATCAAGTTTTTTAACCTTTCTGGTGTATCTTCTTAGTGATCACTTCTCTTTCTTTTGAACAGAGCCTCGGGGAGAGTAACCAATCTCGCGGAACTGAGTGAAAAAGGCTTCTTCAACAGGTCCCAAGTGTTAACAGCTGCACGATCCATTTGGTTGTACCAAATTCGGGCTTGTTTCCGCAGCAGACTAGGGAATATGTAGTTTGTCTACATTCATTCCCTCACTATTGGAAACAACAATGGATTCAAACTGGGAGATGTAACATCATCTGAAGAAGTTCCCTTGAAATAATCAAACTTGATTTTTGAACTGGAATTGAATCTTAGTTGAGGTGGGTCCATTTTTTGTTCAGGATTGGAATAAGGATCCAGATCATAATCAGGATCAGGATTACCAACAGTCTCAGGAATTTTGAGCTCAGGTTTTGTTTTGAGTTTATCGAGTAAGATATTGAAATACACTTCGGCTTCCTGATAAGTGGTAAAAGACGGTGAGCCACGTTGAAAGGATTGTTGAAGTCTTTTGAAAAAGTTCTCACGAAGGCTTTTGTATCTTTCTAAACGCTCAGTTCAAGAACTGCTTGAACTGCTTCCTACAATTGGCATTCATCTAGCGAAGTGAAACTTAAACGAGCTCTGACATTGATTCATGCTGGAAGCATAGAGATCGCGAAACAAAACAAAACGAAGTGAAAGAGTTTGCGACAATATCAATCAAACTCTGTAACAAGACGAGACAAAACGAAACGAAACGAAACAAAGCAAAACAAAACTTAAGTGAGCTCTGAAATTGATTTACCCTTATAGCCAAGTGATCACAAAGCGAAGCGAAGCACGAAACGAAAGGATTCACGAATAAGATCAGTTCGTCACTGACAAACATCTAAATCCAACTGATTAGCAATCCCCAGTAATGGAATGAGGTGTCGGAGGGGGTGGGTTTAACAAACTATATGTCGCACCAGGGGAGTGGAGTTGTTGGAGGAACTCGTCCCGTTGGGCCTTATATGTGTCAACTGGACCTTTTGATGGGTCCATTATTTTGCTAGGAGGTGATGGGGAGAGGGAAGATGAATGAATCGGGTAAGTTGGAATAAATGTTTCAGAAAAATTAAATGCAGAGTAGGAGGAGGGGTTAAAGGTGGGATAGGGTCAGGGAAAAGTCCTAGAAGCACCACCGGCTCTCTGGCCACCCGATCCCGAGCTACCGTCTGAAGATTGGGTTTGTCTGTCCTGATTTCCTGTTCCATCATTCTCATAATCGTCCCGAGGCTTCGTTCATTGAGCGCCTGCCTGGGCCTTGCACGTCGTGTCCCATAATTGGTTCACCTTGTCCAATACTTGCTAAAGGATCTTCATGGTATCCTCCAGCTGCTTTTGGGACTCTAGGATGATCTTCTCTTGCTTGGCCACAATGTTTTCAAAAATTTTCTTTTCAGCCTCTCGTTCTTGGATTAGCTTTACATATTTTTCCATCCAGATGGCTGAGGCCCGTGGGTCCTGGAACTGAATATCCTTGGGCTTGACTAGAGGAGCGTCGACTATCATTGCACCCGATGATCCATCTCGTACTTGGTCAATTTGGATCATCTGCTGCTTCAGTTGTTGTTGGATCTCTTCCAGAGTGGTCTTCTGCTCGGCCATCACGGATTTGATTTTCATTGTCTCTCTTTCTTTTTCTTTGGCCAGCCTCTGATGATGTGTAATTTTCTGGTCTTGATGCTGGACTTTGCTCTCGAGCATTTGATATTGGCTAACCAACCAACACATATGGTAGCTCATTTTGGATAGGCTGATCATTGAGCGTTTGGCTGCTTCGGTGAGCTTCTCAAGGTTAGTGAGGGTTGGGTACTGAAGTGTGGAATGGTGAGGCTAAACCAAAAATAAACGTGGTGTTAGAGTTGAAGATGGAGGTGGAGGTAACAGTTTCTTAATAGCTTCGTCGATCCTCTCACAATAGACAAAAATAGATCAATAAAGTTTAGCCCTAATAGGCTTAGCATTGTCTTCTAAAGGAATTCTATGGACGACAATTTCAGGTGGGATTCCTTTCATTTTTGTATAATTCCATGCAAATACATCCCTGTATTTGCGAAGTAAAGTTTCCAGATCAGAAAGTTGGGTTGATGACAAATGTGCACCAACATGAACTATTCGATCTATCTCCTCGTCATGATCTTTAAGGTTTAGTGGAATTGTCTTAGCAGGTCCTTCAAAGGAATTGGAACTTGTTGTAGGTTCCCGATGCGGCTGTGGTAACTAGATAACAACGTCATCCAGTGTAAAGTCTTTGAACCTATGTGGAAGATCAAAAGGTGGGTCGACAAAAGGTTCGGAAACTTTGGGAATCATCTGAGGTGATTCACTACCAGATGTGGAAGCTTGGTCGGATTGTTTGGTTTCTGTCCCTTTTGACAAGGGCTTGATCGGCTATTTAAGCTTCTCACGCATCTGTTTTTGACGCTCGGTTAATTTTGTATCAATAACTTTAGGTTTTTGTAACCGAGGTTTTTGTGGTTTTTGAGTGGGAGGTGTTGGTGCCTCACTTATCATATTGTCGTCGATTGTATCCCAGACTTTGTCGGGATACACATCCCATGTATATACTTTGGGTTTGGGCTTGTATGTTTGTGTGTTGGGTACTTTGGATGTCAGCTGGACGTGAGCCAACGGTCCTAGTGTCGTTATCTCCTTAGGAATTGATTTTGCTTGTGCATCTAGATATAGGAGTACATGTTCATCTGTTATGTCTACATCATCCATGGAATGAATACCTTCTTCTGAAACATGGGCGGTAGAGACACTAGGTTCTCCTGGGCACCACGCTATAGGAATCGGGTCAATCATCATAAGTAGGATGATGAGTGTGTCAATGTCTGTAGAGGATGGGAGAATATCCACATCTGTTGCAGCAGTTTCGATACGACATCGATTGGAATCAGCACAGTCCACAGTGGCTAGTGCGTGACCCCAATTTATTATGTATGTGAATCTCGTATAGTGACCTTTTGGCTATTTCCTTGCATATGTTGCTAGGAATAGAGCACTTAACTCAAGAAAGTATCCGAGGTATTTAGGACAGAGTTAAAGTCATTTTTATCTTGATGGATCTCCTAGAAATTTTGGTAGGATGAATTGTTGTACCTTAGTTTTTTTGAAAAATTCTAAGTGTATTGGTACCAAGAAGCATTTATGATAGGTCTACAAGAAATTGTGGATAGTCTTGGACTATAATTGTTTGGATCTTTAACTTTTGAACATTGATTTCCAGTGAAAGGTGACATTTCACCCATAGTTTTACTGAGGTTACATGAAGGTGACATTACTAGATTGGAGAGAATCAGACCCAATAGAAAAATTTAGCGTTTAGAGTACTTCTAAAGGTTAATAAAGTACTTCAGTGTAGAGATAGATAATTTGAGAATTATTTCATCTCTAAGTACTTATATGGTATTGAAGTCAGACCAAGGACTGATTTTCAGGATAAATGTGAAAGTTAAAATATTGATTTGTTAGCTTTTGAACTTGATCTTCAAGATTAGTCAACTTGTTATGGTCATATTCAATTAAGGAACTGGAATAGTCCTTATATGGTAGGTTGGCCCTCCAGTACTCAAGATTATTGGTCACACCGAGATTTAATTCCATGTTGAGGTTTGTTTGTGAATAATTACCTTGAGAGGACCTAGACACTCTAATTGAGACATATGGAGTATTGCATGTATGTGTGACGGACATAGGCAGGAGGACTGCATGAAGAGATGTGATCTATTTAAAGTTGACTTGCATGGGGGTTGGATGGTTTCATGCACATGACTCTACTCTCTATATAATGAGGTAGGGATTCTCCTGTCGACATATTGAGTTTAGGTTACCAGTTTCTCTCTTCTCCTCTTGCTTCACATGGCATGGCTTTGTTATAGAATTGAAAATAGAGATAGAAAGGATCGTTAAATCAAGCTTTACCAACCTAGGAATCATCGATGGTCTTCTACAAATCAAAACAGATCAAAATCAGCAACATGCAATCAGCATGCAAGCAAATACAGTGACATGCAATCAACATGCAAGCAAATACAATGACATGCAATCGATATGCAAGCAATTGTGAAAACATGCAAGCAATCTGAAGAATTTTAGAGGCATGCATGCAACATGCATGGACTAGTCACAGATCCGATACTCAGCTACATGCGTAAACCAGTCATGTAACCAGACATAGCTCAAGAAGATCAACGTTCTAAAACAAGGAGCAATCCTACCACTATCTACTAAATCAAAAAGCGATCAAGAACAAGATTAACTACTGAAACAAGGAACAAGAAACAAGTAACTAGATTTCTAACAACATTTTAACAGTCTAAGAATCAAGAAACACTCAATTTTTGATATCTAGATTGCTCAAGAACAATCAAGAATTGGAATGTAAGAAAGTATGCAAGACCTACACCACTATTCCAGCCTATTTAGTTTACTTGAGTGCTGATTACTACCTTAATCCACAAAGAAGAAATGAATCTTAATCCATAACTAAGCAAAAACAAGAAAACAATAAACTAGTTAATCCACAATACAAGGAAATCAAGCATGCTCATAGAAACTTCACTCAAGAACATTGCCATGAACAAGGAGCTTAGCAATTATCAAGAACTCGTGGAGGATCTTCTTTATTTGCTCAAGAGAATTTGACAATACATTCAAAGCTCCCTCACAAGAGAGGGGGGCCCTTAAATAAGCAAGAAGGCTGTTCATGTGGAGCCCAATTGGCAATTCCACCAAATTAGAAATTACATGTGGAATTTGCCCTTCCACTAAAGGTCACCATCAAAAGGTGGCTCACTCTAACTAATTTAAGGGGGGTCTACATTTATTTACAAAGCCTAGGAAATATGACTAGCTCCTATATGGTCGTTCCTTCTCACCATGTAGGCTCACATAGATATTTCACTGTCATCCTAGCTAGTAATTTCTCGGCTCTCATGCTCGGCTCTCAACTTCTTCTGCTCTCCTCCTTCTGAGACCTCCTTGGTCATGAGTGAGAGGTATTCTGTGTCTTCGGCTTGGCTCGGCATCTGGGGATTTTCTAGAATCTGCTAATATTATCCACCCCTAATCTGTTGCAGAACCCACAGCAACACCGATGATGTCTTTCCACTTGGCACTTGGAAAAGCGTGGATCTTCGTTCGCTTCCGTAAAACCAAATGCTTATTATTTGCAAAACTTATTTTTTTTTTCAAAACTGGAAGTCTCTTAATTGGCCGCTACATTCCAGCCTTCCTGAGAACTACTTGTGAGTCATGCTCGCCTCGTCGTCATGCCGTTTGTTTTCTCTCGCTCATCTTTCGTCCCAAGGCTTCAAAAACTTGGAAGCGGAGCTTACTTCCAAAATTGAGAGGCCCCAGGTATTCTCTTATCTTCTCCACAAAGCCCATTTCTTGCCAGTCCTCCACCATGGTCACATAATGCGACGACATGAAGGCCGCTATGTAGTATAGCCTGGCCATCATTTCATGGTCTTCTTTCGACTGGATGGCTATATTCGGGTTGATCTTAATGGGATCGAAGCCTCGATTCTAGAAACAATCTTGTTGCATCAAAAAGGCCATATATCTGCAAAATTCGACACTTTCTTGCACGCAAATATTGGCACTTGTGCCCGAAGTCAAGTAACTGCAGCCTCAGATCATCCGGGGAGGTTCTCTAAATTTTCGGAATGACAGTTTACCAACTCCACTCGTGGCTTTTCTACCGGCCACGGATTTCTGCGTTTGAGTGGCATGTAGAAGGGATCCACTCGCTCCCATGTCGATGAATTCAGATACTCTTGGAGTCGCCTGCTATCCTTCAGGACTTTATTCTGCCACTCCGGTTGCGATTGTAGCGCTACGATGATCTCGGACCTGGTGGAGTGTTGGCTTTGATCTACGTCCTCTTTGCCTCCCCTCATGTTGGGAGGGTATTTCCTCCCAAACTTTTCTGACTCTCTTGTGTCAGCCAATTTGCCTCTAGGCTTGGTAGGGGAAGTTGTCCTACGTGGTTGGGATGGCCTCGCCAAATAATCATCTAGGGCCTTGGTGCCCGTATCTTTTTCTTTGGCTTTCTCGCTTGTCAACAGCTTAGCTGCGCCCGTATCTTGTCTGGGCAAAAACCTTCATGTCTTTGGTTGATCTGCCAAAGTCATTACCCCCATATCGGTGCTAGTTTCTTCCTTGTTGGACTCCCATGATGGATAAGACATGAACTTTGTTCCAATGATGAATATACATCATTGAAACTAACCATGTCTGATGCCATTCGAGAGGAAGATGAGGGCTCTGATGTCGATGAACCACGTGAACGGAGAGCACATCGTGTTGTCCAAGAAGCTCAACCAAATGACGAAACTCGAGAACAGTTTTGGAAAACACAGATGGAGTTACTTAACCAGCAACACCAACAACAGATGGAAAAACTCACAAAAGAGTTTCAAAACACTCTTAAGTCTATCCAGAGTTCAATGTCGGGTCAGTTACCCACTGGCCAAATCCACCATAGACGAGAGAACACGTGGTGTCCTTACTGTCACGATCACTCATATCATCAAGATACAACATTTTCATCTGTTAGTTCTCAACATTATCAAACCGACAACTCATGCTCGTGCAAACGAGATGAGTATTCAACACCTATATTGCCACAGGCCCAATGAGCAACCGCTACTTTATTTGTGGTGAAACGGGACATTTCATGGCTGACTGTAAAGTTAAAAACCAATACCATGCGGAATGTCCCGACTGTGTCCGTAAACACAGTTTCAAGGATTGTCCTAAACAACCTAACATGATTCTTCCAACACGTCATATCTCATCCGAACTTGTTAGAGTTCTCACTAGAGCACAACGCCAACAACAATAACAACAGCAAAACCATGAAAAATCAGCTGACCCACATGGAAGCCACTTGACGACTTCCACATTACCAAAAGATTACCCGGACCCAAAAGTGGAACAACGACAATACAATGAGTTTCGAGATGAGTTTTTGCGAGAGGAAGAACATACAGAAAGTCTGTTATCAGTTCATATCCCCAAAAAGCAGTAATCCCTACAGGGACTTGAAGTATATTCTGACCTCTTGCAAGCACTCACCATGTCATTTCATACCGCAATAAAATCCTTCACTGAGCTTCAACGTTATATCCATCGAAGTTTTCAGCTGCCTACTATTCCTGATGAACAGCGAAAAATAGAAGGAATTCTTGAAATTCCCCAGATTCCTATGAATATGTTGAATATAGGTGTTGCTAAGGGGACTAGTATCACCCTATCTTTGTCCTATAAAGACTATCCCGCAGTATCTGCTATCCTAGATAGCGGATCAGGCGCTAATATAATGGCTTTGTCATTGGCAAAGTCATGGGACTTCCATACCCTCGATCAACCACGATATAAACTTCGCATGGCTGATCAATGAGTTACTGACCCTGCTGGTCATTTATCAAATATACAAGTTCGCATAGCAGGTGTCAAATTTGTGATAGATTGTGTCATCTTAGATTTACCAGAAGATAACAATACATATAAACTCCTTCTTGGTACACCTTGGCTCCAGATGACAGGTGTTGTCCAAGATTAGAAGCATAGCAAAATTACCTTTGGTAACCACGATAAACGAGTCACGGTTGACTCAACAGGCCATGTCAAGCCCGCCAAGGTATATGATGATTGGTCATCCACAACATATGACGAATCAGATAGCGTCCCGATCCAACATAAATCTTGATAGACTTATTTGTCTCCTAACTTACCAGAGATTTAGGCTGAAAATAGTACACAAGCATCCCTTGACTGCAATCTATAAGGTAAGCAAATTCCTCATATGTAAGTAATTACTTAATGAAAATGCTTGTGAGGTTTACATAATCTCAAATATACACAGGAGTATAAAAAATTAGAGTTCAAATAACAAATCTAAATCTTTAAGTTAACCAATTGATCAAGAATCACTCATCTCTTAAGAATCATCATAATTTCATATAATCTTCTAATGTCCATTAAGTATCAATTTATGATTTTTCAATCATAACATTTAGAATGTTATGATTCATCAATCATAATTTACCAAATTCCAAAGCCATATTTCATCATTAAAAGATACTGGAGTAGTATATGTACAATATATCACTCAAGAAATATAAGAAACATTATGAAATCTTTTTCACAAGGAAAATTCATGGATTCCAGAAATATTCTTCCAACACGATTCTTAACCAAATTATGAGTTTGTTGAGGGTATGACATTGTAAATAAATAAATTAGTCGATAATAGTTGCGAGGGTCATGGCATCCTGCCTGTATAAGCCCGTGGCCCAATGAGCACTTGTAAATAAATATTTTTGGCAATAAATTTGACTTTGGGCCATGTAATTAAAATAACATCAGAAGGCCAAAGTTAAGCTTAAGTTAAGTTACTAAGTCTTTTGGGATTAGTCAAAAGTCAAATGGTGGTGGGTGGGGTGTGTTTCTTCCTACACCATAGATTCAATTGTGTTTTTTGTGGATGGTGTGGATTACAATCCCATCTTTTGCAAGTAGCCAATAGGAAGCAAGGGGCAAGGACCACCCCAAAGATAAAAAGGCACCATTTGTAACCCATTTCTATGCCTAATAGAGAGGAGGAGACTCTACTATTTTGTGAGCTCAAGCATCCTCATTTGCTAATCAATCTTGCTTATGTTCTTCTTGTGATTTTCTTATTGTTTTCAGTTTCCATTGTTTTTGCTTTGTGCTAGTTAAGGTTTTTCTATAAGCATGACATTGAGCATTTGAACTGACCTCCATCTCTACTCTCTTCTCTCTCTCTCTCTCTCTCTCTCTCTCTCTCTCTCTCTCTCTCTCTCTCTCTCTCTCTCTCTCTCTCTCTCTCTCTCTCTTCAACCCTCATCAAGATGAATGCAAGTGGTTAGAGTTAGTGGAAGTAGTGTTAAGTGGATTAGAGTTAGTGGAAGTAGTGTTAAAGTGGAGTAGAGTTAGGAAAAAAAGTAGAATGCATCTAAATCTAGCAACTTGACATAGTTAGACAGCTATCTAGTGTTCTAACCCGAAGGCTGCTCACCGAAAGAACTACACACCCTACAGTGGCGTTGTTGCCGGGGATAGGTTTCACTAACTAGTTTAGTTGTATTTTTAGTTGTTTTTGCTTTTTTAGAGTGTTTTTAGGTGGTTTTTGGGATAGATTTAGCTTGTTTTGTGTAATTTCTTGTGCTTGGACTCTTCTCAACTAGCGGAGGAGGTGTGAGAGGGTAGCGAAATCAAAATCTCAAAAACCCCTTGAAAAATCAAAAGCAAATTCAGATCTTCATAAGAACCTTCGCAAAGCTCTCTGAAGTTCTATCTCAATGAGACCAGGGCACAGAGAAGCTTGTGAAGGTTAGTTCCCAGTATAAGTGCTCTTGCAAAGGTTCTCAAGTTGAAAAAGATGGGAAAATCAAGCAGAATTCTTGTAGACACCCAAATTTTCAGTTCCAGTGGTCAAGAACCTTCGGAGAGGATTATAAAGTTCCATCTCATACAGACAAGAACACATATTAGCTTGATTCCAATGAGCAGAAAATTGGATTTGAGTGCCTAAAAATCACTAAAATTTGAAGATCCATCAAACTCTTGCACAAGTACTGGCCTTCGCAGACCATTCCGATGCCTTCAAAATGTCTTTTTGTCATTAGTGATGAAGCCTATAAACGTTAGTTGCCAGAGATGACTGACCAAAAAAGTGCTATTAAACCCTCGCAGATAGCCATAACTTCTTGATCTGTAAAAAAGAGTCTTCCACCCTTGGAACAAAGTTATGTCCATCCCATATCCATCCCCTGACAAGCTTGTGAAGGTTATTTGCCACCAAATCCAAAGAAATTGAAGTTTTTTATTGTAAAACATGTCAAATTTCAGAGTTTAAGGACTAAAATTGATCTACAAATGATCACAAAGAATGATTGGTAACTTGGGATCTTGATCTATATCAAGACTAGCTTCCAAATCTAGCTTCTACTTGACAATCTTTGTGATTCAAGCAAGAACAATAAAAAAAGATGATCCATGGCTTCACACGTGTGAAGTACAGCTACTGTACGGCCTGATAATAGAGAAATAGTTTACTTATCATTTACAAAGCATTCATCCACAAAGAAAGTGCTTAAGAGAGTCAAAACACAATGATAGCTCCACAAACCAAGATTTCTCATCATTAGCTCAAAAATGGATCCATCATGGATCAAGTACAAAATCACCATAATCTCTCTCTAAGCTGCATCTAGCATGTGTGGGACAGCTCATTGTACTTATCCATATCCACTTTGGATAAGATCTATCAAGTTTGCCACATCATCCATTGGTGGTTTGTGTTGACCTTCTAGATTCCTACAATATAGGACCTAACTCCTATAATTTAGGAGATGTCATATTAGACTCAAATGAAAGCTACTGAAAATGGATTTGAATATTACAAGTGTCATTTCACACGTGTGGACAGGTCCTCACACGTGTGGATCCACATAGATGTCTAATATTCATCAAAAACCATGTGAAAATTGCTAAATTCTAACACTCCTCCTCAATTTTTACATGATACAACTATAGTACATCTATCTACAACACCTAAGGTTGATCTTAACTTGATAAATGAAGCCTTTGGCAAGGCTTTAGTGAGTAGATCAGCAAGGCAATCTGAAGAAGACACATGATGTAGCTTGATCTCCTTTGCTTGAACCTTTTTCCTCACAAAATGGTGAGCAATCTCTATGTGCTTGCTCCTTGCATGGAATGTGGGATTGGTTGCTAATGCTTGGCTTAATTGGCTGTCACAAAATATTGTTGGCTGCTCCTCGGCCTCCATGACTTTCAATTTCACCAAAAGCCTCTTCAACCATTGGATCTCCTTTGTTGTGGATGTTAGTGCCTTGTATTTAGATTCGGTTGAAGATAGAGAAATAGTATCTTGCTTTTTGGAAAGCCAAGACACTATGCCATTGTTAAGGAAGGTAACAAAAGCACTTGTGGACCTCCTATCCACCTCAACACCCTTTTTGCATTTTTCCAATGACAAACCAATGGATTTTGCATAGATTGGCTTAGTTTGCCTACACTATAACTTAGATCAGGTCTAGTTATAGTAAGATAGATCAAGGAGCCTAAAAGTTTCCTATATAGTGTGATGTCCTCAAAGGATGCTTCATCATCACTATTGGAAACTTTTACATTCTGCTTTTACAATCTTTCATTTCAAACTTTTCTAAGATAAAAGAAGCATATCTGGATTGACAAATAAAACTCAAATCTTTGCCTCTTGAAACTACTATTCCTAGTATGAAATGAAGAATACCAAGATCCACCATCTTAAACTCCTTAAACAATGCTACTTTCACTTATTGTATACCATCAAGATCATTTCCACTAAGGATAATGTCATCAGCATACAAAATGAGAATGATGATTTTACCATCATTAAATCTTAAGTACAAAGAAGGATCATAAGCACTTACAAAAAACTTAATAGAGTTCAAGAAGGTATTCAACCTAGAGTACCAAGCTCTAGGTGCTTGCTTAAGCCCATCAAGGCTTCTTAGCAACAAACACACTTTTTCCTCTTGATCTTCTTTGATGAAGCCCTCGGGTTGCCTCATGAAAATCTCCTCTCCAAAATATCCATTGAGAAAAGAATTAGTCACATCAAGTTGAAATAGAGGCCAATTGAAAGTAGTTGCAAGAGAAATAATCAACCTTACGGAAACTAGCTTAGCAACATGAGCAAAAGTTTCATCAAAATCTACTCCCTTGGTTTGCAAGAACGCCTTTGCCACTAGCCTTGCCTTGTGTTTTTTGATGCTCCCATCTTGATTGTACTTCAATCTATAGATCCATTTGCACTCAAGTGGCTTTCTTCCTTGAGGAAGATCCACAAGCTTCCATGTATGATTCTCCATAAGAGCATCATACTCTTTTTGCATGGCATCCCTCCATTCTTGTGACTCCATAGCTTCTTCAAAGCAACTTGGCTCATCAAACATAGAAGTTAGAAAAGTGTAAGACGTAAGTGAATGTAGGTCTTCCCTTTGTTCACCTTTGTCAACATAGGTGAGCCTTGAGGGCTCGGCCTTCCTTCTTGTAGATCTCCTTGGAGTCCTCGGATCTTGAGATGGATCTTCAAGATCTTGATCACATGTAGGCTCCTCCTGAAACCTTACAAGATCCTTGACATAAGATGGACTAGAAGTTTTCTCATTCAACTTGTAGTAGTTACCTTCATCAAAAGTAACATCTCTACTCACTAAAATCTTCTTAGTGATTGGATTATGGACTCTATATCTCTTGCTATTTTCAGCATAACCAACAAAGATCCCTTTAATAGAAGTAGGATCATCCTTTTTTCTTGTATCTAATGCTTGAAAAACATAGCAAGTAGATCCGAAAATTCTTAGATCTTTAAGATTCGGCTCTTTGCAAAATAGAGCCTCATAAGATGTTATGCCTCCAATGGGCTTACATGACAATCTATTACACAAATAAGTTGCACAAATAATAGCCTCTCCCCAAAAGGACTTAGGTAGAGATGCATCTATCCTTAAAGCCTTAGCACACTCACATATTGTTCTATTCATCCTCTCGGCTATACCATTTTGTTGAGGACTATAAGTACATGTAAGTTCTCTCTTAATGCCATTGGATTTACAAAACTCTATCATCTTGGTGGAGACATACTCTCCACCATTATCACTCCTTAATACTTTAATTCTAGCATCAAGTTGATTTTCAACTAGAGTTTTGAACTTAAAAAAAGCTTCCAACACTTTAATTTTGGAATCCAAAAGTTCAATCCAAGTGTATCTAGAGTAATAATCAATAAAAGATACATACATATATGCACCTCCATTATATTCTTGAGAAAAAGAGTGCACATCACTATGAATAAGATCTAATGCTTTTGTAGATCTAGTGGAAGAGATATCAAAAGGTAGCTTGTGTGCCTTTGAGAGGCTACAAGCTTCACAACTTTTTCCACACTTTGAGAGTGTCTTTGGAAGGCCGAGAGCAAGATCCTTGGTGCATAGCATCTCCATAGATTTGAAGTTGGGGTGGCCCAACCTCTTATGCCAAAGCTCCACTTGATTGAGCTCCTCCTTCACCATGTTCACACTTCCAAGAAAAACATTAGCATCAAGCTTAAAAAGCCTTCCTTGCTTGAATCCCTTTACAATGCAAGTATTATTCATCATTATAGAGCAAACACCTTGCTTAAAATGGACATCTAAGCCATCATCCATCAATTGTCCTACACTTAACAAATTCTTAGTGAGTGTAGGAACATAGAGTAGATTATCAAGATCTACTCTTTTAGAGGATCCAAGACTTAAGGAAATAGTTCCCACTCCATCTATTCTACATTCTTGATCACTTGCTATTAGAATAGACGCTTTACAACCTACATAAGGTACAAGAGTTGAGAAAAAATCCTTTTAGAATGTCATGTGGGAACTAGCTCCACTATCAATCCACCATGTGTCATTGGAGTAGCTCTTTGATGTTGATGTAGAAGCCATAATGGCTCGGTCGAGAGTTGATGTGTAGCAGTCCGGTCCAGACAAGAGTCGTGGCTCAACTTGGGAAGGAGCGTGAAGCGTCGGTTGAGAACTGAGCTTCACGCTAGTCAAGACGAAAGTGGTGAGCTCTGTAATGGAGGTGTGGAAATCCTGAGAGCCATGGTTTTGCTGCACAGATCGGAATGGTTTGGGGTGGTTTAATGTCTGTGTAGCTATGGAATGGCAACAAATGTTCACAGATTCTCTGAATATGTGAACACGGATTTGGTGTTTCTTTACTTCTTCTTCTTCGTTCTTTTGTAGTTACGGTTCTTACGGATCTTCTTCTTATTAGAACAGTTACTAAACAGAAGTGTTACTCAGGTTGCAGCGTGTATTTCCCAGCCTGTCAATGGGAGTCACAGATCCGATACTCAGCTACATGCGTAAACCAGTCATGTAACCAGACATAACTCAAGAAGATTAACATTCTAAAACAGGGAGCAATCCTACCATTATCTATAAATCAGAAAGCGATCAAGAACAAGATTAACTATTGTAACTAGATTCCTAACAACATTTTAATAGTCTAAGAATCAAGAAACACTCATTTCTTGATGCCTAGATTGCTCAAGAACAATCAAGAACTGGAATATAAGAAAGTATGCAAGATCTACACCACTATTCCAACCTATTAAGTTTACTTGAGTGCTGATTCCTACCTTATTCCACAAACAAGAAATGAATCCTAATCCACAACTAAGCAAGAAACAAGAAAACAATAAACTAGTTAATCCACAATACAAGCAAATCAAGCATGCTCATAGAAACTTCACTCAAGAACATTGCCATGAACAAAGAGCTTAGCAATTATCAAGAACCTGTGGAGGATCTTCTTTATTTGCTCAAGAAAACTTGACAATACATTCAAAGCTCCCTCACAAGAGAGGGGGGCCCTTAAATAAGCAAGAAGGCTGCCCATTTGGAGCCCAAGTGGCAATTCCACCAAAGTAGAAACTACATGTGGAATTTGCCCTTCCACTAAAGGTCACCATCAAAAGGTGGCTCACTCTAACTAATTTAAGGGGGGTCTACATTTATTTACAAAACCTAGGAGATATCACTAGCTCCTACATGGTTGTTCCTTCTCTGGGATACACCATGTAGGCTCACATAGATATTTCACTGTCATCCTAGCTAGTAATTTCTCGACTCTCATACTCGTCTCTCAGCTTCTTCTGCTCTCCTCCTTCTGAGACCTCCTCGGTCATGGGTGAGAAGTATTCTGTGTCTTCGGCTTGGCTCGGCTTCTGGGGATTCTCTGGAATCTGCTAACATACTCCAAGGTTCTTTCTATGACGATGAAATAATTTTGCATGGAGTGGCTTTGTAAGAATATCTGCAACCATGTTACTTGAGTCAATGAAGATAGGAGAGATAATCTTCTTCTTGACTAGATCTCTCAAATGATGATACTTGATATAAATATGATGATTCATGCAAAGTTACCTGCTAAATTTTAGGCGGAAGCAGTTAATACTGCCAATTACTTGTAGAATCGTACTTTACAATCTCTAGATAAGGAGAAAACTCCTTATGAATGTTGGACTAAGAAAAAGCCCAAGTTAACACATGTTAGAATTTTTGAATGTCTAGCATATTTATTTGTTCCTAAAGTTAAATAAGCTAGACAATACTGCTATGCCAGGAATTCTAGTTGGATATGATGCAATCTCAAATTATTATAAGATTTACATTCTAGCTACAAAGAAATTTCATTTTTCTAGAGATGTACGCTTTGATGAATCAAAGTTCATAGACGATCCTATATTCCATAAAAGGGAAGAAGCAGATGTTCAAGGATATGATGTTTTCAAACTATTTCATGCTACTCCAGAAGAGCAGCCTATTGTTCTAGATATGTACGCTTTGATGAATCAAAGTTCATAGATGATCCTATATTCCATAAAAGGGAAGAAGCATATGTTCAAGGATATGATGTTTTCAAACTGTTTCATGCTACTCTAGAAGAGCAGCCTATTGTTCCAACTATGCATGAACCTCTTCTTGATGAAGAAGAAGAAGAAGAAATCATTGAACATGCAGGTGAGGAAGAAGAAGAATTCAAAGATGAGGAAGCTGCTACATCACGGCCAAGGAGAGAAAGACGAGAGCCAGTTCACTTCCAAAGAGAATTTGGATATTTTGTGGAAGCTCCATCAACTTATGAAGAAGCAATGCAAAGTAAAGAACGAGATCAGTGGCACAAAGCTATAAATGAAGAGATGGAATCCATGTATCGACACCAAGTTTGGAAGCTGCAGCCTTTACCACCAGGAAGAAAGGCTATAGATTGCAAATGGCTCTATAAGCTGAAATTTTCACTTGAAGGTGATATTATACGCTTCAAGGTTTGCCTTTTAGCAAAAGGTTATTCTCAAAAGTTTGGAGTTGACTACTTTGATACCTTTTCTCCTGTTGTAAATCAGGCTAGCATACATTTGTTAGTTGCTTTGGCCGCTTATTATGATATGGAAATGCATCAAATAGATGAGAAAACAGTATATTTATATGGCACACTTGATGAAACTATTTCTATGAAGCAACCATCAGGCTATGTGAGTAGACATCATTCTACTTGGGTTTGCTTACTTTTAAAAAGTACATATGGTTTAAAGAAATCTGCTAGGCAATGGAATAAGAAGATAGATCAAGTCCTAAGAGCATTGGGGTTCATACCATTCATTCCTGATGGTAATGTTTATTTTAAAAGGGTGAATGAGTATTATGTATTGTTGACAGTCTATGTTGATGATTCATTGTTGATAGGAAATTCTACTCCTTTCATCAATCATTGTAAGAAGTTAATTGGCTCTATGTTTGATGTTTCGGAACTTGGAGAGGCGAAATTTTGCCTTGGAATTTAAATTCATCATAACAGGGTAAAAGGCACCATTGCACTTCATCAAGTCCAACTCTCTTTGAAGTCTTAGAGTGCACAAAACTGAGAAATTCTTTAGATTTCGAAAGAACGTCATTTTCATTAGCAATAAAATAAACCATAGCTAATCGACTAAAATCGTCAATGAATGTGACAAAATGACGTGCACTTCCAACAGAGTTAATAGGCAAAGGTCCACAAACATCTGAGTGAACTAATTCAAGAAGTTCTTTAGATCTATGGCCCTCCTTATTGAATGGAGAGCGAGTCATCTTGCCTAGCATGCTTGTTTGGATCTTGCTTGCTAGTAGCTTGAAACTGGTTTCCGCGTCCTTTTGCCTTGCCCTTTCCTTTCTTCACATATAAAGCTTTAGCTCCTCCTTGAGAAGGTGACCTTCCTTGCCGCATGAGATACTCCTCTCGAAGGCTTTGAATGGCCTCTTCAAAGGATTTACCTGTAAGAACAGGTCGCATGTAGATGTAGGAGGCTGGTAGTGCTCGCAGCAGGTACGTAAGTTTCTCCTCCTTGGGAGTTATTCTACATGCACTTTGTAGAGCACTAAACAAAGATTGTAACTTGAAAAGAAAAGTATCACAATCTGAAATTCCATCCCACTTTAAACTAGTACGTTGCTCAAACAGATATAAGATTTGAGTTTGTGATTTGGACTCAAATCTTCCAGCAAGTTCATCCCACATCTCCTTTGTTGTAGCAGAATCGACAATAGTGAGAAAGATATCTTCCGAAACGGTTTGGAAAATAATTACTTTAGCTTTCGAATATGCATGCAACCAGGTGTGAAGATCTTTTAAATCTTCTTCATAAGTTGCTGTATTTATTACATCAAGTACATGCGGTTTGGGAATAGTCCCATCAACATAAGGCCACAGCTTCTCAGCTTGTAGGATTAGTCGAGTCTTTGATCTCCATGCATGATAGTTGGATCCATCTAGGATCGTTGTCCTTGCTTGAAAAGTAGAAGTAGAAGTCATAGCTCTGATACCATTGTTATAGAATTGAAAATAGAGATAAAAAGGATCGTTAAATTGAGGTTTACCAATCTAGGAATCCTCCATGGTCTTCTACAACTCAAAATAGATCAAAATCAGCAACATGCAAGCAAATACAGTGACATGCAAGCAACTGTGCAACCATGCAAGCAATCTGAAGATTTCTAGAGGCATGCATGGACTAGTATTTGCACATGCAAATGGAAATTGATAGCAAATTGTAATTTTGTCGACATGCAATGAGTAGATCAAACTTTTGAAGTGATTGGATTTGTTGGCTATGGAGGCAACAAGCAAGATGAAGAGGATGCGAGCAGAAATTTGCATGAAACTTCCGTCAGAAACTTGCTACACAAACTAAAATGATAGTATATGCTATAAGGAGCATTCTAACATCATTAATCCTGGAAATTGTTCCTCCAATTGGGTCGATTGATCATGAATGCTTGTTGTCCATGAATTTCCAGCAAGAAGAACTTTACATTAGAAAGAATACAAAGCAATAAATCAGATCCAACAAGACACCAATCTAGGATAGCATTACACTAGCACTAATTAGCAAGAGATCCTACCACAAAAAGCAAATCACAAGAGCATATGTGAGAAGAAATCTCTCTCTCTCTCTCTCTCTCTCTCTCTCTCTCTCTCTCTCTCTCTCTCTCTCTCTCTCTCTCTCTCTCTCTCCAATAGTGTGCCCATCTAGGAGGAGGAGGTATCATTTATAGATTGGAAACAAATGATATGTGATGTACATGGCTTCCAAGTGGCAAAAGTAGGTGAAATAGGTGTCCCACATGCTAAGCATGCACTTTCTCTCTTCATGCAATGATTTGCCTTGGTCCACAAGTTTCCTACATAGGAAAAATGTGCCCTCCTACAACATAAGAAAATTCATATAGTTCCAACATATAGTTGGTAGCATGTAAAATTGCCCCCTAGGGTCCCATGTACAACTTATGGCCCTACTCAAGGTTTTGAAACCTTTACAATAGATTTTAATAATGTTTACAAACTTGGTAAGCCTATTGAAACTTTGAGAGAATAGAATGCAAATTAAAATTGCATGGCGCTAAAATACATGGTAAAATTGATCAAACTTAAACCATAACAGGCTTGGGGGCTAGATCCAGGTCTGATCTAGGATTGGTTGGGCGGTTTGGCTCCACAGTCTCTCTTATTGTGTTCTCCTATCCTCATCTTAGAAGCATTTCTTCAGGGTCATTATATTGGTATCAGAGCCCGGCTGAGATGCGGTCAAGGATGGGATTGGAGTGCTATGTTCTCAAGGGAATTATGGAGTGGGTATCACTAATTCTGATGGAGGGCATGTTTTCCAAGATTTGGTGCTAGAGTGCTCTTCTACTTGTATGATTTTGAAAAAGATGTTGTGAATTAGTAAAGAATTCATTCCTAAATTTCTAGTGCTTTATGGAAGTCATAAAGCACTAGGTAGAATGATATGCATGGACGGACCTCCTTGCTTGTTTTATTGTTAGCTTCTGCTGGATTAAGGATTATGGTAACTAGCATAACTCCATAAGGTTCTAAATCATTGTCTATTTGTTTCATTGAAAGATTGATTGTAATCAAATATTCCTGACTAATATGAACAGAAAGATGATTCTAGGAATTGCATGCTGAGGATTAAAAGTTTTCTTTACTCAAATTCTCCAGTAAATCTGCATGCTAAGAACACTGATTGGAAGAGTCATGCTACTTCTTTAATTTGAGCAGATATTAAACACTAGACAGTTTTAGATCATTCTTCTAATTTCCAGGAGAAGCAGTATGATATGTATATCCTACTGATGGTAGGATTAGATATGCCCATGGATGTGAATAGCTTGAGTCTAAGAAGAAGAGCAGTAACCCTGTACTAGTATACTTCTTGATGGAAATGAATGTTTGTCAAAAAACTTTGATTCTGGTTCCTGGTTTCCTGCTTGATGTTGCTTGGTGGGTGTGTTAACCTTACCAGTGCTTGTTGTTTTAGCAACAAGGACGTCCATTTGGAACTGGAAACAGAAAAGTGCGCTGACCCGTGAGGGGGGTTGAAACCAAATTGGGTAGGCCTGCAGAGAAAAGAAAAGACATGTATTTCCCTCCTGCTGCCCTACTGTTGTATCCTTAGATGGATTTAGGGTCATTTCAAGGCAATGAATTTGATTCATTGGTGGTGGATGATGTTGAATGCAGCCAGAACATTTGCAGCAGCCATGAACCTGAGGTTTCCAGCAATGGTTGGTTGGCAACCGATTTCCAGCACGATGGTGTAATGGAAATAAGTTTAAAAAACGAGCTGTGCATGGAGTGCCTCCAGGCCTTTTGCTATGGACAATGATGGTTGAAGGCAATCCCTGCATGTTCTCGCTCGATCCCTCTCGATCTCCAGTGTAGGTGCGGCGGGAAGCCCTGTTTTGGAAGCCAAAGGGAGTGGCGGCCAGATTGTTCCTAGGGTTTTTTTGACCTATTCCTCTTTTGATTTGTTTTGGGATTGGAAGAGGGTGGCATGTCTCAAAAGTTTTTATGGCTTTTTTGCTTTGTTGAGAGGCTCTACATGGGTTTTTTCTTTTATGTTATCCAATAAGCCTTTGTGGGTTTAAAATTTGCCTTTGATTATTTGCATGCGAGGGGAGCTTGTGATTTGTAATAAGCTACGACATCGGCTACTCTTCCTGTTTGGCATGAGAAATAATTGGGTTTTGTAAGGATAGCTATGAGGAAAATCTGTAGGTTGATCAATGGTGAGAATAATTGTTTATTCTTTAGGCCATAAATGGGTGCCGATATAATTTTTGCTATCCTGATAGTTCATCTATAAATTTGGATTATAGATTTAGGATGACAGCAAATTATTCGGTCCTCATGGGTTACTTTTTCCAAGACGGTACCCGGTTCAAGAAAATTTAATTGAGATTATTTACATATGTGCACAATTAATCTTGTATGAATCTACTGTGTATTCCTAATTACTAGGGTTAGTTGGTGCACTTAACCTAGTCGGTGAACATGAACATATGATCAAGTATTGTTTTGACAGATACTTGCAAACTTAACAAATCTTTGTATGGAAAATTTATGGATTAAATTATAAATGATTTGCATAATACTAGTATAATAAATTCTATCCAAAAAATTAATGACCGGTATTAAGCAATTATTTACTGGGATTTACCTAAAATCCTAACTGCGAAATACATTTCCCGATCACACTTACTACCTCTGATGTCCACTCTTCTTCCCTCCTTAGAATTTTCAGTTCCTTGAAAATCCTTCAGGTAAGGTATCAAGAAGACGTAACGACATTAGTAAATGTTTAAATATGAACTACTGTAGAAAAACGTCTAAAACAATTTCATTTCTATCCTATACTTGGGCTGAAGAACTGATACATAAAAAATCATCTACTAGTATGTGAAACATTATTAGTCTGATCTTTTGAATATAATTCACCATAAGATTTTACTGGAAATGAAATCAGTTATGTACTTCATATTATTACAATTTCTCCAATAAGCTTGGACTGTTTTCCCTTTTATTTGCTGGTCTGACATTACTCCACCAATATTGACAAAAAGTATCCAAACTTCATAATATGAAATTACATAAATGGAAATCCTACCCAACAGGGTTTCAGTAACTCTTATACTGTATCCAAACAAGATTTAACTGTTCGGATAAAGAGTACTATAATCACTCATTCTATCTTGCCATTTCATATTGTTTGAGGTTTCCAATCCAATTTTGACGAGTATTTTGTACAAACGTTAACTTGACATATTTCTAATGATTAATATTCACTAGAAATATACAAGACAAGTAACCCATTCCAAATTTTAGCCAAACTTGAAATTCACTAAAAAAAAAAAAAGTTAATTTTCACCTTTAATCTAGGGAGAACACATGCATCCAAAGTTTAGTCACCATCAAGCACAATACCAGAAAAATTAAATTTTCTTGAACTGGGTATCGTCTTGGAAAAAGTAATCCGTGAGGACCGAATAACTTGTTGTCATCCTAAATTTATAATCCAAATTTATAGATGAACTATCAGGATAGCAAAAATTATATCGGCACCCGTTTATGGCCTAAAGAATAAACAATTATTCTCACCATTGATCAACCTTCATGAGGAAAATCTGTAGGTTGATCAATGGTGAGAATAATGTAGGTTGATCAATGGTGAGAATAATTGTTTATTCTTTAGGCCATAAATGGGTGTCGATATAATTTTTGCTATCCTGATAGTTCATCTATAAATTTGGACTATAAATTTAGGATGACAACAAGTTATTCGGTCCTCACGGATTACTTTTTCCAAGACGATACCCAGTTCAAGAAAATTTAATTTTTCTGGTACTGTGCTTGATGGTGACTAAAAACTAGTACTTTTTCACATACTAGTAGATGATTTTTGATGTATCAGTTATTCAGCCCAATTATAGGATAGAAATAAAATTGTTTCAGACTTTTTCCTACAATAGTTAACTTTTGAACATTTACTAATGTCGTTACGTCTTCTTGATACCTTAGCTGAAAGATTTTCAGGGAACTGAAAATTCTGAGGAAAGAAGAGTGGACATCAGAGGTAGTAAGTGTGATCGGGAAATGTATTTCACAGTCAGGATTTTAGATAAATCCCAATAAATAATTATTAAGGCCCGTAATTAATTTTATGGATAGAATTCATTTAGTTGAATTCATAACTTATATCTTTGTAAGCATTGAGTTATCCATAGTTTTGGATGTCATTTGTGATGTTAGAAGTAGAATCTGATACATGGATTACATTGGATCTATTAATTGTTAGAAACTTGTCCCTAGAGTTAATGCTCTTGGATCCAGGGGGATTCGAAGCTTATCATTAACCAGAAAGGATCAGAATGTAATATTGAACCATGTTAGATCACAAGATCAAGTGTGGATTGTGGTATCCATCTGGTAGTCATGAAAGTCATCCAAATAAATGGATTCTTTAGTGTTGGGAGCAAGAGATAATATCCTGTATGGATTATAGGATAGCTAGATGATTAATGGATCTCTAGAATATCAGATAAGGCAGTTAAGAATTTTCTGGAAGGAAAAGCTGATGGTATGGGACATCAGTAATTTCGGAAAGGAAATTCTAGGACTGTAAAGATTTGATGATCAATGGCGTGTTTTAGTACCTAGTCGCGATATGGGAAAAATAAAACTATATGATCAAATGTGGGGTATTTTGAAAAATTTTGAGGTTTCCCAATGTGGTATCTCATCATTTATAAAATCAAAGGCCCTCAAATCTATTTCCCGCTTTCTTAATTAATCCTTTACTTCTTAGTAATTTCTCGAATATAAGACATCAAACTAGTTTATATGAATTCTTTCCAAGATGAAGTTTTCTTCTAAAAAGACTGATATGTCATATAAATTACTACTTGTGAATAGACTTGGAATTCAGATAAATTCTAAGGTTAAAGTGTTTCGATTTCTTAAACCTAGACTATCTCTTTGTGCATAAATGGATTTCGATGGAATGGTAGTTTCTATCACTCGGATTGGAAATATTTGAAGGCAAAATCCTGTTTGTAAGAGAGTGAATCCTTTAGTGGAAGCACTTATTACTGAATGTTCTTGGATTTAGATATTTTCATATATCATCTTTCCAGTTAACTTTTATTGAAATTTATAATTTCTTTAAAAGGAGGGGTGAAATCTTCCTATCACCAGAATCTTTCTTTTGTTTTCCTGATTGTCGATCATTTGTCTTGGATTTGTCTGAACAATTTCCATTCTTCTTAGACGACTCCCTCTTAGACTTAAACTTCTTCGAAGATTTATTCTTATGAGTAAATAGAGCTTTTTTTGAATCACCATTATTATCATAGCATTTGTGAGCTTCTACTTTCTCTTTGACTCCATCTATCGCCTTTTGAAGAGTCATAGATGAATCTTTCGTCAGTAAAGTTCGAGTTGTGTGGAATGACTTGGATAGGGCTCGAAGAAAATAGCTAAGCTCTTTTTCCTTTGAGATTGTATTTTCGGTGCCGGAATTCTGCAAAGAAATAAACATATCCTTTATCTTTTGTACGAAAGTGGTCAGATCTTTGTCGTCCCATTGTAGGTAAGTCAATTGGCTTTCCAAAAACATGATTTGATTACAAGATTTAGTCTCATTCTTGGTTTGCAATTCTTCCCACAATTCTTTTGCGTTCGAAGTTGATGAAAGATCTAGCATTATGTTGTCATTCACTGAAGACGCAATAATTGCTATAGCTTTGTCATTTTTCTCCCTCCATTCACGAAGTTCTTTGCTAGGAGTAATTGGCTTCTCTTCTATTAGTTCTACCCATTGCCAAAGACCTTCGTCCTTTAGTGTGAGTGAAGTCTTTAACTTCCAGGTCGAATAATTCGAACTTTCTGTATCCAAGATCGTACTGATCTTAGATTGAATGCTGCTGATTGAAGACATCATCTAATCTTCTGAATAAGCTCCAGATACGGCTGTTGATGGATGTGATGAGGATGCTCTGATACCACTGTAGGAAAATTACTAGGAATTCTCCTTCAAAGAACACGATTAAAGTTTGAATAAATCAAACTAATATTAGTGTCTTCAATTGTGTCTGATTCTAGTCTATGTACTAATAGAGTAGTTTCTACTTTGATTAAATAAAGCATGCGGATTTAGGAGATATATATGTGAGTGTGATAGATAATTTTAAATAATCAGAAACCACTGATAAAATTACCTATTGAGAAACTTTGATCAAGCGAATTTTTTATAATTTTGTTTCTGATTCTTCTATATACATATCTTTCTGCCTTGTTGTTTTCTTTTTACAATAGGTGCACATGTATTTATATTGTCACAGGATAGGTCTTTTGGCCTTCTTCCTTCTGTAACAGTCGATGTAAGCATTAAGATGGTTGATATTCAACAACGTTTTGTTTCCAGACTCGAAAGGTTTTTGTTCGAGACAATTTATCTGTCGAGTTTGAATTCGAGTTCGAGTTCGAGTTTCGAGTTCGAGTTTTTCAGCCTTTGTCAATTAGACTGTGCACTTTGTTGGTAGATCTGAGATTTGTCTGCTGAGGTATTCTACAGTGATAGTCATATAACTCTATTGCAATAGATTCACTTGAAGTGAATTTTAAATTTGAAAAAGTGTTTTGTCATGGTATGGAGCATATTATGTTAGGAATGTTGTTGAATGCACCAAGAATGTTCCTCTCAATGATAAACTTTGATGTAACACAAGCACGTGCGCATGCACATGCGCGGGCGCGTGCACGCGCGCGCGCGCGCACACACACACACACACACACACACACACACACACACACACACACACACACACACACACACACACACACACACACACACGGAATGTCGTTGATTGCACTAGGAATCCTCCTATTATGACCAATCACACTAGGCATCCATGAGGATCTTTGGCCTAGATATTTTCATCTAGATCCAATCAGTATTGGAACCCCCCCTTTGGAATTGTTTACATCCCATACAACAAGTTCTTCTTCCAAGAAACTCTTCCACTTTATGATCTAATCATCTAGAGATCAAATGGTCCCTTTGACAATCCTACAACCATATTTTTCAAAGCTTGTCTCTTAGATCTATTGTAGCCACTTTTATGTGACCTTGAATATTGTCGATTGGGATTTCCAATGTCACATTACATCTCTATTTCTTTAGTAACAAAATACCATACCTTAGACCAACTAGAGCCTTTGGATTTAGCTAAAAAATGAGAGAGGATTAATTCATCAGCCAATACATGATATCTTGGCTATTCATTTGAATGCCTCTTGGTTTCCAAGAGGAAGCTCAAACCTAGGACGAAAGAAACTCTAGATGCCTAGCCAAGCAACTGATCCAACCTTGTTCGATGGCTTGGTCATTGGAATGACTAATGGCTATACCAAAATGGTTATTAAGGATTTTTCAATTAAAACAAGTTTTATGTTACTCAAAATCCCCAAATTTGTCTACTACCTCATATGAGCTTTTCAGATGGAAGTTGAGTAAATGGTATATGCTCCCACAATTTTGAAAAAATTGTAGTCCACCAATTTGCGCTTGACGGTGTACCACTGGCCAGTGTGTGCACGACATCTGTCTCGCCACATCAGCATGATTCAACACATGCTATGTGACACGTGTCTAAATTTTTTTGTCAGCACACCACCTGCCAATGTGTGCACGACATCTGTCTTGCCACATCAGCATGTTTCAACACATGCTGCGCGACACGTGTGAAATAAAAATTTCAACCATACTAACATGTGTCCGATAGAGGGTATGGCCCACATCTGGCCATGCATTGTCACATTGCAACATGTGTCAACTGGGCCATACTCTCTCTCTCTCTCTCTCTCTCTCTCTCTCTCTCTCTCTCTCTCTCTCTCTCTCTCTCTCTCTCTCTCTCTCTCTCTCTCTCTCTCTCTCTCTCTCTCTCTCTCTCTCTCTCTCTCTCTCTCTCTCTCTCTCTCTCTCTCTCTCTCTCTCTCTCTCTCCCTCTCCCTCGCTCTCTCTCTCTCTCTCTCTCTCTCTCTCTCTCTCTCTCTCTCTCTCTCTCTCTCTCTCTCTCTCTCTCTCTCTCTCTCTCTCTCTCTCTCTCTCTCTCTCTCTCTCTCTCTCTCTCTCTCTCTCTCTCTCTCTCTCTCTCTCTCTCTCTCTCTCTCTCTCTCTCTCTCCCTCCGTCCCCTGCTCCCTGCTCGCTCCCTCCGTCCCCTACTCCCTGCTCGCTCCTCCTCGCTCTCCTCCTTTTGCTCTCTCCCTCGCTCCTCCCCTGGCTCCTCGCTCCTCTGTCTCCCTCCGTCCCTTGCTCGCTGCTCACTCCTGCCCTCTCTCTGTCCCTCGTCTCTCTCTCTCCCTCGCCCCTGGTCTGCATTTCTTTTTTTGGTTTTATTTTTCAGTTAACCAAAAAATTTTGTAATTCTGCATGAATTTTCCTTGCAAAATTAGCTTCCCAACGATCCACTGTATGCTTCGATTCAGTATGTTTGTGCACATGTATGATGGTATAATGCCAAGTTTTTAAAATTTATTGTGAATTCCAACCTCATGACAACGATTACTCAATTTTCCTATGAAGAGTTTGATTAAAGTGATTGCCATAGAAATCCCCTACTTACGAGTTGAAATCAACTAATACACTCGTGTTCCTTTGCAATAAGCTTCTATATTAAATTCATTCATCCCAATCAATTTTTTTTGGTTCCCAATAGATTAATGAGCTTAGAGTCTTGCTAATCAAATTTTAGTTTGTGCCCAAAGATATATTCTTTCATTGATTCACTTGAGGCTTTCACTCTTTCTAATGATCCATCTGACCTTAATTGATTAATAGATTTCATGGTACTAGCAAAACCCTTATCAAACAAATAATAATGTTCGCATTGTAGTACCATCTAACCATGGTTTTGATGGTCACCAATAAATCCACCAATGGATTGCACCAAGTGACTTTCTACAAAAAAACAAATGTTGACTAGATCAAAATTTTCACAGATTTCGAGACATAGGATGCGCATTTTGTCATCCTTGAAACAATGATACAACTATGTGGTTCTATTTTTTACACGAATGACACATGGATCTCAAGTTAAATGTGTGTTTGACATAACATTGAACCTTAATTAAACGCTCATTGATCCAATGTTTTAACTACTACACCTGCTTGGGTTTATATCCATAAATACCTTTTGATAGTTACATCATTAAAAAAAACCGAGTTAGGTTACATAGAAATTTGGTCATCAGGATATCCTAGTTTTGGCTTGTTAGACAAATACGAAATTTGTTAGTAAGATTAATAAAAACATGTTTTATCAGATTTTAATTATGTTTAGATGTATCACATGGTCTAATTAGTTTTGAAATGCAAGATTTGAGAAATACCGAATGACAATGTAAAGTTCGATTAAACCAACTAGTTGCAATGTCACGTTAATTGTCACGTGGCACTTGGGCAAGAGAAAAAAATGAATCCCCAATTATAAACCCCCAATCATTGAGAGAGATACTCATAGATTAAAGCATGGTCCTAATTCGTGATGAAGGCAAAAAGTCACATATATGATATTAAGTTTATTGATGAAACGAGTTATCTATTAAATAGGCCATTCGTTACTAAGGATTTAAAGGGGTAGACACTGTACAAAGCATTATATGCATCATCTTCATGGGTTTAGTTGTATGATGTACACAATACATGTACTTGATAATAAGTGTAAGAAGTTAGATGCCATATATCCACTATATTCATTTTTATTGGTTATAATGCAAATCCAAAGCTCATCTCTTGCATATCCTATTGCCAAAAAATGTAATAAGAGTACAGAGGTTACACTTTGATGCAAGGAATCTGAAATCAACAAATCAACATGTTATTGGTATCTCATGTGCATGATTAAGTCCAACAAAAATGGTCACCACTACACTCTTAAAAACATGCAAAGAGGAAGTACAAAAAAATGTAGATGAAAAAAAGAAATTCATTTTATCATCTTCTATTTCTATCCTATGAGATGATAGTCAAAATGAAATTGATGAGTGCACAAATTTTGCTTCCAAGTAAAATGCTATGCATGTTGAGGAGCCTACTTTATATCAAGATGCATCAAAAAATCAAGTTCGTGTGGATGTCATGCTTAAATACTATAATGCCATTATGAACAACAAGACATGGTAGTTATTTGAGTTGCCATGTGGTAATCGGAAGTTGATTACAAAACGGATCTACAAAGTCAAACTAAAAGAATATGGGTCTCTTAGCAAATATAATTATAGATGAGTATATTCACAAAAAAACAAATCCTTTTCTCTTGTTTAAATTATGAATATAAAAACCATCAATCCAACCTCTAATCTCTTCCTCTAGCTGATTCACCCACCTCTTCAATTCATTACTAGACTTTGTCCATTGCCAGCCTAACCTTAATTATGTCAATGCTTTGATTTCAATGAAAGGAATTGTTACTCAGTGAATTGGTTGTTTTCTAGTCTTTCTTAAATGGCGGTTTAGGTCTTAAGTTCACCACTTTGCAGCTCATGGGGATGCTCAAGCTATGCAAATTAGTGTAGCTCTTGCTCCATATTGCATCATCAATAGATGTGGAATTTATTCAAGGCAAATTTGACTTGCATTCAATGTTCATATGGACACAACTTGTAGTTGTGGATGAGGTGGCAACTATGCCATGTACTACTTTAATAAGAAGAGAAATGAGCTCACCCTTTTAACAAAAAGCCATTGTCATTAACATGATCTCTCTCCTTTTTTGAATGCACTTGCAATTTTTTGAAATAACCTTAGGTTTGCCATTGAAGCATGGGATGAGAAAGCTCAAAAGCAATGTTCTAAACAAGTTACAAAGTTCACAAAGCCATCAATCTGAACAATGATAAGCATGAATAGAAAGTATCAAGCAGATGGTTTTACTGCCTTAAATACAAAATACTCGATAAGTCCTTGTTCATAGGCCGTCAAAAGTGCAGAGTAGGCGATGGAATTTTTTTCGGCTGCAATTGCAAGCACACGATATGTTTTCTGTTTAGAGAGTATTGACCAACTCGACTTAAAGATGACTTCTAGAGTTATCTTCAAATAATAAGCATATGTAAAATGATTAGAGAATGATTAGTGCATTACCGATATGCTCAGAAATATTCGAATTCTTGTACAACTGAACGCATATGGCCAATCCCAGAGTCACGTTCTTCGTCCAATTTTCACTTTGAATAGCCTACAAGTGTGATTATCATTTATAAAAAATTTAACCAACATAATAGAACCCTTATGGCTTGGAAGGCACTTGGCAACATGCTAAATAATCAAACTTGCAACGAGCTAGTAGTTACCTGCAATCCATATTCTTGTGCCAATTTGAGATATAGGGATGGAGGTGACCACGGAGCAAGAGCAAGGCCATCACAAATATTTTCCAAGTTTTCCTGAGAAGAAAAAATGGCAGTGATTAGAATGTTTCCAAAGACTTTTTGGGAAGAAGAAAATGGCTTTGATAACATGAGCTCCTTCGATCACAAAATCAGCCATGAATGATTTTTAGCACAAAAAATACGCATGTGAAAGATATTACCTTCTCACTCTCACTCAGAGATGTTTCATGAGGTAAGAGATCACGTTTGCACAATGTTGTCAACACAATTTGACCTCCAGGTGCAGTCACACGAGCAAGCTCCTTCATGAGCTACATTACAATAGTCCTATGTGTGAAGGTGCTCAAACTGCATCTCACTCTACTCATTGATTTACTTTCCTCATTAGTTCGCTCTACACATTAATTAACTTTTATTGGGCACCCTGGATTGCATAAGAAAAATCTGATTTACTCGATGTTTGTACCTGCTCCCGGTCTGATATATGATCAGCGCATTCCAAACACACTACAAGGTCGTACTCATTATCTGGGAACGGTAGTTTTTGCGCATCTGCAACCAAAAAGCTCACCTGCACCGTTCAAGAAATAATTAGATATTCAGGAAATTCTTTTTTCTCACAGTGGACGAAAACATATAAGTAGAGAGGAATGATCGTCCAGTCACTGAAATAGGCCATGGCGACAATAGAATTAGCATTTTTTCAACAACACTAGAAAATTGAAAGTCCATACTCACCATCTTTGCCAACATCGTATCTAATTAGTTATTATTCCCTCACATCAGAATTAGGTTTTGATGTATATATCTCTCTCATTAAGGATTTTATCCATAGTTTTTTTCCAATTTTCTTCCAACTAGAAAATCAACTCTTATTACTAACATCGAGTTAGGACATGCAAGTAAGTTGATTGTTTGCTATGCCACACACAGCGAGACTACCTTATCTGAAAGGTTTTCAGCAGCTGTGAGTTTGGTAGCCATTTCCACCTCAAACTTCAGCACGCTGATACCTTGAACGCTTGCATGAGGAAGTTTATGAGCGAAATAGCGAGATACTGCGCCAAGGCCCATTCCAACATCTAACATTTTCTGCGGCGGCCCACGACCACAGCCATCTGCAGGACCACCTACCAATTTAAATAACAAATTTAATCTGAAAATACTACCATGCAGATCTTCTAGAAACTGACATTATTATGTCCTATCCTGGATAGATTCATCAAAGCGTTTATAAGGGCATAGCAATTTCAGATAAGGCAAGTAAAAATTTTGCCAACATCGTACACAGCTGGACATTCCGAACTGGGATTTCTGAATGCCCAGAATGCCCAGTTTAATGACCGCTGAGTACCAGAAATATCCTCCTATTTACAAATGGACTGGAAAGCACGAGAGCGTCGGATGAAGTTGCTGTATCTAAAATAAACTAGAATCAGATTAAGAGCATTAGCTCAAAACAAGAAAAAGTACCAGGAATATTGGTCCATAGAAAAATCTTATCAGTTAATCTCACAGCTGCCTCACGAGCAAGGGTGGCTAAGTCTTCATTGAGAGCACCATTGATGTCTAATTGCAGCTCATTCTCGTAATACCCATGATGGAGGTGATCCCCAAACGTTTCAATCGAGAATGCAGAGTTTTCTGATGCTCCATAGTGTTCCTCGAGAATCTCCTGCAGCTCCTGCCCATCTCCTTCGCTAGCCATAGCAAGACGAGGATGCAATATTCTGGATATTGCAAGCGTAGCAGTCAATGGATATTATCGATATCTAAAAGACAGAACCCATTCAGATGCGCTTTCTCGTGCTATCTGAGGCAGCAACAGCAGCAGCTGCAAACTGACTCCTCAGCTGATCTTCATCGAATATACAGAGATTCAAAAGCTGCAGCCATTTGTATTTCTGAATTCTATTCTTCTACATAACTGAGCTGTGTAGGGACAGACGCATGCCTACAAATCCAGCCATCCTGCCATTCACTCTTTTTATGACAATTTATGTGAGAGTATGCTTGGAAGGCGTTATAAGGCTATGAATAGCAAGGGCAGGTAATTAATTTAAGTCAACCCATCTCCATCGCATGATTCGCATCTGAATCACGTGAATCTAAAATCATGCCACAACCTTCTTTTTTTTCTAAACCCAACATGAAATCTACAAACTTTGATTTTGATAAGTTTTTCATAGATTCATGGCCTAAAGCCTATTGCTTCCGTTTTGAAGAGGCTTAAAATTTTATTACAAGTTATTCATCTCCTATGGAGTGTTCTTAAAACTGCTTGCCCTAGTGCCACGTGTTGGGCAACTAATATTTATCCCATAAGCAAATCTTTGGGATAAATCAGTAACAATATATAATTGAACCAACCTATTTACTCACATGTGTGCAAGTGGGTGTGAAGGTGCCCGACACCACTGCCAGCCTGACGCCATTGCCACTGCCACTGCGTTGCCCAGCGCTACTGTTTGTCTGGCGCCTGCTTGCGAGCTTTTGCCCAGCCCTGGCGCACCTTGACGCACCCTGGCACGCGCCAGCACCCGTCACGGTGCTAAAATTATGCGGAGCCGGGCTTTCCCTCTAATATCTTGAAAATTATCAGTTTTTGAAATTTTTTGACTTCCAAGTCATGCATCTCCTATTTTTTGTCGACAAAATAATACATATTTACATTCATCAATTATTTTATTAGGTCAATAAACCTAGTTTTGTAAGGATCTCCTTACTTTACTATACACAAATTTCTCCTCCATATAAAAATCACAAACATAAAACTTCCTGCATTTAAAAAAAGTTATCGGTGTTTTGAAAGTCAACTTCTTATAAGTTTTTCATGAAATCGGTTTTTGACAAAAGATGCCGATTTCCTTCTTAAGAGATGTCGGCTTTCCCGAACATGGACTTGTATGCTTCCACTCTTAATACTTCTTCTAACTTGTTTCCATGTGCTTTGACTCTTGACTTCCTTTAATACTACATCTTTTGCAAATATCTCACCTTACAAAATTATTATTTTGTTTCTTTCCATGGATTGGCAAGTGTATTTCAATAACTTAAAAAATTTGGGAAAAGATATCCAAAAGATTTTTTGAAAAAAAAAAAAACCTTCAACATGTACTTTATTCATTTTTATAATTTTATGTTTATTTTAAAGTCAACATAGGCATATAGGTGTCTTCAATTGAAACTTCTAAAATTTCGACACACTAGCGACACCCATTTTTTCATGTGATTAGCAACAAAAATTTTATACTATGTTAATTTTGGTGTAAACTAACTTGGTGGTTTGAAAATATGTATTATTGCTAACAGTATGATCTCAAGCTGAATTTTTTGATGAACAAGAGTTCTTATGTCTAGGCTGGTAATTGTTGAATTAGTCAAGGTGGCAATTGCAGATGCTAGTGGTGATCAAGAGCAAGTTCAAGAAATATCATGCAAGTTGCTAAGGATTAAGGTCCAATTAAACTTGCCAACACCACCACACAAAATTGGTGAAATGTAAAGCCAAATTAGTAGGGTGGTCTCGATAAACCATGGATATGGTGAGGTGTTCTGTAATGCACTTCACACTGTAACAAGAACTTATAAGCTAGATGTTACTTTAACTGAAGCATGAAAGTTGGTTAACATCTATGTGGCAGACATGATAGCTTTTTGACATTGTGCATCATTTTCTCAAACACTACCCATGTGTGAGGAAGGCTTGAACTTGGGTGGTCAATCTGACACCACATGGCGATTTTTATTTTTTGTTTCTTTTTAATAAGATTTGACATGTACTACATATTTTAGTATAAGCTAGTGTGCCTCTCTTATGTTGCTTATTGTTTTGTTGATCGACATGTGTTTGCTTTGTAATTCATGCAGTTGAATATTTTAAATTTTCATTTCTTATGGGTCCACGACATTTTTGGGGATGATCTGTAGGTAGAGATCAACAGATTGTCAACAAGGTGTCCTTTATGAATCATTAGGAAAGTAAAGCTAGCACTTCTTTTATTCAAGAAAGATTGTAAAGAAGGAATGCAAGTAGAACTTGTAAATCTAGATGGCTCATTGCCAGTTGTCACTTGATAAGCTACACCTGTTTGAATGCTATCAAAACTCTCAATTCGACCCTTAGTTAATTTTTCGATACTGTTAAAAATCAGATCCACTGGCCATTAAATAACGGCGGCCTTCAGTGGAACTATAAGTAGATCCTCTTCGGGCTTTAATGCATTGTTCATTTGACCAGTGGAGTCAATGCCATGATAGGCATCTTGTGTAACAATGTACATGTAATATTTTGCAACAATGATCAGTGACTATGTAGGCTTATCAGTTTTAGTTAGTGGCAGTTCTGATGATCTAGCAATCAATGATTTCAATTGAAGGTTGAGCGCCCTATTGTTCCAACTTCAAGTATTGTACTCAGTTTTGTTATCTAATCAGAGTGCATCATTCTACTATTTTGTTCCATTGCGCATTGTAATTTCTGATTCATCTTGAACTCGATCATTACTGGTAATTGTCGTGCTCCACTTCCGTTGCTCCCCACATTTTCATCAAAATCCTACATGGTATCAGAGCGGGTAGCTCAGTAATCTGCAATTTTCATTGCGAGTTCAGTCTCCTTTCTACCAAGACCATCTCAGCAAGTGCGCAGCCAACAGTAATCCGCTATTGTTGTTTCTACCAACAATATCGATACTATACCAGAATGGATTCTACTTCTAGCTCTTCTCTGATTGACAAGCTCAATGGAGAAAACTACCATCTCTGGAAATTCAAGATGAGATTTGTTCTATTAGCCAAGGGATTGTGGGACATTGTCGATGATGGTACTGAAATCAAACCAGAGGCTGATGCAGCTAGCATCACCAAACGGAGGCAACGAGATGGTGAGGCATTTGCCTTAATCACACTAGATATCAAAGACTCCCAGATCAGTCATATTCGATATGCTCAGATAGCCAAGAATGTCTGGGACATTTTAACAACAATTTACGACATCAGAGATATAACATCTAAACTCCATCTGAGGAAGAAGTTCTTCACATTGAGGATGTCTAATGCAGACACTATTTCCAGCCATCTTAATATCTTCAAAAATCTCATGGAGCAGATGACTGCAACTAGATCGAACATTGAAGATTCAGATGCAGTAATGACTCTTTTATCGAGTTTGCCTGATGCTTATGAAACATGGGTCATGGCCATTTTGACCCAACAACAACTTAATCTATCAAGAGTTAGCCACGATCAAATTATGGCTTAGGGGCAAATTTTAATCGAGGATCGAATTATGGCTCAAGGTCAAATTTGAATTTTCCTTCATCATCCCAGACAATGCAGAAACTCTTCTGCAAGTATTGTAAGAGGACTGTTCATCTCACTAAGGACTGTAGAACACTCAAGTACACAACAATGAAAAGAAGAAGCAGTTCCAACAACAAGCAAATGTTGTCTCAACCAGTAACTTGATCCAGCATGAAGAGGAGGATGAAGCTGCCTTTATGACCAAGATCGAAAATTTTCAAGATATTGATTCCTGGTACCTGGACTCTGGAGCAACTTAGCACATGACCCATCATCGAGATTGGTTCCAAGACTACAAGCCTTTCACCCATTCTAGGGTTGTGTAGCTTGGAGACAACTCAACACATTCCAATGAAGGTGAAGGGACAGTAAGAGTTGAATTTTAGAGAGGTGTTGTTAAGTTGTTGTCCAATGTCATGTATATTTCGAACCTTACAAAGAATATGCTTTCTATAAGCAAAATCACTGATTCTGGTCGTAGGGTCAAATTTGATACAGAGGGCTGTATTATTTTTGACAAATCTAGAAAAGTCCTAGCTTATGGTAGAGGATGTGGCTACCTTTACAAATTAAGTCACTATTACTCTACTAGTAGTCAAGCTCTTATTTCTACTTCTGAATCAAATCATTTCTTGTGGCAATTCAGACTAGGCCATTTAAATTTCAAGAGTACTCAAGAAATGTCAAATCAAATCTTAGTGCAAGATCTTCCCTCTATTAGCAAGTCCGATTCTCCATGTGAAGGCTGTATATCAGCAAGCATGCTAGAAGTACATTTACTTCAGATTCTATTCATACTTCTAGAGATTTGCTAGATCTTGTACATAGTGACCTTTGTGGCCCAATGCAGACTTCTTCCACATGGGAAGCTTTTTATTTTCTGACTTTTATTGCTAATTTTTCTAGGAGAACTGCTACTTATTTTTGAGGAATAAATATGAGACTTTCAAATTCTTCAAGCAATTCAAGGCATATGTAGAAAATCAGACCCAGAGAACAATAAAAGCTCTACGTATAGATGGAGGGAGAGAATACATCTCTACCGAGTTCAAGGAATTCGGCAAGGCCTTTGGAATACTCCAACAATTCACCACATTGTCAAGCTACTCGCCTTAGTCAAATGGAGTAGTAGAACGGAAGAATCGGACACTTATTGATAGCCATGCTTCTCTTCCAAAGAGATTTTGGGCAGAAGCTGTCACTATAGCTGCCTACTTGCAAAATCAATCCATCACCAAGGCCCTGAATGGCAAAACACCTCATGAGGTGTAAACTGGATCGAAGCCATCACTCAAACATATTCGAGTGTTTGGATGCATTGCCTATGTTCAGATCCCTGAACATCTAAGAAGGAAGCTGGATGACAAAAACAAGAAGTCGATTTTCATTGGCTACTCCCCAAATCACAAGGCATACAAGCTCTATAACCTAGAAAATCATAAGACCTTCACGAGCAGGGATGTCATATTCATGGAAGACCAATTTTTTGACCATAAGGGAAAAGCTCCAAACAAATCCGACCCAAGGATCGAACAATCAAAATCCAATCCTAGGATCAAAAATCAAAATTTAATCCAAGGTCAAAAAATCCAGAATCCAACCCAAGGATCGAAAATCCAAAATCCAATCCAAGAGTCAAACAACAGAAAATCGATACTAACTTAGACAATAAGTCAGAGCCTCAACAACAACATCAAAGGGTCAAAATTCAACCCAAAAGATCAAATCAATCCAGACAGCCTCCATCATGATTCATGGATGATTCGGCTTGCTATTTTGTGCAGGAGCCAAACATAGTTCATGAGTCAATATTAACACTTGATGCCGACCAGTGGAAAGCGGCCATGGATGTAGAATTCAATTCTCTGATTGAGAATCAAACGTGGATTGTAACTAAGTTGCCAAAGGATAAAAAAATTGATCCCATACAAGTGGTTGTTCAAGGTGAAGTATGAGGCTGAAGGTAAAATAAATTGATACAAGGCCAAATTGGTAGCCAAAGACTTTTCCCAAATCCCAGATCTGGATTATTCTAAAACCTTTAGTCCAATGGTAAAGCATGTTTCAATTCGTTTACTTCTTTTCTATGCAGCTGCAGTCGACCTTGAAGTTCACCATATGGACGTCCAAACTGCCTTCCTCAATGGCACCATTGGAGAGGAGATCTACATGTCTCAGCCAGAAGGATATGAGCTAAAAGGCAATGAGCACCTAGTGTGCAAACTTCATAAAGCCCTATACGGTCTGAAACAGTTTTCAAGAGCCTGGTTTTAGAAGATTCATACATTTCTAATCAAAAATGGTTTCATCCCAAACTTGGCAAACTCAAATGTTTATTTTAAGTCTGTATCGGATTCCTTCATAATCATCACCCTTTATGTTGATGACACATTACTCTTTAGTAACAATTTAAATTTGTTGAAGGATACCAAATTTTTGTTAGCACAGGAATACAAGATGTCTGACATGGGTCCAGCACACTACTGACTTGGAATTCAAATTTTTAGAATTCGACCCAACGACAGATTTTCATCAGTCAGCAGAGATACCTCACCAATGTGTTGGCAAAATGTGGAACGGCCGAGTACAAATGGGCTACTTTCCACTCGACCCTAGTTTGAAGCTGTCAAGGGAGCAATGTCCAAAATCCGAGTCAGAGAAGAAGGAGATGAAGCAATATCTATTTCACTCAATAATTAGTTGATTGATGTATGCCATGTGCACTCGACCCAACCTTGCTTACTCAATCAGCTCTCTCAACCAATTCATGTCAAAAATTCAGGACCAGTTCATTGGAAGGCTCTCATGAAAGTCATGAAGTATGTCCAAGCTACAAAACACCTTAGCATGTGCTATGGAGGCAGCCAACCTGCCAACATTTTGGAGGGCTACACGAATGCAGATTGGATAGGAGATATTGACACAAGAAAATTGACCTCTGGATTTGTCTTCTTGTCCAATCAAGGCCCAATTTCATGGAACAGCTGGAAACAGACCTCGGTAGCATTGTCTTCAATAGAATCGAAATACATATAGTTGCCACAAATGCTACCAAGGAGGCAATTTGGCTGAGGAACCTGCTTGCAGATATCGAAATTTTGCAGTCACATGCAACGCCCTCTACTGTGACAATCAAAGCGCTATTGCACAATCTCTGAATCCGAGATTTCACTCTCAAAGTAAGCATATCGAAATCAGGTATTACTACCTTAAAGAGAAAGTGCAGAGTAAGAAATTTTTTTTGGTTTATTGCAGGACAGAACTATAGGCGACAGATGATTTCACCAAGGCTCTATAAAACGAGCATCATCTTAGATTTAACAATATGTTAAATCTGAAAATCAAAATTTTTCAAGATCCGCATTAAGGGAGAGTGTTGGAATTCATGCCCAAGCCCAATTCCATTAGGTCATGAGCATCTCGAAACCTATTCATACTTATTTTGAAAAACCTACACAAAAATATGAAGGCTCAAAAAATTCAGCAAAGGATCAAAAAATTTAGGATCAAATTTTTTCAACCCCAGCCTATTTTTTAACCCAATGTCAATCCCATCAAAATGTGATTTTCTGACCTTGGATTGAATCGAATCGAGGCAAAAAATATCTGGGGGTCTTTGACCCTGGATAGAATCGGATCGAGGCAAAAAATATCTAGCCATTTTCGACCCTGGATCGGATCGGGTCTAATAAATCTGACCCTTTGTACGAATCCGATTTTTTGTACAAATCCAATCCTTTTTATAAATCCAACCCTTAGTTAATTGTTCGATATTGTTAAAAATCCGATCCACTGACCGTTAAATAACGGCGGCCTTCTGTGGAACTGTAAGTAGATTCTCTTAGGGCTTTAATTCACTGTCCATCTGACTTCCAGTGGAGTCAATGCCCTGACAGGTATCTTGTGTAACAATGTATAGGTAATATTCTGCAACAACGATCAGTGACTATGTAGGCTTACCAGTTTTAGTTAGTGAAAGTTTCAATAATCTAGCAATCAACGATTTCAGGCTTTTTTGGAGCTTTTTCTTGTGTAGCTCAAATATTAGGTAGATCTGAATTTTCCAGCAAGTGTACTTTCATTTTAGGGATCATTAATGACAAAATTAATGATGCATGCTGGTTCTTTTCATAATGTATAATTCTAGGCTATGTTTTGGTCAAAATTGCTTGTTTTTTCATGCTTTTTGACTCAAAATTGATAGTAAGAACACAAATCCAGCAAGATCATATCAATTAGATAGCTATAATTCTGTAAATTGGTTTGCATGTGCTAGATAAAGAGTTGCATGTCATGACTTTCCACTTTCTAGTGAAAACCAAGAGGGTTGGCTCAGCTGGTTAGCTTGGCATCCAAAGTTTCTTTGATCCCAAGTTCGAGCCTCCCCTTGGAAACCAAGAAGCACTTTCTAGTGAAAAAAACACCAGAAAATAGCCAAAAATCATCATTTTTGCTTGTTTTTTTTTCATAAAGTTGTAGAGTAGGTGGCTATAAAACACCATGTAGAGATTGTAAAGAGTTGAACCAAATTCTTTTGAAACTTTCCTTGAAGTTAGAGCCAAGAATTCCTTGAATTGGACTTGTAGAATGTCAAAAAAGACAAAAATAGCTTATTTTTGTGGCTTTTGCGAGATGGATTGCTCCCAATCGATAAGGAGATCATGTTGGAAATTTTTATAGCATGATTAGAATTTCTTTTTTCCTTCCCAGCAAGCTATCAGACCTATAAATTGATGGTCGGTGGCTTATGCTCCATCTCCATCAAGTTTAAAGCTTTTTTGATTTCTACAAACCAAGAAATCTTCGTTTTCAGCCTATACTGCTTCTTAGGACCAGTATGAATTTTCACAGAAGTCTAATAGACCACTTAAGACTGTTGGTAACATCACTTTTGGGCTAGGATGGGTGTTTGCATGTTATTACAGCATGAGGCCTTGAAAAAGTGCGTCCTACTACAGATTTATGACTGCTCTGTTCTCACACGTGTGAATCCTAGGTGGAAGGCTGATGTAACAAGCATCTTGGTCACTTGGTCTACCTCAGTACTATGCTTTACAGCTCTTAATTTGGTGCACCATAGCCAAAGTTATGGTCGTTTGAAATTTTGACAGTTTTGAGAGCAAAATTTATAATTGTTCTGATTGCATGCTAGTCTTTCCCCTAATTTGACTGTTTTTTCTTTTTATTGATTGGTTTGGCATTACTATGTCAATATTAACAAAAACTATAAAAACAGAATATGAAATTACATTAATGGAAATCCTATGGTGAATTGTATGCAAAAGATCATACAAGTATTGTTTTTCATACTAGTGGATGTTTTTTGTATATCGGTGATTCAACCCAGGTACATGATAGAAATGAAATTGCTTCAGACTTTTTCCTACAGTAATGCACTTTACTAATATCTTTATATCTTCGTTGTACCTTAGTTGTAAAAGATTTTAGGGGATTGAAAATCCTAAGGGGGGAAGAAGAGTGGACAACAGAGATAGTAAGCGTGATCGAGAAATGTATTTCACAGTTAAGATTTTGGTAATCCCTTGGAATAATTACTTAATATCGGATATTAATTTCCTGGATTGAATTCATTTAGTTGAATTTATAACTGATATTTTTGTAACCATTGAGTTTATCCACAATTTTGGATGTCAATTGTGAAGTTAGAAGTGGAATCTGAGCTTGCTCTGGGTTGCCTAAGTCGGCCATCTCTGTCAATTCATAGAAGCTTATCCCTAGAGTTAATGCTCTTGGATCCATAGGGTTCCAAAGCTTATCATTAACATGAAAGGATCAGAATGTAATGTTGAACAATGTTAATTCTTCTATTTAAATCACAAGATCAGGTATGGATTTGTGGTATCCATCTGAAAGGCATGCCAATCATCCGAATAAATGGATTCTCCAGTTTTTGGGAACAAGAGATAATATCCTATATGGACTATAGGACATCTAAATGATCAGTGAATCTCTAGAATAACAAATAATGTGGTTAATGGTTTTCTGGAAGGAAGAGCTGGTGGTATGAGACATCAATAATTTTGGAAAGAAAATTCTAGGACTATAAAGATTTGATTATCAATGGAGTATTTTAGTACCTAGTCATAATATGGGAAAAAGAAAAACCATTGATAAAATGTGGGGTATTTAAGAAAATTTTGAGGTTTAATCTAGATCCCAATGTGGTATCTCACTATTTACAAAATCGAGAACCCTCAGATCTTTTTTTCGCTTTCTTAATTAATTCATTACTTCTTAGTAATTTCTCTAATATAAGACATCAGACCGATTTATATGATTCTTTCTAGCTTGAAGTTATATCATATGAATTACTTGGAATTCAGATATATTCTAAGGTGATTGTGTTTCAATTTCTAAAACCTAGGATATCTTTGTTGCATAAACAAATTTTAGCGAATGGTAATTACTATCACTCACGTTGAAAATATTCGAAGAAAGAGTGCTATTTGTAGTAGAGTGGATCCTTTTCTAAGGAAGACACTTCTTACTGACTTTTTATGGATTTGGATATTTTCATATATCATCTTTCCAGTTAACTTTTATAGAAATTGATAATTTCTTTAAAAGGAGGGGTGAAGTGATGGGATAAAATTATGTGAGGTTCTATTGATTGCATAGTTTTGGAAGAGAATCGATTGTGGTATAGGAATGAGATTTTTTCTAAAAGTAATTTTGGATATATTCAGAGTAAGATACCTAATTGAAACTTTTTGAATAAGAGAAATTCTCTAGAGGTTGTGTGGAACAATCTGGAACTAGAATTGGTTTGAAATTTGAATCATTATAAGTAGTACAATGAAGGTCAAAAGTTACTAATTCCATTTTAAATTGAAAGAGTAAGTTTGATCGAAATTTAAGTATGAGGTATCTGTATTAGATCAACCTAATCTTAGTATGAGTACTAAGATTAGGGAGGGATTGATTGAGTGGAAGAGATTATGTTTTTAGTAGTAAATTGAATTGGAAAACTGTTGAGAATGAATATATTAGTCGTCTCAGAGATTTGTTGGATATGTTATTTACTCATGAGAAATATAAATTCTTTAGTAGCTGAGTTACAAGATTCTCAGTGAGATATGTGAGTAACATATGTGGATTCTAGAGGAATCTTCCAGATAAGAATGTGTTTATATACTGGGTAATAGTGAGATTATTCACATATGTGCACGATTAATCTTGTATGAATCTACTGTGTATTCCTAGTTACTAGGGTTATTTGGTGGACTTAACCTAATTGGTAAACATAAATATGTGATCAAGTATTGTTGAGATAGATACTTGCAGAGTTAATGAATCTTTATGTGGAAGATTTATGGGTTAACTTATAAATGATTTGGGTAAGGATCTAAATGTGGTGTTATACTAGTATAATTGAATTTTGCACCTATACATTTGAGATTCTGAATCATTGGCAATTAACTTGAGTAGTTGGTTACTCTAGGATGAAGTTAATGTACCATCTTTCCAACCTCGCTATTATTCATGACAATGTAGAATTGCCACATAGACTACACAATTTGGTACTTATGAATAGTATATATATCTTACATGGAAAAGAATGAAAGTAAATTTTTACCTAAATTTTGGGGCATGGGACATCCCAACTCTCCCTAAGCCCAACGTTGCTTTGTCTAACGTCAACCACTTTGAGTTAGAAAATGAGTTTCATAATATTTACTCACCACCTCTACCCACTTGTTGTCCATGTTGATATATGAAAAGGTAGAGAACATCTTACTATCTCTTGATAATTTCTATGCACACATAAAGCTATTTGCAATCACTGGTTTGTTGTGAACAACATGCCATTGCAATCCTTGTCGTCCATCTAGGCGTCTATAGATGGTGGAGGACAAAAGCCAATCTACCTTCACAATTACTATTTGTTCAATTTGTACCTCCTTTAATTACAAGCTCTAACCTAGGGATGAGCACGTACCAAATCGCATATGAGTCAACACTCCATCGTCATCCAAGGGTGGACAAGCTTGGGAGGCTTTTCCACACTTGAATGAGGGTGGGGCTTGACAATTTTCTCAAATGTAGGTGGGTTGAGGGCCTCTTCGCTTGTAAACCCATTACCCATTCTTGATGCCATCCCTTCCTTCGATCACACCACCCGTTCTCACAAATCCACTTTACATGTCACCACTGCCATTCTCCACTTCACTACCCATTTTCCATGCATTTCACCTATTCTTACCTATTGAATGAGTCTAAGAGCTGCCATAAATCTACTATAACGGGTTTAGCAACCAAAGATCTCTTTTTGGAAAGGAAGAAAATAAAAGATGGGGAAACCATCGGAGTACAAAGGGATGCATGTAGAAAGTGTAAAGGCCATAAGGCGAATTGAGATATTGTACAACTATAACAAAGCAACAAACTCACAAAGTATCTACATAAAGCCTATTGCTTGATGTAAGTTGCTAGTTAAGATAGTTGGAAGTTTAGGTAGTGCAGGAAGCTGTGAAGCAGCTGTTCCTGGAACTACGGCATGTCGAAGTATTGCAAGTGCCTGAGTGCGTTGTAAAGTTATAGAAACTCGTTGATGATAATAAGCCGCAATGATAGATAAAGGTGAGGCACCATGCCCTTGGAGCTTCGCTGCAAAACCCACACAAGATGATAGAAAATCATCGAATCTCTTATGGAGGCACCCATATGTTTCCAAGGCAAAAGGAATAAAGTCTTCTCTAGGAGTGCGATGTGAATAATCTTGCTCTTTATCTTGAGCTGCATGAGAAGCAGCGGCAGTTGAAGCATGTTGAAGGAGGTCTGGCCACGAAGAATCAGCAACAACAACATCCCCAAGCGTGGGAATCCCGTCGCACGAAAGAACGAGATCAACTCGACGCCGAGACGACTGTGAATCAGACATAGGCAAGATGTGGGTTTGCTCCCAGACAACATGAAAGCTGCATTCATGTGCAATAGATGCCAATACGTCACGAATGGAATCATGAGTCGCAGTGCGCGCTTCGCCAGAAGGGCAACGCATGAGATGAGTGCCAATAGAATCAAGAGGGTGACCACCATAACATTTTGTCAAACCTGCCAGCATTGGATGAGGGAGACCCAACTTAACACGAAGAGCGGTGCCACAAACAACTCTGAAGAAAGGCGCAAGTGTGGAACATGTACATATATTTAAGGTGTGTTTTGGTGAAATGGGTAAATATTTTCTATTTGATCTTTGGCACAAAAGGCTTGGACACATCAATCCAAATTCAATTGAGGCTATGTGCAAGGAGGAGCATGCCTTAGGATCTCCAAAGTCCTTAGCCATAGAGTTTAGAGTTCTCCGACATTTCTAACATATAGTCAAACAAAAAAGATCTGATTGTTATCTTCCTAGTTACTTGCATTAGAGACACAACTCTTGATTTCCAACACTTACTTCCAACTACTTCTGGGACTCCAGGATGACCTTCTCTTGTTTGGCCACAATGTTTTGAAATTTTTTCTTTTCGGCTTCTCGTTCTTGGATTAGCCGCACGTATTTCTCCATCCGGATGGCTGAGGCCTGTGGGGCCTGGAATTGAATGTCCTCGGGCTTGACTAGAGGAGCATCGACTTTCATTGCACCCAATGATCCATCTCGTACGTGGTCGATTTGGATCATCTAGTGCTTCAGTTGTTGCTGGACCTCTTCCAAAGTGGATTTGTGCCCGGCCATCACGGATTTGGTTTCCATTGTCTCTTCCTCTTTTTCTTTGGCCAGCCTTTGATATCGCACAATTTCTCGGTCTTGATGTTGGACCTTGCTCTTGAGCACTTGATACTGGCTCACCAACCAATGCATGTGGTAGCTCGTTTCGGATAGGCCTATCATCGAGCGCTTGGCTGCCTCAGTGAGCTTTTCAGGGTTAGTGAGAGTTGGGTACTGATCTGGAGTGTGGGATGGTGAGGCTAAACCAAAAACTAAGCATTGTGTCAGTGTTGAAGATGGAGGTGGAGATGAAGGGAGTGGAGGGATGATGTTATAATTATTGTGGTGGTGGGTCAGACTTCTTCCTGGTTGCTCCACCTTTTTTGGCTCATCGTCACTTATTTCCATCAGGTCTGCAGCATCAAAATATTGTGATGTGTCCAATGTGTGGACTTGTTGGGGCTGTGGTTGTGGTTGCTGAGTCGCTTCTATGTCCTAGGAACTGGATATCCCCACTCCTCCGCCCCTCAAATCTTGTGTCGTTGGTGATGTTGTTGGCATTGGTGTGGTAATTAATGTGGGTGGGGTGGTGACTTCGTCTGGTGGAGTAGCAAGGTGTGAGGTGGGCATATGTTGGGTTGCTGCTGATGTCGTTTCTCCATCACCCCCGTTAATGACATGTGAGGGTGATGAGTGCTGTTGTGATGCCATGGATGAGCTGCCATCATCTGAGGTGGACCCATCTGAAGTTGATCCCACCGGTGATGTGCTCCCAACGTGAAGCTTATTTTGCATCCGTTGTTGTCGTGTGTCAGGCAACTGGGCCTTGGAGGTATCGGCCTCTTGAGCTTCAGATGTTGCGGCTGCTTGTGGATCTGGCTGTGGGCTTGTTTGCCTCCGTACTAGTGGGAGTATACTTGTGTTGACCCTTTTAGGTTGGGATCCCGATGGGGAGGTAGCCCGTGATCGTGCACGCTTGGACTTTTGTTGCTTGATGGGAATGTCCCATGCCTTGTCTGCAAGCTGCAGGTGTTGGAGGAGCTTGGGCCCATTCTGTACTTGGTGAAGAGTGATTTTTTGCAAGAGATATCCGAGTACTGTTGTCTACTGCTTGTTCTTAATGCACTCATGAAGACAGTTCGAAACAAACTATGCCCAATCATAGAGGTTCTGGACATGCAGTCGTGAATCTGCCATCATGTGAAATTGGGACATGGGTACCCTCTGCGACTTGGTTTGTGGTCGTTGTGTGCACTTTGTCAAGTATACACATGTCGCTTGTAGTTGGGGATCATTGATTGCTTCGACTCAATACCCGTCCTTGTTTTTTCACTTGGACACGGATGGGTCAATGAATTTGAAATACGCTGTCTGCTCAATTTTTTAAAGTGTCCTCGTGACAGCATTGGGTCCTCTTGGGAACCCAAAAGGTTGCAAGTCGGCCGGTGCAAATGATAGGTTGTAAACATAGTTCCTCACAGGAGGAACTATTAGCTGGCACGACCTTGCTGTAGCATTGTAGTTGGCATAATCATATGCACGAGATAGGGGCTTTGGTACCCCGTGAGGATAGGCATCTAGAACTCAATTGCTTGAAAGAAAGATGTTGCCTGTTGGTACCATTGTTGCATTTTTGTAATATCCAATTTGGACAATTGGATGTCGAGCTTATTGGCTTTGGGATCATCAGAACTGGATGCAGGGTTGGTAGACATGATGAAGAAACTGAGAAAACAAGATCTGGAAAAAGGGTGTCGGTTGAGATGTCAGACAGGGTTATCAGGCGTCGGTTGAGATGGAAGTGGAAAAGGTGTCGGCTGAGATGGAAGCGAAAAAGGTGTCGGCTGAGATGGAAGTGGAAAAGGTGTTGGCTGAGATGGAAGTGGAAGGTGTCGGCTGAGATGGAAGTGGAGGGCGTCGGCTGAGATGGAAGTGGAGGGTGTCGGTTGAGATGGAATGGAAATGTTGGCTGAAGGGAGCGATGGCAGGAAAGGAATGGACTGTGAGGAACTGAGGATGAGAAGGAAGGTGTGTGAAAGTGGAGGTGTTGTGGATAGAAGGGTATGGAGGATGTGTGGCAAACGAAGTATGGTGTGAACAATGGAAGGTAGAAGTTCCGAAAAAGAAGATGTTGGTATATGGTTGTGACTAAGCAGAAGGGATGAAGAGATATAAAGAAAGTAGCTTTTGGGTAAAACGGGTGTTTGGAGAGGATGAAAGGAAAGTGTGTAAGAGTAAAATTTGATGCTCAATAGTGTAACGGAAGCGTTTTGAATGCTTGCGTGACACTACCCCGCAGCATGCAAAATGTTTCAAATGCTTTGTTCTCCACTGGCGATATTAGGTTTGGCTTTGGTTTGTGATGGCACTCTCAACGGGAAACACATGAGGATGGTTGAAACTAAGTGGAGATGGTGTAGAAGCAATGACGGAAGCAGCGGATGAGAGAGCACTAGGATCGTATAGGAGAGTCTGAAAATCGCCAGAGGATCGTCGCCAGGGAGCTCCAGAGTTCGCACTTTGCTGAGGTGCGAATGTGGACGAAGTGATGGCATTTATGGACGCATTTGGGTGGGCACGGCCGCGATGGAACGTGTCTGTAGCATCGGTCGAGATTTTAATGAAGTCATGTCGGTCGAGATCTTATGAAAATCCGTCAAATGAGATCTGAGCGAATTCATCGGTTGAGATTTGAATAGATCCCGTTGGTTGAGATTGAAGCGGATCCCGTCGGTTGAGATTGAAGCGGATCCCGTCGGTTGAGATTTGTCAAAACCTCAATATGAAGGAATGGATCTGTTGTATGCAAGTGAAGAACTTCAAGGGAAAAAATATGATTGTGGCCCAGAGTAGAAGTTCTTATGAAAAGAGTGTATCCCCAGGGATGTTTGTATGCCTGAGATACCAGTTAGACAAAGATGAGGTGGCTTAGGTGTGAAAATCATTTCCTATGGTGTTGCCTATCCTTTGTTGATCTAGAACATCCATGACCCATGAATATGTACAGGAAAAAGAGAATGCATAGAAAGTACCAAAGTAATGGTATGAAGTATAAACAAGGAAGTAGGTGAAAAATAGACATGCAAAACAAGAATTACAAGAAAGGAATGAAAATAAAATAAAATAATAAAATAAATAAAAATGCAGAATATATACTAGGGAAAAGATGTTAAATTGGGTCAACAAAGAACAACTCTTTGTAATACCCCCGCAGACCACCACCGTTTACGACAGTGTCTAGGAGTATCCCGTCAAGTGTTTGCAATTGGATTGCACCATTAGGAAAGATTTTATTGATAACGTATGGCCCCTCACTTCTGAACTTCAATTTGCCAGGGTGCTTCTTTGATGTATAAAGAAGCACCTGGTCACCTAAGTGTAGATCTTTATTGCGCAGGTGACGGTCATGCCAGGCCTTTTGGCGTCGTTTGTTAACTAGTTGTGCATGATAAGATATTAGTCTTGTCTGGCATAACTGGGCTAACGTAAATAGCTTGGTTTTGAGTTGTTATTCGATTGCAGTTTTTTCACAAAGATCTGTTGAAAAAGCTTCCATGACTCGTAATGATGGGACTAAGAATTCTACTGGCATTACCGCCTCTTGACCAGATATTAAGTGGAAAGGGGTAACCCACCCAGTGGCTTTCTTCGAGGTGGTGCGGTAAGCCCAAACAGTCGAGAAAAATTTTGTTTCCCAATCAAAACGACTGGTTTCAACTATCTTAGTCAAAATTATACATATCGTCTTGTTAGTTGATTCATCCTGGCCATTACATCTAAGCTAGTACGGTGTACTTTTTTTAGTGAACGACAAGGTAATGGCGTAGGAGGTTATCAACGATAGCATTTAAAAAATGTGTGCCACGATCACTAACTAGCTCTATGGGACAGCCAAAACGTGTAATAATGTTTTCGTAAAGAAAACGTGCGACTGTTTTTGTTTTGGCGTCCTTCGTTGCTCGAGCCTCAACCCACTTAGTGGCATAATCTGTGGTTATGAGGATGTAGCGAGCTGGGTGTGTTTTGACTGATTGGTCCAACAAAGTCAATCCCCCACTTATGGAAGGCTTCGCCTTCTATAATGGGAGTCAATGGCGTGAAGTCTTCTTTGGTATTTTTCTTTGCTCGTTGACAGACATCACACCTTTTAATGACAACAAACGTGTCTTTCAACAAAGATGGCCACCACAATCATGCCAAAGGATAATCTTCATTGTGGCTTTAGCAGAAAAGTGGCCACCCCCAATTCCCTCATGAGCTTGAGATATTATCGGTCGTATCTCAGATTCATAAGCACATCGTCAAATAATGTCAATGTCTCTTTTGTAAAGTTGTCCCACTATTAACCGAAAGGGTGGTGCTTTTAGTAGAAATTTTCTTTTTTCCGTTGTACTCAGGCCTTCTTTTAGTCTGCCTGGTGTGAGGAACTGAGTGATTTCCCTTAGCCCATAAGGGTGTAGCATCGATCTGAAAAAAGCATGCATTAGGAAGATCATCGTTCACTGGTGCAGTTGCTTTTCCAGCACTTGGTAGTTTGGAAAGGTGGTCCGCCATGAAATGTTGGGTCCCTTTCCAAACGACTACACGAAAATTAAATTCCTCCAAAATCAGCAGCCATCGAGCTATTTGTCCCGTCTTACAGGACTTATTAACAATATATAGAAGTGCTTGATGGTCTGTGTAGAATGCAAAGGTTTGGCCTAAATAATGTCGTAGTTGTTGTACCGCATAGACCATCGCCAATGCTTCTCTCTCGGTAGTTGTATAGTTTACTTCAACAGGCACCAGTTGCCTGCTCAAGAAACGTATGGGAAAGTCTTTGCCATACTCGTCCGGTTGCGCAAGAAGACCTCCAATGGCATACTTACTTGCGTCAGTATGCACATGGAACTCTTTTGTGTAATCTGGCGAGCAGAGTATGGGAGCCGTGGTGAGGGTTGTTTTCAACTCCTCAAAGGCCTTAATTCGTTCTTCAGTCCAGCGAGGATCTACCACAACTAAATAAACGAGACGTGCCTTGCCGACATAGTCAATTATAAAGATGCAATAATAATTGGTATGACCGAGGAAGACATATACTTCCTTCACTGTTGCAGGTAAGGGCATGTCCACTATAACCTTGATTTTTGATGGGTTGGGAGAAATACCATCCTTTAAAATTATATGCCCGAGTACAATCCCATGGGTGACCCATATTTGACATTTATTAGGGTTTAGTGAGATTCCAAATCTACGACAACGAATGAAGATTTTCTCCAGGGCGTCAAGGTGTGTAGCTGCGGAGGAATGTACACCTAGACCGTTGAGATAAATCTCCACGATCTGATGTAACAGATATTGAAAGGCCAGTTGCATGACCCTTTGGAACATTGAAGGGGCGTTGCATAAGCCAAAAGGCATAACGTTATAAGCGTAAACCCCGTTCTCTGTGGCAAAAGTCATTTTATATTTATCTTCAGGGGCTATTTGAACAAGAAAATAACCGCTGAATCCATCCAAGAACCTGAAAGCTTCAGCTCCTGCCATTTCCTCTAATATTTGGGTCGTTAAAGACAAGGGAAATGGTCTTTCTTCGTAACCGCATTAAGGTTCTTGAGGTCGACACAGATACGAAGCTTGCCATTTTTCTTGGGCACAACCACAATGGGCGATACCCAATCAGTATGTTGAACTTCATAAATGAAGCCAACATCCAGCAATTTCTTAATATCCTCATCGATCCTCTCACGATAGATGGGATTACTTTGGTAAGGTTTAGCCCTCACAGGCTTAGCATTGTCTTCTAAGAGAATCCTATGGACAACGATTTCAGGTGGGATTCCCTTTATTTCGGTATAATTCCATGCAAATATATCCCTGTATTTGCGGAGTAACGATTCTATATCAGAAAGTTGGGTTTATGACAAATGTGCACCAACATGAACTATTCGATCTATCTCCTCGTCAGAATCTTTAAGATTTAGTGGAATGGTCTTAGCAGGTTCCCGATGTGGTTGTGGTAACTAGATAATAACGTCTTCCAGTGTAAAGTCTTTGAACTTTTGTGGAAGATCAAAAGGTGGGTCCACAAAATTTCTGAGACTTTGGGAATCATCTGAGTTGATTCACTACCAGACGTGGAAGCTTGGTTGGATTGTTTAGTTTCTGTCCCTTTGGACAAGGGCTTGATCGGCTGTTTAAGCTTCTCACGCATCTGTTTTTGATGCTCGGTTAATTTTGTATCAATAACTTTAGCTTTTTGTAACCGAGGTTTTTGCTGTTTTTAAGTGGGCGGTGTTGGTGCCTCACTTATCATATCGTCGTCGATTGTATCCCAGACTTCATTGGGATACACATCCCATGTATATACTTTGGGTTTGGGCTTGTATGTTGGGGTGTTGGGTACCTTGGATGTCAGTTGGACGTGAGCCAACGGTCCTGGTGTCATTATCTCCTTAGGAATTGTTTTTGGTAGATAAGATTGTGCATCTAGGTATAGGAGTACATGTTCATCCATCATGTCTACATCATCCATGGAAAAAATACCTTCTTCTGAAACATGGGCGGTAGAGACACTAGGTTCTCCTGGGCACCACACTATAGGAATCAGGTCAATCATCATAAGTGGGATGATGGGTGTGTCAATGTCTATACAGGATGGGAGAATATCCACATCTGCTGTGGTAGTTTCGATATGACATCGATTGGAATCAGTACAGTCCACAGTGGCTAGTGCATGACCCCAATCGATTATGTCTGTGGATCTCGTATAGTGACCTTTTGGTTGGAACAGGACGCTATCTGAGTTGTCGTATGTTGTGGATGACCAATCATCATATACCTTGGTGGGCTTGACATGGCCTGTTGAGTCAACCATGACTCGTTTATCATGGTTACCAAAGGTAATTTTTCTATGCTTCCAATCTTGGACAACACCTACCATTTGGAGCCAGGGTGTACCAAGAAGGAGTTTATATGTATTGTTATCTTCTAGTAAATCTAAGATGACACAATCTAGCACAAATTTGACACCTGCTATACGAACTTTTATATTTGATAAATAACCAGCAAGGTCAGTAACTTGTTGATCAGCCATGCGAAGTTTATATCGTGGTTGATAAGAATCCTATTATGTTGTTTAGGACAATCCTTGAAACTGTGTTTACGGACACAGTCGGGACATTATGCATGGTATTGATTTTTTACTTTACAGTCAGCCATGAAATGTCCCGTTTCACCACAAATAAAGCAGCGGTTGCTCATTGGGCCTGTGGCAATAGCATAACCATCTTGGATGGCTAGCTGTGCTAGATTTTTTGGTGGTGTTAAATACTCATCTCGTCGCAGGAGCATGAGTTGTTGGTTTGATAATGTTGAGAACTAACAGATGGAAGTGTTGTATCTTGATGATAGGAGTGATCATGGGAGTTTTCAGCAAGATGTGTTTGTGTAAACTCTCGAGGATTTCTATGTTTTGGTGGTCCTAGATCTGGTTGTCCTCTTGGAGGTAGTCCTAAGAGTGCCAGCTGTGGTTGAGGTTCATGTCTAGGTTGTCTGGGCAACCCTTGTATATGGACTTGGTTGTTTCATGGTTGGTAGAGCTTGTGTTGGTTTTGTGAAACAAATGGTTGTCGAGGAGATTGAATATGTCCTCCTGACTGGTTGTGAGACTGGTTCATCGGGTTATAATAGCAATAAAGAGAGGTATGCCCGATAAAGTCACAGATTTCACATTTGATCAAGGAAGTATCTGGGACCGGTTGGTATGAAGTGCACTCATTGCCAGTGTGTGCACCTCGACAATGAAGGACACTACGTGTTCTCTTGTCTATGGTGGATTTGGCCAGTGGGCAACTGACCCGACATCGAACTCTGGATAGACTTCAGAGTGTTTTGAAACTCTTTCGTGAGTCTCTCCATCTGTTGTTGGTGTTGTTGGTTAAGCAACTCCATCTGTGTTTTCCACAACCGTTCTCGAGTTTCGTCGTTTGGTCGAGCTTCTTGGACAGCACGATGTGCTCTCCGTTCACGTGGTTCATCGACATCAGAGCCCTCGTCTTCCTCTTGAATGGCATCAGAGATGGCTTGTTTCAATGATGTATATTTATCATTGGAACGAAGTTCATGTCTTATCCATCATGGGAGTCCAACGAGGAACCAAATTATGAGCATAGACTCAGTGGGTTGTTCTTGTACTTGACTTTTTAATCTTTTAAATCATTCAATATAGTCACGTACTTTCTCGTCTTTTGTCATTTTGATGTTACTTAGCTTGACAAAAGGACTTTCTATCAAGTGAAATGGCTTGAAGCGTTTGATAAAGGCCTCCTTCAAGAGTGACCAGTCACGTTTATCTTCACGATCAAGGTTGAAAAACCACTCGTGCGCGATCGATCATGGTCATCGAAAAGAGCTGTACCATGGCTTTCGGTGATGTCTCGTCATAGACATCACATGCGTTCTCAAAGACTTGAAGAAATCTTTGAGGATCAGTGTTACCATCGTACTTAGGTAAATCTAGCTTTGGGGTACGTTTTTCAGTACATGGAACATTATTCGCAAAAGCTCCGTTCATATGGAACTTCATAACGCACAGGTTCCCATCTGTCAAATGGGTTGGTGGATGGCTCTTGGACTTGGGATTTCATCGGAGAATTTCTGTTAAATTGAGCTTGTTCGGTGGATGGGGAGACCATCTCTAGTGGATAGTCCTCCGTAGAATGCAGATCGTAAGGGCGATCCATAACAACTTGTAGAGTATTCTAGGATTGTGTAAATTAGTGAATGTATTCTCTACAATTGGATGCGGTTTCCACGGTGAAGAATTTGTATATGGACTGGACGGTCTAAGGATCAGTTGAGATCTGAGAGTATCCATTGGTCAAGAACTGACGCGAGGACGTCGGTCAAATTCTGATGCGAGGTCGTCGGTCGAGACCTGACACGAGGTCGTCGGTTGAGTTTCGACGCGAGGTCGTCGGTTGAGTTCTGACGCGAGGTCTCGGCTGAGTTATGACGCGAGGTCGTCGGTCGAGATTGGGACGGAGGCTATCGGTCAAGATCTGACACGAGGTTGTCGGTGGAGATCTGTCTCAAGAGCATCGGTCGAGAGTGGGACGGAGGCTGTCGGTCGAGATCTGATGAATGGCTCCGGCTCCGGTTGAGATTAAAGTAGGCCGTCGGTTGAGATGTCAATAGAAGACGTCGGTTGAGATCTGACTGTGGCCTCCGGTTGAGATTCGAGCAAGTGCTTTGGTTGAGATCAGGACTGAAGGGTCTGGTTGAGATCTAACTGAAGACTTCGGTTGAGATGCAAAGGAACACTTTGGCTGAGATCGGGACTGAAGGGTCCGGTTGAGATTTGAAGATTTCCTTCGGTCGAGATGGCAAAGAGGTCTTCGGTCGAAATCTGGACGTATGGCTCTGGTCGAGATTTGAACGATGAACATCGGTTGAGGTGAAACTCAGGACATGTCAGGATATTGAAGTAGTGGCTTGGTCGAGAGGTAGTAGGTAGCAATCCGGTCCAGACTTGAGTCGTGGAGCTCGGCTTGGTAAGGATCGTGAGACCCCGGTTGAGAAATGAGCGGCACGTCGGTCAAGACCAAAGTGGGGGGCTCTGTAATGAATGTGTAGGAGATCTCAGGGCGATTGTTTTGCAACACAGATGAAAGAGATATGGCTTCAAATGTTCACAGAGTATCCAAATCTGTGAACACGGTTCTTGTGTTTTCTTTACCTCTTCTTTCGTTACTGTTCTTTATGGCTCTTCTTATTATTAGAACAATTACAAGCAGAAGCGTTACTCAGTTTTCAACAAGTATTTCTCAGCTTGTCAGTGGGAGACATAGTTTTGATGCTCAGCTACATGCAGAAACCGACCATGTAACCATCTTTAGCTCAAGAGGATCAATGTTTTGGAATACGGATTAGACCTACCACTATCTACTGAATCAGAAATCAATCAAGAACAAGATTAACTACTGAACAAGAAATCAGAAACTAGAAAACAAGAAACTAGATTCCTAACAGCATTTGACAGTCCAAGAATCAAGAAACACTCATTTCTTGATGCTTAGATTGCCCAAGAACAATCAAGAACTGGAAAGTAAGAGAGTATGCAAGATCTACACCACTATTCTAGCCTATTTAGTTTACTTGAATGCTGATTTCTACCTTATTCCATAAACAAGAAGTGAATTCTAATCCACAACTAAGCAAGAAACTAGAAAACAGGAAACTAGTTAATCCACAATGCAAGGAATTCAAGCATGCTCATAGGAATTTCACTCAAGAACATTGCCATGAACAAGGAGCTTAGCAATCATCAAGAACTCATGGAGGATCCTCTTCATTTGCTCAAGAGAACTTGACAATACATTCAAAGCTCCCTCACAAGAGAGGGGAGCCCTTAAATAAGCAAGAAGGCTGCCCATGTGGAGCCCAAGTGGCAATTCCACCAAATTAGAAATCACATGTGGAATTTGCCCTTCCACTAAAGGTCGCCATCAAAAGGTGGCTCACTCTAACTAATTTAAGGGGGGTCTACATTTATTTACAAAGCCTAGGAAATATGACTAGCTCCTACATGGTCATTCTTTCTTTGGAATACACCATGTAGGCTCACATAGGTAACTCATTGTCTTCCTAGCTAGTACTTCCTCAGCTCTCATGCTCGGCACTTAGCTTCTTCTGCTCTCCTCCTTCTGAGACCTCCTCGATCATGGGTGAGAGATAACTTGTGTCTTCAGCTTGGCTCGACATCTGGGGATTCTTTGGAATCTGCTAGCACCCATTTTATAAAAAGGCACCATTTGTACTCTAATTTCATGCTTAATGAGAAGGAGAAAACTCTACCAATTTGGAGAGCCAAGCATCCTCATTTTCTAAGCACTCATGCTAATGCTTTTTGTTGTGTGTTTCTAATTGTTTCCATTTCTATGTTCTTGTTTTAATAGTTACGGTTTTTCCATTAGCATGCATCTTGAGCTTTTGAGCTAACCTCTCCTTCTATTCTACCCTTCCCTTTCACCAACAATCATGATGAAGTTAGTTTAGGGAAGTAGAGTTAGTGTGAGTAGTGTTAGTGGAGGTAGAGTTAGATAAAAAAGTAGGGAACTAACTAAAAGTAGCATTTATGCATAGTTAGGTGCCTATCCAGTGAACTAACCCTTGTTGATAGGCAGGAGGGCTATTACTACATTGGATCGAATACCCTACAGTGGTGCCATTACCGGGGATAGGTTTCCACTAACTAGTATAGCTGCATCTTAGCTATTTCTTCCTTTTTAGAGTAGTTTTAGGTAGATTTTTGGGAGTTTAGAATTACTTTTTTGTATTTTTTTGTGTTTGGACTATTCGTAGCTAGCGGAGGAGGTGTGACAGGGTAGAGGAGGCCTTGAACAGCATCTAAGGGCTTGAAACCCAAACCAACCAACCAAAAAATCCAAAAAACACACTAATCTGCATTTTGGAGGGAAAAAGAGTCTAAAATCTCATCAGATTTCAATATCTCCAAAAACAATAAAAGTTAACCCTTGCATGACTGGTAGCAGCTCTAGGGTACTATCCCAAACCTGCATAGAAGCCTGCGAGAGTTAGTTCCAAGCAAATTGCAAAAATCAGAGAAAAATCATAAAAAATTCAAAAAACCTTTGAAAAAATCTAAAAAAATACAAATCTTCACCAAAACTCCCGCAGAGTCTTCTAAAGTTCTATCTCAGTGAGACCAGGACACAGAGAAGCTTACGAGAGTTAGTTTGATGTTTAAGTGTTTGTGCGAGAGTTTCCAATGAAAAAAAGATGGGAAAGTACTGGAGAACCCTCGCAGACACTAGAATTTTCAGCTCCAGTGGGTGAGAACTCTTGCAGAGGATTCTGAAGTTCCATCTCAGTGAGACCAGGACACAAAAGAGCCTACAAGAGTTAGTTTGATTCTAGTGAGCAGAAAATTGGGTTTAAGTGCTAAAAAGTCACTAAAAATTGAAGATCCAGCAAATCCTTCCAGTAAGAACTTTCGCAGATCCTCTCAATCGATTCATAATGTCAATTTCCATCAGTGAAGAAGCCTGCGAGAATTGGTGAAGATCAAGCCAAAATAGTGGTTATGAACCCTCGCATATAGTGAGATTTGCACTTAGTGTGAGAGTTAACTCTCACAGAGAATTCCATAGTGAGATCTGTCCTAGATTTAACTACTGTGATCCGTGCGAGAATTACTTCCCAAAGATCTGAGAGATATCAAGTTTTTTATCTACAAAAATAGCTAAAGAACCCTCACACAGCCAACCCTCGCACAAGAGAATCCTCGCATACTAGATCAGTGGAAAAATCTGCATCAGATCCAACTACTGTCAAAATCTCAGGTCAATCAATGCAAGGAGTAAAAAGTTATCCAGAAAAAACCATTGTAAAGCATCTAAAATTCACTTTCGACCAATCAGATTGATCAGATCCTTAAGATCCAGACTGCATCCCACTGCACAAGCAAAATCCAACTACTTTGAACCCACCATCGGATGAATCTGAGATCTGGATGATTTGTAACAAGAAGGATTGCAAATCAAGCACCACACCTTCCCAGATTAGCAGCTACACAAAAGGAGGCAGAACTGGAACCAGCGCCAATGGAACCAATGGGCCAATCCGTACGTGTCGCTCCCTTGCAAGCAGTCCGGAGAGCACCACCGATGGAAATACCAAAATACGATGGATCATCAGATCCCATCTGCTTTCTCCAGATCTACGAGCAAGCTTGTGAAATCTACGACGAATGGACACCTGTGAAAAAGTTGATGTTGTTCCCCATGTCCTTATTAGCAGTGGCTCAAGATTGGTTTTTCAACCTATCAGAGGAAGAAAAATCTATCTGGGAAGCAGCTAAAGCGGCTCTCATCACGCGCTTTAAATCAAGAAAATTCCTAGAAGACCCATTTCTCCTGCTGAGCAAAGTCAAGATGGGAAAATGAGAAAGGTTCAAGGACTATATTGAACGGGTCAAGCATGTACGATCCGAGTGCAGTGCAGCCCTAACTCCCGATTATGCGGTGATCATGTGGTTTATAGCCGGACTACCACGAAGCATCATAAGAGAACTGAAATGATGAGAGCAGTACGCTACTCTGCAAGAAGCTATAGAAGATGCCATCTGGGAAGAGGATGAGAGATCTGACGACGAATATCCATCCACCCATACTCTTACTCCCTCGATATCATCATCATCATCGAACACATCCCCTCTATCCATAGAACTGTTGTTGGATCAAATGACAAAATCACACAAACAACAGATGGAACAACTTATGACATAGTTTGATTAGAAACTGAAATCCTTACAAAGAGCTGTAGCAGCAACACCACATCAACCGAAACCAAACCAGCTACAGTATCCATGATGGGAGAATGTATGGTGTTCAGTATGCACACAAAACCACACAGCAAACGAGTGTCCAGTCCTGAAGCAAAATCTGAGACTGACACATAGATTTTGCCATCTGTGCAATGCAACATCGCACGATTCCGCATTTTGCCCGTTTAACCCCCAGATTTTTCAACAGAAGAGAAGTCCTTATCAGACTCCTTATCCATATCATCAAGGGGCGCCAAACGCAGCACCAAGGTATGGCGCACCGAATCAGCAATAGCGTATGGCCTTACCTGCACCACCAGGGCTAGTCAATCAACAAGTGGCCCATATAAAGTTGACAGCAGCGAAACCAGAGATGCAAGTACCACCTCAACCTGAGCAGCAACAATAAAAATGGATCGGAGGAGCCATTTATGGATCTTGCCATAAATGAATATTTTGCGGCCTATGCAGTTCAAACTCAGTATCAAGGCGGAAGAAATTATGGATACTATGGATGCGGCGAAGGACATAGGATTGCGGAATGTCCTTACAAGGGACAATATGCATCCTTCTGTCGAGAATGCGATTATGGACACTGCTTCAAGAATCGTCCATTGAGACCTGGAACCAGTGCACCACTAAACTTCATCGCAATACAATAGCCAGCAGTTCCAGCATGGATGCCACCGGAAGGGCAATAGTTCTATGCTCCTATGTTAGCCGTTACGCGAGCACAGAAAAGGAAGGAAGTGGCTCCCTCAATAGCACCATCGATCACTGATGACCAACCCTCAACTTCAGCACCATATCCAAATGTGAGGGAAGAGAGAAGACAGTACTAGAAAATACGACACTGGGTACATAGAGCACAAGCGGAGGAAAAAGAGCAAGAAAGGGACAATCGTACGGAACCTCCAGTTGACGACGAACGAGAACCGCAAACGGGCTCACCATTGTGCACCAATCAGAATGATCAGTTGCATCGTCATGACCCACCTTTTCACATGGAAGAGCCTGAGGAACCACGCACTGAAAGGCTCACGTTCTTACTGGCAAGCCGTGTTAGTCTATCTCTCAGGGAATTATTGTGGATTGTGCCACGAGCTAAAAGCCTTTTGGCTAAATGGGCCAAAACGGACGAGGAGTCAGTTGCGCCTGAGCCCATATATTGTACGGGCTATGAAGAAACAAGTAACGTCCTCCATATCGGGGCAGCGTGGGAAAGTGAGAAACACAACATCACCCTGCCAATCAAACACAAGAGATACGAGGGCGAAATAGCAGCAGTAGATGGAGGATCAAGAGTCAATTTGCTCTCCATTACTTTGTATGAAAAGTGGGATTTACAAGGGTTGAAGCCAACACGATTTTCCATCAAGCTAGCGGATCAATTATGTGTAAAACCAAAGGGTGTGGTTGCTGATATCCCTATAAAAATAGCAGGCATTCAGTTTGTGATTACTTTTGTAGTCATGGATATACTTGAATCTCCAATTGCATGTCGTGTTTTACTGGAAAGACCATGGTTGAGGACTGCGCAAGTAGTACACAACTGGGGTATGGGGAAACTCACCTTTGAGAACAGAGAACAGGCTGTAAAGGTTGATTCAACCACATGGGTGGTGAAACCTATTGCACCCAAAGTTGATGACGGATCATCTACAACAGATCACACGATTGATCACCCAAGGCCAGCCAAGGGTGATCACTATGATTCAGAGACAGGTGTTGTGAGATGGACCGATGCATTAGCAACTATTGACTGCCGAGCATGTCAATATGAATCAGATCCTGAACCCAGCACATCTTCACCCAAATGTTATGCTATGGACACACCAATCACATTTGGGGTGAATATGATAAACGTAGCATGGCTGTCAGCAGAACCTATTGAGAACCCAATGGACGATGATTTAGTCCCTTGGCAACATGTTGTAACCTATAATAAGAAGATTGAGCTGACTGATGAGCAGGTGCTATACCACATGGACCCAGATCATTACGAAATCAAGAAAGTACCAGCTCAACCGCCGCAAAAGTCTGCTATGGCATAATTCTCAAGGATCGATCCACCAAAGGCACCTGCGAGTAAGAAAAATCAGTTGAAACAACGTACAACCATGTGATCCGATGGAGTGATCTACCCGAAAAGGCTATAGCTACAATGGATGTTGATATTCACAACCACGAGGCGAATGTCACGCCAGTTCCAATGAAAGACAACAAGGACGAATCCACCAAGATGACAAAAAGGAAAAAAAAAAGGTGTTGGATTCCTTGAAGTCAATCAAGATGACTCAGATACAGCGTCATTCTCTACTCAGATGATAGAGAACCAAAAGATGACCAGTCAGGCCAAGATCAATATGTTGAAGGAGGAATCTCGATGAGCTCCAGTTCACGAGATGCCTGAGACTTTCAAGAATTATACCTTGGACGACATGGTAATTATGATGTCGCAAGCCCAGTGAGAACCTGATCAAAGTCAGGCACCAGCAGAACAAGTCTTCGAGGGACCTATGTGAACACAATGAACCTTGCCGAGCCAGGTGAAGAAGAAAAGACAGTGCATGTGGGAGAGCAATTAACGCCCACACAGTTCAAGAGACTATGATCATTGTTGGTGGAGTGTAAAGATTATTTTGCCTAGAGTTATAGTGATCTAAAGGGCATTCCACCAACTGGTGTCCAACACACCATACCCTTGGTGGATGGAGCAGTCCCCAAGGTGAGTCGTTACTACCTCTGCAACCCGAACTACATAGAGCTAATCAAGCAAAAGTTGCAGAAGTTGTTAGATGCAGATTTCATTTATGAAATCGAGCACACAGAATGGGTATCATCGATAGTTATAGTACCCAAAAAGAATGGCAAAATGCAAATCTGTGTGAATCTGAAGGTGCTAAATGCAATCACCAAAAAGGATCATTTCTCTTTACCATTTACAGAGAGTGCCCTTGATAGAGTAGCCGGAGCCGAAGCCTACAATTTTTTAGATGGCTTCAGCAATGACAACCAGGCGAAGATAGAACCCCAAGACCAATATAAGATAACATTCGCCACGGGTCAATAAAGTGAGATTTTTCTCAAATTGACTCTGATTACCTTTTGGGTTTCAGTGTTCGGTAAAACCGCCAGTTGTAAGGCCGCTTCAAAATTTTTAAGTTGGCACATAGCTGAGGGTCGTATCCCGGGACGCCAGCAGTATGCCGTCGGGACCATTCGGTCCGTGGCGCCAGCGGTATGCTATCGGGACCATTTGGTCCAGGAACTGGTTGTCTCCATATCTGCCACGGCTTGTGGTTCTGAGTGTTCCTTGCATGAACGTGAATGGGTTAAGCTCTTGGGGAACAGGCTCTAACCTGTCAGCTGAGTTGGATGGCTTGCTTGGGTGGAAGTACCTGTTTATGGCTGTCCAGTCTGACGTGGCGCCAGTTGGCTTCCAGCGCTCATGACAAAGCTTTCAGTTGGTTAAGTCTGATGTAAGTCAGACCGCTTTCTTGGATGTTACTCGTTTGTAACGAAGCTTCGAGTTGGTTAAGTTTGATGTATGTCGGGCGGCTTGCTTGGAAGGAAGTCACCCACATCGGGACCCCCGATCTAGCATGGCACCAGGTTGGATCTCAATGTTGGTTTTCGGAACTTCAAGCTGGTTAAGTCTGATTGTTGTTGGCGAGTTGGCTGCTTGTATGTCAAGTGGGTTTGGATGGCAAGAGTTGAAGGCTGGGAAGCTAAGTCGTGGTTCCCGGCTCCCTTTGGGATGCCTGCGCTACACATGGCATCCTGCGTGTATAAGCCCGTGGCCCAATGAGCACGCAAATAAAGTTGTGAATAAAATAAACATGACTTGGGCCTTGGAATTAAAATAAAACTAGAGGCCCAATGTCATTTTCAAACTTAGAGATTATTTTTTAGAGTTGGGTCCAAATTGGAACTCACATGAATCTTGTGATTTCTAATGTACTTTATCAGGTTTTTACTGTTGTCATTTGGAACTGTGGGATCTGTCTGGTCTGGAGAATCGTCTGAACAAATGCGTCATCAGACAATGGTTGGTTGCCCTCAACAACCTTTGGTGGCGAAACAGATGGGGTGAGAGAAACAGCAGTGGAAACGGGGGTGGAGACTATTCGTCCAAACAAGAGGATGGGAGGAATAGAGAGGAACTGAAGTGTGGTGTGGAGCACGGAAGGCGAGGATGGAGCAGAAATAGTCTGACGTGGGGGTGAGAAGTTGATGACTTGCATCCACACCAGAGTGTCCGGAGACAACTGAGAATCAGAGGGATTAAACTGGAGAGGAGCAACGATGGTTACAGGAGCAATGGAGGATGCGATAGTGATGGAAGGGGTAGTGGATGATGGAACAGAAATGGAAGTGGTACTAATAGAGGAAGCAGAAATGGAAACAGAAGTAGGCATGGATGGAACAGAAAGAGGAGTAGTGACAACAGAGATAGGAGGAGGAGGTTGTACAGAAGAAGAAGTGGCGGTGGTTGATGGAGTGGTTACTGATGTGGCGGTGGTACGTCGTCTGGTAGTAGGTGGAGATGAGGAGGAAAGGACAGTGCCAGGCATTCTCTTGTTGGCCGTTGTATCAGTAACTGCGGGTTGGGAGGATGTGGATGTGGCAGATGGCGGATAAAGGTTAGTGTCCGGCACGATGGAAGATAAAAGATTGGAGCGGTGGAAGCCGTGCACTTTTGCCTCGAGAAGTGCACAGACAAAATTACACAACAGGGGACCTGCTGCGATACGCTCACGGTTGTTGGGTTTGATGGAGATGGTTAGTTCGTGAATGAGGAAGGTGTGCCAGCCGTATAGCACAACCGTGGGGCCAAGAAATGCTAGGAAGGATTCCACTATCTGACTCAACAGCATGGATTGGATTTTGTCCTTGCAAATGTTGAAACAACTAGAAAGTTGCTCAACATATGTGCAGCCGCCTGTATGACTGGTTCCGTAATAGCATCTATCAGGTAATCATTGTTAGTTTGGATGGGATCTCTGGTGCAGTCTTGGCGACGAAGGGTTTGATCAGGCTTTTTGCCCTGACGATGGGAGATGGGTTGACGGTCACCGGACATAATGCCAACGGTGACCATCGAGTTTGCGTTAATCTTGACCTTGTACGTGGTGGTACCTTTGGTAAAGGAAGTAGAAGCGTGACTTCGACGCATCCCAGGTGGCGTAAGACTTCTTCCATAGGGGGAGCTCTTAATTTTCTAACTTTTATTGATAATTTTTCTCGAAGAACTGCAACTTATTTTTTGAAGAACAAATCCGAGACTTTCAAGTTCTTCAAAAGGCATATGCAGAAAATCAGACCCAAAAGAAAATAAAAGCTCTACGTTTTGATGGAAGGGGAGAATACATCTCCACCGAGTTCAAGGAGTTTTGCAAGGCCTATGGAATACATCAACAGTACACCACTAGCTACTCACCATAGTCCAACGGAGTAGCAAAAAGGAAGAATCGGATATCACTTAGTGAAAGTGCCAAAAGCATGATGTCCCATGCTTCTCTTCCAAAAAAAATTTGGGTAGAAGTTGTCACTATGGCTACCTATTTGCAGAATCGATCCATCACTGAGGCCCTGAATGGCAAGACACCTTATGAGGTGTGGACTGGATCAAAAATATTCGAGTCTTTGGTTGCATTGCCTACGCTCAGATCCCTGCTGATCTAAGAAAGAAGTTGCACAACAAAAAAAGAAATGAAAATAAGATGATGTGAAATCTACTTTCAAACAAATCTTGCCAATCTTGGCTATTTTTGGACAAAAGAATGACTTAATCTCTCTCACACACTTTGATGTACGTTCAAGACTTGTAAAACAAGTTTAGAGGACCTAATTCTGGGCTAGATTAATTAGATCTCATGAATCAAATTCAAATCTAATTAATGGCACTTGATCTTGGTAGCTTATCCTAGGATTTCCACCAAAAATTACATCAAAAGCTCTCAAATTGAATTTTTAATGATCAAATGAATACCATGCATTAAATGCAGGTTCAGAGGTGCCCACACATGTGAACATTATGGATTTTGATCCCTACCAAGTTTGAGATCAAATCCCCTAACCAAAACTTAGCTTCTAGCTCGCCCTCACAAAACTAGTTTTTAGCACCAATACTTGCTAAAAATGGATTTGATTAGATCAAAGATCTTGTACTTGGCTTTGATATCATGTGAAAGTATAGTACTTTTTAGACCATAAATGGATCTTACAAGATCCACAAGAGTGATTATGTATATGCTTAACAATGCATTAATCAAATCTTGATCTAGATTGGCAATTTGACACACAACAAGCATTGATAATCAAAACAAAGATCATAGACACAAATCCAAGCCCACACGTTTGAAGAGCAGCCTGTTGTATGGATTTTGAACAGTATTTGAAGTACTCAAAGTGATGGTTTCATTTGGATCACAAAATCAATGTACATGGAGAAGACAAACTCGAGATTGCCAATATGCTCCAAAAATAATCTATCTTCTCACTATGGGAGCTTGGAATACATAGCAAAACTCACTTCCTTTGTAAATTCAAGTGAATTTCTAGCATGTATTAAGGAATTTAACTCTCTCTTTTTTCCCTAAAATAAAACCCTAGTCTATTTCCTAGTGTCATGCTTGGTAGGTGCATGGTTGGTCAAAATCTCATATCAAATCAACGTCTAGATCCTATAAAGTAGGGACCTCTACCAAATAGACACAACCACCTCTCTTGACTCGAGCTAACCCACTTTAGGAGTGTATTGCTGAAGAGTGTAATATGATCTGATACCACTGAAGAGAATCAAATAAGAGGGAATCGCGAAACAGCCGCGACAACCATGATCCTCATGCGATTTGGATGGAGTTCAGATGCGATCGCTAGACACTGCCAGCTGAATCACTCCTACAATCCTCTAGAATGTAGTCAGGCACTACTGATCTACATTTATAAAATCAATGCAACATTCAACATAGTTTCAACCAAGGTGCGGAATTCAAATGAACAAGAAAACTGAGACATACGAATAACAGCCGATTGGCATTTGAGATCAAACACAACAAGAAAGATCATCTATATTGATCTTCCTCAAATTTCTTCAAGCACTACATGCAAATCCACGCAGTGCGTTGGTGTGGGAGAAATGCGGTTCTCTCACAAGTAATCGTCCTTCTTTACTAGCGGACAGTTGGATCTACAGATCCTAGAGAGAATTGTCTTCACGCGCAGGTGGACATTTATTCTGTAATTTTGTCTTGATTGCTTACTAGCATCAGACTACTACCTTACACTGTATGTGTATTCTGTGTTGATTTATATGTCAAGTATCATCTAGTAAGTACAGTCGCTCTATGTAAATCTAAGATTAGAGTGATTAAGCATCTACAACTAATCAGGGAATTACAAGAGTGGTAGATTAGCCACGGCCTAGGGAGTATCTGCTGATGTCATGCCATCAGATCTGATTTTTGTACTTTTGGGTACTTGCATGATCTTTGCTGGTACTCTTTGGAGCGTGAGGGAAAAACGGGTTTCACAACATTTTTCGTGTTGCGTCGTTGGTTTCGTTTCCATCGTTGGTTTCGTTTTGCTCATCTGCCTTTCGCCATACTAGACCGCAAAAGATTCTCGTGCCAGACTGCAAAAGATTCTCGTTCATGAATCTTTCGTGTTCGCGAACCATTCGTGATCGTCTCCTTTGACTTTTGTTTTCGCAAAACTTTTCATGTTTCGTGTCTCCTGACTTTTGTGTTTGCGAACATCTTCGTCAGGCCGAGGGCTGAAAGGTAGCGAGGCTTTCTGGTTAGAAACATTTTGTTTCTTCAATTGCCATGTGGCACTTTGGCCATACATGTGTGAAAACAACTATACAGAAAAATGTACAATATGGTACATGGCTAGATTTTCCAATGTTGGCAATTTCTTACAACTCCAACATGTGTCTTCATCGAGTTGCTTAGCTGATTTGTTCACTAAATCCTTGCTTAAGGATTCATTTGTTAAGCTAAGATCATTACTTGGAATAATTGATAAGTGTATCATAGTTTCCAAAGCTAGATTTGAGGAGGAGTGTGAAAAATTGTCAAATTTGGCAAATCTAGCTTAATTAGACCATGTAAATATGTATATTGTGGGTCGCACATGTGTGAGGCTATGTTGCCACGTGTGAATCTGCTCTAGAATAGGTTAGATAATGTTCATAAGATTGGTCAAGTTTGTTTGGTGATGATTCCTACATTATAGGATCAAATCCTTACAATCATGGAGTTGGTTGATCAAGCTAGCCACCAACATGGCAAAATTCAAGGGTTAGGCTAGAATGGAAAATTAGGGAAAAAATACTCAATCACCTTCCTTATTACATGCTGGATTTTCACCTAACTTGAGGTGGGGAAGAGCTTTTCTATGTACTATCATCTCTCCATAGTAATGCCTTAGAAAAGTTTTGAGCTATCTTGACTTCTACCACTATGTACTTTGTTTCTTTAGTGATCGAAATGAAATCTAAGTGTTCTTAAATTCATTTCTAGTCTACAGACCACCTTTCTAGTGTGGGGGTCGGATCTTCATGATAATCAATGATTTGTGATTGCTCTTGCTTGATCTGTGTAGCGAGGCCCATGTTAATCTCAGAATGGAAAAGCGGTGGGAAAAAATCCATTCCCTCAAGAAGTGGGCCAGCAGTGTGAAGCCATGGTTGAATTAGAGTGTTAGAGGGTAAGGGCCAAATCTGTGTGGCCGAGGGTATTTCACGCTGAATCACCTACTTGGTGCCAGAGTCTTCAGAGGATGAAGAGGCCATGTTAGCAGTGATAGTTAAAGTGCGAAAAAGTAGAAAAAATGGTAGAAAAGATAAAAAGAGGTGGAAACGACAAAAATTGTGAATAACGAGTGTCAGATGGTAAGAACTGTAGTTCAGAGCGCATATCTGGGTCTAGAATGTGCATATGATAGCTTGTATAAAGTTTGGTCGCAAACAGAAAACTTGGTAATTTCAGTGAAAATTTGAGCAGAGCTTCGCCAACAAAGCTGATAAATGACTCGAATCTAGCCCTTATATAGCGGAATTTAGAGTGCGTATTAGGTGAGATCCACTATCCCTTGTTCAGTTCCACTCAAATTTTGGCAGGAACCTTCTTCACAAAATTCTAAGACCTCAGAGAAGTCTGCAAGAGTTCAGAAAGTGATTTGACTGCCCTGCGAAGGTTCTGCGAGGGTTCAGATTGTTTGCAATGGTTCAACTCTCGCAAAAGATGATCTCTCGCACAACATGTTCTTGTGGTTGGATTTTTAAGATCAGACCATGTAGCCAGGCTAATTTCACTATTCTGATTTCATTTATGCACCTTGTGAAGGTTGGCAGGATGATCTTGATGCTCTGCGAAGGTTCTTAAGATTCAGCTTCTGGGAACCCTCGCACATACTAGAACATGATGTTTTTCTCATCAAGAACACTTATAGAGATTTTTATGGATGCATCTGGGTCAGATTTAGTGACTGTCCAAGTTTCAAGAGCTATCTCCCAGGGGATCTCCAGAAATAATGAAAAAGTGCTCTTTTAGAGTGTTTTTTGACTAGATCTTGAGATTCTTTGATTTTTTACTTTTGCAACCTGGTAATCAGCTTCATCCATGTTTGATCTGACTGTTGGTAGTTCTCTGAAAGGTTTGATGGATGTTGGTAATAGATCCATCAGTTTCGGGTGAATTTTGCTCTTAAATTGCCATAATTATTGAGATCGAGATCTCTGATCTGCAAATTTGGGAGACTTATTGGCATAATCTGATGATCTACTTCCTTCTTGATCCCATCTGGATCTGGATCCCTTTTGGATCCTGATATATTTCCCTGATCTTGTCAGATCTGACTGAATTTTGATGGATCTAGCTTGATTTGGCTCGATCTTCCTAGATCTAGTTGTGATGGCCTAGCAGAATGTAGGGTCGAAGATCTTACGTAGTATAGCCCTCCCGCCTGTCAACAAGGGTTAGATCACTGGATAGGTACCTAACTATGCATAGATGCTACTTTTAGTTAGTTTCCTACTTTCTCCCTTAACTCTACTCACCACTAACACTATTCTCCTTTAACTCTACTCCTCTACACTAACATTCATCATGATTTGGATGAGGAAAGGAATAGAAAAGAAGAGATTGAGAAGAGAAGAGAGAAAGAGAGAGAGAGATAAAGAGTGAGGGTGGAGGTTAGCTCAAATGCACATTATACTTGCTAAAGGAGAAACATAAACTATTGAAACCAAAAAGCATGAACTTGAAAGCAATTGAAAACAATGAGAGCAATAGCAAGCATTGAATTGCAAAGGAGGATGCTTCTCTTCCAAAATTGGTAGAGTTTCATCCTTCTCATTAAGCATGAAAATAGTGTACAAATGGTGCCTTTTTATAAAATGGGAAAGGCCCTTGCCCCTCAATCCTATTGGTTAATATTCACAATGATCCTATCCATTCATCTTGGACCCAACTTGATCCAAGGGTCCACAAAAAGTACATTAGAAATCACAAGATTTATGTGAGTTCCAATTTGGACCCAAATCTAAAAAGTAATCTCTAAGTTTAAAAATGACATTGGGCCTCTAGTTTTATTTTAATTCCAAGGCCCAAGTCATGTTTATTTTATTTACAACTTTATTTGCGTGCTCATTGGGCCATGGGCTTATACACGCAGGATGCCATGCCCTCGCAACACATTTTTTTGGATGATTTTATTTATTTACACTTTGTTGGGAATACCCCCAACAGGACCCACGGCATGAAGTAGTGTCGGTCCCTCGGCACTCTGCCGGTTTAGTAGAGCGTTTTCTTTGCCTGCCTTTGTTGGATGAGGTAGGTGGTGACATCCTCCATAAAGTTGAGGCGGTCCAATTTTTTCAAGTCCTTTGGCGTGTGAAGAGACTTGTGAACCCCCCGCAGCCAATCTTGGTCGACCCATGTTTGGAATCGGCGTGTCCATGGATCACCCAGAAGTGCAGCTCGGTAATATACACGAGCTATTGGCATCTGATCTTTGACTTTGTCTGAAGGTAGTGCCTTATTAACATCAAAGAATATGGATGGGAGAAAATTGTCCCATTTAGTTTCGATCCCCATTAGATGTTCTAAATCTCGGACGTAAGTGGTTGTCGCGCAGACTGTGGGATCAGGGCAATTGATGTATTGGTTGGCGAATGTGGTGAGAGCCCTTATGGCATCTACATCTATAGTCCACCCATATTCTGATTGTATGACCGGCCAATTGAAATTCTGAAGTGTGATCTTGTCCAGAGGAGTGCCGCATTCCACCCATTTGGATCTTCGTGGACATGGCAGGAAGTGTGCGTTCACCCGTAATTGTTGTGGACTCGTCACGTAGGCCCTGATGGCCGCAGAGTCTTTTTCGAATAGAATTCCTTCAACAGAACCTTGATGGTCTCGTTGATGAAATGGCTTTCGCGATCATTGACTAGCTCCATCGGGCATCCGAAGCACACAATGATATTTTCATAAAGGAACTTGGCAGTGGTCCTAGTATCAGCTACTCTTACTGCCTTGGCTTCGACCCATTTGGTGAGGTAGTCTGTGGCTACGATTATGTATCGAGCCTGAGAACTCCTTGCTGCTGTAATGTCAGATGCAAAATGACCCCCACCCATGCCTTCATGTGAAAGCGAAATAATTTGGGTGGTCTCATGAGGAAGAATACACCGCCGAAGAATTCCATCAAGACCTCTTCAGTACAACTGGCCGACAATCAGCTGATATGGTCTAGCCTTCAAGATCAATTTCTGCTATTCCGCCTTTGGTAGTGATTTGTGTGGTTGGCCCCGCATTAGATATTCAACAATGTCGGCAGCCCATTTTGGTACTGTGTCCACGTAAAATAAGGCAGCATCTGCCAACTCATCGTCGGGTTGGATTTCAATCTCCTTTCCCTTGATTCGTGACACATGATCTGCCATGTAGTGTTGTTTTCCCTTGCGAACTACTATTTGAAAATCAAACTCTAATAACATAAGTAGCCATTTGGTGATTCTTCCAGTGTTGCAAGTTTTATTAACGAGATAGAGCAAGGGTTGATGGTTCGTATAAAAAGCAAAATGTGTGGCCATCAAGTAATGTCAAAATTTCTTAACTACATAGATCATTTCCAGTGCTTCCTGCTATGTGGTTGAATAGTTCATTTCGGTATCACTGAGCTGTCGGCTTGCAAACCGAATTGGAAAATCCTTTTTGTGTTTACCTGGCTGGGTTAAGACTCCTCCAACTGTATGCATCTGTCCATCTCACGACATTCATCTTTGAATGATAGTGACCTCCCTTGGCTGGCCTTGGGCGATCAATCGTATGCTCTGTCGTGGATGATTCGTCATCAGCCTTGGGTGCAATAGGTTTCATCGCCCATGTGGTTGGATCAACCTTTACAGCCTGTTCTCTGTTTTCGAAGGTGAGTTTCCCTGTACCCCAGTTGTGTACTACTTGCGCAGTCCTCAACCATGGTCTTCCCAGTAAAACACGGTATGCAGATGGAGATTCAGGTATATCCATGACTACAAAAGTAATCACAAATTGCATGCCTGCTATCTTTACGGGGATATCGGCAACTACACCTTTTGGTTTCACACAAGATTGATCTGCTAGCTTGATGGCGAATCTTGTTGGCTTCAATTCTTGTAAACCCCATTTTTCATATAAAGTAGTGGAGATCAGATTGACACCCAATCCTCCATCTACCACTGCCGCCTCATCCTCTATCTCTTATGTTTGATTGGAAAGTGATGTTGTGTTCCTCACTTTTCCATGCTGCTCCGATGTGGAGGACGTTACTTGTTTCATCATAGCCCACACAACATATGGGCTCAGGCGCTACTGGCTCCTCATCCGCTTTGGCCCATTCAGCTAGAAGGCTTTTCACTTGTGGTGCAATCCGTAGTAGTTCTTTGAGTGGTAAACTAACATGGCTTGACAGTAAAAGTGTGAGCCTTTCAGTGCGCGGTTCCTCGGGCTCCACCATGTGAAAAGATGGTTCATGTTGGTGCAACCGATCATTCTGATCAGTGCGCAGTGGTGAGCCCACTTGCGGTTCCCATTCGACGCCAACTGGAGGTTCTATGGGATTGTCTCTTTCTTGCTCTTTTTCCTCCGCTTGTGCTTTCTGTACCCAGTGTCTTATTTTCTGGTACTGTCTTCTCTCTTCTCTCACATTTGGATATGGCGCTGAAGTTGAGGGTTGGTCGTCAGTGACCGATGGTGGTGGTGAGGGAGCCACTTCCTTCCTCTTCTGTGTTCACGTAACAGCTAACACAGGAGCGTGAAATTGTCGACCTTCTGATGGCATCCCTGTTGGAACTGCTGGTTGTTGTATGGCAATGAGGTTAAGAGGTGCACTGGTTCCAGGTTTAAATGGACAATTCTTGTAACAGTGTCCATAACCGCATTCTCGGCAGGAGGTTGTATATTGTCCCTTGTAGGGACATTCTGCTATTCTGTGTCCTTCGTCGCATCCGTAGCAGCCGTAATTTCTTCCGCCTTGGTGCTGAGTTTGAGCTGCATAGGCCAAAACATATTCATTTATGGAAGGATCCATAAATGGTTCATCTGGTCTGTCCCATTGCTGCTGCTCAAATTGAGGTGGCATTTGCATCTCTAGTTATGCTGTTGTTAGATTTACATGGGCCACTTGTTGATTGACTGACCCTGGTGGAGCAAGTAAGGCCATACGCTGTGGTTGATTTGGTGTGCCGTACCTTGGTGCCACGTTGGGTGCCCCTTGATGATTAGGATAGGAAGTCTGATAAGGACTTCTCTTCTGTTGAACAATCCGGGGGTTAAACGGGCAAAATTGCACAGATGGCAGAATCTATGTGTCTGTCTCAGGTTATGCTTTAGGACTGGACACTGGTTCGTTGTATGGTTTTGCGTGCATACTGAACACCATACATTCTCCCGTTGAGGATACTGTAGTTGGTTTGGTTCCGGTTGATGTAGAGTTACTACTATAGTTCCCTATAAGGCTTTCAGTTTTTGGTCAAACTATGCCGTAAGTTGCTCCATCTGTTGTTTGTGTAATTTTGTCATTTGCTCCAACAATAGTTCTATGGATAGAGCGGATGCGTTTGATGATGATGATGCGATCGAGGGAGTAGGAGTGTGGGTGGAAGAATATTCGTCGTTAGATTTCTCATCTTCTTCCCTGATGGCATCTTCCATAGCTTCTTGCAGAGTAGCGTACTGCTCCCGTCGTTTCAGTTCTCTTCTGATGCTTCGTGGTAATCCGGCTAGGAACCACATGATCACCGCATGATCGGGAGTTAGGGCTGCACTGCACTCAGATCATAGATGTTTGACCCATTCAATATAGTCCTGGATCCTTTCTCGTTTTTCCATCTTGACTTTGCTCAGCAGGAGAAACGGGTCTTCCAAGAACTTTCTTGGTTTGAAGTGCGTAATGAGAGCCGCTTTAACCACTTCCCAAGTGGATTTTTCTTCCTTTGACAGGTTGAAAAACCAATCCTGAGCCACTGCCAGTAAGGACATAATCGGATGAGATCTGATGATCCGTCGTATTTTGGTATTTCCATCTATGGTGCTCTCCGGACTGCTTGCAAGGGAGCGACAGGTACGGGTTGGCCCATTGGATCCATTGGTGTTGGTTACGGTTCTGCCTCTTGTTGCACAACTACTAATCTGGGAAGGTGTGGTGTCTGATTTGCTATCCTTCGTGCTATTGATCGTCCCGATCTCAGATTCATCTGATGGTGGATTTCAAAGTGATTGGATCTTGCTTATACAATAGGGTGCAGTCTGGATCTTCAAGGATTTGATCAATCTGATCGGCCGAAAGTGAATTTTAGGCCTTTTACGGTGGTTTTTCCTTGATAACTTTTTACTCCTTGCACTGATTGACCTGAGATTTTGATAGTAGCTGGATCTGATGCAGATCTTTCCACTGATCTGGTCTGTGAGGATTATCTTGTGCGAGGGTTCTTTAGCTATTTTTGCAGGCAAAAAACTTGATATCTTTCAAATCTCTAGGAAGTAACTCTCGCAAGGTTCACAGTAGCTGGATCTGGGTCAGATCTCACTATAGAATTCTCTACGAGAGTTAACTCTCGCAAGAAGTGAAAATTTCACTGTCTGCGAGGGTTCAAAACCACTTTTTCAGCTTGATCTTCACCAGATCTTTACACTAACTCTCGCAGGCTTCATCATTGATGTAAATTGACATTCTGAATTGATTGAGAGGATCTACAAGAGTTCTTACTGGAAGCATTTGCTAGATCTTCACTTTTTAGTGATTTTTTAGCACTTAAATCCAATTTTCAGCTCACTGGAATCAAACTAACTCTCGCAAGCTCTTCTGTGTCCTGGTCTCACTGAGATGGAACTTTAGAATCCTCTGCGAGAGTTCTTGACCACTGGAACTGAAAATTTTGTTGTCTGCGAGGGTTCACTGGTACTTTTCCACCTTTTTCTTCACTGGGAACTCTCGCACAGACACTTAGATATCAAACTAACTCTCGCAAGCTTCTCTGTGTCCTGGTCTCACTGAGATGGAACTTCAGAGGGCTCTGCGAGAGTTCTTATGAAGATTTGAATTTTTTTGGATTTTTTCAAGGGATTTTTTGAATTTTTTTTATGATTTTTCTTTGATTTTTACAATCTGCTTAGAACTAACTCTCGCATGCTTCTATGCAGGTTTGGGACAGTACCCTAGAGCTACTGCCAATCATGCAAGGGTTAATTCTCGCTGATTCTGGAGATATAAAAATCTGATGAGATTTTAAGCTCTTTTTTCCACCGAAATACAGATTGGTGTGTTTTTTGGGTGTTTTGGCTGGTTGGTTTGGGTTTCAAGCCCTTAGAGGCTGTTCAGGGCCTCCTCTACCCTCTCACACCTCCTTCGCTAGCTGTGAATAACGACGACGACGCTCCACAAGTCATCGGGGTCGCTACCACACAAGCCCCTATCAGTGCCAGCGTACCGGCTATTCCAACAGACTTAACGACGGTGTACCATACCTTGGGCACATACATCTTGGAGGCAGTAGTAGCCAAGGCCATTTTGGATAGCCGGGTACTCCACCTGGCGACAAGCAACACACAGCTGCGAGCGGAACTCACAAAGCTGCAGCAAGAGCTTATTCTAGCTCAACAACATGAACAAGAAGGGCATCGAGAGATTGCCAAGCTGCAGCAGAAGGAGGATGGCCTCAACCTATATATCCAAAGCCTCTCCAAAGTGCTAACAGAAGCCTCCACAAAGATGCGGGAGCTTCAGTCTGAAGCATCCCAACGACTTGCTCCCCTCCAGACGCAACTACAAATTTATGAAGCAAAGAATACGTGCCTGGGGGCGGAAGTGAAAGCCTTACAAAATAAAAAGCTCGTCTGGCTAGCTCAACTGGCACCAGACTCAAGGCTGCTCTCTCAATCAAAGATGAATCTCTTTAGGCATCAGGTGCAGGTATATAACCAAATGTTAAACAGCTACCAGATAGAGTTTGACAAGTACTGGACAAGCGCATCGCCACCAGTTTTTGAATGTGCACAAGCCAGCACGAGCCAGGACCAAGGCCAACAAGCAGCAGGGGGGTTAAGTCAAGATCAAGGAAAAGGACCAGCGGATACAGGTGCTGACACATGAGACCAAGGCCACGACGCATGTCCAAGCCAAAGCTAAGAGGAAGGACATGCCTCATCATCAAGAGGTTCGCACACCATATCTTCCAGCCGAGCCTTCCGAAGACCATAGTCTGTGGAGGAGAAAATAAATGAATTCCTAGTTAAGTATCTCCACAAGTCATCAAGAGGCGGCTGGCAATAATCATTTTCAGCTCAGACAATAAATGGCAATGAGCTGCAAGCACTACCACCCTCCAACCACAACCAGAGTGGCGTCAGCAGATTTTTGAAAGAGACCCTGCGGCCATCAGGGCCTATGTGACAAGTCCGCAACAACTACGGGTGAATGCGCATTTCCTGCTATGCACACGACGATCCAAATGGGCAGAATGCGGCACCCCTTTGGACAAGATCACCATTCAAAATTTCAACTGGCCAAGGATCCATTCAGAGCATGGTTGGAATACGGATGTAGACACCCGAAGGGCTCTCACCATATTTTTCAATAAATATTTCAACTGTCCTGATCCAACAGTCCGCGCGGCAACCACTTACGCCTGAGACTTAGAGCATTTAATGGGGATTGAAACCAAATGGGACAATTCCCCCCCATATTCTTTGATCCTAATAAGGCGCTAGCTTCTGACAAAGTCAAAGATCAGCTGCCAGTCGCTCATGTCTATTACCGAGCTGTCTTCCTTGGCGACCCCTGGACGCGCAGATTGCAAGCGTGGCTCGACCAAGACTGGCTGACAGGAGTCCACAAGTCCCTTCACACGCCCAAGGACTTGAAGAAGCTGGACGAAATTAATTTCATGGAAGATGTCACGAGTTACTTGATCAACCAAAGACGGGCCAAGAGATCCTTGTACTAAACCGCCAGAGTGCCAAGGGATCGGCACTACTTCAGGCCGTGGGTCCTATTGGGGATATTCCCGACGAAGTGTAAATAAATAAAATCGTCCAATAAAATGTGTTGCGAGGGCATGGCATCCTGTGCATATAAGCCCATGGCCCAATGAGCACGCAAGCTAAGTTGTAAATAAAATAATAGGCTTGGGACCTTTGTAAGTAAATTGAGGCCCAAAGCCAATTTTAAACTTAGAGATTACTTTTTTAGAGTTGGGTCCAATTTGGGACTTACATGAATCTTGTGAATTTCAAAGTACTTTTTGTGGACCCTTGGATCAAGCTAGGTGCAAGATGAATGGATAGGATCAATGTAAATATTAGCCAATAGGATTTTGGGGCAAGTGCCTTTCCCATTTTATAAAAAGACACAATTTGTACTCTAATTTCATGCTTAATGAGAAGGAGGAAACTCTACCAATTTGGAGAGCCAAGCATCATCATTTGCTAAGCACTCATGCTAATGCTTTTTGTTGTGTGTTTCTAAATGTTTCCATTTCTATGTTCTTGTTTTGATAGTTATGGTTTTTCCATTAGCATGCATCTTGAGCTTTTGAGCTAACCTCCCACTCAACTCTATCTCTCTCTTTCTCTCTTCTCCGTCTTTCTCTTCTATTCTACCCTTCCCTTTCACCAACAATCACGATGAAGTTAGTTTAGGGAAGTAGAGTTAGTGTGAGTAGTGTTAGTGGACGTAGAGTTAGATAAAAAGTAGGGAACTAACTAAAAGTAGCATCTATGCATAGTTAGGTGCCTATCCAGTGAACTAACCCTTGTTGACAAGCGGGAGGGCTATTACTACATCGGATCGAAGACCCTACAATCTCTCTCTCTCTCTCTCTCTCTCTCTCTCTCTCTCTCTCTCTCTCTCTCTCTCTCTCTCTCTCTCTCTCTCTCTCTCTCTCTCTCTCTCTCTCTCTCTATAATCACTAACTCTAAGGAGTCAGCTACTGAAAGATCCGTTCAGTCATTGTATCTCTGTCAGACCATTCTCTGATATATGATCACTTATGTTATCTTCAATCACTCATTTACATGTATAGCAACTAGAAGATCTTGCATTATTCTAGCTTTACCTTTACAAGATTGCTTAACAACTGATTAATTGCCTAATTAGAACAGTTGTTATTGGAACGTGAAGACGTAGACAGTCTCTACTTGAAATATTGTGTATTTCTGCAAAGTGTTGCCTGTGTAGTATCCCGTGTAAAACTGTAACGTCGGGTTTTTCGCCTTTTTGTCGCCTGTCAAAAACTGCATGTAAAAATGCAGTGTTGCTTTTTGCTCTAATTGTCGTCTGTCAGAAACTGCATGTAAAAAGGCGGTGTCGCATTTTTTTGCAAAAAGTGTCGCTTTTCTGGAAGTGCCTAAATGGCCCAAAAACAACTTACATAAGTGTCGCTAAACACTTAGTTGCTCAGAAAGGTAAAAAGAAGCGACAATGTCGGGTGTCAGGTTTTTCGCTTGTGGAAAAAACCTGAGTAAAAATGCAGACTGTAGCGACAATCAGTTTAAATATGTAGACTGTTGAAAAACAATTCATTTTCTACAGGTGTCATTTGAGAGAGTAAAAATCAGAGAAGGAAGAAGGGCTATTGGGATGAGTAGGAGTTAGATTAAATTTCAACACTCCCCCTTAAACTAACTGCTACGAATCTACACTACAATTGAGATTTATCATATCTACTAAAGTAGAATGTTTATCTCTAGACAATGGCTTTGTCAAAATATCAGCCAACATACTGTCTGTATGATAGTAACTTAGTACAACATCTTTATTCTGAACTTTCTCTCTAAGAAAATGAAATTGAACTTCTATATGCTTAGTTATGTTATGAGTTCGTGGGTTCAGAGATAGAGCTATGCAGCTCTGATTGTCGCACTAGAGTATTGTTGGATCGATCTGTGGGAATTGCAGATCCTGCAACAACCTCCTCCTTCACTGCTGATGTAGCTGCAACATATTTGGATTCTATAGAGGACAACACAATGCATTTCTGCTTTATGCTGTTCCATGAGATGGGTCCTCCTGCAAGGAAACAAATATAACTTGGTGGAGATTTTCTTGTATCCACCTATCCTGCCCAATCGAAATCTGAATAGGTGGTCAATGTGAGTGCAGCTTCTGTATTGCTATTATAGCTCAAAGCATAGTGCTTCGTAGCTTGAATGTACTTCAATATTCTTTGTAAAGCTTTCCAGTGTTGGAAGTCTGGATTGGACATGTATTGAGACAATGTGCTTACTGCATATGCTAGATCAGGTCATGTGCAGATCATAGAATACATTATAGATCCTATGATGGACTGATAAGGATACCTGCACATTTCTTGCTAATCTGCTTTAGTTCTGGGGCACATGTCTTTGGAAAACTTAGATCCTGGATCCATAGGTGTGTCTATGGGCTTGCAATCTTCCATGCCATATCTGGAAAGTACATTGATTAAATAGAATTCTTGGCTTATAACAATCCTTCTGCTTGCGCGATCTCTACTGATCTCCATACCGAGAAGGTAATGGACTGGGCCTAAATCAGTCATCTCAAACTCTGACGAAAGCAGAGATTTGGTTTTCTGTAATAACTGATTTGAATTGATGATAATTAAAGAATCATCAATGTATAATGCTATAATAACATAGCTTGAACCTTTACGCTTGAGATATACATTAGAGTCTGCGGAGCAAGAAGTAAAATTGTGCAATTTGCACACCAAATGCTCCTTGCCTTGAAGGACGTAACCTTCTGGTTGATAAATGAATATGTCTTCTTGTATATATCCATGTAGGAATGCCGTCTAGACGTCCATATGGTGAATGTCCAAATCTTCTGCAGCAATTACAGCCAATAAGGTACGAATAGACTGATGCTTTACCATTGGACTAAAGGTCTCAGTGTAGTCAATCCCAAATACTTGTTCAAATCCTTTAACCACCAATCTAGCTTTCCATTTGGATATTGATCCATCTGGTTTAAGCTTTAGCTTGAAGATCCACTTGGAGTCAATTGGTTTTACACCTGTAGGAGGATTGACAAGACTCTAGGTCTTGTTCTTCATTAGAGAATGGTACTCAGCATCCATGGTAGTTTTCCATTTGTTTGCATCGAACATTGACAGGGCTTCTGCTACGGTGGCATGTTCGTCATGATGGATGAAAGCCTAATGGACGAAGCGATCAGGCTACTGTCGTTGTCTTACAGACCTTCGAACTGCATGTGCATGAGCAGACGATTCTCCTTGGTGAATGATTGGGATCATAGCATCTTGCAGTTGAACAATCATGGGTCTAGGCCCATTGACGGTAAGTGGAGTCGTTGGGACGAACTCCGTTGTTTGAACAGTCGTAGGTCGTTGCCTATCGATGGAGGGTGGAGCTGCTATGGTATGCTCTTACATTGGCTGCTTTTTTTTGAAATCGTGATACTTGTCTTCAAGAAAGACAACGTCATGACTGGCCCGTAACAATATCGTATACACGATATGCTTTGTGTGATGTTGAATAGCCGATGAAGATGTTTTTGTAGCTTACTGGGTCCAGCTTCTTCCTCAGATTAGATGGCACTTGTGCATAGTAGAGACATCCGAAAACACGTAGGTGTTTCAAACTTGGTTTGTAGCTGTAGTAGGCTTCAAACGGTGTTTTGGAATCAACTGCTTTAGTGCTAGAGTAATTTTGCAGATAGAAGGTCGTAGAATCGCTTCTGCCCAAAAGGTTTGAGGCAAATGCGCGTTGACTGTCATGGATCGTGAGGCTTCCAACAGTGTGCGGTTCTTCCGTTCAGCTACTCCATTCTGTTGTAGAGTGTAGTTCGTAGTAAACTAATGGTGCACGCCACATGAAGATAGGTAGTCCTTCATATCATTTGACAAAAACTCTCCCCCTGAATCAGATCGTAGGGCCTTGATCCTCTGACTAGTTTGATTCTCAATGTATTGCTTGAAATCTTTGAAGCAACTAAATGTTTCTGACTTGTTCTTTACGACTATAATTCTGGTAAATTGGGAGTAGTCATCAATGCATGTAATAAAATACAGAGCTTTACCTAATGAAGGTACGCTCATAGGACCACATAAGTCACTGTGTATCAGTGACAAAATGGACTTCGCCCTTTTGACCTGTCCTCTTGGAAATCTAGTTCTAGGTTGTTTCTCTAGTAAGCAATTTTCACAAACAAATTGATTAGCTGTAGTAACAGCGTTTATATTCATGTCCTTGACCATTTTGTTATGATGCATATACAAGAGCCCAACTTCCCAGAAAAGCAGCTGGAGCAATAGAAGCTGTGCAAGAAAGACCAACATCTCCTGAAGGAGTGGGAAGAGAGACTTGTCGCTTAACGAACTAACCATTGGGAATATGAAAGGACTCTGAACTCATCAAGCGACCCAGAATATATGATAAAGTATTATTGAAATCCTGTAGCATAGCCAAAATATCGGGAGAGGGAGGAACACACCGTAGAATACAACTTGGCCGTTGAGCGAAGCATTGAGTGAGGATCCCCAGAGCAACTTGAGCGTTGCCAAGCTTTGGTAGCAAATCAGCGTGACGAAGATGCACGTCCAAAGTGTCCCGCAAAGAGGAAGCCACAAAGTCCGAGAAACCAATAGGAATACCAAGCGCTCGGATTCCATCAGCCGGAGTATTGAAAGTTGTAGATAAAGGGAGCTCAGGAAGGAGGCCCTGAGGACACCAAGCAATGCACTTAGAGGGATTCACAGTGAGGCCCAAAGCTGAAAGCTGTTGAGAGAAATGTAGGAAGGCTGGAAAGATGATATTAGCAGGTCCCACACTATGCGTGTCATCAGCAATAGAGAGAAACAAACAAGAAGGAAAAGCAGCAGAAGAAGCTCGCAATGCTCGAAAGTGTGCCAAAGCAAAAAAGAGATCACCTTGTCTGATACCATCAACAAAGGGGATAACAGAAACATCACCTAGGCGAGAAGCATGACTGAAATATAGAGGCGCATTGTAATAGATCCTAACACCACAGTAGGGCAAACACTAACTGATCCACCCAACCTTGCCTACTCCCTGATATAGAGTAAGCCCCTCCTAGCCCAGTGTGAGGACTGGTAGCATGCAACTGCCAAGTGTCGGCCACGTGGCACTGACGTGGCCGACTGCACGTCGGGACCCAACTGGGGGCCCTATCCTGCTGACAGGGTCCCTAGGCTGTGTTAGGCCCGCCATGGCTATGGACCGTGCTGGGGCACACTACTCACACTGTCTTGCCCTGTTGGTCATGTACGCTGGACACGACCCTGACTGTGGTATCTGACCTATCTGTGTTCTCTAGGGTTCGGCACTGGTTACGAGCTCGTAACACTCCCTCCCCCTTAAGAACCGTCTTGGTCCTCTAAGACAAAGTCTGGAAAAATCTTGCGAAGGACGCTGCCTCTTTCCCAAGTGGCATTCTCAACAGGCTGATCATTCCACTTAACCAGATATTCTCGGTATAGAGTATGACGAGTCTGCGTCTCTCTACTATCAAGAATTTCCTCTGGTTCATGTGGAGGTTGTTGAGGATCCAATGGGAGAACTAGAACACTGTCCCCTACCAGATTATCTGATCTGGTTAAGGCTTTTCGTAACTGACTTACATGAAAAACTGGAAAAACCTTACTGCTGTGTGGGAGTTCTAGTTCATAGGTGACCTCGCCTAGTCTCCTACTGATGGTAAAGGGACCACAATACCTTGGAGACAACTTAGCACACACTCCTGATTTGAGGGTTTTAGAGTCAACTGGGACTCTCAAGTAGACTTTCTCACCAGTGGAGAACTGCACATCCCGTCTGTGTGGATCTGCATAATGTCTGGCTCGATCCTGGGATTGTCTAATGCTACGCCTAGCATGTTCTATCATCTGGTTTAGGTCTTCTAAAAAGTTTCTGGCTGCTTCAACTTTTTCTTGTTTAAACCCTATAGCTGTGGGTGAGCGTGGCTGAAAACCGTACATCAGCATAAATGGGCTGTATCCCGTAGCTGAATGTTTGGTACTGTTGTAAGCAAACTCTAATATTGAGAGATACTCCTCCCAATTAGTCTGCCTCTTGCTGACGTATGCACGAAGCATATCCTCCAGCACTTGATTTACCCTTTCTGTTTGACCGTCCGTCTGTGGATGGTCAGTGGTACTCATATTAAGTTTAGTATGGAGATGATGGAATACTGCCTTCCAAAAATTTCCAGTAAACTTACTGTCCCGGTCGCTGACTATGCCGGAAGGTAGACCGTACAATTTAAATAGCCCGTCTACAAACAACCTCGCTAACTCTGGAGCTCTAACGGTTGTTTTGGTCGGAATAAAATGAGCCATTTTGGTCAGACGGTCAACTGTGACCCATATAGCGTCATTACCCTTTTGGGTTTTAGGCAGGCCTACTATAAAATCCATGGAGATACTCTCCCATTTACCAGCTGGTATTTCTAAGGGATGCAACAACCCTCCTGCCTTTAAACGCTCTGCTTTATTTACTTGACATTTCTGGCAACTGGTTACATACTGGTGGACGTCCTTTTTCATACTGGGCCAGAAAAATTGCCTACGAAGAAGCTCATAGGTCTTCTGTATGCCTGGGTGTCCCGCGCTAGGATTGTCATGACATTCATATAGGACCTGCTGCCTATAATCCTCTGAATTGGGGACACATACTCTATCTCTATAGAGCAAGTACTCATCCTGAATGGAATACTGTTTCCATTTGAATCCTTGAGTCAACTGACCCTCAACCACTGGGGTTTGCTTGGGTAATACAGGCTCAGAATCCTCAACGTCATCTGACGACGTATACTCGGACTCATCATCATCCTCAACGGAAGCTGCCGTATTCTTGGATGAACTGGCACCAGCCCCGGGAACTGGTTCTGGAGTCTGTAACTGTCTGTTCTGGACTGAGTTCCAGATAATAGAGAAGAATGCATCATGCTGGCATTTCCCTCTCAAGGACTCGAGTAACTCATTACGAATCTGAGTAAAACTCAGCTCGTTTATCATAGGCATTCTGCTAAGGGCATCTGCTACTGTATTGAATTTTCCACGTCTATATCTGATAGACATGTCAAACTCTTGCATCAACTCTGCCCAACGAGCTTTCCGACCTCTAAGCTCAGGTTGATTGCAAAGGTATCTGAGACTCTCATGGTCTGTCAGGACCTCAAAGTTGGCACCATACAAATAATGCCTCCAAGTCTTAAGGGCATGGACTATAGAAAAGAGTTCCTTTTCATAGGCACTGTACCTAGTCTGAGCTGGCTCGAGTTTTTTACTCTCGAACGCAACTGGTCGTCCACCCTGAGTTAGCACAGCGCCTACTGCAAAGTCGCTAGCATCTGTTTCGACCACAAATGGCTGATTGGGGTCGACGACTTTTAAGACTGGTGCTGTAGCTAAGGCTGTTTTGAGAGCATCAAAGCTCTCCTGTTGTGCAGACTCCCAAATGAACTCCTTTCCCTTCCCCTTAAGAAGATTTGTCATAGGGACTGCTATCTGAGCATATTCCTTGACAAATCGTCTGTAATATCCCGCGAGACCCAGAAAGATTTGAAGTTCCAAAATATTCTGAGGTCTCAGCCAACTGAGTATGGCTTTAACCTTATTTGGGTCCATCTTAATCCCATCTGAAGAGATAATGTGACCCAAATATGCTACTTCTTCAACGAAGAATTCACACTTGGATTGTTTAGCATAAAGCTTATGCTTTCTGAGCAGTCGAAACACCTTTCTGAGGTGTTTTAGATGCTCCTTCCTCGTTTTGCTGTAGACGAGGATGTCATCTAAAAATACGACCACAAACTTACCCAAGTATGGTCTGAGGACACTGTTCATCAAGGTCATAAAGGTAGCTGGAGCATTTGTGAGCCCAAATGGCATCACCTTAAACTCATAATGACCGTGACGAGTCCTAAAAGCTGTTTTCGAGACATCTTCCGATTTTATACGGACTTGATGATATCCCGATCTAAGGTCTATTTTACTGAAAAACTTAGCCCCGTCGAGTTGATCAAACAACTCGTCTGCCCGAGGCATAGGGTATTTATTCTTAATTGTGACTTTATTGAGGGCTCTGTAATCTACGCAAAGACGCATAGACCCCTCTTTCTTTTTCACCAATAGGACTGGTGAGGCCCATGGTGAACTACTGGTCTGAATTTGGCCTTTCCCAAGATAGTCTGTTAACTGCCTAGTTATTTCTTCATCCTCTGTTCGGCTGACCCGATACGGAGGTTTAGAAACAGGTGCTGTACCTGGTACTAGGTTTATTACATGATCTACCTCTCTGCTAGGTGGTAAACCATGTGGCAAATCTTCAGGAAAAACATCTTTAAATTTAGACAATAAAGTTTCTAATTTACTGATTTTCTGCTGAATAGAACTGGAAATAGAAACTTCAGGAATAAACTGAAAGTCACATAAGAATACCTGATGGTCTTCGTCTCCGATTAGCTGACAGAGCTCTGAACTGCAGACCATAGGGCTGTTGGGGACATCATGCTCCCCATGCAACTGGATCTCTCGGCCTTTATACTGAAAGCTGAGGGTGTTCTCCTGATAGTTTCTGTGGAGGGAAGGTCCTAAACTGTAGAGCCAATCTCTCCCGAGAACAATGTCTGTTCGATCCAGGTGCATTATCTGAAAGTTTATTTGATCTTGGTACCCCTGAATACCAAGATTTAACTTACTTACCATAGTTTCCCATATTTTTTTATCTTCACCCTTAGCTAATGAAACTATGTACCTATGCTGACTAGGTACTTCTGGTAGTTTAAGCTTTTTAACCAGGGTGTGGTTGATGAAATTATGGCCCCATCATCAACCATGACTCTTACTGACTGGTTACCAACTTTCCCATGCATACGTACTAGGTCATGCGGCCCAAAGCTGAAGGGTCTCGCTAGCATTGCAGAGGTCAGCTGGCAACAGTGTTCATGATCTTCATGATACACTTTGATCTCGGAAGCTGCCGAGTCACTGGGGAAACATACAGTCTGAACAAGATGAACTTGTTTTTTATCTTTTTTAGTGAAAGGCCCCTTGGGACACTGTCTGACTGTGTGTCCCTTGCCCATACACACAAAGCACAAACGTTCTTGTTTGGCTTTCTCAAAATCATCTGGTTTTAAGGGCTGTATGTGTGAAGGGCGTTTCTGAGGAGCTTCACCTTTAAATTTATCTTCTTTCTTTCTTTTTAAAAATTTCTTTTTAAATTGAAAGTCTTTCTGAGGAAGCTGCTCAGAAAGTGGTTGTTGTCTCGCTCTCTTCCTACCCACTGAATCATCATAGATTTGAGCATATCTGAGAGCTTGCTCAAGGGTAGTAGGCGAGTTTCTCTGGACCTCTACTTTATATTCATCTTTGAGGCCACGGACAAATCCCCTGATTTTTTGATAGTCATCCATATTTTTAATCTTTAAAATTGCCTCTCGATACTGCGAGATATATTGGATGAGGGACTTGTCCATTACTGTTCTTTCCCAGGCTTCCCAGGCTCTATCAAGTTCATTCTCTGGTAGAAATTCTCTTAGGAAAGCTTCTTCAAAAGCTTTCCATGACCGGGGAGTCTGCCCAGTCTCCTGGAGATTTAACCACCACTTATAGGCCATAGGCCCTAAAGAAAGACTGGCCTCAATTGCTTGCAAATGGTCAGGGGTCTGTTTAAGAGCATGAATGTTCTTCCATTTGCTGAGGAAGGTTTGTAGAATATCTGCATTTCTATCCTTCTCTTCCCCATTAAAAGTAGGAGGCTTTAAATCTTTAAAAACACTGGGGTGAGACCGTCAAGTCTCACCCGAAACTGATGGAAGTGGAGAAGGGGATAACTAAGAAGTGGAGGGAAGGCTTCCTTTCGCGGAGCTCAAAATCAAGTTTTTGAGTTCAGCGAACGAGTCGTCCACACTGGACTTGAAATTGGCTAATGCCAGCTTCAGTTCATCCACTTCTGTTACCAATTGGAGGAACTGCTCCTTGGTAACCAGTTCGTCGAGTTCTTCGGCGAACTGTTCCTGTTCTTCTACTTCCATGGGTTCCTTCCCTTTTCTGTAAGCCAAGGCTTCTGTTTCAAGTTCGTCGAAGCCTCTCTCCTGGGGTTGATCAGGTCCCTGAGGAGTGGTCATCTTCGAAACTGAAAGAGAGCTACCTTAACTTCTGAAGGAAAAAAGTCTAAAAGACTAATTTACAACTGTACAAGGGAAAGGAAAGATGACTTAGCTGTTTCTGAGGACTGTACTTCCAAAGAGATTATGAAGAGGAACCCTTTCAGCTCTTTTTCCCAAGATTTCAGACCTGCTGTCCCGGAAAATGCCAGTTTGAAGCTTCAAAACGGTGCCAAATTTCCCGGTTCTTGAGTTGAGTAGCTGACTGATCTGATTTGAGGTGTGGGGCTCCAACAAACCGAGTAAAAACCGGAAGTTTACAAAAAGAAATCCGGAATTTTTGAAGTCCCTGCCCTCGCTGGTTGGTCAGCAACCTGTCTGGCCCGATTTGTCCAATTTACAGCTCTGAAATCACCTTGATTCTCTGATTTACTCTCAGCCTGTAGGTCGCTGGTCTGTAGCAAGCAAGTCTGAAACTCAGACTCCTGAAAAACTTCTGAAAAACAGGGTTAAATTCTGAGATTTCTACCCTACTGTCCAGCGCTGGCCCTGCTACAATATTTCAGATCAGAACTCCTTCTAATCTACTCAGAACTTCATACGAAACTCAGATTTGAGGGCTGACTATACAGCGATGGACCTGCTCTTCCCTTCCTCTTGAATTTCCGCTCAGATCATAGTGATCTACACTCGAAAATCAGAGAGGGAAACTGATTTTTCAGCGCTGAAGCTATTGTAAAAGATATGCTTCCAAACTACTGAGAAATCCAGCAAATTGGAGGATTAGAAAGCTGATCCTACAGCGATTTTCCTCCTCTATTCTTTTTTGAGAATCTCCCAGATCTTTCCTATCTTCTGATAGCTTTCTCTACTGTTGCTCCTGAACTCCCTAGGATGGAGATGGCTCTGATACCAGTGTAATAGATCCTAACACCACAGTAGGGCAAACACTAACTGATCCACCCAACCTTGCCTACTCCCTGATATAGAGTAAGCCCCTCCTAGCCCAGTGTGAGGACTGGTAGCATGCAACTGCCAAGTGTCGGCCACGTGGCACTGACGTGGCCGACTGCACGTCGGGACCCAACTGGGGGCCCTATCCTGCTGACAGGGTCCCTAGGCTGTGTTAGGCCCGCCATGGCTATGGACCGTGCTGGGGCACACTACTCACACTGTCTTGCCCTGTTGGTCATGTACGCTGGACACGACCCTGACTGTGGTATCTGACCTATCTGTGTTCTCTAGGGTTCGGCACTGGTTACGAGCTCGTAACACGCATCCATGGAATAAAAAGGGCGAACAAACGGGTCGCAACCACCATGGGTGGCACAACCAAACTGATGAGGAAATAGGTGGTCATGAAAACTGTTACGAAGCTGAAAACCAAGGGCCCTAGAAACCAACCTGTATAAAACCTCTCCAACAGCAATGGGACGCACACCACAGCCAGACTTATCCAAGGCTATCAAACAAGCAGCACCATGAATACGAGCTATAGAAAGAGGAATACGCCCACATGTTACAGAAGAGAAAACTTGAAAGAACAAACCAAACTCGCTAGTAGAATCATCAGGATAGAAACAATCACGAAGATGTTCGAAAACCATACCAGAAGGACCCCAAGTTGACAGATGAGGGCTGCGTAGAAAAGCATTAAGAAAATGAGACTCCGAGGGCTGCAAATCGGAATTAGGCTCAAAGTCCTCAACAAAAGAGGGAAGATAGTCATTTGCCGGTGGATGAAGAAGCTCCAAAGCTCAAAGGGTGGCAACAGAAGGAGTAGCTGGACTTGTAGGAGCAAGAGCACGAGCTGCACGAGAATACTCATCCACTTGCCCAAGTAAAACACAATAAGACAACTGACAATGAAGAGGGGGTATAGAAACACCATTCGGAGTAGAATCTCGCTGAGCAGCAAGTGCATGACAGCGAAGGAAATGCTCTTCTTGCAGATTTTCCCAATCTCTTGACATAAAGCGACGAATCTTGTTGCGAGATTCCTTGTGACCAGCATTACCACCACGAGGAGGCAGAGGCAAATACCAGAGAGGAAAAAGCAAAAAGGCATGCCAAGCTGCGGTATCAGAAGGGTTGGAAGACAAACGAGACAAAGGTAAGGACAAAGATCTTTGGACGTCTAAGCGCAAGGCAAAGGGTATGTGTGCATAAAGATGAGGACGAGGAAAACCTAAGTGAAAAGCGATCAAAATATCAAGGGAGCGAATCCAGGTCCAAGCCAAGTCAGGTGGCAAAGTGGGGGCAGGATGAGGTGCAAGGTCGACATTGGTTAATGCGAGCTGCTGACGAAATGCAGAGCAAACATTTTGATGGCGCGAAAGACCGGCACCTTGCACATAAAGGCGACCACAACCCGCACATGGAACATGGAGGCGAGAAGAGGAAGAAAGAGAAAGTTGAGAAACTGAAAGAGAGGAAGAAAGCTGGTGGCGAAGATGGGGCGGGTGGACAGTACAAGCAAGGAATCCGCAACATCACGGTGGGCTTCATGACGTGCGCATGAAGGGGAAGCACTGGAAGGATGGTCTAAAGGTGAAGTAGGTCTCTTTTCTCCACGCCGAGCAAGAGGATTGAAATTCGGGAGTTACAAAGGATGAGAAGATTCTTGAGGAACCATATTGACAAGTAAAGATGATCCCAGTTTTAAAACAACACGAGGAATGCACAAGCAGGAGGCAAAATGGAAACCAAAGACAGGAAGACAGGCATGTATTAGATTCTAAGATCCTTGAAGTAGGAACAATCATGGATGTTGGAAAGACAACCACATCAGCAGTCTAAGAAAAGCGAGAGCCAAACGCTTTGAGAAAACACTAGTGGCCAAACAGAAGAAGAGCTTTGTACATGTACACAGCTGCAGCGCCAGTCTCAGTCAGCAAGTTTCATTGATCAGCTTTGCAGGCTTTTATGAACAAAATAGATAGTTTTTGAGGCGAAATCAAGCTCAAGATGCTACGCCACCTTTGTATATTTACACCCGATCCTAGGATGAAGCCGAGGTTCACTACCAACCAATTTCTGCTGTAGAAATCAACGATCTGCTCCAGAAGTGGCTGTCTTCACAACAAGTTTTGCCCGCAGTTTGACCTCTACCCAAACTGAGATTTACATTATAATTTCAAAAAATCTTGAGGCTTTGACGTTGAAAGCTTCACATCCCAAACGTAACGTCACAACAACTGAGAGAAGCGAGCTAGGTAGATAGGCTAGCATCGTTGTTGATTATGCTCCTGTTTGCAGTCACACAACTGCCACACTGAGCTATGCACAAGAACGCCATAGTGAACAAGGAATTTTTTGAGTCCAAAGAGATGTCGGTTGTTTTTTGAGACACTATATTACCTTAAAGATCCTCATAGGCTCTCCCTTAATGTGACCACAGCCTCCCAACCCTGTTTGGCAGCCATGTGACCCTCGATATGCTCCCAAAAACCCTAAAACCAGAATCTTTGATATGGGCTGTTGTCTCTATGTATTGTGGAGGCAGCGACTGCGATCGGAGGGAGAAGCGAGCGATATTGGACAGCCATGGCAGAGCAGGTTCTTTCGATTCTTTTGACTTTATTTGCATTGCCTGTCTTTGTGTCTTCTTATATATCGCCAAAGCATTTCTGCAGCCTCTGGGCACTCTTGGTTGCCTTTTTTTCTGAATTTTTTTTTGTGTTTTTGAATGTTTTTCATGTTTTGATCGACAGACAGAGCGTGCCTTTTTGAAGCAGCCCAAGGTTTTCCTCAGGTAGTGGCCGTGTGTAAGTGAAGTACTGGAAATTATTAGCAATGTGTCCCTTATTTGTTGAGTTATCGATCCCTGAGATGAAATCTCGAGGTTTAAAGAGTATATTTATTGGGGTGTTTGCAGTACCAAAAGGTCTGGGAAAGGAAAGGCGCCAGGGAAGGCAGGCAATCGTTTTTGGAAGAACATTGGTCTTGGATTCAAAACTCCTCGTGAAGCTATTGAAGGTTTGTTTTAATGTGGACTAGATTTTTGTTTTGCTCGGCAACAATGGCATGGATCGGAATAAGGAAAGCTATTTTGAGGTGATGGTTTTATTTGAAAAAGTTTTAGTGAAATGTGTGACTGATCAACAAATTTCTAATCTGAATATCTGGAGCCGATTTGTGCATTGACATAGTCGCTTACTTTTGATGGGAAGGTAAAAAGCCAACATTTCGGGAAAAATTTTGACTGCAGGGCTACAAAACATCCCGTGGTGCTTTGTTTGCAAGATTCAATATAGGGCGTACATACTCTTGCATATCTCATTTGCGACCCTAGACGAAAATTCTGACGAAGCTCTTCCTTTGCCACAATGCAGGAGCTTACATAGACAAAAAGTGTCCCTTCACAGGAAATGTATCAATCAGGGGTAGAATTTTGACTGGAACTGTTAACTGCACCAAAATGACACGGACTATTACAGTTAGAAGGGACTATTTGCATTTCGTTAAGAAATACCAGAGGTACGAGTTTGTCCCATTCCTATTTTTTAATGTTTTGCAGATTGTGTAGAAGACAATTCATTGTTTTCTGGTGTTTGTGGAGCTACAGTGGAAATTAGGATCACAAATGACCAGTTGAGGTGTTTGTTGTGCAACCTAGCTCTGCTAGCTCTGTGCCGAAGCTAGTTAACCTATAGTGCTTCAAAGTAGTTGCAATCTAGAAAAATACTAGCCAGAATTTCAAGGGCCATAATTTTTGTCTTGATTATAGTTTCAAAGTATTCATTTGAGCTTTCCTGAATCAATGTAATCGGTTCAGAATTCCAGATTGGGATTCTTCTAGTGATTTTTCCAAACCATTGTTTTGAATAGCTTTTACTTTATAAAGAATATGTTTCTATCCTAAACATATGTATTATGATATTATATATAGTAACCATAATCATTAGATGTTTTGGGTTACTATGTATGTAAGTTCTATATGATTCGAAGCTTCTGCGATTGAGTGTAAATTCATTTGCTGTCTGACTATGAAATGGAATCGATTCGAATTTTTGGCGATTGATATTCTACTATATTTGTATGTAGGACATACTTGCAGCAGATTATGATCTGCTGTGAAAATGATCTGGAATGTATGTCTCAGATTGCAATTTTTAATCTAATAGGAAAAAACGCTAATGGTTGGAAATTTCTTTGATACTTTAATTAGCATGAAACATTCACTATCTATATAAACCAAAGTTGCATATTATGCATTAGATAGATATAGCATCCGAGGTCTAAGTCCAATTTGTATCACTTAGGCAACATAAAAATATGGCAAATGTCTGATGCTCTCAGGCATTGGTCATTGTGATGCTAGCTATTCACTTCGGTGACAAAATCTGCTTCATGTAATGTACGAACTTGTTGATCATGGTTTTTGGATGATTTTAACATCTCTTAGACAATTATCCTTGAGATAGTATTTGTATTCATCGTTGTGTGGAGAATGAACTATTTTGATATGGTTGTCAATTACAGGTATGAGAAAAGGCACTCTAATCTCTCTGCTCATGTTTCGCCTTGCTTTCGTGTGAAAGAAGGTGATAAAGTCATCATAGGACAATGCAGGTTCGTGAACTTTGATTGCATTATAAGCAGACGGTTGTAAGCTATGCAAAATAGTTATTTTTTCTTTTTTGGTGGACTTTATATTGAGTAATAGATTGATTTCATTTACCAATAATAATTTTTTGAACTTTTTGCAGGCCTTTGTCAAAGACAGTGAGATTTAACGTCCTCAAGGTCATTCCAAGAGGAGCTTCAGATGGTGGAACTAAGAAAGCATTTACAACAATTTAAGGATGTTGCCATCAACTACATATCTAATTTTGCTCATAGGTAGAATGTTATAGTGAAACTTTAGATTCTTATCAGTCCATTTTTTCGGAAGCAGTGCTGTTCTATTCATGAACATAGGGGCTTATATCAAAACTCTAGCTTATAGTTAGTGTAGGTGATGCAAGACTAAGAGGTTGAGATGTTCAAATGCTAAATGCTAATTGAAATGGTTGGGGTCTTTATTGAAACTAATCCCGGGATATAGTGTTGTTGCTTGATATCTTAAATTGTTACATCAAGTTACATGAATGACTATGTTTGAGACGTCCATTTGCTATTGCAACTTGGTTATTTCATAACAAGGATGCTTGCATGTCTGTGCAAGCCACATGTTCTCTCTTCTAAACAAATTGATACTTTTAGTGCTAATGGTTGAGGATGTATTAACTTGAAACTTGAGATTTACATTTGTGTTGAACTCATTATCAGCTTTGCCCATGGTATTTGATATCAAAGTGTTTTCTATTGTTGTGAAGATGGCATTTGAACCAGACAAATTTGAGGAGGTCGATATATAAATTTCTATCCCTACATTTTCTTGCTTCCTATTTATCATGCCTTTTCTATGACGTAAGTGAGAGTTGTCAAAACCACTTACGAAGCGCCATCATTTCTAAGCCCATTGTCACATGCCCTTTCGACAAGTATTATATTTTTTATGATTCTTCATTGCTTTCCTTACATGTTTATAAAGAACTAGGACACTATGCTACAATGAGTTGCACGAGTACCTTTGAGTTTATGATGTGTTTTATGTGATCATTGACATCTTTTTTCAATCTTAGTTACTAAGCTATAAGAAATGATATGTTATTTGTTTAGATATAAGGGGAATTATAGTCACAAGAATGTACATGTGCCAACATTTTTTGTACTCAAATATAGGCTAGGCCCACAAAGTATGGTGTGTTAGGCACAATTGCTTTCAATGTCCATGCGCACTTAAATAAAATTGATCTCAAGAAATTGAGGTGATAAGAGCTAACAACCAAGAAGTCGTGTTTGAAGCACATGATAAATTTGACACACTTTTGGACAAGCAATATGCCAATTATACTCAAGCAAAAACCACGACAAACACTCGTAAATAAAAAGTCAAACTTTATGATTGACTTGTACAAAGACATCTCTACTAGACAATTGTGCTAATCAATATCGTTTAGTTTTTATGCTTGGCCAAGATGAGACTTCTCAAGATAGAGAAAATAGATTAATCATTTGCAAATATTAAGTTGAAAGACAAGAATTGATCCAATCGTTAACTCCACATCAAGGATAAAGTCCTCCTCAATAAATGAGTATTGAGTTGTTACTATTCATCTCAAGAACCAATATTGGAAGCATTTTCTCATCCACTATATGGCTAACTAGATTAATGTCTCCAAAGCCCTTGCCCCTTCTCCTTGAATAACTTTCCAAAAAAAATTTGGATAGAAGTTGTCACTATGGCTACCTATTTGCAGAATCGATCCATCACTAAGGCCCTGAATGGCAAGACACCTTATGAGGTGTGGACTGGATCAAAAATATTTGAGTCTTTGGTTGCATTGCCTATGCTCAGATCCCTGCTGATCTAAGAAAAAAGGTGCACAACAAAAAAAGAAATGAAAATAAGATGATGTGAAATCTACTTTCAAACAAATCTTGCCAATCTTGGCTATTTTTGGACAAAAGAATGACTTAATCTCTCTCACACACTTTGATGTACGTTCAAGACTTGTAAAACAAGTTTAGAGGACCTAATTTTGGCCTAGATTAATTAGATCTCATGAATCAAATTCAAATCTAATTAATGGCACTTGATCTTGGTAGCTTATCCTAGGATTTCCACCAAAAATTACATCAAAAGCTCTCAAATTGAATTTTTAATGATCAAATGAATACCATGCATTAAATGCAGGTTCAGAGGTGCCCACACATGTGAACAGTATGGATTTTGATCCCTACCAAGTTTGAGATCAAATCCCCTAACCAAAACTTAGCTTCTAGCTCGCCCTTACAAAACTAGTTTTTAGCACCAATACTTGCTAAAAATGGATTTGATTAGATCAAAGATCTTGTACTTGGCTTTGATACCATGTGAAAGTATAGTACTTTTTAGACCATAAATGGATCTTACAAGATCCACAAGAGTGATTATGTATATGCTTAACAATGCATTAATCAAATCTTGATCTAGATTGGCAATTTGACACACAACAAGCATTGATAATCAAAACAAAGATCATAGACACAAATCCAAGCCCACACGTTTGAAGAGCAGCCTGTTGTATGGATTTTGAACAGTATTTGAAGTACTCAAAGTGATGGTTTCATTTGGATCACAAAATCAATGTACATGGAGAAGACAAACTCGAGATTGCCAATATGCTCCAAAAGTAATCTATCTTCTCACTATGGGAGCTTGGAATACATAGCAAAACTCACTTCCTTTGTAAATTCAAGTGAATTTCCAGCATGTATTAAGGAATTTAACTCTCTCTTTTTTCCCTAAAATAAAACCCTAGTCTATTTCCTAGTGTCATGCTTGGTAGGTGCATGGTTGGTCAAAATCTCATTTCAAATCAACGTCTAGATCCTATAAAGTAGGGACCTCTACCAAATAGACACAACCACCTCTCTTGACTTGAGCTAACCCACTTTAGGAGTGTATTGCTGAAGAGTGTGATATGATCTGATACCACTGAAGAGAATCAAATAAGATGGAATCGCAAAACAGCCGCGACAACCACGATCCTCATGCGATTCGGATGGAGTTCAGATGCGATCGCTAGACACTGCCAGCTGAATCACTCCTACAATCCTCTAGAATGTAGTCAAGCACTACTGATCTACATTTATAAAATCAATGCAACATTCAACATAGTTTCAACCAAGGTGCGGAATTCAAATGAACAAGAAAACTCAAACATACGAATAACAATCGACGCATTTGCATTCGAGATCAAACACAACAAGAAAGATCATCTATATTAATCTTCCTCAGATTTCTTCAAGCACTACATGCAAATCCACGCAGTGCGTTGGTGTGGGAGAAATGCGGTTCTCTCACAAGTAATCGTCTTGCTTTACTAGCGGACAGTTGGATCTACAGATCCTAGAGAGAATTGTCTTCACACGCAGGTGGACATTTATTCTGTAATTTTGTCTTGATTGCTTACTAGCATCAGACTACTATCTTACATTGTATGTGTATTCTGTGTTGATCTATATGTCAAGTATCATCTAGTAAGTACAGTCGCTCTATGTAAATCTAAGATTAGAGTGATTAAGCATCTATAACTAATCAGGGAATTACAAGAGTGGTAGATTAGCCATGGCCTAGGGAGTATCTGCTGATGTCATGCCATCAGATCTGATTTTTGTACTTTTGGGTACTTGCATGATCTTTGCTGGTACTCTTTGGAGCGTGAGGGCAAAACGGGTTTCTCAACATTTTTCGTGTTGCGTCGTTGGTTTCGTTTCCATCGTTGGTTTCGTTTTGCTCATCTGCCTTTCGCCATACTAGACCGCAAAAGATTCTCGTGCCAGACTGCAAAAGATTCTCGTTCATGAATCTTTCGTGTTCGCGAACCATTCGTGATCGTCTCCTTTGACTTTTGTTTTTGCAAAACTTTTCATGTTTCGTGTCTCCTGACTTTTGTGTTTGCGAACATCTTCGTCAGGCCGAGGGCTGAAAGGTAGCAAGGCTTTGTAGTTAGAAACATTTTGTTTCTTCAATTGCCATGTGGCACTTTGGCCATACATGTGTGAAAACAACTATATAGAAAAATGTAAAATATGGTACATGGCTAGATTTTCCAATGTTGGCAATTTCTCACAACTCCAACATGTGTCTTCATCGAGTTGCTTAGTTGATTTGTTCACTAAATCCTTGCTTAAGGATTCATTTGTTAAGCTAAGATCATTACTTGGAATAATTGATAAGTGTATCATAGTTTCCAAAGCTAGATTTGAGGAGGAGTGTGAAAAATTGTCAAATTGGCAAATCTAGCTTAATTAGACCATGTAAATATGTATATTGTGGGTCGCACATGTGTGAGGCTATGTTGCCACGTGTGAATCTGCTCTAGAATAGGTTAGATAATGTTCATAAGATTGGTCAAGTTTGTTTGGTGATGACGCCTACATTATAGGATCAAATTCTTACAATCATGGAGTTGGTTGATCAAGCTAGCCACCAACATGGCAAAATTCAAGGGTTAGGCTAGAATGGAAAATTAGGGAAAAAATACTCAATCACCTTCCTTATTACATGCTGGATTTTCACCTAACTTGAGGTGGGGAAGAGATTTTCTATGTACTATCATCTCTCCATAGTAATGCCTTAGAAAAGTTTTGAGCTATCTCGACTTCTACCACTATGTACTTTGTTTCTTTAGTGATCGAAATGAAATCTAAGTGTTCTTAAATTCATTTCTAGTCTACAGGCCATACCGAAGGTAGTACCACATGTGTGGGGGTCGGATCTTCATGATAATCAATGATTTGTGATTGCTCTTGCTTGATCTGTGTAGAAATGCCAATCTAGATCTTGATTTTTGATGTCTATTTTGGTGACAATGATTTTAGTTAAGCTCAAATAGAGCTGATCTGTCGGATAAGGCTACTGTCTCAAAACGTGATCAATCATCCTCTGAGTAGCAGATAGCTACTGCTAATCTGACATTAAATTTATGAACAGTAGATAATATATATAGCTACTGACAAAAATTGAACAAGCATTACAACATTCACAAATTGCACATTTTGAGTAGAAAAAGATGTACTCGTCTATATTACCAAAATCGAGTATACAAAGGAAGTTCTTTCTTGAGCATTGTCTGTTTTCCAAATCAGTGCGTTAGCGTGAGAGAGGTGTTCTCTTCTCATGAATGAAACTAGCCACTGCTAGATCTATCTTTCTTCCATGATATCTTAGCTCTCATATAGTTTTGTCTGAACGTCTCAATGTTTCTGCAATAAACATTTTCACAACCAATGTTACTGCATTTGTGTTTGTATATGTAATCAATTGAATCAATTCTGAGGATTTCGATGTGAGGATTAAGTAAAATCAGTCGCAACATTTCCGTTATACAGTTGATTTGAATTTCATAGGCATAGTGTGAAGGATTTCAGATCATTCAGGATCCAATCCATGTCCCTGATCTTTGGTAACAATAAGGAGCAAACCAACAATCCTGCCAATGTAGAAAAATCAGCATCTATATACAAAATGAGATGCAAACTCTAAGAGATATTGATCAAACATGAACCAGAACATAAAATATGTTTGTTGTCCGTACAATTACAGTACCCTACTATATTTCACACGTGTGGAACAGAAAATAGCAATAAATGAGCATTCTACACACAAGATTGCAAGATAACACCAAGATAGTGCACCAATGAGTAGTAGAACCCAAAGAGAACCATGTATAATGATGAAATGAGAGAGAGAAGAGAGAAGATGTGTCTCTCCACAAGTTACATCCTTTTTTAGAGTTTTCAAACCCTATTTTCCACTTGGCTTTCCCTCCAAAATGTAAACCCTACTATTTTTGGGTCTAGATTCAATGTACCCAAAGTTCAAATTTGAATCTCTCTCAAACTTGACTACCAACTTTTGCACACTTTCAAAAAGTGTTTATTGAATGTATTTTAAACTAATATAACTTCAAAAAGTTTATCTCTAAGTCTAAAATGAGTTTTGGCCTCTTATTGACAATTTACCAAAATGTGACTAAACTAGACTAAACTAGTTGAAATCTCTCACACTCCCTCTTCAACTAGTTTTGGCATAGTTTTGACAATAGAACTTTGATCCAACTTTAGAATGATCTCCATCCTAAGTATAGATCTTGATATAGAGAATAGTGTCCAAATTGGATGCTTCACTATTTCTTACATCAATTTTATACATCAAGATATAACTAGAACATGAAGAACCAAATAGAATGTGAATGAAATCATTCCTCCATGCTTCAAACTTTGAACTCTCTGGAAAATTACAACAACCAAACAATAAATGTGGGTGATGACCATTTGCTTGCTTGTCTCCTCCAACTTTGTCCTTTCTTGATATGTCTCCACCATAAAACTCCATGAATGAGCCTCCATTTCCATCTTGCCACAAGAAACCATCAAACCTTGGAAATCCATGAGTAGGTGAGTACATAAATGATGCAAATCCATCACCACATGACTCCATAAACCAAGTAGGTTGCACTAGTCCATCTTCAAGGTCTTCTTGACACAAGAAAATGACCATGAATTCACCAAAAATTGACAATCTCCAAACATTGGCATAAAGTAGCTCAACACTTGAGAACTTGATCATGGATGAATGACATAATGAACCTCCAATAGCTTCATTTCCATCAGCAAAACCAGCCAAGAATGCTAGTTCAAATCCAACATCAAAACAATGTTCACCAATGTAGCTAGTTTTACCATATCTTGACAATTGGCACACGTCCACATGAAATTGCTCAAACATGAGGTAGAACAAGTAAAGTAAACTTGAACAACACTTCTTTGCTGCTCCTTTGACCTTACTTGAGTCTTCATACACCTGAAAAAACAGATCCAAAATATCTTTGACAAATAACCTTCCTTTGATGCTCTTGACTAGCTCCAAATTGCCACCTTTTCTTTTGTGTTGTTGAAGCCCTTTGATACCAACCTTGAACAGACTTTGTTTTCCAGATCCATTACTTGCTTTTCCAGTATGAAAACCATGAGAATCGATATCCACTTGCATATCATCATCTACACAAGAATATTCTCCAAAACATGTGAGTAAAGCAAAGTGAGTCGCTTCCACTTGCTTACCTTTCTCTTGATCATCAAAGATATGAATATCTTCAAACCTGAACCTCTGGAAATACTCCTTCTCAAACATATGATCTAGATCCAACAAGAACTCATCAATGCTTGATCTTGATCTTCCATAAAGGTTAGTGAAAACAATGTCACCAATGTCACCATCATAAATCAAAAGATAGATTCCAAAATTTCCATCCAACATGAAGTAGAGTAGGTGAAGATGAGTATCAAACCTAAAAAATCCAGCCTTCTTGAGTCCATAACAAACCTCAATAAGCTCACCAATGAGATCTCCCTTGCCTTGAAGAAATTGCCTCTCGATTTGCTCCATGTAGTCTTCTCCAACCAACCTTTTGCCATCTCGATCATGAGTGATCAATTCACAATCATAGAATCCTTTGAGTTGATGAAGAGATGTGAGATCCATGCCTTGGATCTTCCCAAGAACCAATCTTCCATTTCTCTTTCCTTCATAAAGCTCCCTCTTAATGATTGCATCATAAGAAGTAGAAACCTCAAAGACATTAGAAGCCATGAAAAAAATGATTAGTACCTTCAACATAAGGATGATTGAAGTACTCTTTTTTTTCAAACAAGGCATATGATAATGATTCTTCCTCACTATCATTCATAATGACATCATTCAAAGTACATCCTACTTTGAACTCTTCACATACTTCTCTTCTTCTTGACTTGTGACTATCTCCCTCACCAAGTTTCTTGATAGAACCATTTGATCTACTCTCTTTATGAAGACATGTGACTCCACTTGCTGCAAAAATGACTTTCTTGGAATCATCACAAAAGAATGTAGAAGAACCACCTCCTTCATGCATGCACCTAGCAACATCTTTTTTCATATGATCAAAGAAATCATTAACAACAATCTTTTCCAAGGAAGAACCTTCACCTCCATTGATGAAGTTAGCTCTTTCCTTACCTTTTGCATGCTTGCACTTGCCATGAATAACCATTGAAACACCATCATTATCCTCGAGACTAGCCAAGTTAGCACAAAGATGAACATCTCCAAGAAGCATATTAGATCCCGACCTAGATCTAGCATAAGGAAGCTTGTTAGACTTTGCATAAGATCCACCAATATTATTGATGCTAAAAGGTAACTTTGGAAAGTTGAGACCAATCTCCTTTTCCATTCCATCCTTTTTGTTAGCCATAACAAAAGCATCAAGCTTGAAAAGTCTACCTTGTCTATTGCCCCTAGCAACCAAGATTTCTTCCTTTGTAATGAAACAAACATCACCATCAAACTTTACCATGTATCCTTTCTCTATCATTTGACCAACAGTTAGCAAATTCTTTGAAAGTGAAGGAATGTAAAGAACACCATCAAGTCTTGCTTTCCTATTAGTAGAGAGACAAATAGGAATTGAACCAATACATTCAATCACACACTCACCACCATTGGCCATGTGAATTGCTTTCTTGGCTCCATCATAAGTGACCAAAGAAGTAAAGAACTCCTTGTGACTAGTCATGTGTGAGCTAGCTCCATCATCAATCCACCATGAATCTTTGTCACCTTCACTTGATATTGGACTTGAAGAACACATCAAAAGAGAATCACCACACCTAGATCCTCATCATTAGTAGTAAAGTTGATTTGCTTGCTACCTTCATCTCTTTGCTTCTTCAAACATTCATTTGCAAAATGCCCTTTGATTCCACAATAAAAGCATTTCAACTTAGACTTATCTTTCTTTTTGCCAAAAGAAGAAGTCTCACCTTGATCTTGCCCTTTAGACCACTTGCCTTTGCCTTTGCCCTTGAACTTGCCTTTGATGAGCATAGCATCCTCTTCATAATGAGATGTCGATGTAGATCCACCTCCTCTTGATTGAAGCCTATACTCCTCATTAACCAAGATCTCTTGCAAATCCACAATACTTGGAAAAGTCTTTTGAATAGCAAAACTTTGAACAAGATTAGCATGATCATACAACAAGCCATTAAGTATAACTTGAACAAGTTCTACCTCCTTAATGCTTTCATCAAGACATGCTAACTCATCATCGAATGCTTTAACCCTCAAAACAAAAGCATGAGTACTCTCTTCCTTCTTTTGCATACTTTGAAAGATTTGCCTCCTAAGAGTAATCACTCTTGATGTAGACTTGGATTCATAAAGCTTCTTCAAAGCTTCCCAAGCCTCAAAAGATGATGTGCACTTACCAACTTCCTTGAGAAGTTCATTGGTAACATTCATCTTAATCATGTGTAGAGCTTTCTTTGCTCTCTTGTCATACCTCACTTGATCTTGAGGTGCTTGGCCTCTCCTCCACACCTGCAACAATCTCCATCAACTCACTTCCTCTTTCAACTTGTTCCAATGCACAAAGCACTCTCTTGAATGTCAACAAATGAACTCAAGAAGAAATCACAAAGATATGGAACCTCTCAAATCTCTTCTAGCACTGGTAACTAGAAAATCAACATATAGAATAGTGAAATCTTGATCAACCTATGATCTATCCTCAATATAGTGATTCTTGCCACTTCCTAAGATTAACACTCAAATGAAGTTCAATAACATCACAAACTAGAGATCCAATCAAAATTAGGGTGTTGACAAAATCACAAAAAAGTGAATATCTCAAATTCTACATGCAATTTCTAGAAACTTGATATATCTTCTTGTAGACTCCAATGAGACCTTCCTAATGCACCAAAAGTCATCGCATTCCAGTAAACCAAGTGTGAAATCAGAATTGATCAAGTGTATAACCCTATATTGAGTTTTGACGTACAAAAGATCAATTCTACACATGCAAAAATGCTGATTTTTGAGTAGAAATCAATCTAGCATGCTCTAGCATTGGTAACTCCTCCAAATCCTTGCTAAAGATGGCTGATACTTTCATAATCTGAAACACAATAGCTCTGATACCATGTGAAGGATTTCAGATCATTCAAGATCCAATCCATGTCCCTGATCTTTGGTTACAATAAGGAGCAAACCAACAATCTAACCAATGTAGGAAAATCAGCATCTATATACAAAATGAGAAGAGATATCGATCAAACATGAACCAAAACATAAAATATGTTTTTTGTCCATACAGTTAAAGTACCCTATTGTATTTCACATGTGTGGAACCAAAAATAACAATAAATGAGCATTCTACACACAAGATTGCAAGATAACACCAAATTAGTGCACCAATGAGTAGTAGAACCCAAAGAGGACCATGTATAATGATGAAATGAGAGAGAGAAGAGAGAAGATGTGTCTCTCCACAAGTTACATCCTTTTATAGAGTTTCCAAACCCTATTTGGCCACTTGGCTTTCCCTCCAAAATGTAAACCCTACTATTTTTGGGTCTAGATTCAACGTACCCAAAGTTCAAATTTGAATCTCTCTCAAACTCGACTACCAACTTTCCCACACTTTCAAAAAGTGTTTATTGAATGTATTTTGAACTAATATAACTTCAAAAAGTTTATCTCAAAGTCTAAAATGAGTTTTGGCCTCTTATTGACAATTTACCAAAATGTGACTAAACTAGACTAAACTAGTTGAAATCTCTCACACATAGTTCATACGTTGAGGGAAAGGGGTCATTCATCAGAGCTCGATAGTTTGAACATAGTCTCTTTTCTATCCAACCTTTCATCATTCCCTTGGACTCCAAAAGAGGGATTTATTGCCGACAAAGAGACTTCCAATAGTGGTATCAAAGCCTCATCACTGAGACAATGGCTTTCATTCACAGCATCCAATCAAAGATATGCACAATACTTGAAGTAGACGGATCAGACTTTTTTGCTTGGAAAGTGAAGACATCGTTTATCCTAAGAGGAGAAGCGTTATGGCCCTGGGTGAATGGCACCGAAGAGCCAACATAGGCAAAGATCTTTGGGAGTGGAAAGAGAAGAACAACAAAGCAGTAGTTGTCATCTCCTCTTCCATCGAAGAGAGCATTACCCTTGACCTCGCACCAATCTCTAATGCTAGAGAGATGTGGGATACACTCATCAGCAGATTTCAGACCAAGTCATGAAACCAGATAATGCATCTAGAAGATCAGCTTACCTATCTAAGATGGGATGGCAAAGATCTCACAAGCTTCGTCAATAAGATGAAGAACATGTTCCTATCGCTACACAACGTTGGAGCAGAACACATAGTCTCACAAGAAAAGCTGTTCAGTTACTTGTTATGCTCCTTACCACAATTGTTCCAGACAACCCGGACATTGCTGCTAAAGACCCTACTATGACCTTCGACAAGGCAGTCACTGACATCAAGGAAGAAGTTGAAGCTAGAGAGCACTATGATGACAAGAACAAGTCTGATCATGCTCTCTACAACAATAGAGATCAGTCGAAGAAGAAGGCTCAACCTAGGAAAGAGTTGACAAGGAGATCAGATCAGAACCAACAGAAGCAGGGAACTCAGGACGCATATCGAAAGGAAGGAACAAGCAACAGGGCAACGACAAGAAGACATGCAACAGATGCAGATGTGACGGCCACACAATGGAAAATGATAGCTGAATCCAAAGATTGAGTGCACACATTGTCACAAGAAAGGCCATGCAGCCATGGATTGCTATGACAATCCAAGAAACAAGAAGACGCAGAGCAGGAAGGAAAGCACAAACATCACATCATACGTGGAGGAGCCCAAATCCTCAAATATGGCGAGGACCGAGCCAGCAAAAGTCCTACTGCTTATCTATGCACTGATGTGTGCGCTACATAGGCTACAATAAACAGTGCTTGCAAATAGTACCCATAGTTCCGAACCTGGTGTCTAGTACCAATTTGGTACTATATTTGAGTGTCTCGTATAGACCCAATTTGGTATTATATTTATTAGGGAAATAATACCAAATTGGTACTCTAGAATAGTGTATTTTGGTACTATAAGACAGACTATGCAGTTAAAGTCTTATAATTCAGAACCAATTTTGGTACTATTTGAAGTAACAAACCTAAAAACTACATTAATAATAATAGATAGTGAGGACCCCCAACAAATATACTTGGCCACGAAGAAGAAAGGTCTTCGAGCTTTGAATTGGGACGCACACCCAATGACACCTCAGATATACCCATTCTCTTTCAACCAATTGTCATACAGTAGTGCAGCTTAGCGTATTATATGTAAAAATGAAGAGCCTTTTCAGTTGCACCTGCAGAGTTTTTGACATACATTATGTGCACAAGTATCATGATCTGGTAAACATAACAAAAATAGTACAAATCTTGTAAAATTGGTAGTAGCTAAAGCTTAAATTCCACCAATTGGTAAACAACACTAAAATAGTACCAAAAAGACCACAAAGGATTGTATGCGAGCTGCGAACACAAATAAATATAAAGAAAAAAATACCCAACTTCATAGTTTTATGGGTGAAATATGGTCACGAGAAGTCTAAATAGTACCTATTTGGTAGATTTTAAAATAAAAATGAGACACTTATTATAAAAGAACCTAATTTAGTAGTCAAGAGGATCAGAATTGGTACATGATAAGTTATTGTAGTACCATTCTTTTGTATTCAAGAGTTTTACCAACACAAGAATAGTACCAAAATAGTACAAAATTTGTAAAATTAGTACTCGACTACTGGAGTAATTCTACCAATTGGTGTAACAACACTAAAGCAGTACCAAAAAGACCAAATCACAACCACAAGGATGAATTTAAAGTTTGCTTGCTATTCAAAAGCCTATCTGGACTCAAGGAAGCACCAAGATCATGGTATGCAAGACTCAATTCCTTTCTCATCTCACTAGGATTTATCCTAAGTGACTATGATCTTTTACTTAAAGATTGTTGCTAGTGATCATTTTATTCTTCTCATTTATGTAGATGACATTATTATATGTGGAAGTTGCATCAAATTACTTGAAGAGACTAAAAGTGCACTTGGAGGAGACTTTAAAATGCAAGATCTAGAGAGCTCCGTTATATCTTAGGCCTAGAGATTGACTTTCATCATGATTATGCTTTTATATGTCAATCTAGATATGCTCTATCAATGTTGAAAAGTTTCATATGGAGAATTGTAAGAGCATAGATACACCTATGGAGCATGTTGTAAAAGATCCTAATAAGGGAGATGAAAACATCACCCTTTTTAGGAGTCTTATTGGCTCCTTGATTTGGTTAACCATCACTAGGCCCGACTTCAGCTATTGTGTGCACAAGCTAGGCCAATCTATGCAAGATCCTAAAATCTACCATTGTCGGCCAAGAGAGTCCTAAGGTATATATATCTTCAACTCATTATTTTGGTTTGCTCTACAAAAGTGAAGATCTATCTATTATTGGCTACTTGGACTCAGATTTTGCTAGCAACAAGGTGGGGATCGAAAATCCACAAGTCCTTACACCATATTTCTTGGAAGGAATCTCATATCTTGGCTTTCCAAAAAGCAAGATATTATATCTCTTTCATCATGTGAGGCCGAGCATAAGGCACTTACTACAACAACAAAAGAAGTGCTTTGGATCAAAAAGTTATTATGAGCTCAAATGCATTAAGGAGGAGGATTTGCCTTTGATCAAATGTGACAACATATTCGATCGTCCCAAGCCCTTGCCAACAGTTCATTTTTCATGCAAGGAGCAAGTATATGGAAGCTGCACATCACTTTGTGAGAGAGAAGCTTATTGGAAGAGAGATCTACTTGGAGCATATTGATTCATCTTCATGTATTGTTGATCTACTCACCAAGCCACTACTCAAGAGTTCCTTCATCAAGCTTAGATCTAAACTTGGATTGATTCCAAGATCCATGCTTATTTAGAATAGATAACTTTTTAAGAGTGTGAAAATTAGAAAAACATCTATGTTGAGTTTAGGGGTATTGCAAATTTTTTGCTACCATTTATGTGTAGGCTAGTGATAGGGCCATTTTTGGCTTAAGATGCAAAATAGGCAAATCCACATGTAAAGCCATAACTTGGCCAAAAGTAGGACATGATGTAAACTCAAGCTAGTTAGGCTTATTACAATTTTGAAGTAGTGATTGGGTGAGTGACATTTTCTATGAATTGGCATAGAATTTTGGGTCCAATCAAAAGAGAGATATGTACCAAATTGTCCCAATCACATTTGATGGCTCACATCTCATCAAGCCAATCAAATTTAGAGGTAGAGAAAAAGGGGTCCAATCATATTGAAGCTACCCTCACCTCGAGATCCTACTAGAGGGCTTGTTTAGTTCATTATGTACTTGAGTTTTTAAGAGTAATTTAGAATTCTACATTTTTGAGTCATATTGGATTCTCTCTCTACCCAAGGCTTGTTTGTTGGATTCTCTCTCTACCCAAGAGCAAGGACTTTTCATACTGAGTTTTTTTCAAGTACTACTTCCACACATGTGTACGTACTTCCTTGATGATTTTATGCATGTAGTAATGTGCTCTTGCCTTAGTTTTTTGAGATAGATCTTGTTTATCAATCTATGTGCAATCACAAGTCTTAGGAGATCATTATCACACATTAGGGCAATCCCACACGTGTGAAATTCATCATGATGGAGATGTTTGGTTGTAAGGAGGAGGGAGTAGGTGAGGATCGTATAAGCAAAGCTTATAAGTTTGGCATTAGGGAAACTATTGCATTTAAGCTAGCAAGTCCAAGTAGAGGGAGGGCCATTTCTTTCAGAAATCCACTTCTTCAAAATTGAGAAGGTAAAGGATTCCCCCTTGTATATAATAGAAGAAATTGTTGTAGGAGCATGCTTTTGCCAAATGTTTCTAATTTCACAACTTATCAGAGGAATTTCAGAAAAAAGAAAAAGAAAAAAAAGATAAGTGTTCAATTCTCAAAAGGACATCTTTTGACTAAGTTTCTCTCATTGATCATGAGAACGGACATGATAGTATTGAGTCTTGAAATGTTCTAAGTGGTCAAAATGAAGGATGCCCTTTCTAGCAATGTTGCAAGCCAATTTATGGTGCTCTTGGAACTTCTTGTCGTTTTTACACAAGATTCATGTATACCAAATGAAGAGGTGCCTTGTTATGAGAGGTCCATATATGTTAATAAATAGATTTTGGGGGAGAACATCAATTTTTTAAAGGATAGGGGTCCAAAAAAAAGTATATTTGCCCCCATAGTCTATAAGGTCATTCAAGAAGAAGGGTCTAGGGCTTTGGGGATATAAATAGAGTTAGCCATTATTGTATGAGAGAGTGCTTCCAATATTGGTCCATAGATGGATAATAATCTGATGGGGTTGGCTTAGTTGATTATCTTGGCATCCAGAGCTTCTTCGGTCCCAAGTTCAAGCGCCCCTTTGAAACCAAAATGCATAGATGAATAGTACCGAGGTGTTTATTAATAAGGACTCTCTCCTTGGTAATGAGAAGGGCAATGATAGTGTTGCGTTTTGACCTCTTGTAGGTTGTCAAAACAAAGGAGGCCCTTTCTAGCGATGTTACAAGCTAGTCTCTGGGGATTTTGGAGCCTATTGTGGTTATTCGAGTAAACCAAATAGAAGTTTTTTGAGGCACCTTGTTATGACAAGTTCATGTATGTTAATATATAGATTGTGGAGGAGAAGAACAATTTCTTTTTAAGGGCAATATTTGACCCCATAGAAGCATGGGCCATCATGCTTTTGGCACTTTCACTAAGTAATATCCGATTCTTCCTTTTTGCTACTCCGTTGGACTATGGTGAGTAGCTAGTGGTGTACTGTTGATGTATTCCATAGGCCTTGCAAAACTCCTTGAACTCGGTGGAGATGTATTCTCCCCTTCCATCAAAACGTAGAGCTTTTATTTTCTTTTGGGTCTGATTTTCTGCAGATGCCTTTTGAAGAACTTGAAAGTCTCGGATTTGTTCTTCAAAAAATAAGTTGCAGTTCTTCGAGAAAAATCATCAATAAAAGTTAGAAAATTAAGAGTTCCCCCTGTGGAAGAAGTCTGCATTGGGCCAGGGTGCGATTTTTTGGTGAGCAGTTTTTAGAAAATGTGTACAATGGCGAGCAAATTTGAAACTTTAGGAGCAAATATTGGGAGCATTTTTTAGAAATGTGTACAATGGCGAGCAAATATGAAACTTTAGGACTATTTTGAATAGTATTTTTTTGGATTTAGGGTTTGGAGTGTGATGTACAGTTTTTTGTCAGGTATCCTCTCACGTGCCCAAGTTATACTAGATATTGATGAAATTCATACTGGAGGATCGCTAAGTGTGTCCAATATTTTGTATTCAAAAGTTTGGAACATTGCTACAGTTAGATTATGATCCGTTGAAGTATATTTGCTAGAAAAATACATGCTTTTATCGGGAGCAAAGTGGCAAATGTCTTAGCTAAATTTGCTTAATGGTGATTTTTATTTATGTACAAAGTATAAGCATGTAGTGGAAACTGTGACACTCAAAGTATAGCTCAAGGTTTGTTTATTCAATACCATGTGACAAGAAGGAGTCAATTTTAGTTAGATCTAGAGAGCCAAATTGAAAATAATTCATTAAATACTGTTTTTCATAAATATATTCCTTACATTTATTTTTGGCCTTGTTCATCGATGGATGAATACTCTCTTTGATGTATACTTACTACTATTTTGTAATGTTCAAATTGTCACCCAGCCTACATCTTTCCTTGGGTTTAGGGTTTCTCCTATGAAAATACCATTTTCTACAGCTTACATTGACAATATTAATGAGTTTGAAATAAATTCAGTTTAATCTATTAATCAGAATCTAGAGGTATTTCAATATCTCAAACTTAAAAGGTTGCACTTAAATGTCATGATTTCACATTAAATTGTCTGTAGAAAATTTGAAGTTAGGTTTAGGTCAAACATGTGACTATATTCCAATACGAAGTTTCTCCGAAAGATTCCATTACAAGAATAGCACTAATGAAATATAAATGTTGCCAAGGTTGTGGTTATGCATACAAGGGCTTGGCATCATTTGTGCTTGAATTAGTGAAACTAAGATATAGAAGGTTCACACTTGGAGAATTGTCATCACTTCAATGGTGCATCTTTTTTTAGTAGAAATTATAGTATTCAGTTTTACTAGTCTTTTATCATCTTTCCCGTCTGTGCTTGAACTCTGATTATATCCTCGCTATAATCCTTCCATCCACATAGAACAGAGATTGTACATATGAAGGAAATTTACAATATAAGAAGATGGATGAAAAGGCACCCTTTACATCCTTATTTCAAAAACATTTATGGGTTATATCTAAAATATTAATCTTTGCATTTCAAATGCTTGCATGTGGCCATCTGAAATAATGGTACTTCTTATCAATTGAGCAAATACACTCTGTATGATCTGTAACTGTTTGTGATACTGCTCTGTTTGCATCACACATATTTCTCATGTTTTACTGAATTTCAACCACTCTAATGTGGATTTTCAGGCATCACCAGCGAGCAACAATTTTGACTAATGTGTGCAGGGAATTAGCTAAAGTTGTTAAGCATAACCTTAAGCAGAACTTCTTTCAATTCTGAATGAGCTATGTGTTCAGATAAAGAACTTGTTTGATGCTCTGTTCTGTTTGCTTCCTGCGATAAGAACCAATTCTCTGTGTTTGATTAAGAAGAATCTTTAGCCAATGCGATTCTGTCTGATGAATCTATTTGCTAGTTGCTGTCTAATCTGATTGCTTAACTATTATCCGAAGAGCCTGAAAGATAAAGTAATATTCATAATCATAGACCTTGACCAAATTGTTTCATCATCGATGTTCTTGGATGCCAATTTACCCAAATATCTTTGGATAACTACATATGTCGCTATAGTATTTACTGTGAATATTACACATCCCATTCCGTTTACCATCATACATACATTTATCATACAAAAGATGAGATTATTCTCTCTCTTGGAGAACGATCAAACTTTTTATACTACTTAATTCATTGATTTTCTGAAAATCTATAACGACTAGGCCACCACATAATTTGGCGCCATTGCCGGGGACATGATTCTCATCTTTTGCAATTTTTTTTAAGTGTATTACGTCTACGAATTTTTTTTATGTAACACATGCCAAGAACATACTCTCAAGCAACTATTGAACAGAAACATTTAGAGCGTGCACAATGATTAGAAGCATATAGCAAATCTAGAGATTTGTATCTGCAGAATTTGCAAAACTCGTCAGTTAGAGCAAGATTAACACTTGAAGCGTTTAATGATCTTCTAAACGCTACTACAACATTTGTAGATTCATTTGAAGAAAGATCCATTGAAACACCAAGTTCTATAGATTCATCTGAATCAGATTCGTCTGATTCCACTTCCGAACCAAGTTCAGAATCAAAATCTTCTTTATCAGAACCATCATCTGAGCGTAGTCTAGATCCTGATCCTCCAAATCCTCTAAGTCCTCCAAGTTCACCTAGTTCACCACCGCCTGATAATATGGCCAACCCAGCCCCACCCACATCTACAAAAATTAGATACGATTTCTTTAAGGGATCATCATCTGAAGATGCAGATAGTTATTTGTCGCAGTTTGAATCCATTAACATAGCAAATAAAGAACATACGGACGAGGACAAAGTTAGAATTTTGCTAGGTCTTATGCGGAAGCAGGCTAGGATCTGGTACAGTTAATTAGTATCGAAAACGGTTAATATTTGGAACGCTTTAAAAGCAGCATTTCTTAAACAGTTTAGGGAGATAAAATATTCCACTAGATTGTTGGCACGACTTAATTTTGTTTAGAAAAAGCCAAAGGAATCACTTAGAAAGTATACTCATAGAGTTAAGAATTCAATAGGAAAGTTAGGAGCCCAGTATCCGGTTCCCATGCAAAACGAATGGTTCTTGGGCGGTTTGCCTAAGAAAATGGATCGTTATTGTCAACAGGGTATGATGACTTCTTTGGAAGATGTCATCGCCTCTGCTGAGAATTACGAAACTTCTCGAATTTCTTGTAGACGGAGAAATGAAAGAAAAAGTAGTAAAAAGCACAAGTCAAAACGTATAGAAGAATCTGAATCATCTACTGAGTCTGAATCAGAATCTGATTCAGCGGATGAGAAAGAATCTTCAGAGTATTCATCTTATTCTTCTTCATCAGAAGAAGAATCTTCTTATAGAAAATCCAAAAATAGGAACTCAGATAGGAAGAAAAGAATGGAAAAATCCGAAAAGATGGATCCATTAAGGAAAAGTGTTGAGATGTTAGCAAAAGAAATGAGTGATTTAAAGGTCCAAATGTTTGATGTTAAAGCCAAGCGAAAGAAAGCGAAGCTTAACACCGATGTTTGGTGTACCGCTTGTGGCCCAGGAAGGTCATTCTAAGACCAACTGTCCCAGTTTACAGACTAACTATTTAGAAGAGGAATTATTCCTCTGTCTGATTAATAATCATGAGGAGGTAGCTTATACTGCAACTCCTACTAACCAAAAGACCATTATACCGAAATAGCGTACTGGTCAACAATACACTATTTTGCGTAGGGACGGGACATGAGATTCCACTCCACCACCCAGAGTAAGGGGTTCGTGCTGCAATTGCGAAGCCCTGGGTCACTGTTCGCCTGATTGCCCTGAACCTAGGAGGTCAGTAGGATATGTGCCGCTTTGCGCTAACTGTAAAGGCGAGGGCATGCCACTGCTGAATGTTCTCAACCACAACAACCGCGGTCTAAACAAGATGAACAAATTCTTTCGTGCTGTAAGGCGTGTAGGAGTTGAAAATCTCACATTGATTGGTCATGTGTTGAGTTGCTCTAGAATCAAGAAACCACGAATCATCCAAAAATGTGCTTTGGTCTTTGACCATAAATGCTCCTTCGTCCACTTCGACTTGGGGAGATGATGAAATTGTGTTTGCTTGTTGATCAGGTTGTTTGGCTGTATTCTTCGCTTGGAGAATTCAGCAATCCTTGATCTCATGGTTATTGCGCTTGCGATACCTACAAAACATCTTCTTCGATGATTGTGGATTTGATGATTGTCCTTGACTTTGAGTCGGCTTCTAGTTCATTGCAGCCTTCTTGGAGCTTTCTGCTTCTGTCGCTTAGAGCCTTTGTTGACATATAGAGCCTGAGAGGAGGAAGTAGACAAAGTGTCTTGACTTCTTCTATTGTCTTCTTGCAGCAACATAGTGATAACTCTGGTAAGAGTTAAATCTGAGTGTGTCATGATGATCATCACCCAGTTCTAATATGTAGAGGGCAAGCTTGAAAGCAATGTCATTATTGCGTCTTGATCGTTGATTGATCTGACAGTGGCCATCTGTTGCAAGAGATTCTTAAACTGGTTAATATGATTCTGAAGAGAATCACCATTTGACATCTTGAGTGTGAAGAATTTCCTTCGAAGATGTAACTTGGTAATCGCGTCTCTCACATCATATAGTGATCTCAGGATGTCCCAAACTTCTTTCGAAGTTTTAGCTTCAGCTATGTGGCCAATTTGAGTATCTGATATATTGAGGATAATAAGCGCGAAAGCTTTACCATCCTTCGATTTCCATTTTGAGTCTTCTGTGTCATTTTCAGGTTTCACTTCGATACCTATAATTAGATCCATTCAGCTTGTCTGCGATAATACCAGCTTTACTTTGAGAATCCATCAGGAATTTAGTCTGTCGATTGTATCAATGATGTTAAGATGTAGTGAGGCCAACAACAAGAAATCAATTATCTGATATTGAAAGAATGAAAGAAACTGAAGAATATGATATCAATTTGATATTGCAAAAGATATCAAGTAGTAGAGCTTTTCGCTCTGATATTGAAATAGTATTAGGCCTTGAAGAAGAATCAACGCTCTAATATCATGTAGGTATGCTCTGATACCATGTCATAAATAGGTAGATAATGGAAGCGGAAACTTCCTACTTCCAATGCATGACTACACCTATCAAAAATTGCACAAAACAGTAGTGATGGAAATCACATTCAATATTTAGCAACTAACTTTTGCTAGATACTAAGTGATTACGTAGCCAAACATAAAGTATTGAATTTTCAAACAATTTCTATCAGTTACAAAAGCAGTACAGAGATGTATGCATTTTGACATATACTGAACGCAATAAGGAAATAGTAATGATTCCGAAAAACAAGATCAGATGCTAATGAGTGCAAGAGAATAGCGGATAGAAACCGCAAACTAAGTCTGATAATAAGTAGCTTTGCTGATAAGCAGTAGCGCAATAGCAACTCTAAAATAAATCTCTAAAAGACTGAGCTAGAATGCTCAAGAGAGTTCAAGCTTGAAAGCTTGATAGAGAGCTAACAACAATACTTTCTGATTGTGAACGATCTGCTTGATGAGAGCGTAGGAAGTGTCATGTAATAACACTCAACTCCTTCACAATTCACAATGTTGATTCGTTAACTGATGAGATGTATGAACAACTGATTTATACTAAGTAACTAGGTCATCAAATGTGATTGCCAGCTGGCTGGTGTCCGCTGGCATTATCCAGTTCCTTCTCAGAAATTGGTTGCTGATAAGCGGTGAAAATTGGCCGTAAACAGTCTGTCTGCATAAATGAACTAAAACTGTCACAGGCGACAGTGTCCTAAAATCTCATTTCCTTCATATTTGAGGTAGCCCCACACGTTGTCAGAGTCATTTCCTTAACATTTGAGGCACTTTGAAAAAATGCAAAAAATGCGACTCTGCATTTTTCGCATTTTTACTCGTAATCCTAACAAGCAAAAAATTTTACTTGTAATTCTTGACAGGCGACACTGTCTGGATTGTATAGAGAGAAAATGCGACACTATTGTCAAACTCTGTGTATTTTTTCAGACTGTGTAAAAACACTTGTAATTTCAATAGATTGTATAAAAACACAAAAAATTCGCAGAACTGGATAAACAATGGATGAGAATCAAAACCGATTAGTCGATTAGTAAGAAGGAGAATAATCCAACATGAGGTAGGTAGCTGCCATCCTGCTGTAGTCGTTTATGAAAGTGACAAAGTATTTTGCCTTCCCAAGTGACTCTATATTCATCAATCCGCAAACATCTATGTGAATTAGCTCAAAGCAAGTTCTTTGTTCAAATTGACTCCTTGTTAAAAGGTAGCCGATGCATTTTCCCAAGGAAACATGCATTGCACTGGTTCTACAAGGTTGGCTCCTTCACATCCATGCCTGTTCACATCCATGCCTGTGAGGTAGTCTTGTTTACACATCTCGTTTTGACGCAGTCCACAGCTGCGTGTCCAGAGTTCTTGCAATGAAAGCAAGGAATGTGTGGGTTAAACCAGCACTTATCCTCAGTATGGCCTTGTCTTTTGCATCATGTGACCTGTTTTGGTTCTTTCCGAAGGTTTGGCAGGTGCTCTTTTCCCTTTGAAGCCTTGCCTTGGTTGGTCACTTTTGGGGCGTGAAGCTCCTCTCACGAGCAATGTATTCTCGCCATTCTTCTCAGTCTTGAATCTCCCTTGCTTTGGCAACGGCTTTGGTGGCGTCCTCAAAGTTCATCTCAAAAGTCCTGCTCAAAATAGTTCTCAAGGAATTGTGGGAGTCTGGCAGAGATCTGAGAAGAGCGTAAGTTGTTATTCTGACTTGATGGCATGCTCGTCTCTGGCTGCCTTCAAGGAGGTGAAGATCTCTTTCATAGCCTTCATATGGCTTTCAAGGTCTGCTCCATCCCGTTTCAAGTTGAACAGCCTATCTGTGAGGTAAAGCACCTCACTCTGAGACTTAGTCTCAAATTTTGTTTTGAGCTTGTCCCAAACATCCTTGCTACTGCTGCAGTCGGCAACAAATAGCAACAGATCTTTCGAAAGGGATAGGGTGATGAGTGCAGATGCTTTGTCATCACTCCTAGACCAATCTGCTCTCTCCTTCTCTCCAGCTACAGGTTTCCTTTGAACCGTCACTCACGTATGCCAAAGTCCTTCGCCCTTGAGGATGATTGTCATCTTGGCCTTCCATATTTGGTAGTTGGCTGGCCCCTCAAGGAAAGTGGTAAACTCCTATTGAAGCTGGGCAATGGAAGACATGTCCTCTGATCTGCAATCTCAGTAACCTATAGCTCTGATACCACTTGTAGAAATCTGTGGGTAGCAAAGGTCCAATTGTGGGCAAGTGCCCTCTTTTCTATCAATTTGAGCCCACAAATATATTTGTAATGCAGAACTTAACTCTGAACCTGAGTTTGAAAAAACTTGAATAGAATACCTTACACAATGCACAAAACACCCAAAAGATCTTGTGAACAGTGGGCAATGGCTGCACCTACTAAACACATGCTGAATCTGCAGATCATAAGGAAAGTGAAGAAACTTTATTCTTGCTGTTACATAGAGAACATATACTGAAAAAAATTGTACAGGACCCTCACAAAAACTAACGTTAAGCTCAGAGTTATATTCTAAGAGCTGGGCATCGGTCTTGGGAGAGAAATTGGGAGAGAAATTCATCGTCATCTCTTTCTGCCATGATCAGAAAATTGCATTAAATGCTCTTATGAGAGACAATAAAGCATTGTCATTTTCACCTATGTAGGAATTCATTCTAATTGTTCCAAATGAAGGAGAAAGCTTCATTCACGACACTAGTATATTATAGTTACTTCACATGCTTTTGCAAAGGGAGAAATGTTGCAATTGGGGAGACATTTATACTAGCTTGTTATTGGTGGCAATGCTAGCTACGTTCATGAAGGGGTGGCATAGTTGAGCTTGCACGATGAACTTTTCGACAAGTTTGGAGGTGACAAGTTGTTAACACTTCACGACGGAAATGTGGTGGAGCTCATGCTTGGGATACTTTTGGGTAAGTAAAAAGCATGAATGTGTGGTGGTTCGTAACTTGAGATCTGTCCAAATGATGGAGATCATGTGTTGTGCTTTAGATCTACTTCACTTATCAGTTCATTTCTGGTCGATGTGCTATATCATAGTGCAAAGTAGGATTGCATGGTCTAGTATTGGAATGGAGAGGTCGTTTGGATGCAGCCAAGGAAGATCTCACATGTGAGCTTGACGGTATATTAGCGCACACTATTGGTGAGGGACTTGAAGATGATATTGGAGTAAGTATTTGATGGATATTCTCAGGTGAAAACATTTTGGTGATTTCATTAGGACATGGATGGGGAGAATACAAGTAGAAGCACATGTGGGATTGGTGGGCAGGATCGGTATCGTAACTTCCTTGAGTATGATTGTGTGGCTTATTAATCAATAAGATTTGGCTATTATCAGCAATTTGATGAAGCTATATGTCAATGCAAAGCTACAGGTGGCATGTACTTTGTGAGAAACATGACTTCAGGTAAGCGACAAAGTTTTCTGAGGTTCCTAGCATGGGGTAGTCCAATATGTTAATGCTTGGGATGCAGATCAGGAATGATCCGTGTGGAGATCAACTAAAGCTTGAATGGGGGATGCCAATATTTTCTTGAGCCAAGAGATCAATCGAATAGACTGTAGCAGGGGATCTAACTATGGCAAAGGTGTATGGTACAAGAGGATATCTTCTTCAACAAGCAATGATCATCAGTTGATATGTTTATCATTTATGTTGGTTGCATGAATGTGATTGCATGCATGGAACTTTGTCATGAGAGTCTTCTATGACTAGACGTAGATCTGAGTTGGAGTTTGATTGGTTGTGCATTTGCTACTGAAAAAAAAAAAACAAAGTACTCATTTGATGCTCAGTGACTTGTTGACATGTCTACTAGTTGATTTTCTGGCTCAGGTTGAGCCATAGTTGCTCGTTGTTGTCAGTGTTATGATTCTGTCTTGTAAGTGTCTGATAGGATGTCAGCCTAGTAAAATGGAGGATGATGATCTCATGGTGGCAGTGAGGTTTCCTCGATGTGAGTCTTGTGTCTCATGTGGTCCGCTTGTGTTTCAAGTTGGATGGTGAACAAGTCAAGTTAAGAGTGTGCCAGACTCTTGTTGAGAGCATGGTATTTGGTTGATACTTTGTGAGTCAAGTGCTTTGACTGTGTACTTGAGTGTGAGTCGAGTACAAGTAGCAGGAAAATTGCATATGATCTATACAGGCACTCTAGGACATGGCTACACATTTTTATTCTGATACTCTTATCACATTTGAGCTTAGATTTGTAAGCTTCAAATGTGATACTGTAATAAGTGTACAGTTAGTTTGATACTTAAATCACACTTGAGCTTAAGAGAGGGAGTTAGAATTAGTAAGCTCAACTATGATTGTACTGTCATTGTAGGTTACAGTTATGTATTGTTTCAGTTTGGTAGGTAGGCTTTAGTTAAGAAGCTAGCCCGGGGGCTTGTCTAGGGCCGATAATGAGATTACATTTGTATATAGCCTAAAATGCCACGTAGAGGCCAACGGTGAAATTCATGCATTTATTAGGCTTATGCCATGTGTTCCCCATGCTAAAGTGGGCCTTTGCTTGTATATGAAAACTTTCTTTGTAATAATGATTGCTTTTGCTTTGTGAGCTCCTCCATCACTTTGTTACTTGTGGATGTTGTTTATGGTTTCGATGGTTGGCACTTAGTCAGTGATTGTATATGCACTCTCCACTAGATCAGAATTTTCACATAGAATGTTAACTTGGACATGATGAATGTACATGGCTTTTACTAGTGTTTGTAAAATTTCAACATCGCAATGATGTTAGGGCTTTTACCTCCTAGCATAAAAGATTTCAACAAATAGCTTTTCTTATTAGCTTTGCTTGACAGTATTAAGCCAAATGCTAATTTTTTAAAACTTGAGGTATTACTTAGGTGAGTTTGAGCTTTAAAATGCATTTTTTTTTTCTTCTTGACAATTTTACAAAATTGAAAATATTTTCTATGTACAAGGATTTCTAGAAAACAAAAAATGTGCCACATTTAAGTTGTTCATATTTTCTTAGAATTTTGAAGAGAGTTTGTGGTCTAGTGAAACTGAAAAATAAAAAATGACAGACTATACAACTTGTGAACTTTTGAAATTTGTCAAACAACTTGTAGAGACTTTAGATGAAAAGGTTAAAAATCAATTGAGCAAGTGATTTTGAAATGTAGTATTTGTTTTCAAATGAAGGCACATCTTCTTGTGATGTATCAACCACCTTCTTTTGTTTACATGGAGAGGTTACATCTCAAATAATAAATGAAACACAACTTTTAAAAAATAAGATTAACTTTCAATTTCGTAAGAAGTAGCTTTCTCTAATTATTAAATACTTTGATTGATAAGTGCATTCTCTAATCATTGAAGACTTTGATTAGGTTCATTATTGGGCTTGGAATATCGAAAGACCAAATACATGCCATTATTTTGATATAAAGGGTGTCATTTATTTTATAATCTTTAACTTGATAGGATGGTTCACATTTTTTCTTTCGAAAAATGTGCAATGATGAGTTTTCAAAAAAAAATTAGGACACATTTATGGAGGGTTTTTTAAGTTTTTGGCTCTAGAATGTAGTGTGATGTATTTAATGCTCGAAAAACCCTTTTTAAGTTATCTTCACAAAAACTGCATTATTAAGGCTTCTAGGTTTTTTAAGGACTAATACTCATGAAAGGGTTCAATGCCTATATAAAAAACCGTTTTAATCTTCATGACAATAATTTTTTAGAAATAATGCGTGATCCATTCCTATACTTTGCCAGTTTTCTCGAGAATTGGACCTATTTATTTAGCTTTCTAGCTTGAATAAAATATTTTAAAATCGACTATTTGTGAAATTGGTAGAATTTTTCCTTTAAATGTCAAGGATGCCTTTTAAGGGCCTTGCTCTTAAGGGCATTGGACAATGCTCTTTATAGTAGTTGGGAAGAGAGAAAGCTTGGACATGGTAATTTGCCAAGAGCAGTCTAATTCTGAGCCATAACAAGGGCTGCAAAGAATTTCAATATGCAATGTAGATCTTCTAATTGTCGTGTATGGTATCTACCATCCAATGACATGTTGTAGCATGTAGCCACCTTCGTTGCTCTTATGCTTCTTGGTTTCCAAGGGAAGGCTCGAACTTGAGACTCGTTGCTCTTATGACTCGATGTGCTACAATAGGGTAGCCCACTTGTGCATGGAGATTACCTAGTACAATCAAAGATGAAAATGCTATGATCATTCTCAAAAGGAATTTAAGGGGTTAAAAATCAGCTTACAAAACAAACTTTTAGTTGAAGGACATGACATTTTCATTGTAAGGTTAAAAAGGTGTTCTTTAAAAAAAAATGGCTCACACGACAAAGCCCCAGTCACCCTTGGATTGCAACCCTTTAACCTTGTGTAGTATGTCATATGTGCAATTTGCATTGCGTGCCCACAATGGAAGATACCATGTTTAGTGTACTCGTCACCATGGTGAAGTGTGTACAGCCCCAATCATCCAACAATGTAGCAAGATGTGAAAGTCTCACCCTTCATTTCTAGGTGGATGAAGGGTCATAACATAAGTCAATTCATCTTCAAAGCCGGCATCCTTAAGGAATGGAACCAGCATCTTTTCCCAAAAATTGACAATTACAAAATTTTGCAGGAGTTTTTACATGATAAATTTCAGATTTTATAGGGGTAAACCGAAAAGTAGAAGCATATCCCCAAGTAGTAGCCAGAATACTCCTTAAGATATGGACTTTTGAGGGAAACCTCAAAAAAGATTCCCGAACACTGATTCAAACCCCTAAAGCCTTTTAAAACCTCACGTTATAAAAAAGAGATTATTAAACGTTTGGACATAAATTTCAATGTGTTTGTTTAGATTTTAACTTGAAAGGTGATTTGTTAAAAATGATCTCAAAAGTCAAGTTTGCTGCTGAATTATTTTGTGTTTATTTAAAAGGCAAGGAGTCTGTTGAAGCTTGGCTCCAAAAGTGTTCCTCCATATAGTAACCATTGGTTGACTGGGTGGTTGATAAATGCTACTCTAAACACTAGGGCAAGGCTTAAGAAATTATTGTTCATAACTTGAGAGAAGTTCATGGGAGACGAGACATTCAATGTGAGTTTATTTATCGTCGTTAATCACGCTGCATGAAGGTTCTTGCCCTAATTCATCAAAGTAGCCAAAATCCAAAAATGGGACGAATATCCCCTCTCTTTGACAATGTCTTCTACACCAATAGATGGGTAGGTTCCACCCCCTATGTCATGGGGAGGAATGAGCTCATCTAGATAGCTTGTCCCTTAAGCTTTTGTAAAATTAATTCTTTCCTTTTATTAAGGGACAAGGAGGTGCCTCCCCCGAGGCAAAATACATGCGCCTCCTCTTTTTTCTCAAACTTTTTTACATGGATTAGCTCAGAAGGTGCATTGTAAAACATAAATAACGACAAAAGAAAAGGGTTAAAAAAACAATAAAAATTGTTTTCACGTTGGGGAAGGTCGGCCTCCTTGATCATTCACCATCAAAAGCGCCCCGCCCCGAAAAGGTGATGACAACTATTGCTTGTGCCTTGACCTAGAGTCAAGTAACCTACATGAGATTAGTAGACTTGGAAGCCAATAGCCATGTTTAAACTAGGCTCTTTGCCTTTAAAAAAAAAAGCAAAATAATACACTTGAATGTGACTTTTCAAGTGACTTTTAAAAAATCAACTTTCAAACTGAAAAGCTATGAGAAGAGGTCGGATTGTCAAAGGTTTACAAATGCCTTATAGATAAAGCATATCGTGAAGGGTTCGAAGGCTTGAATCTGTATTACTTTTTCACGTCTAAATGAAAGGATAAAGTGACTTATGCTGTGGGCCTTCACCAAGTCGCCCTTCACCAGCCCTTCGGCCGACCAGCCATCGCTATAGCCCTCCAAATGGCGAGAGAGAGGAGAGCGAGAGAAATGGCGAGAGCGAGAGATAGAGAGAGAGAGAGAGAGAGAAGGAAAGAGAGATTTTTGTTTGCTTTTTAAAGCTCACTCTGTCTCTGTTTATGGCTTCTGGGCGTTGCTTGCGGAATGCCGAGTCTTTGTAGATTGTAGGAGAAGCGAGCTGAGCCTTTGCTACTGCTTCCGACGACTTCACAAAGATCGTATACCAAGGCTCGAAGAAATGCAGGGGATGTGTGCAGCAGCAGACACAACAAACTCCTTCTGTTTACTGCTGCTTTCGGCAAATTCAAGTCAATGTTTGTAGTATTGTCGTTGCCAGAGAGTGATTTTATTCTGTATGTGGGCGAGCAGTTTTTGTGCTCGTAGATTCGTCTTGATGGTCGTGATCTCTATGTAACTGAGTAGATATGGAACTTTCCTGTTTGAAGATCAATTCGCATAAAATGATCCTGAAATATTAGTCTGTGCTGAGACAGTGGTCTGCGCTGGTAGTATAAGAACAGAAGTCTTTTCACGAAGAGTGTTGTGGAAGCCTCCGAAACAAATTTCTTCTCATCTGACCTTGTGCCGTATGCTATGGCGATTATTACACGCTTTTGTGCCTGTAGATGATAAAAGGCTCCTTGGAAATTCGGATCGAGTTGCTGAAAAATGACAACTGCTGGAGCCTCTGTCGCAGAAGTTTTTGGAAAATGCGTCTTCATGAAAAACCTTCTTTTGTTGGTGTTTCTGCTTAGCTGCATAGCAGCTGGTCTGTGTTGGCCTGGGAGCGATGATAGAAATTTGTTCGTGAAGGTAGGTGGAGAATCAGATCTGCTGCAGCAGTCATCCGGAAATTATGACAGGCATGGCGTAAAACAGAGCTCAGCAGAAGCGCATACCGAAAGCCTGATCAGCTCTGCTTTCAAAGAAGGCCTTGGAGATAATGTTTCTGAAGGTAAGGCCGACCAGGTTAAGATTCACACGCAGTTTGAATCCTCTCCTACGACGATTGCCTTACAGTCAGCTACTCACTCAGCTTATCGACGCGATCTTCAGGAATCTACATCTTACGCTACTGAAACTGAAGCAGGAGATGAAACTCAGGAACATGAATCTGATCTTGAGGAAAACCTTTTCCACTCCTCGTCTTTGTTTGTAATGAACTACCAGGATATGCTGACAAACCTAAAAGTATACATATATCCACCCTCAAATGACGAGAAATATGATTTCAGGTATCCGAGTAGAGACGTGCATGAGAAAGTTAACGATATTCGCAAAACAGATGAGCTCTTCTTTCACACGCTGGCTGCCAGTAGGTTTGTCACAGCTGAACCGGAGGAGGCAAATTTGTTCTTCATTCCAATGTCCATGAGTGCACTCTGGGCTGATCTCTCAGAGGATTCTAAAAGAGTGGCTAGTTTCATGAGAGGATATGTCCAGAAGCTAAGAGAGCAGTACCCTTACTGGAACAGAACTCTCGGCACCGATCATGTCTTCATTTCTTGTCACGATTTTAAAGTAGATTCTTCGAGAAATGTATTAGAACTGAAGAAAAATGCCATCCAAATAGCTTGCAGTCCTCTGGCTGCTGATGGGACACAGGAATTCTTCCCTCACAAGGACATCACTATGCCCCTGTTCGAAGGTGAGGCCGCAAAAAGCTCCGTTTGTAAATTGAGCAGAGAGAATAACAGTAATCGCAAGCATGCTGTATATTATGGTGGTCCTGTTGAGGAAAATAGTACCCTGGCATCAGTTTATGAATCTTGGAAAAATCCTTCTGGTTTCTTTCTTGACTCAGTTATTCCTGAGCAATCAAACCATCTAAGAATGCTCTCTATCAGCAAATTTTGTTTGAGCTTGGGAGCCAGTGACAGAGCGAATGTGGTAAATTCGATTCGCTGCGGCTGCATACCTGTTGTGTTCTCTGCAAGCAACTTTTACGACTTGCCTTTTCAGGATATTCTCAATTGGCATAAGTTTTCTGTTATTTTGGATTCCAAGGACATCGGGAAATTAGAGAAGATTTTGACTGCTATTCCTAAATCGCAGCTAAAGAACATGCAGGGTTTTGTTTTGGAGGCAGCAAAGCACATGGAATGGCATCCGAAATCAAATCCTTATAACTCTTTTCATTTGGTAATGTACGAGCTCTGGATTCGCTCACATACTATCCGCTACAAACCAAGGAGCGCGAGGTGATTAGTGTTTGCGTGTGTGCTGCATATTAACTGCACTGTAAAGTCGGATAAGGAGCGGTTTCCAAAGCAAAAAAATTAGTGCACGGGAGCTTCTCTTGACATTCATCCAGTGTCCATTGCACGTATAGAAAAGCATAAAATAAAGTTGCAGCAAAAGGCTAGAGATGGTCTTCAATGGCATTCTTGAAAAATACTCTCTTACCAGTTTCTTCATTTTATAAAAACCTTTGCAAGAAGGCTAATATGAGTTAAAGAAATTTCAAATGGTGGTTGTGTTTTTCTCTCGTACATGGAAAATGAGCAATTAACCTGCAAATATTGATAGTAAAACTGATAGCATATTCGTTATATCTCCCTATTCCTTAAGGCTATTCTTTTCCTACATTTTCAGACTGGTTCAGCTTTTTCAGTTCTATTTGCAATTCAATTACTTGAGGAGACCCTTATCAGGTTTGCCTGTTCCATTTGTCGTTTGCAAGTTAAAAGATTTGAGTAGCAAATGCAGGATAAAACATATATCTATCTAGGTCTACTATATGCCCAGGCTAAGCTGCATAATTCCTAGCAATTAGATTGCAGCGACCAGTTTAAGTTTTTACTATTTTAGCTTGTGTCTTGAATTGAGGATATTCCATGATCCACAAATTCCCGCTTGGCTGTCCATGACGGCAGTGCGTCTCGATCTTTATAGCAATCAAATATCATCAATAGATTGATTCTGGACTTCCTAGACAGACAGTATCGATGTGTTATTTCTCAAGATCAAAGTATAGCAGCAAGCCTTTAAGTTTCATGAAGGCTGTGTTCACTTTAGTATTCCATGTTCATGAACAAGCAGTACCTCTCCTCAGGCTTTTGCAGTCAACATTGTCCTTCTAAAAACGTTCATCTGTTGTAGCACCTGCTTTAGTTTCAAAGCTGTGACATACCAAAGCGAAGATGTGGATCTTTCCTAAGCCTCCTAAGAGGGCAAATTACTACTGACAGAAAATACTGTGATGATTCGTGAAATAAAGTAAGCCGGCGATGGCTAGATCTTCAAAGCATTTACAAGTCATAACTTTTGCTTTATCAAAAAATGTAAAAAATTTACATTTTTTCTTTGCAAATGCTCTACTCTTTATTTCTCCATCGGGTCCTGTCACCTTCAGTGCTGACAGATTATGTACTTCATAGGCTTATTAACCTTTTTGCATCAACTTTCAATGCATGTATCTCACGCGAAGTCTTAACTAGATCATTTTAGCTAATGGAAAGGGCTGTTTGTGACTTCCTCTATAAATGCCAGGAGGTTTTGTTTTGCAGAAAACCTCAATTATCAACTCCAACAACAATCTCAATCCAGATCCAAAACTGTCCTCTTCTCTCTATCTGGAATACTCTCCTCCCTTTGCCAAAAAAACGTGATCATCTTCTCTTTGAGCTCTCTTTTTGATAAGTTCTCTGTAGTGGAAAAGATAATGAGAACATGTTACTGAATGGAATGAGACAAGGACACGAACTGATTTTATCACATTGAGTTTTAAGGAACTTGTTTTGAGAACCCATGTTCTAAGCAGTGCTACACACTCAGCAGACAGCTCTTGCAACCGAGGGGTTCAAAGTCAAAAGGCCAGTTTAGAAACTAGTAGGCAAGGAGAAGTCTTCAAATCCATGACAAATCTTGATGAAAGGAAAGACTTACGTAAATAGACTAAAGATTGTGGGGAAAGCATATATCTAAGATGTTTGTAGGTTAGAAGTGGTTTTTACCTAATGCATGATTGTTTCAAAAGCTTATAAATATAACTTTATGATAATCATTAGCCTTGATCATTATCGTTAAGATTTAGTGATAGAGTCATGATTATAAAGCGATTCTGTAATTGATGAAGAGCTTCTAGAAACAATAATTTACAACCTACAATTTTTTGAAATTTTGCTGGAAAAAGTGTGATTGGTATTAGGTTTCAAACTGCAGCCTGCTGGCCATTTTAACTTCAAGTGCATAAGCCAAGGCCAAGTGTAATCTTAACTTAGAATAGAAAACTCGGTTTAAAAGGTAATGATGGCAAAACCTAGTGTTCTAGGTGATGAAATATAGATTCTAACTCTTTATCTATGTGCATTGCTTAAATTTTCTCTTTGGTTTTAACTTTTAACTAGGTGCCACAAGAATCATTCCATGGAAAGTGCTGAGCATGTTGAAGGTAGTGCAAGAGTTGTGGCGATTCTGGGACATGAACGTTGGGACTTTAACAATTCTGAACAATGTATTCTAATTTTGTATTCAGCCTCAGGATCCATAATACAACACTAGGACCAATGTAATGTGTCAAAACAGGACCCAAGAGAGTGGGACCAGATGGGTAAGAGGAGAATTCCTGCCACATGCGCTGCTCTGTCTTGTTTAAATCCGTGTGATCCCGACTGGGTAGGTTTTGGCCTAACATTTTACAGCTGTGCATAAAATACTAATAGGTTGGAAGTGATGTATTTATGCTGGGTAAAGGAAAAAAAAGGATCCGCAGATTTCCCTGAAATGGCTTATCTCAATCATCAAGTGATTTGATTATGAGTTTACTTACAATCAGAATCACCTATATCATTTGTGAAGAAATCACTCAAACGAATCTATCACGATTAAAATTGGTTTTAGCCCCAGCAAAGGTTCCCTTCCTGGAATTCATAGAGTGGCCTTGGCCATGGAGCCTCGCCTTTGGCTTGGAATTTGAGGGCCAACCGAATTTTCAGATTGAATTGTTCCTTTTATTTGTAGCCTTCAAATGACATAAACATCATAGTTACGTTACAAACAACGAAAATGTACAAGGATCTTTGCTTTTCTAACATTAGTATTGCTCTTCAAATTTGACCCGAGTATGAAATTTACGTTTCTAGATATATACTTTTACACATAAAAAATTCTCCTTTGTAATTACATGATTTTGCACTTGACACTCTGTTTATATATTTGCTTTTCTTTGAAAATCGATTAGGGCCTTTGACTACAAAGGGATTAGTGGGCACTTGGCCCTCCACTCAACGAGCATTTTCCTGCTTAGTTTCAATTCACCAAAAATGCACTGAATTTAGTTGTAGATTTTAAATCTACACGTTTCCTTTCTAAGTTTTGTGTAAGCATTAAGATTTTATTTCATGAACGGTGACTCGTAGTCTTAAGCGTTCAGTCTTTGGAGTCAGACCCGCAATCGCAATGTCCGTTGAAACTATGCTTGATTCCATTGCTTTCCAGTGCCCAACAAGGTGGGTTTCACGATCTACTACACCGTGTTGTGGTAAGAGAGGAAACTGTTCTTCAGGTTGAGAATTAAATAAGAGATTTGTGTTAAAAGCTTCCCCATCACATGTGTCATCATGCATAAGCCGAAATGAATTATGCATCTCGCGGTTGTGGATTCGGAAAGTTGGAAGTGTGACAATGTGGGACAGGACAGATTCCAAAATCGGGGGAAGCAGGGCAGAAATTCTGGACAGATGGTGATCATTAGGACACGTTCTTGGCTGCACCAGAAACAAGCTGGCGGACTGACGCCTTCCAAGTTCAGCGAGGTAAGTCGCCGATCGTTGTCTCGTTCATTCGCCATCTCTGACCTCATCATCTTTTGTTGCAAATGCTGGCGGGCCCAGTCTAGAGACTTCGACTACTTCGATGTGCATGCACTCCTTAACCTCAGTGCCTCTCCTGCACAGGCCCGACTCCCCTTGGAGGTACATTTTTTTCCACATAGCTCCATCAATCGGCATTGGATGGAGTGGGGCCTGCACTCTAGGTGCCCCTGCAGTGCACTCCTTAAGCATTCCTGATGTGCATAGGGCCGGTCGAGCCACTCAGAGCAGTGTCATGAAGGAATCGTGCCCAGCTATCTTGCACAGTTGTCAGTGCTCACGCTCTTTTTTTCTACAAGTGGGTTAGTTTCGTGCAGTTTCTTAGTTCAGTCGATTTTTTTTTTCTCGAACCTCCAAGTTCCTACAACTTTCAAAGCTAGTCGGTTTTTCGTTGAAGTTAAAAGTGCACTTGCAAATTGTGAAAGTCTCTTAAAAAGTAGATCATGCGCAATTTGAAACTTGGTAGAAAGTCCACATAGTCACAACCAGTGTTAGGTGGGTATATGTTGTAAAGCTGACTCAGGTGCACCCAACGTGCCCTAAGTCCCAGAGCAAGTTATAACGTCAAGGACTGAGCCTCCGACCTGTGGTGAGCCAGTCAAGTAGTCACAAGTCATGAGCTAGCTCTAAAGCCCGAGTCATGGCCTAGTCAGGAAGCAAGTTGATTTTGCCGTCGGGACGGCTCCCGGGACCCATGTCCGGGAGCCAGACTGATTCTGCCAGGCTTGCCAAGCTTAATCAGCAAAATAAAAACCAAGTCCCAAAAAGCGTGCTTTACCAGAAAGCACTATGTTTCAGAACAGAGAGTGCGCTGAATCACAGCAGAACTATAGGGGGAGTCCGGCAGACAGAAACTTGGGCAGCTCAACCAGCGCCAGGAATCCAGTCGCCAGGTCTCAGCTCCCTCTACCAGCATGAGCCAGGCACAATGCCCAGCACGTGTTGGTGGCCCCGAGACCGGTCTGTCTATGTATGAATGTAACCTCTTCCAAATCTAATAAAGTTGATCCTTGGGGATGATTACCATTTCGGTTTCACCTCCGGGACTGGTCCCTATAACCTTTTTGCGTCGCTGGCGCCTAAGGGTCCCTGTCATCGACATGGGGCTTGCCGCTATGCCAATTGGTCAGTTTGGCGACCACTATGCCTTGGGTTTCATGTGTGGCTTGTCTTTGCCTTTGGTTACCTTTTGGAGACGGATTCTGAGTTGGCTTTCGGGTTGGTTGGGATTCCAGTTTTCTTAAGTCTGAATGGTTAAGCTTGTTACGTTTCTGAGTTGGCTTTTACGTAAGTGCATGATGGATGAATGTTAGACTTAAGCACGTGTTGGAGAAACCGCTCAAGTTCCAGCGCCCTTTGAGGCGCCGGCGCAACATGTGGTATCAGAGCCGACTAGCCGGTCAGCTACGCAAGTCTCACAAGGATGGCCACGTTTTGGGATTTGTCAGGACAACCGTTGCGCAAGGTGCTGCCCACAGTGTAAGCACGGGTGCGTCCACGGTCAGGGTGGTCGGCAGAACGGGGGACTTGATGAGTCAAAGTGCTGCCCTCGAGGTGTAAGCACGGTCAGTTCCCGCGGTTCGGGCCTGGCGCCGTCTGCACGTAGGACAGATGAGGCAATGTGCTGCCATTAGGTCGGTGAAAGCACGGTCTGTGCCTTGTGGGATGCAGGGTGACATATTCGAACTGTACGGGTTAACCATTGATACAGAGATGCTGCTCGAATTCGGGTGTAAAGCACGGGTGGTTAGCTGCCGGTGCGGGATAGCTGCCGATCGTTTAGCTATAAGGGCTATCGACCAAAAAGTGGTGGGGCGTGACTGAGGTAATGTGCTGCTTAATGGTGAAAGCACGGATGGTTGGATGGATGTTTCCCCGCGGGCTGATTCTGTGATAGATTTGTGTGGGCGCGGTTAAGCAAAGGTCCTACGTCCGGTCTCAAGGGGAATGTGGCTTGAGAGGGATCCTCTGTGTTTGCTTTGGTTGGTATGTTCGTTTGTGGTGTGCTTGTTTGGACCTGAATAACCCCTGGTTGCTTAACTTCTTCCAGGTGATCTGATCTAGTTGGGAGTTGAAGGAGGAATTTGCATTTGTGGGTGGACGACATACAAGTATGGAAAGGAGCTTCCATGGGGCAACCCCCAAGATTGGTTCAAGATTATTATTCCTATCCGGAAAGATCGCGGGGAGGAAGTCAGATTTCATGATCGACTCCGGAGCTTCACATAACTATATTTCAAGGAGCGTAGTGGAGCAGTTCAGCTTGCCGACCAGAAATGTAACATCAACGCTCAAGGTAGAAACATCAAAGGGAGCACTGGACGCAGACAAAGCAACATTGGGAGATGGAAGACTAAACTTAGCTTTTTGATTTTAGAGATGGATGCCTTCGATGTAATTTTGGGCCTTCCCTAGCTAAATGAACATTGTATTGCAGTTTTGGGTAGGAGCTCAAACTTGGTTCTCTTGGATTACAAGGGACAAATCTGTATGACAAAAGCTCTGCCTGGAGGGAATGCGAAGGGCACAAATATTGAACAAAATCTGGTTGCTGCATCTGTGATTAAAAGCATGGCGAAAGGGAAAAGGTCAAAGTGCTTTCTTTGTATCTACAAAGAGGTTCTAGAAGGAAAAAACACACAACAGAAAAACTTGCCAAAGGAAGTGGCAGATTTGCTAGAGGAATTCAACGATGTGTTTTCAGAAGAACTCCCAGCTAAGTTACCTCCTCGAAGACCAGTGGACCATAAGATTGAGTTGGTACCAGGAACAGAACCAACTTCATGAGCACCCTATAGGATGTCCCAAGAAGAGTTGGTGGAACTGAAACGACAACTTGGTGAATTGATAGACAAAGGATTCATTAGACCCAGTGCTTCGCCTTTTGGAGCCCCTATACTATTCGTGGAAAAGGCGGACAAGACACTGCGGATGTGTGTGGATTACCGCATGCTCAACAAGGGTACCATCAAGAACAAGTATCCCATGCCTAGAATTGATGACCTGTTCAACCAGCTCAAACATGCCAGATATTTTAGCAGAATAGATCTTAGATCTGGATATCACCAAATTCGAATAGCTAAAGGCGATGAGCACAAAACGGCTTTTCGAACACGGTATGGGAGCCACGAATTCAGGGTGATGCCATTCGGTCTAACAAACGCACCAGCCACTTTTTGCACGTTGATGAACAACATTTGTCAAGACTGCTTAGATGAATTTGTCATTGTGTACATCGATGACTTCGCGAAAAGAGAAAAATGTGAATTTGTGGTAGAGGAAATTGATTTCCTTGGACATGTTATGGGCTACGGACGAATTCGGATGGATCCTAAGAAGATCATGACTATCTTGGATTGGCTGGCTCCTAAAACTATTGTAGCATCAAATCCTTTGTGGGCTTATGTAACTTTTACAGGAGATTCATTGAGGCATTTAGCAAAATTGTGGCACCACTGTTGAAGCAGACCAAGACTCATCTGAAGATGACATGGACACCGGAATGTGAAGCAGCGTTCAAAGAACTAAAACGACGGATCACTCAAGAACCCATCCTTGCCTTACCGGACTTTAGCAAACCTTTTGAAATACATACAGACGCGTCGAACTTTGCTATTGGGGCCGTGCTGATGCAAGACAGAAAACTTGTTGCATATTTTTCAAAAAAATTGAGTGACGTAGAGCGACGATGGCCAACTCATGAAAAAGAAATGGTCGCAGTAATTCAAGCAATGGAGCATTGGAGACATTATGTGGCAGGAAAACCCTTTAAGGCGTTCACTGATAATGTATCACTCAAGTACTTCTCATCCCAAGGTATGCTCACGCCAAAGCAAATGCGATGGCAAAACTTTATCTCAAAATTCAATATAGACATTGTACACACGGCGAGAAAGAACAATGTGGTGGCGGACGCACTAAGTAGACGGGAACACTTAATGGCAACAGTGACAACTCAGGTGACTGGCCTACTCCAAGAAATCAGGGAGAATTATGGTGCAGATGAGTTGGCGAAGGACTTAATGATCGAATTCCAGCTGGGAAAGCCTCATAAACATTTCACTTGGAAAGATCAAATGGTTGTTTATAAACAACGCAGAGTATATGTCCCACACAACATCAACCCGAGGAAGAAAGTCTTGCGAGAACATCATGACTTACTAGCCGCCGGACATCCAGGGGTGAATCGCATGTATAAACTTCTCAAAAGAGGTTTCTATTGGCCAGGTATGTGGGCAGACGTCAAACAGAGCGAGTCAATCGACAAATTGAACAATATCTACGAAATTATGTCACTTGGGACCAATCCGATTGGGTCAACTACTTGGATATTCTCGAGTTTGCACATAACAACCAAGTGAACAGATCTACTGGAAGGGCACCCTTCGAGATAAGCAATGGTCGGCTACCGATTGTTCCAAGCTCTTTTCTTACAGGCGTGCAGGAAACACCATTACCCACTGTGGAGGAATTCATCAATGAGTGGAAGGTGATCAAGTATGGCTGAACACAAAGAACATTGCGTTACCAAAAGGGTTTTCTCATAAGTTCGCTCGACCTTATGCGGGACCATATTATGTCACCAAGAAGATCAACCCAGTGGCTTACCAATTAGCGCTGCCATCCAGCTTGGATATACACAATGTGTTTCATATCTCATTACTCAAACGGTACAAACCAGATGAGCGATTTGATCGGCAACACGAACTCCGTCACCCACCAGCGACACTTGATGATACGAAGAGGCAGCTTGTACCAGAACAAATATTGATACATAGAAAGCGAACTGGCGTTCAACATGAATATCTAGTGAAGTGGCTACGGGCTCCACTTATTGAGGCTTCTTGGGAGTACGAAGACAAACTTAAGGAGGGAGCGCCTGAAGTACTAGCAGATTATCTGCAGAAGAACCAACACAATAGCCGTTTTCCCAGATCGGCACACAAAGCACTGCCTGGCGGCATGCCTCCTACATAAACATTCATGGCCATTCTGAAGTTCAAGGAACTTCCAGGTATCTTTCTTAAGTTTGTCAATAAATCACTTGCAGCTTTACACAGGTTTTATGTAAATGAACTTTATTTACACTTTTCCTATGCTACTGCCAATGTATTTTTTTTTAATTCAAAAGTTGTTAAGGCCGGTGAATTAAGCCTGTGCCATATGTCCTAGGTCTAGTTTGGCCCTGATGAGGACATCAGCTTTTTCAAACGAGGGGAGGATGTTGTAAAGCTGACTCAGGTGCACCCAGCGTGCCCTGTAAGACTCTAAGGGGTGACGCTCTCTAAGGTCCCAGAGCAAGTTAGAACGTCAAGGACTGAGCCTCTGACCTGTGGTGAGCCAGTCAAGTAGTCACAAGTCATGAGCTAGCTCTGGAGCTCGAGTCATGGCCTAGTCAGGAAGCAAGTTGATTATGCCACCGGGACGGCTTCCGGGACCCATGTCCGAGAGCCAGACTGATTCTGCTAGGCTTGCCAGGTTTAATCAGCAACATAAAAACTAAGTCCCAAAAAGCGTGCTTTACCAGAAAGCAATATGTTTCATAACATAGGGGGTGCGCCGAATCACAGCAGAACTATAGGGAGAGTCCGGCAGACAGAAACTTGGGCAGCTCAACCAGCGCCAGGAATCTAGTCACCAGGTCTCAGCTCCCTCTACCAGCACGAGCCAGGCACAATGCCCAGCACGTGTTGGTGGCCCCGAGACCGGTCAGTCTATGTATGAATGTAACCTCTTCCAAATCTAATAAAGTTGATCCTTGGGTGGGGATGATTACCATTTCGGTTTTGCCTCCGGGACTGGTCCAAGTGGAAGGACCCTTACTACAACCTTTTTGCGTCGCTGGCGCCTAAGGGTCCCTCTCATCGACATGGGGCTTGCCGCTATGCCAATTGGTCAGTTTGGCGACCACTATGCCTTGGGTTTCATGTGTGGCTTGTCTTTGCCTTTGGTTACCTTTTGGGGATGGATTTTGAGTTGGCTTTCGGGTTGGTTGGGATTCCAGTTTTCTTAAGTCTGAATGGTTAAGCTTGTTACGTTTTTGAGTTGGCTTTTACGTAAGTGCATGATGGATAAATGTTAGACTTAAGCGCGTGTTGGGAAAACCGCTCAAGTTCCAACACCCTTTGAGGTGCCAGCGCAACAGTATATGGGACTATGGATGTTATCAACCTGGACCAGCCTGATATTTAAAAATGAGATACCTGCCAATTAACAGGATGCCCCTGGTATTAGATAAGTGATACCATAGTCAAAACCAAACGAGTATGGTATAAAATTTCCAGATACCCGAGATATACCCGAATCAGGACAAAAATGAGGGTACCACCCTATGCTGGGGTATCATATCTTAACAAAGTTTATTTTTATTACAAGTCTTCAAATAACCATTAAATGCCATTAATACCCATATATACACCATCTCTCATTTCTCATTAAAGATTATACTAGCCCGGTTCGCTATTCCCTACTCCCTCTTTCTCACTTTGGTTTTCCCATCGATCCTCTCTCTCCTCCATCCACTCTCGTTTTCCTTCGGGCTCCATCGATCCGTTTCCTTTGCTCGTTGGTGGCGCCTCATAGCCTCATTGCTCCTTGCTCGTTGCTTGCTGGTGGCTGATGGAAGCGCCAACCACCATATTCCATTTTTTGTAGGGTCAGCCACGAGCCTGAGGCAGAGCTTCCACGCAAACTCCCGAGACCCTCCGCACGAGGAACTAAAACATTGTTCTTGCGGTTGTACTGGAGGATCTTCGCTTATAAGATGTCCCGACTACCTACAAACTGACTCATGCATTTTTGTATTGCCAATAACTGGTATATAGTCGATTTCTTCTTCTTCTTCATGACTATGACCAAACAGAAGTATTTTCTGGCATAATATGTGACTTGTCACAGCTCTTTCTTTGGGGTAGATCTGTTTGCAACGACCTAGTATCACTGATTGCACACATTTATCTCCCTGTTGCAACTATCAACACAACTTTTGCTTTTGCTTATGATCATGCAAACAACATGACTTCAATGTTTTCAAGCATACAACACACTGTTAGAAATAAGATATTGCTCAATAGCTTTCAATGTGCGAGTAACTCCCTCTCTTGCGTGTGCCATTGGAGGATCTGCTACTATTGCCACACACTCGAATTCCCAGTCCAAGATTGTGCTGCTGCCTGGACCTTTTGAGAATTTGAAGGTAGCTTTAGTAGAGTTGTAATGTGTGCCAATGGACCCACCCTCCAAAACCACAGTAACGAAGGTGTGGGTTTCAGAGTTAGTTGTGACAATTTTCTCTTTCAAGTATCTGCTATGGGGTATGACTGCAATGCAACAAGAACTTTGTGGTTAGGAGAAAAATCTCTTTGTGTGGGTGAAGGGGAAAAAGCCCCCTCCTCCCCATTTTCCTTCTTCGTCTCTTCTTGCTCACTGGCCCTATGTCTTCTTCTTTTGCTCACTACTGCTTCTGGTCGCGCTCCTAGCAGAGCTGCTATTGTTGGCCCGTCAGTGCTCCTTGCTCGCTCGATCAAAGAGAGGGATGGTAGCTGGCCCTCGGTGTTCTGCTCTTCACGGCCACTCCTCCTCCCTCTCAGCTCGCTGGCCTTCTGGGTTATCTACTTCTGCTCAGCCCTCTGCTGTGAAGCTTTGTAGGTAGATGAATGGTTTCTGTCCACAAATGCAGGTGAAATGACTCTTCTTACCTGAACATAAAAAGGTTTTGAGGCAGCATGAACACAGCTCTCTAGAAACTTGTGTGTCCCCAGCTCAATCAATTGTAGAGAGTTTGAGAGTTACCCAAGAGGAAGAAGCTCTCTAGAAACTTTTGTGTCCCCAGCTCAATCAATTGTAGAGAGTTTGAGAGTTACCCAAGAGGAAGAAGCTCTCTAGAAACTTTTGTGTCCCCAGCTCAATCAATTGTAGAGAGATCAATTGTAGAGAGTTTGAGAGTTAACCAAAAGGAAGAGGCATTGTGGAGAGGATATATGGTCCACTTGCAAAAAAATCAAAAAATTTGGGCACCCTATAACAGGAACTCTACAACCTGGGGCTTTTATGTATTGAATGAGCCAAACATGAAGAGGCATTGTGGAGAGGATATATGGTCCACTTGCAAAAAAATCAAAAAATTTGGGCACCCTATGCAAGTTGAGGTAGTTTTTATGTTTCATGCATTCCTCTCATTTGCAATTTCATTTTTGCCCAACAAAGCACACAATATGCTAGCTATCATGCTCGATCCTCGGTACAAAAGGGCCCAAATTTAATTAGCGAGTATGTGGTCAAGGAAAGAGCAATGCAGGTGGTTGCACAATATGATGAAATCCAAGCCGATGTGAAATCCCCCCTCCAGAAAATCTGCCACTCGAAAACTCCTTGTTTGGAGCAACTATGAGGAGGCTACTATTGGAATTCTCAAATCTGAATCTTATTGTAAATCCTGACGAGTGCAAGTGTGCTTTGGGGTGGTGGAAGGCCCATCAGGTGCAATTCCGCAATGTGGTTTTCCTTGCGAATTGATTGCAATGTTGCAAAGCAGGGGGTTAAAGAGTTCTTAATGTCGGAGGACATGATGATTGATGACAATGAGGATCTCATTTAAAATGCAGGCCTATTCGAAGACAAGAATTCCCCTTGACATATCTCTCAATGTTTTTTGAATGCAGATTTTTGTATGTTGCATATTATATATAGAGATTTTTGTATAGCGATTTCACAATTCCTAGTCTTAGAAAAGTAGTTGAAAAGCATGTATATTTATTTTTTTGATGGCTGCATTATACACAACATGCAGGAACCAATGAAAAACGAAACTACATATGTCAATTGTTTCAGCGGTTCTACCGCAGAGTTCAGATTCGACATATAACAAAGTCCACACAATACAACAAGTTTAGAAAAGCATGCAAGTTCATACATGAAGAGAAAATTAGGTGATTGTTGAGTAGAAGATCATCATTGTCATCAAATCATGACATGTTCAGAATTGCTTTGCAAATTCATTGAACAAGAGAGGAGAAAAATGTATTGATTGTATAATAACAAAATACAAAGTGTCCACTATTCATCATCAGCTTGTGTGTCAGATTCTATGGCAGTATTGTCATGAAGAAATTCTCTGCTAGAGTATGCATCTAATAGATGTGCATTATCCTTATTTCCACTAAGCTCAATATAAGTGGAATACAATGAATAATGGGAGATCCTCAAAGGAACATTTCCATCAGTAAAGCCTAGAATGTTCAAAACATAAGATTTTTTTGACAAAAATGATCTTATTTGTCTTAACAAATTTATGTCTCCTAGGTAAAATGATAAAGCTTTAACTGCCATTATAAGACTCTCCCCAACTGGGCTCAGCTTGGAATGAGCAATATAGATCTCATTCTTCAGGACATGCCTAAGATAGTGGCCAAATCCACTATCCCTTTGGAATGAGGATGCATGTTGTCTGAAACCACCTCATCTCTCAACAAAATCATCAATTATGAGAGCATCCTGCAATAAGAAATATGTTAGCAAAAACACATTCAGTGGTTAAAAACATTCTAATGCAAGGAAGTTTAAACACTTACACATTCTTCATCATCAGTAGCAACCAGATTAGGATGATCAATATAATGACCACCCCACGTACTGAAGTGGAATCATCAGAGAAATGCATTAATGATGGACAAGGAAAGCCCATCTGGGATTGAAATGTCGTGAACTCTTCATCGGATGGTTTGCCTCACCCATCCTCAACAATATTTGATAAAGTCTTAGTCAGGCATTTTTCACCGATCATAAGTCCCTCCTCATCCTCAAAATCAATTCCAGCAACAAGGTCATATGTTTCAAAATCTACAAAGTTGGAGAATTCGGAAATTGTGTCGGATAATAAACATAGAACCTCATCTTCATGATAGTAAAAAAATTTACATAAATCAGCAGTAGTAAAATATACATCGTCATTAATATAATATATAGACAAATTGAAAAGACATTTAGACTCCTCTATAGGGATCGATTCATCAGCAGATGTATTTTGGCCAATAAAAGAATCCCGGAGAACATCAATATTTACATCAATAAAGTCACTTTCCTTATCAGGGGTGTCAATACGGAAGTGACTGATATCCTTAATAGCTTACTGAACAGAGGATGATGCCATAGGAGGGTCAGCAACAGAAACTTCCTCATCACCTGGGATCTGAACTAACATGAAAAGTACAAAACCACTCTGATATTCAACCAATCGACATTTCTTGTTGCAATAAGGACACATTGAACTGCTTTTGAAAAGATCAAATAATTTGGTGAACATTCTATCTAGTCTATGTCTGAAAGTCGGGAAGAAATGAACAAGATCAGTATAATGCATGTACTGGAGTGAACCTATGGAGAAAATAGGCTTACTAATTATATCTCTGAATCTAATTTAATGTTCATAAAATACGTCAGAATTTGGTTGTGCAGTCTTGAAAACATGTAGATATGGCCTAAATAGGTTGTGAGAGTAGTCTAGATTTTCAGTAACCCCAAATTTCAGTAAAAAATGAACTCAGGCCTGAATCTCGTAAAGATCCTGAGGAAGAGGCCATGGAACTAACGTAGATATCGCACTTGTGCACGAGGGAGAACAACCGAATGAAAACTAACTCTCAAGATCGCGCACAAGAGGGATATGTATGGCAGGCAGATACTGAATATCGCACTTGTGTGCAAGTAGGTATCGTTGCAAACAAACGGACAACAATGCGCGCGCACAAGAGCGATATGCCGTGAATTTTGAGAACAAAAAAAGTAAAAAATTAATCGAATTTCGTGCCATTTATACTAAAGTTTCACAAGTGTGGTCAACGGTCAATGGACACGTGTCTACTTTTGATTGGACTACAGGCACTGGCACGTGTGAGGTGACACCTGGACACGTGTGAAATGACACCTGTACATGTGTCTCGTGTTCATTCATTTGTTTGACAACACGTGTCGCTCTCGCATTTGCCCGTACAAATCCCACACGTGTAAACTGACAGCCTGACATGTGCCGCTCTCGCATTTGACCGTACAAGTCCCACACTGTGACAGGACATTCTTTCGCACGTGCGAACCACGATATAAAATCACAAACTTTGATGAATTTTTTTCACTTTATTTTTTCGCTCCGCATATCGCACTTGTGCGTCTCCTTCACAATCGATGTTCTGCCTACCACCTTCCTTGCGCACAGGTCCGATACATCTGCCTACGTGTCTCCTCATATCGCACTTGTGCGCCTCTCTTATATACTAATCTATCTCTCTAATATTCGGCTCGCACAGGTTCGATATACCGTACATTCTGCCTACTTCTTTGCAACTTAAATTTGCCAATGGCCAAAAAGATTACTTTGAACCAGATCTATTGCTAATTTCCAGCCTCAATTGGATCAAATCGCCTGACTTACTTTTCTTTCCTTAACTTGTTCTGTTCCTGGTATCAATGTATTAACCACTAGTTTCCAAATCAAATGAGATGTACAATCTATATGACCTATCTAAATGGCTTAAGCATAGATTTCACATGTGGTAACATGATCCACACATGTCTAATGATGATAGGTACAAGTCGTTATGGTATTTACAAGGTTTGATCAAGTTAGCTTTTGCCAAATTTAACACTCCTCAAAACTAACTTGATAAAAGCATGATGATCTTGAGCTTGACTCCATGGGCTGAATTGGTCTTCAAATTTGGATCCTTGCTGGTTCAAAGGTGTGAAAATCATCCAATGAGCTTGATGTCGATCCGAGATCACCATATCCACGATAGTGCCTCTTTGAGGTTGACTTCTTTGATGCACTTAAGAGCTTTGCACCATCCTAGAGCTTTGATCTTTCTTTGGGTCTGATTTTCTGCAGACCCCTTGAACTGCTTGAAGAACTTAAACGCTTCAGATTTGTTCTTCATAAAGAAAGTAGCAGTCCTTCGAGAGAAGTCGTCGATGAAGGTTAGGAAATAGAGAGATCCCCTTGTGGAAGCAGTTTGCATCGGGCCACAAATGTCATTGTGTACAAGGCCAAGCAAGCCCTTGGATGTATCAACTGAGTCTGAAATGAAGGGGCTTCTAGCATACTTGTTGATAATATAGCTTTCGCATGGAGAAGTTGGCTTGCTGATAGAAGGCAGATCTTGTACTAGACCTTGAATATACATTTGTTGAATACTGTTGAAATTAAGATGGCCAAGTCTGAAATGCCACAACCTATCAGTTGATTCGGAAGTGGCTGTGTGAAGAGCTTGACCGTTAGAAGAGTAGCAGTGGCTAAGTTTGTAAAGATAGCCACTTCTTCTTCCGTAGGCTAGAACCTTCCCAGATTTGTCAAGAATTGTGCAGTCTTATGTATCGAATTCGACCCTTTGACCTGAATCGGTGATTCTGCTAACTGAGAGCAGATTTTTGGTCAGATTTGGAACGTGGAGAACGTTAACTTCACCTCTTTTGAGTTCAACTCTGAATGTTCCTTCACCTTCGATTGAATGTGATGAGTTGTCTCCAAGTTGCACAACTCGAGAGTGGGTGGAATGACTTATAGTCTTTGAACCAATCGCAATGGTGAGTCATATGTTGAGTTGCTCCAAAATTAAGAGTTAGATTACCTTGCTTGTCTCCTTGATCTCTCTCCTTTTCTCACCATGATCTTGTCCTTAAGACCACTTGCCCTTACCTTTGCCCTTGAACTTTCCTTTGATGATTGCCTCCTCGCCATCTTGAGATGTTGTTGTAGATCCACCTCTTGCTTGAAGCCTCTTTTCCACATTGATCAAGATCTAGACTTGAAGATCCACCAAAGTTGGCAAAGTTTTTTGAATAGTAATACTTTGTACAATGTTAGCATGAGCATCCAACAAACCATTAAGAATAACTTGAACAAGCTCTCCTTCCTTAATGCTCCCATCAATGCAAGCTAACTCATTACTTAAGGCCTTCACTCTCAAAACAAAAGTATTAGGGCTCTCTTATTTATTTTTTATGATTTGAAAGATTTGTCTTCTTAGAGTCAACACTCTAGATGTAGACTTGGATTCATAAAGCTTCTTCAAAGCTTCCTAAGCCCCTCGAGATGAATTGTACTTACCAGTCTCATTGAGTAGCTCATTGGTGATATTCATCTTGATCATGTGTAGAGCTTTCTTTTCTCTCTTATCATACCTCAATTGATCTTGTTGAACCAAGGGCCTCTCCTCCAACCCTACAACAATATCCATCAACTCATGCATTTCAAGAAGTGATTCCACTATCACCTTCCATGTAGAGTAGTTGGATGAGGTAAGCCTATCATTGCCTTCCAACATGAATCCACTTGATGTAGCCATCTTGCAATGATTTGACATTTCTCTTTCAACCTATTCCAATGCACAAAGCACTCTTTTGAAGAACAAAAAATGTTTCCAAAAAGAAATCACAAAGATATGAAACCTATCAATTCTCTTCTAGCACTTATAACTAGCAAATCAACACATAGAATGAAGAATCTTGATCACCCTATGATCTACCAACAATCTAATGAATCTTGCCACTTCCTAAGACTGAAACACACTCTAATGAAGTCCATGAACCTCAAAAAATAGAGATCCAATAAAAATAGGGTTTTGACAAAATCATAAAAAAATTGGATCTTCAAAATTCCTACATGCAATTGCAACAACTTGATATAGAATCTTGTAGCCTCTAATGAAGCTTTCCTAATGCATAAAAAACTGGCCAAATCTAGTAGGCCACTTGTGAAATCGAAATTCTTCAAGTCCATAAACCTAAATTGAGCTTTGACCTACAAAAGATCAATTCTACATATGCAAAATACTTGATTTTTGAGTAGAAATCAATCTAACACACTCTAGCATTGGTAACTCCTCCAAATCTTTGATAGATGTGGCTGATCCTTTCATAACCTGCAACACAAGCTCTGATACCATGTGAAGATTTTGTCAATCACTAAGATCCAAAATCACCTATTGGTCTTTGGTATGAAAGATAACACACTCTACACTATAATTTGCAACATAGAAAATTAACATCTACTTAATAATGAAATTTCTATCCATACAAAAATAGTAACCTACTGTATTTCATACGTGTGGATCTGAATATAGCAAAATATGAGCATTCTACACACAAGATTGCAAGATATCATCAATATAGTGCACCAATGGATAGATGAACCGAAGAGAACTCATGTATAAGCATGAAATGAGATAGGAGACAGAAGATCATCCTCTTCCCACGAGTTTACATATATTTATATCAGATCCATGTCTCATTAATGAGTTTGGTTTCCCTCCATAACAAAAACCCTATCAACAATATGACTAGAATCAATGTATCTAACTTTCAAATTTGAATGTGTCCAAACTCGACTTTCTCCTTTCTCTCACTTTCTAAAAGTGGTAATTCAATGCATTTAGACTAATATAACTTTGAAAAGTCAAACTCTAAGCCTAATATAAAAAATTGGCCTTAATTGCCAGATAAACAAATATGACCAAATTCAAACTAGTTGACAATTTCTCACACAAGTTATATGCTCCCTTATGGGCATTTCGAATAGCTTATAGAGTTAGTAAGAATTAGACATCTTGTCATTTGATTTATGGTGATGTCAATCGAATTTTTGGTACCATCCTTCCACATAGCAGCTATCGAACATCTGGATGATGCCAAATCCTTGCAATTCCATCATGAAACTTTGCATAAATTATGTGAAGCCATATTGATGGCAGTTCATGCACTAGCAGCTGAAAAAGGTCGTTGCAAAACATGATTGTAAGAAGGATCTGAAAGCGAGAGATATTGCCTTGATGTACAAAACGAAGCTGATAAAAAAAATTTGAAATTTACAAGAGAAGGACTATATCATGTCAAAGAGATTCTATCTTACGGATTTGTGGTCTTGGGACATCTTGATGAAAAACGATTTGATACTCCAATGAATGGTAGCCAATTACGCAAGTTTTGGCAGTTTGATTCTCCTACCTAATTGTCAATCTGTTATTTTTATCGCTCTTTGATTTTCTCATTTTGTTGTTTTGAACTACTTATTTTCTATTTTTGAAAAAGGCAGTAAAAATAATAAAAAAATGAAAAAATAGAAAAAGAAAAATAATGAGCAAAATTATAAAAAAAAAAAAGTCATCAAATCGGAATAAGAAAGAAAAATATTTTTAGGAATAATTTTTTGAGTAAAAAATGATCTAAAAATCACTATCAATGCTAGATTTTCATTCAAATAGCCATATTAACCCTCGTCAATCTCCCAAATGCATTATCAGAGTGAGATTTACCTAGAGTGAATTGGACGAAGGTTAATTTGCAGTAGAAGTATCATTTTTTAGTCAAGAGAGAGTTCATCCTTATGCCACATTGAAACCTTCACCTAGCACCAAGGAGTCTGTACTCCTCACCAATGAGCGCTACCTCATCGAAGCCATCTAAGATCATGTTATCCAAATTCTGAACTATTTTCTTATGGTGGGCAACCTACGCAAGGAGAGACTTTCTTCACAGATTTTGCATCGTGTGGTCGAGTCCCAAGAAGAATTTGATCAAGGGATAGTTTGTTGCTGGATCATTGCTCTCTTCGCTTGTCAAATTTTTTTTAGAGAGAAAAATGCATGGATTTCAAGCCGACTTAGTACCTGACAATATACTAGCCAACACTTGCTAAAACTTCACACCAAGGGAGTACTTTACAGAGTCAAAACAAGTATGCAGTGAGATCATTTCACCCAGTTTGCCTTCGACGTCTCGTCGCCAAACTCAGCCGCCACAACTAGTTGCGTAATCTTTACTTACTATAATCTGCTCTGAACTTCTCATCCTCTACTCTTCTGCAACTACCATCATCTATGACTCCTGAGTTATGCCTTCTGTTACTATTGGCTCTTCTATCCGAGCAAAAGAAGCGCAACTTGTCTCACCCTTCCGATGTTGCGATGAAATAAATGGGATGAGTGTGGAGTGCCAATGGATAAGATCACAATCCACACTCTGAACGAGCCAATAATAACAGTTAGACAATCAACATTATAGGCTCAAGACTTGACCTATTTGGAAGAATTACCAACATGATGGGATGATTGCCTACTTGTTTTGGCATACGATCCAAAGTAGTTGATAGCGTCCGAGCAATTTCAAGATCAGCTGCCCTTTGCTAGGTTATACTTTTATGCGACATTTTTGGGTGGATCACAGGAAAGAAAAATTGTGAATGGACAACATCAAATTTGTGAAATTTTTGATAAAAAGGACAATTTTAACTGTACAAGACAATTACTAAGAGTTATTGATTGATAAATCCAATGATCTATCAAGTTCTATGTGTTAGATCTTGATCTAGATGTATTACACTACGATTTTAGCAAGAGCAATGGATCAAATGATTAAAAACTATGAAGAGCGGCCTCACACGTGTGGAGGATAGTATCAGTACGGACTGTAAACAGAGAGTGAAGTACATTTACATAAAAAGCATTCCAATCATAAAAACTCAAGACAAATGTGCGAATTACAAGAAAAGCTAGAATTTGCCAAAGTCACATCAACTCCTAATTGATTTGGTTGATCCCTTTATAAATCAAGTACATCCACAAGATGAGTACTGTCCAGCAAGCCTTCACACGTGTGAAGAGTGCCTAGTCATTCAGATCCACCAATTGGAGCCATATATGCTCATTTTCCAAAGTTGACTATTCTCATTAGCTAGAAACAAAAAAGCTAGTCTTCCACAATTATAGGAATATTCTCTATAAAATAGGATCTAATGGAATCTCTCTATCTTATCATCTACAATCTTATCCACACGTGTGAATAGCATCTTGACATTTGAGAGCATTTACTCATTCACATGGAAATGCAATCTATTTACAAAAAGTTTGACCAAAATGACTTTTTTCTAGATTCTAATCAAAGGTCAATTGTGTAGATACCATCTAAAATCAATCTAAATTTATAAAAGTAAGTTATGTACATCCTTTCACACATGGGAACAGGCTCCACACGTGTGAGATCCTATCATGATCAAATATCTCAAGATTAACTAAGTACATCAAGTTGCAAGTGACATTTTTAACACTCCTCCTCACTTCTAACTTGGTAAATCTAATGTACATCTATCTATAGTTCCAAGAGCACCTGTTAACTTGAAAAATGGATCTTTAGCCAAAGGTTTGGTTAAGATATCAGCTATGCACTCGGATGATGGCACATGATGAAGCTTGATTGTCACAATAGATGCAAGGGATCTCCAAAGTTTGCAAGAAACTTCTCGATTGAGCAGCAGGTTGAGCGGTTGGGTGCTATGTTGCTCGTGTTGTGTTGTCGTGAGGATCCTATCGGGAGTCATAACTAACGTGTCGGGCAGGTAGGACCTTAGTTGGTTGTTTTGGACAGTCTTTGAAATTGTGTTTTCTGACACAATCAGGACATTCAGTGTGGTACCTGGTCTTGATTGGACAATCAACCATGAAGTGGCCAGTTTCACCACAGATGAAACATCTGTTGTTCAATGGCCCTTGTATAACGGCATAGCCATCTTGTATGGCTAATGGTTTTGGACTTTTAGGTGGATATTCATGATAAGTCAAGGCATGTCCAGACTGTGATGGTTGTTCTTCATATTGTTGGACTGTATGTGCTTGGAGAGGCTGATATGAAGGACAAGCATCAGTAGGATGCGTAGCCCGGCAGTGTGGGCACCATATTGGTTTTCGTCTATAAGGTACCTAGGCAGGGTTTGGCTGACCAGGCATACTGCTTTGGATAGACTTCAAGGTAGTTTGAAACTCATTGGTGAGTTTCTCCATCTGTAGTTGGTGTTGCTTATTAAGCAACTCCAACTGGGATTTCCAAAGCTGATCTTGGGTATCCTCGATCGGCTTTGACTCATGGACATGAGCACGTGGTGTTCTCCTTTCTCTGGATTCATCAACATCTAACCCCTCGTCTTCTTCTTTGATGCCATCAGACATAGCTAACTTTAGGCTCATATATTCATCACTGGATTTAAGCTCACGTCTAATCCATCTTGGAAGGCCGACTAAAAACCAGATGATGAGCATCTGTTCAGAGGGCTATTCCCGTACTTGACTTTTGAGGCGTTTGAAACGCTCGATATAGTCTCGTACACGTTCATCTTTTGCCATCTTGATATTACTCAATTTGACAAAAGGGCTCTCTATCAAGCAAAAATGCTTAAAGCGCTTGATAAAGAACTCTTTCAGAATTGACCAGTCTGTCTTATCTTCACGATCTAGGTTAAAAAACCAATCACGTGCTTTAGCTATTATGGTCATAAAAAACAATTGGACCATAGTCGCAGGAGATGTTTCGCCATACACATCACATGCATTCTCAAAGATTTGCAAAAATCTTTGAGGGTCCGAAGTACCATCAAACTTTGGTAGATCTAGCTTGGGTGTACGTCTCTCGAGATGAGCTCTGTGAGTGGCAAAAGCACCATTAAGGTTGGTTCTGACCTGGGAGGGTTCAGCACCATAAAAATAGGCTCGTGTTCGTGAAGACCCGGCCCTATCAGGTTTTTGTTCCTCGAATGGTTTTGCGGATGGTCCATGGATTTGGGCCCGCATTCGGTAGAACCTATGACGTCTGATTTGTTCAGTTACAGAGGACCTGATCTTGTATGGATAATCTCCTGGGAGGTCAGAATCTTTTTGTTGGTCCATTGGGTACTGTGTGTCTTTTTTGTGTTGGGTATGTTTTTCTGGTGTTTTTGAATTTTTTAGAGTTTTTTGGTGTGTTTTGATTTTTGGTGTTTTTGGTGTTTTTTGGATTTTTTAGGGGTTTGTAAGAAAGTCAAGGGGAGACTCAGTATGAAAAGGGATTCCTAATGGTATGGGTTTTATTTTTAAATTTTTTTTTTTTGGTGTTCATGTCTTCTTTTTTTTTTTCAGCCTCTAAGGCTTTGGAGAGATGGTGGTTCGGTCGAAATGCCAATCAGAGGTGTTGTTTGAAAGTTCTGTGGTCTGGCGTGGATTTGGTCCAGTTGAGATGGTGAGGAACCCCTTCGGTCGAGATTGGATCCAGAACCTCTGGTCGAGATGTGATCGAATCCCTTCGGTCGAGATTTGATAGAATCTCTTCAGTCAAAATTTAATAGAATCCCTTTGGTCGAGATTTAACCCTTCGGTCGAGATTTGATAGAATCTCTTCGGTCGAGATTTGATAAAAACCCTTCGGTCAAGATTTGATACAAACCCTTCGGTCGAGATTTGATACAAACCCTTCGGTCGAGATTTGATAGAAAACCCATCAGTCAAGATTTGATAGAAAACACATCGGTCGAGATTCCAGAAAAGCGCTCCGATCGAGATTTTAGAGAAACGCTCCGGTCGAGATTTCAGCGAGCGCTCCGCTTGAGATTTGACGAATTGGCTCCGGTTGAGATTTGACGAATTGGCTCTGGTTGAGATTTGACAAATTGGCTCTGGTTGAGATTTCAGTGAGGCCTCCGATTGAGATTTGACACAAGATCCGATTGAGATTTCAGTGAGGCCTCCGGTTGAGATTTAATACAGGCCTCCGGTTGGGATTTGACACAGGGCTCCCTCCGGTTGAGATTTCAGTGAGGCCTCCGGTTGAGATTTCAACGATGGGCTCCGGTCGAGATGGGAGTTAGTGCGTCGGTTGAGATTTGAAGGGAATGGAGCGTGAAGGGGCGGCTGAAGCAATGTGGTGCTGTAGGGAGTGAGCGTGTAGGTCTTTCTGGGAGGAATGTAGGAGGTGGGTGTGGACTCTGGTTTTGCAGGAAAGGATGCGTGCATGCAGATGGTTTTGATTGAGGGGTGATGTGTGTGTATAGGGTTATGTGTTTGCAGGTCATTTTGCAGGTAGTGTAGTCCGTTTGCAAGGTAGACTGCAGATGAGAATTGTTCTAGAGATGTAGAACGTGTGTTATGGATCTGTTCATGAACATTGTTGCAGCAGGTATGGGTCTATGAGGTGTGGAGTTCAAGCAGCAATGGTGCCAAATGTTGACAGATTCTCTGTCTTAGATCTGTTTACTGAGTTTCTTTTGCTTACTTCTTCTGTCTGTCAGCAGGGACAATGGGCTCTTGCCAACAATTATTTATTCTTGTTTAAAGCCCAAAATCAGGCATAAGGGACATACTATCTTTGTAGTATTTTGTCCTGCCTATCAAAGGACATCCGAATGGGTCTCTCTTGGACTGAATGCACATGCATAATCAACCAAAGTGCAAGCCAATGCGTTCAACAAATGATCTACGCTATTGCTCAGTTGAACAACGATGGATTCCTACTTCTACTTTGCTGCAAAACGAACTGGCCTAGAAATACTAGTTCCTACATGGTCATCCCATCTTCTGGGATTCACCATGAGGCTTACACAATTCTTGCTTGTCATTACTACTAGTATTCCTCGGCTCTCATACTCGGCTCTCAGTCTTCGTTCATCTCACGTGCTCTTGGGTTGCTCTGTCCGAGTATCTTGGGGATTCGTCAGAATCAGCCAACAGACACCATTATATTCTAGTGTGTACGCAGGAGTGAACTGATGTTCTATCCCCTGTTCTTGGCAGAATTTTGAAAATTCTTTGCTTTTGTACTCACCTCCATTGTCAGATCTGATGATCTGAATCTTCTTCAAGGTGTGTCTCTCTGCAAATGCCACGAACTTCTTAAAAGAGTCAAACACTTCAGATTTTTTCTTTAGGTAGTAGATCGTAGTCATCCGGTTGTAATCATCTATGAACATCAGAAAATACCTCAAACTTGAGAGCGAATCCATTTTCATCGATCCACAGACATCAGAGTAGACGAGCTCAAGAATTTCTTTGGCTCTTCTTCCCTCATGTGTGAATGGATTCCGATGTTGTTTGCCTTTTTGACAGGCTTCGCAGAAGTATCGGGCCTTGATATCTTGAGAGCTGTGACTATGTCTTTCTTGCACATGTCATGCAGGCTCTTCATGTTCAGATGATACATTCTCCTATGCCAGAGCTGATCTTCATTCTCTGATGCATTTAAAATGCTATCAGAATTGTTGATTATCTTGGCCTGGTAGAGGTTTTCTTCTCTGCATCCGACCGTCAGCAATTTGTTTGTCATTTTCTCGATCATGCGGCATGTATTGCCATTGAATAAAACTTGAATTCCAAGATCTGTCATCTTGGAGACTGATAGCAGATCTTTTCTGAGTGAAGGCACGTAGAGTGCCCCTGACAGCTCTGCTTGACCTGGCAGTGTACGCAGCTGTAGAGTCCCGATGCCTTTGACATCATGTCTGCTCCCACCACCTAGAATCATTGCTCTGTTGTTTTTGAGTTCTCTGAAGTCGATCAAGATTTTCTTGTTGCAAGTGATGTATGACGTTGCTCCTGAATCAATGACTACATCTTCAACGAGTATTGTGAAGGCTTCATCACCTCTATCTGCATCATTGGATGACTCTGCAACATTTGATTTCTCTGTCTTGTTCTTTCTTTTTGGGTTGAATCTGCAATCGTATGCAGAGTGCCCCTTCTTCTTGCAGTGCATGCAAGGTATTGTTGGATTGAACCAGCATTTGTTGGTTGTGTGGCTTGGTTTGTGACAGTGATCATAAGAAGAAGATTGTTGATTCGAAGACTTTGTCTTGTCGAATCTGGGTTTGTTCTTGTTCTTGTTCTTTCCTTTTGTGAAGAGAGCTTTCTCTTTATCACTGCTTCCTTCTCCTTCGTCCCTCATCAGTCTCTCATCAGCAACAAGACTGATCGCTTTGTCGAATGTCATATCTGGTAGACTCACTATGAGCATTCTCTAAGAAAATGTGTGTGTGTGTGTATATATATTGATATATTTATTTTTAATGGAATGGAGGCACCCCCTTGTTTTATATATCTACACACACACACACACACACACACTTTAACCTTCTTAATTTTATTTTAGGGGCATGGAGGGACCTCCCTCCCTCTATGGCTGTTGGTCAGCCTGTGGAGAGAGAGAGAGAGAGAGAGAGAGAGAGAGAGAGAGAGAGAGAGAGAGAGAGAGAGAAGTGGGGCCCGTGGGAGGGAGGGAAGGAGAAAAAAGGACTCTAGACTCTATACTTCATACAATATACATCATCCACGAAAAGTTTTTTAATTGGAGATGTGTGTGTGTGTGTGTGTGCACACACACACACACACACACACACACACACACACACACGTGTGTTCCAAATCCCCCCTCCCCCCCTATTTTTCTCTTTTTATTGTCTCTTTTGCTCCCCTCACCCCAACCCCCTCCTTTTTTTCAACTGTGCATTTTTTTGGCCCAAGGATAAAAGCTTGTGGGTTACAATTTAGGAGTTAAAGCTAGTGAGTTTGGGCTTGTGGTTAAACATTCCTGAAAATGGCGGGCCAAGATAGGGATTTGAAGGATTGCAAAAAAAAAAAAAAAAAAACAGTTTAAGGTAGTCAAGAAAATTTATCTGTTCATGATTTATGGGTAAAACTTTGGTAATTCAAAATAGATAAGAAAGCCATGTTCATGATTTATGGGTAAAACTTTGGTAATTCAAAATAGATAAGAAAGCCATGTAATAAAGATTATTGACTAAAGTTTAAAGCACATTGAAGTGTGTGAAGAATATAAAACCTTAACTTCAAACTTCAAATATTTGAATTTAGAGAAAGATATTTGAATTTAGTGAGTGAGAGGGAGAGGGTGGGGAATCTTTTTGGGGCCCACCCCTCATGCACACAATGTGCAAATGTATGGGGATATGCACTTTCCCCATAATGCATCCCCCTCCCCATCATTTTTAGTTAAGAAAGTGTCTATGCATGGGTGAGGATAGGAGGATGCATGGTAGCACCCATACACATGCGCCAAATGGTTTTTATATATATATATATATATATATATATATATATATATATTAATACGAAACTGTTTCCGTCCTAGTTCAGTCGGAAAAATCCACAAAACTAGTATGGAACCTCTATTTTATTTTTATTTTTTTCAAAAAGTACATTAAAAAATGCTAGAAAATGTCAAAAAAATGAGATAAAATTAAAAAACCTATTACAGCATCTAAAAATAGAAAATTTTACTTTCTATTTGTGAAATTGAGACTTTTTGACCTATTTTTCTCATTTTTTTAGTGTTTTTAGACCTTTTGGAGATGTTTTTGGCCATTTTTGCAAATAATTTTTTTTTTTAAAATAGAATTTATGTGGTACGAAACGGTTTCGTACCACGGAACGGTTCCATACCATCCCCCCCCCCCCCCCCCCCCCCAAAACAGAACTAGATTTTTTGAGAAACAATAAATAGATCCATGGGAAAACTATATCTTCTTCCATAAAAAACGATGCCAATAATGAACGTGAGTGGATTACCAAACACTTATAAATAAATGGCATAGATAAAGCAAAGCACAATCCTTGTATTTCATATATTTACTTTATGAGAAAGCGTGTCATTGAAAAACTTGCTAGCCCTAACTTTACTCCGTTTCTGACATTACATTCAACTTAGTATCAAACTCCTTACAATACATAACTACTGAACTAAATGATTTATCAAATGAAGAATTTAGTTGTTTGAATGAGCTTCCTTTCGGGCCTAGTGTCGTCAACACGTAGGACAAAGAAGGCAAAGTGCTACCTGAGTAGGTGAAAGCGCGGTATGTGCCTTGTGGGGGTTAGGGTGACATATTCGAGTTGTACAGGTTAACCATTGATAAAAAGATGTTGCTTGACTTCGGGTGTAAAGCACAGATGTTTAGTTATCGGTTCAGGATAGCTACTGATCGTTCAGCTATAAGGGTTGTCGACCAGATGTTTCTTGTGGGCTAATTATGTGATAGATTTGTGTGGGTGCGGCTAGGAAAAGGTCCTATGTCCAGTCTCAAGGGGGATGTGACTTGAGAGGGATCCTTTTGGTGTTAGCTTTGGTTTGTATATTTGTTTGTGGTGTGCTTGCTTGGACCTAAATAACATGTGATTACTTGATTTGATTCAGGTGATTTGATCTAGTTGATTCGTTTGTGTTTGTGTGGACGACACACAAATATGGAAAGGAGCTTCCATGGGGCAACCCTCAAGATTTGTTCAAAATTATTATTTCTTTCGGGAAAGATTGTGGGGATGTTGTCGGATTTCATGATCAACTGGAGCTTCACATAACTACATCTCGAGGAGTGTAGTGGAACAATTCAGCTTGCCAACTAGGAATGTGACGTCAAGCAACAAGGTGGAAACAACAAAGGGGGCACTGGATGTAGACAAGGCGACATTGAACATCCCATTGCAAATTGGAAGATGAAAAGCTAATTTAGCTTTCTGATTTTAGAGATGGATGTATTTGATGTGATTTGGGCCTCCCTTGGTTAAATGAACATTGTGTTGCAGTATTGGGTAGGAGCTCAAGGTCCTCTTGGATTACAAGAGACAGATGTGTATGTCAAAAGCCCTACCCGGAGGATGCGCAAAGAGTGTCGGCATCGAACAAAATCTAGTTGTTGCATCAGTGATGAAAAGGATGACGAGGAAAAAGAAGTCAAAGTGTTTCCTCTGTGTTTGTCGAGATGTTTCAGAAGGGAAAAATGAGCGACAAGAAAATTTGTCAAAAGAGGTGGCAAATCTGCTAGAGAAATTTAGCAATGTATTTCTGTAAGAACTTCCAGCTCAGCTACCTCCTCGAAGACTAGTTGACCATAAATTTGAGTTGCTACCAAGAACAGAACTAACTTCATGAACATCTTACAGGATGTCACAAGAAGAGTTGGTGGAACTGAAACGACGACTCGGTGAATCGATAGACAAAGGTTAGACCTAGCACTTCACCTTTTGGAGCTCCAATTTTATTCATGGAAAAGGCAGACAAGACTCTTCAAATGTGAGTCGATCACCGCATGCTCAACAAGAGTACTATCAAAAACAAGTATCCCATGCCCAAAATTGATGACCTATTTGATCAACTAAAACATGCCAAGTATTTTAGTCGAATAGATCTCCGATCTGGATATCACCAAATTCAAATAGCTAAAGGCGATTAGCATAAAATGGCGTTTCGAACAAGGTATGGGAGTCATGAGTTCATGGTCATGTTGTTCGGTCTAACAAATGCACCAACCACATTTTGCACATTGATGAATAACATCTTTCAAGACTGCTTAGACGAATTTGTTGTTGTGTACATCGACTACATCTTAGTGTTCAACCGCAACCTCGAAGATCACATTGAACATTTAAGAACGGTTCTTCAATGACTAAGGAAGAACTGCTTGTTTACAATTATTTACAAGGGGTCTTAGTGGCTCAACAATGAGTCTCGGTGACATTAGGTAATATTCACAATTTAGTCTTTAGAACACATGCGTGTAAAGTCCACCCACATTCAATATATGAGATTGTTTTTATGGCCTAAAAAGGAATCAACGCCAATGATAATTGAAAACACGCAAGCATTTTCGAAAACAATGTGAGAAATAGTGACAAACATGTCAACAATAGCTAGAATCATGGACTGTTATCATTATTATTGCAATTTATTCGTATTCATCAATTATATAAATACTTGGAAGAATTTCATACATTTTGAAACTTTGAACTATTTTTTCCAAATTGACCAAGAAGGCCCCTTCAAATATTTCTTGCAAAACCTAATGCTATTTTGTTTCCCTTTCAATCATGCTTAAAACATTTAATAAACTCCCGTACATAAGAAACTTTGTGTTAGTGGTGAAATTCCTAACCACTTGACCCCAACAGGTTTTGATAATGTTTGTTGTACAAATAAATGGAGACAGCAAAGCAATAAGAAACACCAAATAATAAACATGTTTAAACTAATAGCATTCCAAGTTCATGGCACATTGCAAAACATTCACATTCTAATGGTAACAACAACCAGAAAATATTTTCCATTCTGTATTAATGTACAAAGTCCAACACATTAACATCTTTCTTTGAACTACTCTACCAATTTTGGTCTTAAGCAAGAAATTTTCTTCTTGCTGCTGACGGTAACAATATATCCGAAGTAAGCAATTGCAAATCAACAATAAGCTCTCACCCAAAACAATCTCACAGTAACCCGGCCAAAGTAGCCATAATTATACACAAATTCCATAATTGTTCGTAAATAACAATAGTGACTGTAATTTCTCGTAAAGGAACTTCTTATGAATGCTTACAGTCTTCAACTTCTTAATTATGCACTTAACGTAACAACCTTGATGGCAACCTTACAACATAATTCATCGATTTACAAATAAACAATTAATATTTCCAAAACTTGACCCAAACATCTAGTGGCCTTTAATTACCAAAATGCCCTAACATATGTCCGAGGCCAAAAAAAAGTGAGTCCCTAGCTTGCTTATTGATAGCAGGTTCTTGGTGAGGCCGTACATAAAGCACGTCAGATATGGTTTTTGAACCATGGTTCAAATCACTAATCCTTGCATTTGGGTTTTTCTAGAGCTCCCATTGGTCCCAGCTTGCCACCCACCAAGCAGACTACAAGGGATTTAAACTATACAATTCGGGACCAGGTATGACTCTCACTGAGGTATGAGGTTATAAGTTGATTTTGTTCCTCTTTCCAAAATTGTTATTGCATACTGAAAAGGCTTGCAAACAATGTTTCCCTTAGAACTGGGAACCCACACTAGGCAAATGGAGAAGCCAATTATCCTGACCATGCTGATATAGCTGGTACCTTTCTGTCTTGGAAAACTTATTAGCCTTTTAGACATTCTTTGTAGCAGACAAGGTCGTCAATCTGTAAGGTCAAAAAAGCTAGCTCATTCAATGGTGCAGAGGAGATAGTACTGGTTTCCCCTAAATTTATAGTCATCTTGGTTTCCACTAAACTAGTAGTTTTTTAGTTTAACATTTCACATATGTACACCATATATCTCTTGAATTTAAATACTAGTATGCTGATGCAAGGAGGGTCAAGCAAAAAAATTTGAAACTAAAAGTTGTGTAAACACCTAAGCCTATGCCTAGTATATTTCGTGGTTGAAAGGCTGAATGATTTGGGTTCCAATTCAAAACACAAAGCTTTCTAGTTTTAGATGTTTAAAATTGAACAATATCAAATGCTTATTATAATGTTAGATGCCCATTAAGAGATTCAAAGGCAATCACGAATCATAAACAGTACAAAATATACATGATCAACTTGACTATTTGAAAAATTGGTGACCTCAGGAAAATAAGAAAATTTTAGCTTCAGTTGGCAATGCCCGGACAGAAATACATGTCTGGGTGGAAAAGGGAAGTCTGTCAAATTGATAGATTATATCCATGTGATCAATACAGAGCGTGAGCCTCCTTGTTTATATTATCAAATCCCATCTAAATTATAGATGTATGCCTTGGCTTCTCAAGGACTTCTGATAATCATACAATGAATTGAATTGTGAAATTTGTAATGATGATAGGTATCATCCTGAAATTAGGATTGGATTCCTGTTGACAGTTGAGATCATTCGTACATAGGGGGTAAGGCTTTTGGAGACCTGATCCAAAAATGTGCCTAATAACTATGGAAACAAAAACAGATACCCCTCCACAAGGATGGCATCTAGTTGCAACAACAGGACTCAATTGCTTCCTCCTATGTGTTACTTTTGCAATCCTGAAACTCTCTGGGACAGTTGTCCTAACACCGATGCATCTATCCAGCCATTTTTCCCACAAGACATGGAAGGCCAAACAAATCCACAATAAGGAATAAATGCACACTGTCTGCTGAATCTCCAGGGATTAATAATGAGAACAGACTGGCCAATATTCGCTTGCCAGTCTGAAATCACTGCATCATGTCTGTACGATCCTTATGACCAAACAATCTTGCCAGGGCCTTGCGTTCACAATCCTGTATGTATCATCCATATGTTAAAAATTGCACATTTCCATAAGATATGTTCCTTTCAAGCCAAGTTGCATCTAGTAGAATACAAGAATCCCCCACCGTAGAGCTATTGACCTGATAAAGTTGAGCAAACACAAACAGGGTAGCTATTTGAAAGAAATCAACTCAGCTACAAAGCAGGGAAGGAGAGAAACCCACTGAGATGTTCAGATTGGATGAATAAACTACACTTCCATGCCACACATTACAGGGTATAGACATACTTCCTAAAAGTACACAAGATTCTTACATCACCCTGCATTACAATATGTAACAAACTATCTTTAATTTATTTTGATGGCCCCATGATTACTAGAGCATTTTAGGCTACATATCTACTACATTGTCTCTTTCTTCTAAAAGGATGAATATATGTCTTCTCCAAAGCTGCACAGACATGTAAGTTAAAGTGGAGAATCCTTTAATTCAGATACTACATACATACTGATTGATGCTTGGCTTTCAGGAAGGAATTTTATGGACTTATTTTCTACGAAATGAGCAGCTTGCATTGTCTGGTGGCTAAACTACATACAAAAAACTAGTGCAGATCACTCTGCTCTCTGCAAGCGAAACCTTACATAAGCTTGCTCTATACTCGGCCACGGATAATGCTTTTTGGTATTATCAACCTCTGGCAGCCATGGATAATGATGGATGCCACCCACAAATGCTTAAAATATACTAGAGATTTTGGAATCAACCAGACTGTAGATGCATTCAAACACAAATTGGATGGAGATCAACATCAGGAAGTCACTGAAATTTCAGAAAGTATTCTTTTATTGGAGATGGTACTTAGTACCTGTTGCAAAGAATAAAGGTAGACTTTAAAATGACAAACCAGAGGGTATGTGTGCCCAATTACTAACTTAAGTGAAAGACTATCATGTTAACAAATGCATAAGTTCCAATTTGGAAACTCTCAGCAGATCTGAAATTTGATAAGGCCTCTAAATATCAACATTATTTGAAATTCAGACTGCTTTGGAAGAAAATGAGAAAGTGAGCCAGATCTGACCTTGGAAATGGTTCACAAGAAGACATTTTTACAAAAAAATGCTGAACTTATCTGGCTTATAAAACATCCTTGAAGTTCAGATGCCTGAAGTAGGTGGGCATGATCAGGGACATGCCCACCTAATATTTCTCCTGACCTCATATTTGTTTTGGGCTAGCTTTGGATTTCATCACACTAGCTTGCGGTGGAGACTAGACACTTCTAGGATATCCCACAGAATGACAAGATATGTCGGTTGTGGCACACTGGGCAAGGTTGAGACTAAGGAGTACTTCATTATCAAGTGTCCCATATACTATGAGATCAAGGGAAGATATTATTGCTTTTTCACAGACACACAAGACACAAAAATCCCCCTGCACTCTCTCATTGCATACAAGGCTCAGCATTGTTTCACCCTCATGGTACAAGAGAGGTCTCTATTGCCAAGGGATTATGTCAAGAAGAGCAGCAGAGCTATCATAATACACAGCTCCATATCACTTACTTTCTTCTCTAGGAGAAGATCTCAGACCAAGTTAAAGTCAAATGAGGATGTTGTCGACAATCCTACTCATGACCAGCACAGAGATCAAAGGCACCTCATACGACATATACAACACAATATAGCAGCTAGAACAATTCATCCTATCCAGAGGGCAGAAGTCAGAGTTCTCACATACAACCTTCTGAACAACGACGACGACACTCCAACTATTGGAGTTCTATCTCCAATCAGGCACACATCACCTCATTCTTCATCAAGACTGGACAACGACACTCACATGCCATCACTTTGCAGCATTTTATTTTAGTTCTGGAGCTTTTGTTTCTAGTATTTTTTATTGTATACGCATTATTCTATAATTGTATCAAAGACGTTTTACACTCATTCGCTTTCATTTCACACACTTGAGATGTATTTACTTTGTCTTATGTTGTACTTCTTTTAGAATCAACAAAATATTGATAGAAGTTTCTTTCTTTCTCTCTTTCACATTAACGCATGAAAAATATGCAAGGTGAACAACTTTCAAAATTAGCAATTGAAAGTTGTTAACTTCCTTGAAGATTTAGTCATTTAGTCCTAGACGGTGGCTAAACATCAAAAATGGCAACGATAAAAAAAAATTTAGGAAGATGAATGGCCAAAAGACAACCAAGAGCTTTTCTTGGAAAAAAAAAGTTTACCCAAGAATCGCTGAAGAGAATTGCACAAACCATGGAAGGCCCAACACAGCAACATATCACACTGAACATTTCTAGTGCTATTCCATATTTTAATGCACCGATTCGAGTCAGTGATTTGAATCGGCCAATTCGACCTGTTCCAATCGGTTCGAATCGGTTGGGTCAGGTTGGAATCGGCCAATTCGAACATCTGAAAAAAAATTGAGGTTTTTCTTGTTGTTTATGCCAAAACTTTTAACTATAAAATTGAGGTTATGCCAGAACTATAAGACTCTATTGCAAATTGAAACCATTAATGATTCATATCATAAATGATCTAATCGAGATTCGATATTCATGATCCTACATGCTACCTTGATGATAGATCATAGATCCTTTGTGTCTCGCCGTCTTGAGTGGCCCATTGATGTCGAGGAGTTGGGTATTAGGAGATCCTTAGCAACAAAGCAAGTCCAAGACTGAGGACTGAGGACTCCAATAATCAATTACTTCGTATGGTACTATGGGAGTACTTACTACATCTTGGAGAACCCCAACTTCCAAGAGCAGCTAGCTATTATCAATGGCTAAGGGGCCAGGGCTTAATAGATCATAAGTTATTACTCACACACACACACACAAAAAAAACACACACCCACTCACTCACTTACACACAAAAAGCCCAAACACACCACACAATGCAAATCTCTCTCTCTCTCTCTCTCTCTCTCTCTCTCTCTCTCTCTCTCTCCCAAGAGACAGATCATGCACACTGGCGAATCCAAGACACTAACAATTGTCCCTTGATCAGGCCCTCCATGGCACACTTCTCCAGCCCTGAAGATTCTATACACCATATATGTTCAAATATCTATCTAGGTTGAGTATGAGCATGAGCACAAAAGTAATAGTCACTTCAAATGGACAAAAGTTATGCTTTTATCCATGAATACACTTCATGCATTACAAGAAGTTGTATTTTGTGATTTTGTAAAAGGTCTTTTACCACACTATTTGACATACCATCTTTTATATGAGAGGGAGGTTCAAGTAAAGCTTCTTTTGCATCTTCTCTCCAGTTTTCTAATAAAGAACACAACCATGTGACAAAGAGCCTGTGGAATGGTGATGTAACCAGAAAAGAAGACGTCGTAACCCAATTACAGCTGTACCTTCCAAAATTGTGCTTACCTTGAACATGAGGAAATGGAAATGTTTCCCAGCATTCATCCGAAGAAGCTTTAAATAAGTATATGCAAAGCTGAGTTGATCCCATGAAGTGAAGCGATCAACCTCATTGAACCATAGACATGAAAAAAGATTTGACATCGGAGTATGTGCCCTAACAATGAAAGAGCCCACTGGAACATCTGCATTTCGTTAGCATAACACTGATTAGATCCACAAAATGGGCCAACAGTCCACTGAGGAAAGTGCATAAGCATAGCAGCAACACGAAAGGAAACACCTCAAGAAGCTATTTGCTTTCGAAACTTATATGAACAGAACTACACTGGAGTGAACTTCTAGTCTCCTCCAGTTTCTTCTTAGCATCAACTTCTCGTCCCCTTTACATACACATTACCTATAACACAGTCTAAACATAAATGGATTCTGATTGAATTTTGTCCATAAGGTATCTTACAGCTTGTAAGAAGTTGATTGGGATCAGAATGATTGAACAAAGGAAGCCCATCCTTTTGATAAAATGCATATTGTTGATCCATAGCTGTGAGCTTAAACTTGCTTAGCTGCTTATTTTGCTGAACTTCCTCCGACACACAGTGACGATCGTAGTGATTAGAAATCGCATATTCCTTGTGCTCTCTCCACAGAAGATGCTCTAAGATTAAAATTGGGTCCCTTTGAAGTCTGAGCTTGCCGTCAACCCATATAGAATATCTGAAAATAAATTGAGTAGGTTAGTGAATGGCAGGTTAGTTTGCATAATTACATGCTGGAAAGCTTCTTCAATGGCTTTCCTTTATCTTTAGAAGCAGAGACACAAACAGCTTTTTCAGACAATTAGCTTCCTGTGTAGATCTAGGCATGCACGTACACAAGTAGCATCCAAGGGAGTCACCCATTATAACCAAACACTTAGAATGATAATCAAGTACCCACTGGAGAAACAGCTCAAAATAACAACTTATATTCCCCAATCTTAACAAATTTGATCTAAAATATGAGAATAAAATTGCTCCATCACTGTTGGTGATTTTGTTTTGTTTTATGTTATGATGTTTCTCAATGCAAAAAGTCCAAAGACAAATGGTATGCTGTAAAGCAGAATTAATGAACCGTGTACGGTTCACCACGGTTCTGAGAACCGTACGGTTCTCAGAACATTTATGGGGGAACCGTGGTGAACCGTACTGATTAATTAATATATATATTTTTTTTTGTTCCTACCCCCAAAAACAGCCTAAAAATATGCAAAAAAAAAGGCCAAAAAAAGTGTGTGTCTGTGAAATCTGTGAAATCTGAGTAGATAGCTCCATTAGGACATATATGATTCACTTGTAGAAAAATGAATGGGGAATCAACAAACAGAACACAAATTGCAATTTCATTGAATTCACAAAAAAATTCAATATCCTTTCTTTCAACAACCTTTGGGGCTACAGCACTTGAATGACAGAGGAAATATTCAGGAGTAAAGCTACCTTGCAGATGGAAAAAGCTGATGAGCTAGAAATTTGGGAACCTTTCCTGCAAATCGACTATCATTGTAAGGTAGATTTTCAACAAGAACAACTCTCCAGAGTCCAATCCGTCCATCTGCATTGGGAGCTCGGCCTTCCGCAATCATCACATCAAGGCTCTTCTGGTCAACAAACATAACAAAACATACGCCTTGCTTCGAGAAGCTTGATACCTGCAGCAATACAAGAAAATCCTGAACTCTGAACTTGCTTCACCATTAACGCATGTGCTGTGCTTTTTGCATACATCTTTGAAGAATAAAAGCCCCAACATCTCAAGCATAATAGACATGGTTATATAACAAACAAACACTCCACATATGGCAAGCTGGACTTTGATAAGAGAGCCAAAATAATGTATTTGATAACAAACTCAAAATCTTATAGATCATAACAGTAGTTTGAATGCAATTGTACTCGATATATTTGTGCTCACTGCTACTTCAGGTAAGTTTCAATACTATTACAAACTCGTATTTCCTTTCTACTAGTGATTCTCTAAATGGCTTCCTTTTGCATTGAGCATTCTGGAGACAGGTACAACTTATGAATGTAAACCTATTACATTCACTTTCTCATACCAGTTGACAGCCTTGCTGTTTATGTACTGCATATATAAAATAAGAATAAAAATGTAGCTCAAATGGAGCTTTCTTGTTCTTCTTACAAGCCAATATAAGCAGTGAACAATAAGATGAGTCTTTTCGCACCGAGCAATGGGCAGTAGCTTCTTGATTCTTCCTAAGCAAATCCGAGTGGAATGGGGTAAGAAATGAGACGTGATTTTTCGAAGAGCAAAGGACATTGGTTTCCACAATCCAATCCAAGTAGAATGCTGTGAGCGTTAAGAAGATACTTTTCACAAGGAGGGTATGGCACGCCCAAGACATAACAATCTTCAGCTAAGCTAAACAGACGAGGCTTAAGTGGAGAAGAATGTTGTCAACAACCATAATGACATTGGTGCATTCATTTTCCTTGATTCTTAATTTCCTACATGAAATATAGTAAGTGGAGCAGGGACAGAAAAAAGGAGAGAATGGTGAGCATATAATTTGGGCACATACTAATATTCAGGCATATTATCATATTTGCGGCCTCGCTGATTTATTTGGACCATCAAAGTACTAGCTAACTGCATCAAATCCATTACTATGTCCTTTGGTCACTACCTAGGTAAAACCACATCCTCTCCAATGTCCATCTCGATTTCATCATCATCCAATCCCTCCCCAGCCTCATCCCCACCCTCCTCTCCTACATCCTCTGCATCGGCCTTAGCCATGGATCTAGTGGCCCTGCGCTGCCTCCTATCATGACGTGCCAACTCCTGATGATACTCCGAAAAGATCTCATCATCAACCGCAACCTCTGTGTGTGCATGGCCTACTGCAGTGTCCATGGATCTAAGGCAGTCCTCGGAATTCACCTGCCTAGGTGTACCATCTCTCTGGTTGGTGGTGCAATGAATCAACCTATTCAGTTGGGAAACGTTGAGCCTATTGTGTCTCTTTGTGTGCATAAGAGACCAAGTGCTCCAGTTCCGCTCACAAGCCGAAGCGAAACAATTTTGAGCAATGTTTCATGGACCGATTTGCCAATTCGAATACCTGAAAAAAAATTCTTACTGTTTATGCCAAAAACAAGTTAACAAACTCACATTATGATGTAGTTACATATTTTAGCTCATTTTGGTGCATATTGGACTCTGTTCAGGGAATTGTCACCAAGAATCAAGATTCAGAAGGTTAAAATGGAATCTCTGATTCTCGACCACCTAATGACTAGTTGATACATTCTAATTTCTCCAACTTGCAAGTGGGATAGAAAATTGAAATGTGTGTTCATTGTTAGTCACTAGTGTGTCAACTCTCTCTCTCTCTCTCTCTCTCTCTCTCTCTCTCTCTCTCTCTCTCTCTCTCTCTCTCTCTCTCTCTCTCTCTCTCTCAACAATTCATGAATAGGGCTGTTCGGGCGGTTTTTTTAAAGAGGCCGATTCGAATAGTTCCCCGATTCAAATTGGCCGATCCGATTCGAATCGCGGTTCGATGTTCGAATCGGCGATTCATGAAACATTGATTTTGAGCAAGGATGCGAATGGCAAGAGCGGTAGTATCAGGGGCGGATTTTCCCACCAAATCCCACCATGTGAGTAGCCCATCACCTGCACAAAGACGGGACATTGCCAATTCTCGAAATGAACGAGTCACCAAAAAGCACAAACAAAGTGTTGACAATTATACGAGGGCCTAGAGGACAACCCTAAAGTGGATACACATTTTGTGTATATGTCCTCCAATCGTCCACAAGCTCGGTGTCTGTGCGTATGGCTCCAGTAGCCCACAAGGCTTGTGGAAGAAATTCCAACTGTCAAGCCACTTCTCTCTGATAGCTAATATCTTACAAAAACCAGAAAAATAATCATTGCACTGTAGGAAAAACAACTCAAGAACGCTAAAAGCTTTTACAAAACGAATGCACAAAAAAGTACACCTGCGCTCAACAAAAAGTGGTCACTGAAGGGTCTCCCCAATCCTGTCCATAAACTAATAAATGAGGCCGAGTGTAGAATCCTCTAGATCCACCAACTACAGCACATGGTACACTAGCTGCAAGACCTTAACAGTTGCTCGGCTTGTCGCCAAAAATCATCTCCAAAAGCAATCCTCTAGAACCTAAGTCTATTCTGCTCGCTACAACTACAATGCCGCTATGTGAACTCAAGGCCTGGCTGCCATCTGGCGCAATGCAGGTTGAACCCGAAGCAACAGCTCCAACACGACGAAGTGGTAGGCAAAGTGTGTGGGTGCTGGCTTCTTCAGATCCAATGGCGTATATGTCTTGAACATGGTAAGGGTCCCCTTCTTCCTGGTTACAAATGTGACTAGGAAGATGGCACTAGATGCGATGATGGAAACCTAGGGGAGGCCTCCTATGTCATGCATCAAAACATCGATGCACTATGCTACACACGAGGTCCATACAATAGCGGGATAGTCTCCAAAAGCACACCCATGGCCACACATTTGCTGGCATTGTCGGTGACCACCTGCACCACATATTGCGCCCCCACCTCGATGACTGCTCCATGTATATGCTCATAGATAAACTCTCATGACTCAACAGCTCAACAGCACCTTCTTGGGAAGCATCCACACCCCTGAGAAATACAGTGCCCAGGCGACATGAAACCAAGATGTTGATAACAAGCATGCGCCAATATCAGTCCATCCATCCAATAGAATAGAGCAACCATATGTGGCCCAGGCATGTCGTATGGGACCGTGCTCTCTCGTGATGCATGCATGTTCCTCTCTCAAAAGGCAATTATGAATAGCCTCGTGTGGGGGGTGTCTCCAAGTGGCATCACAAGCTGCAACCTCCCTCATCATGTCACGGAAGATGGTGTCAACCAAGGCAAATGCAAGATATCCATTGTAAAAAACTGGCGTGTAAGTCTAGTGGCTGCCTCATGGAGTGTTCGTTGCCACCCGTAGGCACTATGTTTTGTCGATATCTGCCCATGTCCTCCTGTGTAGGTGCATGTGGTTGTGGTCTGACACTAGGGTGTGCATGTGCTGCCCAGCTCCGCCCATCTGGCCTAGTCAAACCAAGCAAGAGTGGTCTGATCCTCGTCGTCATGTTGCAAAAGGTAGCACCACAAAACAAGCAACGCCATTTGCGTGCACCTGAACTTGTAAAAACTATGGTGTTTCCCTCCAAGAAATCCACCTCCGCCCACCCGCCTCATCTCGCCACAAGCATGCATGGCTATAGAAACCCTCCAGATGCTATAAAAAAGGTCAAAAACTCAATGGAAAGTGGATAAATGGAGAAAGGCAGCTAAAACAAGCCTAAAGTTGCCTAAGAACTAAACCGCAATGTCAATGGACGCCTAAGACCTACCCTAAATCACCAAACCCTAAACCCTACACTTAGAAAAAAACAATGCAAAATGCCTCTGCCAACCACATGAATGCTCATGGTGACCACCTATGCATAAAGAAGCTTGCAATCACTCTCTCCCTAGCAACCCTACAGCCAATCTTAGCAACAGGAATCACTCAAAATGATGCACCGTAGCCTCCAAACAAAGCAAAGAAAAAAACCTTTAAGAAGTTGCTTCGCTTGCAAATCTCCACAGTCACTCTTGCCCTCTTCTATGTGCTACAATCACCTCCCACTCATTACGGCCTTCACATAGAGTGCTCACACGACCCATTTGGCCTCCTATTCCTCTCTCCACAAACTTTTTTTCTCCCCAAGAAGTGCGCTGAAAAATGGGGGCTTTGCAAGCTACACAAAAAATTTCCAGTGTTATTTTGACAGTGTTTCGGGGTTTCAGAATGCAGTGTTTCAGAACATGGGGGTTCCAAAACGCCATTTTGGTGCAACTATGGCTTGAATTGAGTTTGAATCATGTTAATGTAGGCCAGGCCAAGTTCAAACTGTTGAATCATTTGAGGGTTTTGTTTTTGCTAGTTTTATCTATCACAGCATAAACAAGTGCTAGCTTAGAGTTTGGGGTGCAATTACAAAAACGCATCAATTGAAGGTTCTATTTGCATCAAATCATCTTCTTGCACTAGCTTGAATCAGATATAGGAAAGGTTTGCACATTAATTCAATGAAGATTATACCCAAAAACAAAATAATTCTTTCGAATCAGTACCAATTCAGCCCAGTTTGAGGTTCGAACCTCCAATGTGAAACCTTGCTCGTTACATTCGCCAACATGTTCACATTGCTGGTAGAGAGCTCAATGCTTAGGCTGGTAGTCACAAAACTCATTATGTTGTTAGCACTTCTGCTTCATTTCAAAATACGCGCTACTCTTGTGGATGATCCTTAGACGTTGCAAGTTGAGGTTGCTAGCACAAAATTCTTCTTAAATACTTAGATTACCATGGTCTTTAATACCAAATTCGTAATTTTGGTGGCTAGGCAAACTTCTATATCATTTCTAGAGAGCAATAGGACATGATTCTTGGTGGCGATTGGTTCACCTCTTTGTTTATTTCAATTGGTGAGGCAAACTTCTATATCAGTCCTATGAACCACTATGGCATGATTCTTGGTGCCACTTGGTTCACTTATTTGTACAAGATTTACCTTGAACCTCCGACATGCATGACAAGATTGGCGCCAGGACGACATTCCAACAAGGGGAGCTGAGACTGATTGGAGCTCGCCCTGAGTCGCAACCCACGACCCCCCATAGTCATGGTGTAGTTTAGCACCACCCCTCACAACAAGTGCTTAGACCAAGCTGGTAAAGCCTGCTCTTCTCTCTCTAGTACTTTATCTCTCTAGAAAGTCATGGTAATGGATCTCAACAGGAATATACGCTGATTTCTTGTAGACAATATATATGTGACCTCTCCTATCCCACCATATATGACATGATGGCACACCTTACACTTTATGGTAATGGATCCCAACAAGAATATATGCCAATTTTTCGTACACAATATACATGTAGCCTCTCCAAGGCTTACTGTCCCACCATATATGTGCTTGGCAAGCAATTCTTGTTTCTGCAGCCACTCGTCTCCCTCATGCTATCATTGATCTATTTCAAGAGTTCTAACATGTTTTTGTAGAACCCACAATGCTACCACCATTGTGAGATTTCAATCATCACATTAACCTCATTTCTGATACCGGTCCCCACTTTACTATATGTCGAAATAAAAAAAGCCAAATTCAAAAGCCAGGAGGGACCACATGCCTTTTGCATTGACTATCATATCACCACCTCAACGAGCTTACCATCCATAATAAATACCCTATCACATGGATGACTTGTTTGATCTTTTCCAAGATTGACTTTCTAAAGATAATGAAGAATCTCTATATCATTATGTCTCTTGATGCAATTTACAAGTTGTCAGACATTAATTTAGGCAATTTTGGCCTTTATGTTTTTTATATATCAAACATATTTTCTTATCAGCTTGCAAATCTAGTAAACATAAGCCAAAGAAATCAAAATTCCAGCTTTTAGGGTTTACTCATACTTCATGGTTAGAGGTAGCAAAACGAGTTCTTTCTTGCAAGGGTTTGTGGCATATTTGTTGATTGTCCATTGTCTACAATGCTCTACAGCATTCCAGTCACTTGAGGAAGCTCAAATGTCTTCAGCAATCTTTGGCAACAATTGCATAGAGTATACATTGAACTTTCGTTGTTGTCCACACACGGTACCTTTCCTACATGTGCAACAATTTTACTTAAGCCATGTACAGAAGAGACAAATTTGGAGGATAACCCATCGACACCTTATATCAAACAAATTTTATCTTCCTCAAGGCAGGCAACTATACATGAGTGGTTAGCTTACATGCCAAAAACCTCTTTCAAGGCCCTCCATGAATTCTTGCCTATGCCATGTTTGCAAATTGCTACTTTGAGACCCACCTCTCCATTTATAAGTTTGATATTGACTCCTACAGCTACAGTTGAGAGACAGGCATCTGAGAGAGATAGACATATAGAGGTCATATGACCCAAGAGCTTTTATTTGATGAGGGGCAAGTATAGACAGACAAGTGACAAGTACAGACGATTGTGGGACACTTGCAGTTTGTTGAAGCACAGGCACAGCTACAAAGGGGAGTCATGTGTATTCAGATGAGAAGGCTCTGCATTGTACAATAGGCAAAAAATTACTTACACACATAAATTTACCCAAATGAATCACAAGTATCTATATACAGATGAGACAACAGCATAGATATGTATAAATTACTCACATGTACATCCAGACGAGATCAAGAACTTCAATTTTATTCCATCTCCTCAATTTAATCTACCTACCTGTTGAAGCAAATTTTAGAAAAATCTGAAAAAAGCAAGGAGAAAGAAGACGATGCCAGCGCAATTGCCTTAAGTGCAACTACCATACCTCAACCTTGGAAATGTACATACCTTGTTGTGACTTGGTGATCGAACAAAGTTCCGGTCCCCAAAAACACATGAGGAAACTGCTATCGTGCATGTTCTAAGATAATTAGCATCGTTGTCATTCAGGTCAAATCCAGTACTTGGAGCCCCTTTAGGTCCTTGCACAAAGCCACAGTGAATAGTTTGGGTCCTTGCATAGAACGAGTTTTCTCGTTCCCTAAATGTTTGATGTCCTGCAAATCTTGGATGCCAGTCACTTTCACCTTGCGGCATTTCTTCACTTTGAACATAATTTAGAGAAAAATTGTGAAAGTTTGGAGTGTAATCAGGTATTTTCAGCCCCTTGGTAGTTTCCAAAAGATTGACTTCACAAGGAGCTCCTGTATAAAATTTCAAGACATTAACCTTCAAGCGAAAAATATGTGAAAAGTGTAGTGATGAACAAGCAGCATAGTGGCAGACATCAAAACTCGATGCAGATGCGAAGCCTGCAGTGAGGCAAGTTGGAGCTCAGAAAAAAGGACACAGGAATATAGCAAACAAAGATTTCTTGAACTGGTCAAATATTTCCCAGAAAGTTGAGAGAGAACACCCGATTAAAAAAAACACTAGAAGTTGCAATAAACTGTCACTAGAATTGCCATTCAGTCCAAAAATAGTGAAGTGTGCAAATTCTGTTGCTTAAGGAGTCTATGACATATTCAGGGTGAAAACTGGTGAGCATCACCAAATGGCAGCTTAAGACCTGAACGTTTTTTTCCTCCATAACCTTGAAAGGCTCGTGTGTCCCAAATCCTCCAGTTGTGTGTGGATTTTTTAGCTTGACTGGTTATGCCCTTGTTTTCTTCCAAAAAAGTAGACATATCTACTTTACTAGCCAAATGTAGCTGCTGCACCTGTAAATTAGCTTCACCTCCGATTGAATTCCCTCCTAGACTGGAAGTTTCATCAAAAAGGCTTCGCATTTGTCTTGATTTATACACTTCAGAGGTTTGATCAGTGCTGTGACGTGACAAACTGTCAGTCCCTCCGTTTCCACTCTCTTGTAAATTTTCTTTTTGGTTCCGTAGCCTGCCCATTGACTGTCTCTCTGGAAGCATGTAGTATCCACCCTTCAATGATCTATACTTCAGATCACTGTCATCTTCTTCATCATCCAATGCTTCTTCATTGACATCTTCACCCTGAAATGTATCCTTTGACAGATTCTTATTGTTGTTTTTATCTTCATAAGAGTAAGATTCTTCATCTCGCTTCAAATCAGCCTCAAACTGTTCTTCATATCTGCGCAACTCTTTGCGACCTCTTTCATTGTATAATCCCAAATTTTCATTTGTCAGATCCTCTACCCTAGAACCTCCTGTTTTCCCTTCTACATGCTCAACTTTCCGAAGAACGCTGCTACTGTCATTGTGTAACTGTCCTTTCCGACCTACATTACCACTTCTAGTCATATCCTGACTATTGTGTAGACCTTTCTTCTCAATGTCTTGTGGCTGCACCATCCATCTTAACAGCGAAAGGTTGCCCTCACCATTTTCAGAATGGATAGCTCCCTGCTTCAAACTAATTCCAGCTGGCTCCCTCTTCCTATCATCTGAATCCCAGTCCCGTGAATCCCTGTGGCCAACCTTTCCATCTACAGGTAGGCCAAAATGGACCTTGCTTCTGGTATCCTCCTTGCTGCTATGCTTCACATCATGGAAGCCCATATCAAGCTTCAAGGAATCTTTGCTGTTTAAATCTTTCACCACATTCATACCTGTAACAGGCCCATCCAGAGAAAATGCCTGCTCATATACGTTCATTTGGGTAAAAGAAATTTTGTGCCAGCACACTGTTTCCAAGATACAAATAACTCAAGTGCTATCGTTGAGTGACATCTGCTAAATGGAGCCCAGTATTCATTATCGTAATATGCAATGCAGTACACAGAAGACAGTGACTTGCCAGATGTGATGTCGTGCTTCACAATTTCCTGCTGAGATTCAGTCTGGCTGTGATGATCAATGACACGGGAATGCGCCTGTTGCATATAAAAAATGATTTAAGCACAAACTGCATACAGATGGGCTGAATAACGCCAACTGAAACCTAATAACTCTTAAAAAATCAAGATAGGCATTGGCAAGCAAAGTATTATTCTCGCAGCATGCAGAATCGCCAGTTTTGGCCTTCCATCAAGAGCTAAAGCACATTCATCGCTTTCTAACTCCTGCTAGCACACTTGATTATGGCTTACTGCTTTTTGAAATGGTACAAAGTTCAGATGAATGGTCTGTTAGCATCTACCAGTTGACAATTCTCATAAATAGAAAGTGTGCTGACTGGCTTGTCAAAAACTGATAAGAGTTGCACCTGCAACAATCTGTAGACATGTACCTGATGGTCAAAAAAATCATTTGACGTCGAAGAATCCCGCTCACCTGCTCAACATACCACATACAACATTAAAAACTGCAACATTTATTTTCGAGAAGTTGCTAAAATTGAGTTCGAAGAGAGCCAATTCGGTAGCAAGCTACTCATATTCCTAAAACGTGGAGGAAAATTGCGTGCTTCATGAGCTGCATCTGCCAAAGACAATCGTCTCTATTGCCCTCAGTTAAAATGAAGGTAACAAACACCAATGAGCAATTAGATTTAGACTAAACTCTACTGTTTCAATACCAACTTTAGACAGTGCATAAATCTGAAAATCCTTTCAGAGATGTGAATTCAAGTTTGACCAGCCTTTTCCATTTCCAGGTAATGATTCCTTGATAAAGAACCAGAATGAAGAAATCTACTAGGCCGAATGCTTTAATCATAAAAGTGCCAAGCAAAGTCAATACCCATCCCGATCACGAGCAAGCCAGACTGTACCGAGGTTTAGAGCTAAATTAAAGACCGTAGCAGCAACAGCTGAGCTATTCTTTGCAGAAACAAGTTATGCACACTGGCAATGCAAGAAAAGTTGATAAACATGTAGTTCATATAATTCTCTCTCCAAAATACACATTATTGCCAAACTATCTCTCAGCTTCTCAAGTTTGCAATCGTCAGACAGGGCCATATGTATAGCAGGCAAAAGTAGCTGATAAATGGGAGACACTAGGACGAAGGATGCCAATCCTGACCTGTGAAAGCACGGCCTACAGCGAACCAATAGTCAGCTGCGAATAGAGTGGCTAAAACACCAAAAAGAAGCACAGCAACCAGAAACCACACTGAGTACTTCCGATTCTTCACAGCCCGGCCAAACCTCTTCCCTCTACCCCACTTAACTGTGCTTCTTCCAAACACATTGGAAGATTCGCCTTGCAGCCATCCGTTTTGGCTAGATGATCCACCTTCCTCATGATGATCAACGCTGACATGGTCCACCAGCAGCCTATGAGCAGGCCCAGTCTTATGATTCCCATTCATGGGAAGAGCATTTCCACCGCCTTGCCTGTATAAGGCCATACATGGATCGGCTGTGTCTGTCAATCAGCAATAAAAAAAGGACCAACTCTACAGAGCTATCCAGTTGAGGTTACAGCTTGCCTCCGATCGCATTTTTCCTAGCAGTTTCGATCATTCAGCGCTGCTGCTTCTGTCTGCTCAAAGGAATACTCTTTCTGCAGCTAGTTCGTCTTCTGGGTTTTTCTTCGTCTTTTCAATGAAACTCCTCGACTGCAAATGATTCATGCCATCCATCTTTGCTCAACTAACTTCGCCTTCATCATCTCTGGGTAGTTCGACCATCATCTACAACTGCCTCCGCACTGCACTGAACCGAGCAAGAGCTAAGACAAGATCTTCACTTCAAAGCCTTTCCACCGATTTGGCGAATACTGCAGTGGATCTGATCATCTCACCAGAGCTTATCCACTGTATCAGAGGAAACCCATTAAGTCTCAGCTCTGGATCTTTCAACACCAAATAAAAAATGCAATCTAGGAGCAAAACATCACTGCACTTGCTTGATTTCTTTGCAGCTGCTCTTCGATCAGGCCTCCAAGGGACAACTTCTCACCAACTCAGTTCACCTGAGCTTATCCACTGTATCAGAGAAAACCCATTAAGTCTCAGCTCTGGATCTTTCAACAACAAAGAAAAAATGCAGTCTAGGAGCAAAACATCAATGCAATCTTCAATCAGGCCTCCAAGGGACACCTTCTCACCAACCCAGTTCATCTGATGCAGCCACCTCTCTAACTCCTCGTTCTATCCCAGGCAACTAAACCCACAAACCTACCATCTGCATCTCCAGCTCTCTCTCTCTCTCTCTCTCTCTCTCTCTCTCTCTCGCCGAGTAAACAGTAGACACTCGCACTCTCTCTTTTGCTCCTCTCTCTCTCTCGCAGTTCTGTCTTCCTCCCGACACCCCTTGCAATACCACAAGAAGAAACCCATGACGGCGGTTGAGTTTCTTTCTGAAAGGCTAAATGAGGCAGCAAACGTGCCTTTCCCCTTCACGAGAACAGCAATTTCCGTCGGTAGACAGTGTCCCTAGCCCTTCAGAATATTTTCACATCCGGCATTTTGAAGAACCGTGGAACCTGTCAAAAATTGCATCGATTTCTCAACGGGCCCGCACACCAGGGTTCGATTCGCGGTAGCATCTTGGGCAGGCCAGGCCTAAATGCGAGCCAAAAAGCATTATACACCTTCTTGGAATCATTGCCATGTGTGAGGCTCCCATAGTCCACATCCCTCACCTATAATTACATTCTTCTGATTTTATTATTATTTTAGATGTAGGCCACAAGCTCTAGCGTGCCTCATATCATCATGGGTGGGAAGGCCCACCATCTTCCAAGTCCTACTACAATTTTTAGGTCTTTTTTGTTGCTTGTAAACATTTTAGATTTGAGTTTTGAAAATTCTTCCAATATTAGCCATATGTTTTTTTTGGTGATTTTGAGTTTAAAAACGCCTTTTTTTAGTCCTTCCAAATTGCAAAAAAAAAAAAATTGAATTTTTTAACGTGCATAGCAAAGCATCCCGCGATTTTTCGAATCAACTTGTTCGCTAATGTCTTGCTATAAATCAAGCTTGGATGGTTACAAGGCAAAAAAAAACATCTTCTTCTCATTCATCCATAGGCCTAATGATTTCTGACAACTAGTGGATGTACATCTCTGCCAAGTTGGTTAAGGATGTAAATCCATAACCAGCTTGATGTTGATGCATCCATTAGCCATTGAGTTTCGTGGATTCCATGAAAAAGCTTCTAAATTGTGGAACCAAAATCAATTCCACCTACATTTCACTAGTTTTGTTGCTCGAAACCCAGCTCGCCCCACCAAACTTGCCTAGTTCCCAAGGGAACGAGCGCGACCTTATAGTTTATTTATCTTTATATTCTCAAGTTTTCAAATTTTAAACATCCATCATCTACATCATGTACTATGGAAGGAGCTGGGCACAGGCCATTCTGCCCGGTAAGGATTTTCAGAATTTTTGGGCAAGGCCCGAAGGGGACGAGCCTAAATTTTTTTGGAAAGCCGAACTTGGCAGAATGGCATGTGCCCAGGCGCCTTCCATTGCGTAATGGATACTTGGACTTTTTTTTTTTTTACTAATTAACACTGCCACATGGTAGCCTATGCCTTAGGCATCAGGCGCAGGCTGGAATGCGCACTAAATTTTTTTTGAAAAAAGCAGTGACACATTTTGTCTTTTAATATGTCCAAAAAAGGGGCAGAATAGTTACCAAGAATCCATGACATATCTGGAAATGGTCTTCTTGGTGTGGTTTATTATGATAAGGGTGCTTTCATTCATCAAGGGAGAGGGTTCAAATACTCTCTTCCCATTGGTTGAGACCTCTTCAAAAAAACTATCCACCTTTCACATGAGTTGGGACATACCCCTAGGTGGATGCATGCAAGAGGTGGGACATACCCCTAGGTTGGCAATATTGGATTGGATGCTCACATGGGCTGTGTCCACTGGGCACTAGAAGTCTCTCTAGATATTATCTTCCACACAAGTTGTGGGACCATGGTCCTATGTCAAATGTGATGCCTTACCACATTATCCACATTGGGGTCTCTTGCACTTGACTCCCTCAAGTGGCCTTGTGTGAAAGAGTTGTGCTCCTATTTATGTGAGGGTCCGGCCTTTTTTTTAGAAGCAATTGTCCCTTATTGTGTGAAGTTGACTACTTTAATCTTGTTGAAAAATCAATCAAGAGAGTGCATACTACATTATCTTTGGTATATGAAACCATTTACTATTATGTGGGAGATGGAATTTGATTTATTTTTTAAAATAGTGACGTGCAAATGTTTTGGAGATGGCAAAGTTATGGGTGACTCATTGTGGCAAATTGAAGAGACTTATTGTTATTACATCTAACATTTGACCTAAGTAGAAATCTGTGCGCTTCTCCATTAGTTCGACAATTGCAAAGAATGAGCTTGCCTTTAGCTTCATTTTGGAATTTACAAGCCAAACAAGTAGCCATAAAATCCACTTTTCTTTAGAGTGTGTAGCAACCCAATCAAATAGCAATAGTAATGAAACTAAAAGTAGAATCAAGAGAATAATCAAACATTATGTTGATATAGCCATAAAATGCAAATCACAAATAGAGCTCCAAGGAATCATCGGTAAAATAAAAGGGATCAAAGCACATGCTTTCTTAAGGATCTTGCTATAGGTAAGTATATCATCTAGAAATACAACCACAAACTTCTACCAATATGAACAAAATAGATCGTTCATCATTTGTTGAAATGTTGCTAGTGTACTAGTTAACCCAAAAGGTAACACGAAGAATTGTAATGAACAAACCTCATCCAAAACTAGTATAATGCATGCTAATTAGATGAATTATTATATGATGATACCCTATTATGAAATCTATCTTAGTGAAGTGTTTAGCTCTCCCTAGGCAATTCACAAGGTCATCCAACTTAGACGATAGATAGCCATTTTAAACAACTACTTTATTCAAACCTTTATAATCAACACACATCTGGAAGTTTCCATCCTTCTTTCCCTCCAGAAGAAGAAGAATAGGTGACCTATTGGAATAAATATGTCACATGCTTAGATATTCTTTTATTTGGTTAGTATTATCCATCTCCTCCTTTTGAAAAAACCTATATAGTTGTCCAGAGATAGACTGACTACCTGAAATTAACTCTATCATATGGTCTACTTCCCTATGTGGTGGTAAAGCATGAGGTAACTTTGATGAGAAAATGTGTTGAAATTTATATATGATTGCATTCTTTTCTTTAAGGAATAGCTTATGTATATCTTGCTTAGAAAGCAACAAAAGGATTATTAGTGGAGCCAGTCCACCTAACCAACTAAAGCTAGAGATCAAACAATAGCAACTTCACCATTGAGCCACAGTCTATGAATGATGACAACTCACATTGCCAGTGTAAGATTGTGTCTACTATTAGGATACTCATGTATGTATTTGCCTTAAGGCCTGCACCTTCCATAAGGAATGGTGACAGCATACCAAGCGCTCCTATGAGAAATTTAGCAAGTATAGTAAGACAACAATCGTGAGCATTGGTAATCCATCTGAATGAACCGTTGTGGGCTTTATAGGTCCAAAGGAGGTATGGTAGAGAATCATTTCCCAAGAAAATTTCTGGTAAGAATTTAGTAGTAGTGTTTATTATATATGACAGAGAATCCTCAACAGAGTTAGATTGTTCATTGGGAAAAGGAGTAAAGTCTGGAATGCTTAAGTCTTTGTATGGCCAACTTTTGTACAAAGTATTTACACGTGAAAGAGGGGTTGTGTTGTGCTTTATCGATATCGTTTACATAAAGAAAGGTGGTAATCCATTGTAGTTCATCATCGACAATCCTATTCTTAGTAAGGGTAGTGGTATTACCATGAAGCCATTTTCCCTTTCTAATATATTTCAAAGCACAATCTTTTGCAAAAAACAACATGTTTTATTTTAGTAGTTTCGTCTTAAAGTGCATAAGAAGGTAGCAGTTTCATAAGCTTGAACCATCTGTTGTAAAGTTCGGAAGCAACTTCGTTCACATTAGATTGTCGTAAAGTAATATGGTTTAAGCCTTTTTCTAAAGATTTTCGTAAGAAGGAACTTTTAACGATACTACAATTTGTGCATATGACATGACCAAATTTTTCTGAGACAAAATTATTGAAACATTTAAAAGTAAGACACTGGCAGGAATATAGGTTTTCTATATCAAATTGACAAAAAAAACATCATAAGGGAAATACCATGCATTTTTAACACTTGGTAGGTACGACCAGCCAAAGATAATGTCATGAAAGAGTTTGTCTACAATACCAAAAAGTCTGCGTAAAATGTGAGCATAAAAGTGCTTCACATGGATAGTCTCAAAAACTCTATTACGGTAACATAAATGTAAAAAAAAATCAGTCTCTCTATGTCATTGCTAGTGGTGAACTGGAGACGGTCGGTCGCTGATATAGTGATTTCCCTTCTAATTGACCCATCTTCGTCCTACACATCCATTAGGATCTGTAAAAAGCTCAGTTTTTTTTATTGGTAGATCATCTTTGGTTCCACTGCTTTGTCCTTCCTTTCCTTTGTAATCTGAAAACCGCTTTTTCTTTCTTGTTCCTGATCCAGAAATGACTGAATTTGGATTTTTGAGATTAAAAGGGCCAGTTCTTTTGTTCAAGTTCTGGAAGTGCTTATCTTGGAGGATAGAAAAACTAGGTCATTTTAGAAGACGCTCTATTTCTTGGATGTTTTCAGCATCTCCCAAAGGTGCAAGAAGTTTAATCTTTTGCAGAACCTAGCAGAGTAATCTTTTGCAAGTTTGATTGAAGCATCAGTCATGTATTGGCGGATAAAGAGAAAAGTCCGGTGTGATTTCACTGCATCCCTAGCAGGTTTATGAAGCCACATGAAGAATGCCTCCATCTGATTTTGAAGGGAATCACTAGGAAAGTACTTGGCTAGGTTATTCATCATGAACCAAATAGCATGGTCAAACCAAATGATGATGGAAGAGCTGTTTTTGCATTTTTCACCACATCTACATTTGAAAAAAGGTCTTTTCCAATTTCAGATTCTGGCTTGGTAAAGTTTCATTCTATTGAAGTCGGTTTCAAACTGGCCCCTAATTCTGGCCCAGGTTTGCTCAGAGGGACAACATGATGGTTCGAATTTGTTCATACGAATGATGGTGTCAAAAGAAACATGGGTCTCAAGTGAAGGATTTTTATGCATGGCAGCCAACTTGCAGACTTGTAGTTCTTTTTTTGCCAAATGAGTCATCATGATTCAAAGATCGATAGGGATCGGAGCAAGGAAATTGACAGAAGACGAACTCCAAAGTCTATAAGACGTGAGGGTGGATTTGTACTCAATAAATCTTCTAGGAAAAAAGTGTACTTGACAGCTTTTAGATTGGCAATAATGATGGTGTTTCGATGGTTTTTCATGGCAAGTGCAGGCATGCAAAAGGTAAGGAAAGAGCTAACTTCATCAATGGGGGTGGTGAAGGTTCTTCCTTGGAAAAGATTGTTGCTAATGATTTCTTGGATCATATGGAAAAAGATGTTGCTAGGTGCATGCATGAAGGAGGTGGTTCTTCTACATTCTTTTGTGATGAGTCCAAGAAAGTCATTTTTGCACCAAGTGGAGTCACATGTCTTCATAAAGAGAGTAGATCAAATGGTTCTATCAAGAGACTTGGTGAGGGAGATAGTCACAAGTCAAGAAGAAGAGAAGTATGTGAAGAGTTCAAAGTAGGATGTACTTTGAATGATGTCATTGTGAATGATATTGACGAAGAATCATAATCATATGAGTTGTTACCTAAATCATTGAGTAGAAGTTCTTGTTTGAAAAAAGAGAGTACTTCAATCATCCTTATGTTGAAGGTACTAGTCATTTTTTTCATGGCTTCTAATGTTTTTGAGGTTTCTACTTCTTATGATGCAATCATTAAGAGGGAGTCTTATGAAGGAAAGAGCAATGGAAGATTGGTTCTTGGGAAGATCCAAGTCATGGATCTCACATCTCTTCGTCAACTCAAAGGATTCTATGATTGTGAATTGATCACTCATGATCAAGATGGCAAAAGGTTGGTTGAAGAAGACTACATGGAGCAAATCGAGAGGCAATTTCTTCAAGGCAAGGGAGATCTCGTTGGTGAGCTTATTGAGGTTTTTGATGGACTCAAGAAGGCTGGATTTATTAGTTTTGATACTCATATTTACCTACTCTACTTCATGTTGGATGGAAAGTTTGGAATCTATCTTTTGATTTATGATGGTGCCACCAATGGCATTGTTTTCACTAACATTTGTGAAAATTTGAGATCAAGCATTCAATGAGATCTTGTTGGATCTAGATCATATGTTTGAGAGGGAGTATTTCCAGAGGTCCAGGTCTAAAGATATTCATATCTTTGATATCTTTGATGTTCAAGAGAAAGGTAATCAAGTGGAAGCGACTCACTTTGCTTTACTCACATGTTTTGGAGAATCTTCTTGTGTAGATGATGCTATGCAAGTGGATATTGGTTCTCATGGTTTTCATGCTGAAAAATCAAGTAATGGATCTGGAAAACAAATTTTGTTCAATAACTTTGATGGTCAAGAGGAGGATCAAGAGGTTGGTCTCAAAGGGCTTCAACAACACAAAAGGAAAGGTGGCAATTTGGAGCTAGTCAAGAGCATCAAAGGAAGGTTATTTGGAAAAGATGTTATGGATCTATTTTTGCAGGTGTTTGAAGACTCAAGTAAGGTCAGAGGAGCAGAAAGGAAGTGTCGTTCAAGTTTACTTTACTTGTTCTATCTCATGTTTGAGCTATTTCATGTGGATGTGTGCAAATTGTCAAGATATGGACAAACTAGCTACATTGTCTTGCAATATTTTATTGTTGGAGTTGCGTGCAAAATAAGCTCACCAACTTGACAGCATGCAATGTGAAACTTCGCAGTCCAGTTATCCATTACTAGATATTGCTTATAGCGATAGGCCAAACCATATCCTCATTGTGTCAGGGCATCTGCCATTCTAGTCAGTTTATTGGTATTTGTCATGCCCATGGCTGGTCTTGGGTAGCGTGTCCACCTAGGGATCAATAGACCAACAACCCGTAAGTTAATTGTGACTATAGGGGAGTTGGGGCCCTTAGGTGTATAAGGTCATAATTAATGGTTACAGGTCTAAACTCATGATGGTGGATTTGTATGGGTCTTCAGTGAATCATTGGGAAACTGGATGACGTGGCCCAGATAGGCTGCAAAGGTGTCCAATGACGTGTCATAGTGCACTGCTAGTGGTGCATGGGCTTTGGAGGGTGTAAGTATGCCTATTGGGCTCTCACTAGTGTATGCTTGATTGCATGACTGGTAGTCGTATGCTGCTAGTTTGAATCGTCATTCCTATTTGAGGTTGATCCATAGTTCGGGGGCTAGATCCGTTCGATCTAGGATTGGTCGGGTTGGTTTGTCCACCATCCGTTTCCCTTTGTGTTGCTTGTTATTGGCATGCTTAGAATAGGATTCTTGGTTTAGAACTTTATATTGGTATCAGAGCCATTCTAAGCAGTTGTTGCCATTGAAAGTGCTTGAGAAGGAATTTCAATGTTTTTCAAGAATTCGGTGGAGTAAGCAACAAAGGGAGAAAATTTTGGATTGCTCTTCAAGGAATTGGATTTTTTGGCCAAGGTGTTGCTTTTTGATAGGAACTTGGCGTAGTGGCAGTTCATTCTTGGACTGCTAGCCGATTATCAAAACGAGTGCAAGCGAAATATCCTCCAATTTTTGGAAGATGTTGTCCGAGTAGGCTAACACCTATGATAGCATCGTGGTTGCCTCGAGAAAAAGCATGCACGGCCAAATGACCCTGAAGCCTAAGATGGAAAAGACTAAATATAAGTGGAAAAAGCAGTTTTTTGATAAGCTTGAAGCTGAGGCATACCAACATGCTAAGAAATTGAGAACTAGATAAGTCGCTAAAAATATGAGTTTATTTCCACTCATTCTCGGTGAGTTGGAATTGGTACTCTAAAGTTGGAATGTGAAATTCCCGAGAACTTCAACCGGTGTTGTTAGTCTCAATCGATTTATGAACCATTCATATTGGTCGCGATTTTGAGACGCTTTGATCAGGAAGTGGAGGGCATTCATGGAGGAAGAACCTGTGGTATGGGACGCAGGCGATTTCAATATCTAAAACTAACTGGATCAGTTTAACCATAGTATGGTCGTAAATCTTAAGAGTTGCTTATTTCAAATCCGATTGATTTGTGTCAGAACTTGGAGATTCTATTGCAAGATAGTGGTTTGTTGAGTCCTATTCCTTTTTGTAGTCAACTTGATCTTTGAGTGAACTTGGATCTGTAGGTTGAAGCAAAGAATGAAATTCGCTTTTGTATATTTTCTTTTGAGGTAATCTCCAGTTGAGATTTTGGTTGTGAAATAGCACTCTTTGAGAAGTATTCTCTCTTAGAGGATAACCAATTTACAGGATTCTCAATTAAAAAAGTATTGTGTACAGATCAGGTGATATTTGTAGAGATATGCTATGCAGTGAATCTTTGGGTGCTCATAAAACCTTTGTACAAACTTTTAATCTTGTGGATCTACAAAGGATTCCTCAGACTAAGTTTATTTGCATGCATAAACTAGTCATTAAAGCATAGGCATATTGATGAGAATTGTATAGAGAAAATTTCTCACTAGATTATAGTAATTTCTCATTGAGAAATACTTATTGACCTAGAATAGCTTTAGAATAAGATTAAATGTGGTGTTTTGGTACCACACCTAGACACTTAAATATTTTCTAAATCCGATACAACTAACTGAGTCAGGAGTGCTACTTTTAAGCTAGTTGTTTGAATCAACAAAATAACCCCTCTTATGGATATTATTGTCGAAATGTATTGCTTATAAGTCATAACCTTTATGGGATTCATTTAAAGGTTTATGTACATAGAATACATGAGAACTTTTGGACTTATCTTTTCCTGATTGGAAAGGATGGAATGCTATCCCAAAAGACTCAAGAGAGTTGGATAGTTGATGGTAGCCAAAAGTAGAGCTTCATGTAATGAAGTTCCAGTGAATCTTGAGTTATTCTAGATAAGAACTTAAGAATATTTGAATCTAGATGCATTCTAGATTTTGGAATGACACTTTGTGCCATGGCTAAAGGAAGGGTTTTTTTGGATTACAATCCTTATATAAGCACCGTAAGTGAGTTGGAAAAGTCTAAAACTTTCGTGATACTTTTTGGAACATCTTATGTGTCTTCTAAGAATTGTGATGCACTCTTATGATATGGTATGGTCTTGGGAATATGGAAAGTTGTGATTGGCAAATCATAACTCAGACTCTAGGATATACTAGATCAATAAGATTATCCCAAATGAATAAACAAGATAACAGAACTTTGGTAATGACTGACATCTTGCCAAATCAGTTATGTTTATTCGGGTAAGGACTACCAATAAAGCATCTGATTTTGCTCAAGTAGTTATAGAGCGTCTATTTAGACTTTACAGATTACCAAGTGACACTATGAACGATCGCAATTCAAGGTACTGGGCACTTTTGGTTGGCCGTATTTGATAAACTAGAGGCGACTCTAAGCTTAAGTTCTTCTGACCATTGGTCAGAGGGAAAGAACAATCGGGTGAGAGAGAAAATGCTTCGAGCATATTTTCTAGTGGCAATCTCATTGGGAAGTGTATCTGCCCTTGATTGATTTGCCTTTGCTAGGGTATCACGTTCTCTTATTTTATTGAGTATAGGACAAGAATCCGATGAATTATAATTGATGAATCACAGTTTAGATTCTAGTTATACTTGATCGTTTAAGAGAAAGATTACATGCGCAATCAAAAGATCAGATGATATCTGCATTTTGATTGTAATCTCCTCAGAGAGAAAGTTATCCTTGATGGAGATTAAGTCATAGTAAGCATTTGGCTACTGGTTATAGCCCATTCATGCTTCTATGTAGTTTTTAACCTAGATCACCTATTTTAGGAGAGACTCGGATGATTAAACTTCAGGTAGCAGATTTCCTACATGATATGCAGGAAATGCTACAAATAGCACGTGAAAATGTCTAGTGTGCCCAAGATAGGATCCAAAATTATGCCAATCTGAAATGATCACCTCGAGACTTTCAAATGGGAGTTTGGGTGTATTGAAGAATCCACAAGGATTTTAGTGTATATACTGACAAGCATTACGTTGTCCCCTGGATATAGAGGACCATATTAGATCTTGTAAAAGATCGGATTCTTAGCTTACCAGTTGGACCTCCCGGAAGGAACTCAAATGCATCCAATTTTTCACATAAGCTGACTCAAGAAGAGTTCACATGAAGGAGAGAATCTTGGTTCTAGAGACCAATTGGATCTATTGGATGAATCATCGGGCGTGTCTCGACTTGAACCCAGAAAGATCTTGGATTCAAGAACTAAACAATTGAGAAATCGTATAGTTATCGAGCATATGGTTTGATGGAAGGGACACACAAACCATGATGATTCCTGGGAATAGGAAGGAAGCTTAAGGAGGAACTTCCTTAGTTTTAAGTTCCGAGGACAGAACTTGAATAAGGGAGGAAGAATACCATGCCCATGACTGGTCTTGGGTAGTGTGTCCATGCTAGGGATCAGTAGACCAACAATCCATAAGTTAATTGTGACTATAAGGGAATTGGAGCCCTTAGGTGTATAAGGTCATAATTAATGGTTGTAGGCCTAAACTCATGATGGTGGATTTGTATGGGTCTATCAGTGAGTCATTGGGGAACTGGATGACGTGGCCCAGATAGGTTGCAGAGGTGTCCAGTGAGGTGTCACAGTGCACTACTAGTGGTGCATGGCCTTGGAGGGTATAAGTATACCTATTGGGCTCTCACTAGTGTATGATTGATTGCATGACTGGTAACCATATGCTGTCGGTGTGAATCCTCATTCCTCTTTGAGATTGATCCATAGTTCAGGGGCTAGAGTCAACTACTATTTTCTCTCTCTCTACATTCAAGTTTTATTGTACTCTTCAATATTCAGTGTGATTGTAATGTTGTGTTCTTCCTCTTCCTTTTGGTGATTGCTTATGGTGATTGATTGATAATGCTTATCAGATCATTGACATGGTATCAGAGCCTTATCTTCCATCGAAGATAGCCTCACACTTGACCTGGCTACACTCTCCAAAGCTAAGGAGATGTGGGATGCACTGCTCACAAGATTTCAGACAAAATCAAGAAGTCAAATCATGATGCTGGAAGATCAGCTGACGAATCTACAGTGGGATGGAAAAGACCTCACTTCTTTCATGAGAAAGATGAAGGATCTATTTCTATCGCTACATAACTCTGGAGCAGAGAATGCAGTGTCAGCTGAGAAGCAGCTCACCTACCTGTTGAGAGCCTTACCCATATCATTCCAGACAACAAGGACCCTGCTCGCGAAAGATCCTACCATGACCCTTGCAAAGGTGATTGTTGAGATTCGAGAGGAAGTCGAGGCCAGAGAACATCTTGATCACAAGGATGGTTTTGACCAGGCCCTCTACGGCAACAGAGAAAAATCCAAGAAACAATTCAAGCTTAAGAGGAGTCGAATCAGAGGCAGTATCGTGATCAACAAGCAGAGGGAACAAGCAAAAGCAACTGGAAGAGCTAAGGGAGGTCGAAGCAACAAGGTGCAGACAAGAAGACTTGTGTGAGATGCAGAAGAGACGGGCATACAGTGGATACATGCTGGCTCAATCCCAAGATTGAGTGTATTCACTATCACAAGAAGGGTCATGCAACCGTGGATTGCCGCCAGAACCCAATAAACAAATCTGCACTGAACAGACGGGAGAACAGTAACAGTTTGTCCTATGTCAAGGAGCCTGAGAGCTCGAAAATAGGCAAAGAAAGAACGAACAAAAAGTGTTCGACCACCTATATCTATGAAGATGTGTGTGCAGCATCAACATTTGACACACATGAGGTGATTCTGGACTCAGGAGCTACCTCACACTTCATGACATCAAGACGAATAATGTCTGATTTCAGAAGTGCAGATCTTTCAAGATTCATAGTTCTTGGAGATGGATCTAGACATCAAGTGAACCGTATTGGTTCACTATGGCTCAACACCAATGGTAGAGACTGACGACTTGAAGACGTTCTGTTCGTGCCTACTCTGCAACAAGACTTGATTTCTGTAGCAAGAATAGAAGATGCATGGATGCGTGTGACATTTTCTGATGAAGCATGCAACGTGATTGACGCCAGTACCAGTACATTGATCACTCAAGCAGAAGGAAAGGCAACCTATATCATCTGAAGGTATGCCTACCTGCAGATCAGATGCATTAGACTCATGATGACCAGCCAGACACTTTGTGGCACATAAGACTCTGCCACATGAACTCAATGGCACTTTACCAAGCAAGCCATCATGGAGAGATAATAGGGGTCAGCATCTCGAATGCAACCAATTTGACCACCTGTGATGCATGTTTGAAGGGCAAGATGTCACACACTCCATTCATCAAAGACTCCTACAGAACAACCAAGATTCTGGAGTTAGTGCATTCTGACATCTGTGGACCATTCAATGTGATCTCAGTAGGAGGTTCAAAATATTATATAATCTTCATTGATGATTATAATAAATTTTCCAAAGTGTATTTTATTCAAAATAAATCTGAAGCACTTGATAAACTCACAAAATATGTGAATTGGACTGAGAGATGTACAAGCAACAAGGTTAAGCAGACCAGGACAGATCGAAGTGGTGAATATATCTCGAATCACTTCATTGACTTCTGCAATGATCGTGGCATCATTCACAAAAGAACTGCAACCTATACACCGCAGCACAATGGTGTTGCTAAATGAAAGAACATGACCCTGATGAAAGCGGCCAAATGTATGATGGCCTACTCGAAAGCTCCAAGGGTATTGTGGGCTGAAGCAGTAGCTACAGCCGCATACATCCAAAACATGACAGGTAAGTATGGTGTCCCTCACATGACACCACACGAGCTATGGTGGGGTAGAAAGCCCAACCTATCTCATGTCAGAATCTTTGGCTGTGCTGCTTATGCACATATTCATAATAAGCTTTGCAAGAAGCTTGATGAGAAAGCCGAAGAGGGACTTCTGGTAGGTTATGACAACAACTCATCATACTACAGAGGCTACATGCCATACACGAACACTGTGAAAACAATGAGAGATGTCAGATTTGATGGGAGCAGGACAATGGCCAATGCGATCCTGTCAGCTACGAAGTTCTGGAGAGACAGTACTATGACCTGCCACCAATGACAGAGGGAGCAGAAGAAGAAGATGAAATGAAGATTTTTGAGTCGTCTCCCATTCGAGCGATGAATTTGAAGAAGAAAGATTCGAGAGGTAGCCTACTGCTACAGTTCCTGTAAACCAAGATGGTTTCGGACCGAGCAGAGCAGACAAGGGCAAAGACATTGCTGTCCCAGGAGGATCTCCGAGAAAGTCGACAAGACCACGAAGAGCGCCAGCAAGATATGTGCCAGGCAGGTCAGCTTCCATATCAGAAGAGTTTTGCGGATTCAGTGGTGAACCATAGACTTTCGAGGAGGCAATTGAAAGTCCAGAAAAGGACAAATGAATCCAGGACATAAACAAAGAGATGGAGTCCATGAGGAAGAACCAGGTATGGACGTTGGAGTCATTACTACATAAGTGCAAGAATGTCAAATACCAATGGGTTTTCAAGCTCAAATACGGACCAGATGGGAACATCACGATATACAAGGCAAGACTGCTAGCGAAGGGATTCTCTCAGAGATATGGTATTGACTACCCTGAAACCTTCTCTCCTGTCGTCAAACATTTGGACACTCATCGAAAGTGCCAAGAGCATGATGGGCCATGCCTCTCTTCCAAAGAAGTTTTGGGCAAAAGCTGTTACTACAACTGCCTATTTACATAATCAATCCATCACCAAAGCCCTGAATGGCAAGACACCTTATGAGGTGTGGACATGATCAAAACCATCACTCAAATATATTCGAGTGTTTGGATGCATCGCTTTCGCTCAGATCCCTAAGGATCTAAGAAGAAAGCTAGATGACAAGAGCAGAAAAATGATTTTCATCGATTATTCCCAAAATCATAAGGCATACAAGCTCTACAATCTGGATACCGAGAAGGCGTTCACTAGTCGAGATGTCATTTTCGTGGAAGAACAGTTCCTCGACCACAAAGGGAAAGCTGTTGGTAATTCCAACTCACGGATTGAGCAACCAGTCAATTTCGGTCTAGAGGTTCAATTGCAGAATCTCGATGTTGACTCAGAAGGTGAGTCAGAACCTCAAACATTGTGTCTGATTGGCAAATATTTCACACTTTGTTAATGATTTATTAAAATCTATCCATCGTTGGACCAGCGATGATAGCGCACTGTTGAATGTGAAAAACCAGTTTGTTCTTGTATAAACAACTCTTTATGGGCTGTAGATCATGCATAGCTATGTATATTTGATGGGACAACGATGGATAGCCACCTTATAGTGCACTTAAATGCTTGTTAGCTTTGCTCTTTTTTTATGTCATAAGCAATATGTAATGTTTGCTAGTCCATCGCTGATGGACATTAATGAACCACCTATCTTTTTACTACATTCATCCTCTTTTCAGAGAAGATCCACATATTGAATGAATCTTGATAAAACAAAGTGTAATTTATGTCCTTTATAGCCTTATTTGTCGCTCACTTTGGATACTCGAGTCTTTGACTCTAATCCATTTGTTCTCAAAGCATATTGAAAACTGGCAAGAAAGGTATGCACAAGGCAAGTACTCTTTTGATTGAAGTTAAAGCAAGGTGAATGTAATACTATGCTTCACCGGCTATCGGCAAAAATGAGTAGGATTTTAAGGAGCTTGTTTTGTGATGGTAACACTTTCTTCGGGCTTGTGGAAACTTACTTCTATACATAGAACCGGACTCGGCATAAACCGTTTTCCTTATAAAGAAAAAGACATTCATGAGCAAACATGGCCTCTTCACATGATTCACTCACGATGACTATTCAGGTTGGTGCTTCAAATGCATTTCGGTTGCTTCTACGCAAATGGAAAATTTATGTCAATTCTTACTAAATGGGTTAGCATTATAAGATGCTATTAATGGCATTACATATGGCTTGCTTGCATTTTGGAAGATAGGTTGGATTGAACTATTTTTAACTATTGCCCATGCTTCATAAAACATTGCCCTAACATATAGGATCCTTGTTTACCTTAATCTCTTGAAACCTATGATTGTAGTAAGGTAATTCTTAGTATAGTAAGGGTTGATTATCTAAGACACTCTTTAGGTTTTGAACTCCCTACACATTGCTTATGCACACATGTATTGTACTGTTTTTCTTCTAAATAAGGCACGATTAGGTTTTAAGATACGTAAAACAAGAAGATAGCTGGCGGGCTCTTGGAAAACATGGATATGCTCAAGATATATAAAAACTGTACATTACATGTTCATCGCACGGTAGGTACAAGTATTGGTATGGCATGGATTTGCCCCATATACTTATGTACTAATCCAAGCTACTCCTTGTTTGCGATTTACAAGCTATTGAGTACAACTAGTTTTCTATGCATAATGAATGATTGAGTATAAAGATAATGACCAATACTATAAAGTCCTAAACTAGGAATCCTATTCTAAGCATGCCAATAACAAGCAACATAAGGGAAACAAATGGGGAAAAAACCAACCCAACCAATCCTAGATCGAATGGAAAAGCTCTTCAACCCACTCAACTCCTCCTGAATATGCTTGGTTTCTTCATACAATTGAATAACAAATATGTTATGGAATTTATCAATAGTTCTCACATGATAGGTTCTCCATAATGTTTCATAAACATGAACTCATTATGTTTGGACACGACATGCATGTTCTTATTCAATTGATGTGTTTCATAAAAAAACATCATGATTCTACTTCTTCTAAAAAGTCTCGATTCTCCTCATAAGACTTTGCAATCTCTAAGGCTTTTCTCAATTCTTCTCAACTTTCAATTCAACATTTTTCTTCTCTAGCTCTCCAACTTATTATTTTGTGTGTTTAGATAGATTATGCATCCTCTCAGTTGTCACCTCACGAGCTCCAAAATTGATGAAAAAAAATAATGTTTTACTTGACACTACCAATTAGACATAAAGACTATATATAAATGCAATGCTACTAGTCAGCCACACACTATTAAAATTACTCCTCTTTACACTCACAATAAACAAGAATACATTGCCACTTGACATGAATATATAATAAGATGGGGGTTCTCAAATTAGGCAGCATCACAAAACAATTTGATGCATGTAATACCCTATTACATGTTATTTTCGTGATATAATATCATTATGAAGCAAAAGCACAATCAACCCATCCAAATGATGAAGACAATCATTCGAATAAGAAGAAATATCCAATGGATGCAGCAAAGTCAATATTATTATTCAACAATATATCGAATGACCAACAATATATTGAAGGAACTTAGATGAAGGATCTTTAAACAAAGGACAGATATGAAATGACATATACCTTAAGGAGAAGGCCAACACTAAAGAGAATATTCTTGAAGATGTAGATTATTCGCACCTTATTTAAACATTGTAACCTTCCATGTGCTTGTTTCTTATTGGAGCAAGGTCGTGTGATTAGGATGCCACATCCGAAAAAGATAATTCCAACACAAAGCCCTATTTGGTTTCAAACAAGCTCCAAGAGCTTGCTTCGATAGAATTAATAGCTTCTTGTTACATTAGTATTTTCCTCCTTGTACCGTTGATTCAAATGTATATAAGTGTTACAAAGACTTAGAATATGTTATCATAGTCTTGTATGTCGAGGATGCTCTCCTCATCAGCAACTCAAATCAGTTCTTAAATGACAAAAAAATTCTACAATCTAGAGAGTCTGGAATGCCATTGATTCAAAGGAACCAAAACAAAGTTGTCAAGAAATTTTTTCCTAGCCATCAGAGATATCTTCTCAATGTCCTTCACTGATATGGCATGGATGACTACAAGTCCATAAAGTTTCCCATGGATTTTGGCAAATGATATACCCATATCATTCGGTCATAGGCTCACTCATGTACAATATGTTATGCACACAACCAGATCTAGCATATGTAGTAAGCACATTGTCTCAGTACATGTCAAATCTACTCTTGTCTCATTGGAAAAAGATTCTTAAGGAGCATTCAATATACAAAACACTATGCAGTATGCTATGACAATATAGGAGTAGCTCGAGATCTAGCATGAGGAATTCTTGTATGTGATTGGACCTCATGGATTCCACCTCTCATGATAACTGGACCTCTAGGTCCCCACCTCTCTCCATGATTGGACCAACCAACTAGAGCCTCACAATATGATTGGCCAAGTGATTTGCATCTCTAAACATGATTGGGCCAACCATTTTGCACCTCTTAATGTAATTGGCTTTAGCATCTACACCTCTTCATTTGATTGGGCCATGTTTGACTTTGAGATGTGGATTTGGTTGCATACTAGCAAAATACCAATCCTTACATTTTGTGACACATGTCACCATCTCACTAGAACTCGACTTGGAGGCCTCTTGAGTTTTCAAACTCAACTGTACAAGACATTAATGGACATTTGTAAAAGTGATTGAAAAATCAATCAAGCTAAATTTTGCCTATTTTTCACATGAATTACAGTGTACATCAAAAAATTACTTTACAAACCAAGCTAGAATTGTCATTTTTCATTGAAGCAATCCGATGATGGCACATGATGGAGTTTTTTGAATTTGATCTCCTTAGCTTGCACCTTCTCCCTCACAAAATGATGAGCAATCTTGATATGCTTGCTCCTTGCATCGAATGTAGGATTGGTGGCAAGTGATTGGGCTAATTGGTTGTCACATCCATGGAACTTCCTCGGCCTCCATGACATGAAGCTCCACCAAAAGCCTTTTGAGCCGTTAGACCTCCTTGCATGTTGATGTCAAGGCCTTGTACTCAGAATCAATTGATGACAATGAAATAATATCTTGCTTTTTGGAAGCCACGATAGTACTCCATCACAAAGGAATGTGGCAAATGCACTTGTAGACTTTTGATCCACTTTCTCACCTGCAAAATTCGAGTTCAAGTAGACTCTTAAGCCAAGATTAGTCCTAGAGTATGTTAGAGATTTCAAATAGTTTGATCAATATTGAGTCAAATGCTACATTTGTTTATTTGGCAATTGAGGCCAATTTCATACTAGACTTAGACATTTATTTTTTATAGCCATATTAGTCTAAATGAGTTTGAACTTACTCATTTTAGAGCTGGAGGGAAATCTAGAAAGTCGAGTTACTAGTAGATTCAAATTTGAATAAGGTTCATGGAACCTAGTCACTCTATGTTAGGGTTTTATCATTTTGGAGGGAAACCAAACTTTTAAATATTCATGGATCTACTATATATAGTTGTACACACATGAGATAAGGCTGATCTTCTACCTCTCTTACCTCATTCATTCTTATACATGGTTCTCTTGGGTTCTACTATCCATTGGTACACTCTACTTGTGATATCTTGCAATTTTATGTGTAGAATGATTTATTATTGCTATTTTCAGATCCACACATGTGAAATGCAGTAGGGTATTGTTGTTATATGGACAATAGCTTCTATCTATGTTTTGATTCATGTTTGATCAAGTTATATTAGAATTAGCATTCTATTTTGTGTATAGATACGGATTTTTCTACATTGGCAAGATTGGTGAATTGCTTGTTTTTGTAACCAAAGATCTTTAGATGATTTGGATATGAATTGGTCCCAAATATTTCACATGGCATCAGAGCTTGTGTTTCAGGTTATGAAGGAGGCATTCACATCCATCAATGATTTGGAGAAGATATCAATGCTAGAGCATGCTAGCTAGGATTCTAAAACCGAAATTGAGTTTCTTGCATATGTAGATTGGATTGTTTGTAGATCTAAACTATATTTAGGATTATAATCTTGATAAATTCTAATTTTTTGAATTCACATACTATATTTGGGAGATTTTTGGATCATTAGGAAAGCCTAAGTGGTGGCTATAAGATTGCATATCAAGATTTGAGCATTTGCATATAGATTTTGAAATAATCCATTTTTTGTGATTTTGTCAAAATCTAATTTTGATTGGATTGCTAGAAAGTGAGGTTACTAAACTTCATTTGAGTGTGTTTCAATCTTAGGAAGTGGAAAGAGTCATTAGATTGAGGATAGATCATGTGTTGATCAAGATTTCATGATTCTATGTGTTAATTAGCCTGGCAGAAGTGCTAGAAGAGAATTGAGGAGTTCAAATCTTTGTGATTTCTTTTGAAAGCAATTTTTGTTGTCCAAAGGGGTGCTTTGTGCATTGAAACAAGTTGAAAGAGAAGATCAGGTCATTGCTACATGGCAACATCAAGTGGAGTCATGTTGGAAGCCAATGATAGGCTTGCCTCAAGCAACTATTCATTATGGAAAGTGAGGATGGAATCACTTCTTGAGATGAATGATGTTTTGGATATTGTTGTAGGTTTGGAGGAGAGACCAGCAACACAACAAGATCAATTGAGGTATGATAAGAGGGCCAAAAGGGGTCTGCACATGATCAAGATGAATGTTACCAGTGAGCTTCTTAAGGAAGTTGGTAAATGTACTTCATCAAGTGAGGTTTGGGAAGCTTTGAAAAAGCTTTATGAGTCCAAGTCTACTTCTAGAGTGTTGACTCTAAGAAGGCAAATATTTTCTTGTTTTCAAAAGAGTGAAGAAAGTCCAAACACTTTTCTTTTGAGAGTGAGATCATTGAATGATGAGTTAGCTTGCATTGATGAGAGCATTAAGGAAGGAGAGCTTGTTCAAGTGATTCTTAATGGATTGTTGGATGCTCATGCTAACATTGTTCAAAGTCTTGCTATTCAAAGAACTTTGCCAAGTTTGATGGATCTTCAAGAGATCTTGATCAATGAAGAATATAGGCTTCAAGCAAGGAGTGGATCTACATCAACTCAAGTTGGAGACAAGACTATGTTCATCAAGGGAAAAAACAAAGGCAAGTGGTCTAAAGGGCAAGATCAAGTGGAGGCTTCTTCAAGTGGAAAAAAGAAAGATAGATCAAAGCTCAAATTCTGGTATTTTGGCATCAAAGGACACGTTGCAAGTGAATGCTACAAGAAGAAGAGAGATCAAGGAGACAAGCAAAGCAGTCTTACTCTTGATGAGAATGGTGCTGATGTTCAAAACACAAATGGTGATGCCTTTGTGATGTCTTCATGTATGCTTGCTAATGATGGAGATCTAGATCCATGGTGGATTGATAGTGGTGCAAGCTCACACATGAATAATCACAAAGAGTACTTCACTTATTTGTTGGCATATGGAGATGACAAGAGGGTGATCTACATGGCCAATGATGGTGAGTGTGCAATCAAAGGGATTGGCACAATTCCTATTTCTCTCTCTACAAATAGGAATGTTCATTTGGAAGATGTTTTGTTTATTCCATCTATTACCAAGAATTTGCTGAGTGTGAGTCAATTGCTAAGTAAAGGCCTCAAAGTGGAGTTTGATGGAGATGCTTTATGATCAAAAGGAAGGATATCCTAGTTGCAAAAGGTAAAAGGCAAGGGAAGTTGTTCAAAATAGATGCTTGTGTTATTGCTAACCAAGTTGGATGTGTTGCAAGAGAGAAAATATCTATTCAAGAGGTTTGGCATAAGAGGATGGAACACCTCAATTTCAGGTCATTGGAGGTAATGGCAAGAAAGAAGGTTGTGGTTGGTATTCCAAGTTTCTTAAGTAGCATCAATCGTGTTTGTGAGTCTTGTGCTTTGTCAAAGTCACATAGACTACCTTATACTAGATCTACATCTAGATCTACAAAGCCTTTTTAAGTTGTACATTCGGATATTCATGAAATTACTACAATTAGCAATAGTGGAGCTAAGATGTATGTAGCTCTCATTGATTATTTGGGTAGATTTTGTTGGATCTATCTACTAAAGAGAAAAGGTGAAGTGTTTGATGTTTTTGTCAATTTCAAGAATGCAAGAGAGAACCAATTTTCCACAAGGATCAAGTGCTGAGGAGTGAGAATGGTGGAGAATACATATCTACCAAGTTCAAGGCTTTTTGTGATGAGCATGGGATCAAGAGGGAGTATACAACACCAAGGACCCCACAACAAAATGGAGTGGCTGAAAGGAAGAATAGGACTCTTTGTGAGAGTGCCAAAGCCATGAGGTTAAGTGCTAACCTTGATAAGCCATTTTGGGATCAAGCTTTGTTGTGTGCCAATTTCTTGTGCAATAGGTGGCCGAGTGCTATTTTGGATGGAAGGACACCTTTAGAGATGCTATTCAAGAGGAGGCCGAGTGTCAACTTTCTCAAAACTTTTGGATGCACATGCTATGTCAACATTACCCTTGATGATAGGACCAAGGAGGATTCATCTTCAAGAAAAGGTATATTTGTTGGATATAGTGAGGTGAATAAAGTCTACAAGGTTTACATTCCTTCTACTGACAAATTGATTGTTGGTAGAGATGTCATTTTTTTTTAAGAGAGGAAGATTCAAAAAGTAGCTTCAAGTACTATTGATGTTGATCATGTGGATGGATCTAACAATCTTGATGATGATGTTCTAGATCTTACTTTTAATGGTGATGATGAAGGACCTTCATCAAGTCAAAAGCCAAGAAGAATATCAAGGCAAAGGCAAACACCCTCAAGGCTCACATATGATGAAAAGGTTAAGCAAGTAATTTCTGGAGATTATGTTGCTTTCCTAACCTTTTTTGATGAACCTACAAGTGTAGATGAAGCAAGGAACAAAGAGGAGTGGATCCAAGCAATGGATCTTGAGTATCAAGCTCTTATGAAGACCAAAACATGGAGATTGGTGAGCTATTGGATGCATATGGATCTTCAAGGTGAAGATAAACCAAGATGGATCTATCAATAAGTACAAGACAAGGTTAGTGGCAAAAAGATATGCTCAAGAGCATGGCATTGACTATGATGAGACCTTTGCACCCGTGGCAAAGATGGTGAGAATTTGGGTTATTATTTCACTTGCTACTATTTATGGATGGGATCTATGGCAATTGGACATTACAAATGGATTCTTGAATGGTGATCTTGAGGAGGAAGTTTAAATGGAGCAGCCTGAGAGCTACATTTCTACCTCAAAGCCAAATGATGTGTGTCTTCTACAAACGAGCTTATATGGTCTTAAGCAAGCACCAAGGAGTTGGTATGCTAAGATTAATACTTTTTTACTCTCTCAAGGATTTGTTATGAATGAGTATGATCATTCACTTTATTATAGGCTTGCTGGAAATTTTGTTACCATCTTGCTAATCTATGTGGACAATATCATCTTGAGTGGTGGAGACAATCAAGATGAGGATATCAAGCTTAAGAAGGAAATATTGAGGTGCATGATCTTAGTCACTTACACTACATTTTGGAAATAGAGGTGATTAGGAGTTCTCAATATAATTTCATTTGTCAAGAGAAGTATGCTAATTCTATTCTAGAAATATTTCATATGGTAGATGCAAAAGCTTGTGATACACCAATGGAGTCTAATGTAAAACTAACTATAAGAGATAATGAAAGATCCTTCGAGGACATAACTCTCTATAGGAAGCTAGTTGGATCAGTCATCTATCTATCCATCATAAGACCAAATCTAAGCTATTGTATTGGAAGATTGAGCCAAGTCATGCAGGATCCAAGTGAAGCGCATTGGAAGCTAGGAAAATGAGTTTTGAGGTATATCATTGGAACTCGAGATTTTGGCATATTGTATGAGGGATCTTCATCTAATCTTTTTGGATTTTTAGATTCGGACTATACTGGAGACAAAATGGATAGGAAATTCATAAGTTCTTATTGTATTTTCATAGGTGATGGAGCTATATCATGGATGTCAAAGAAACAAGCCACTATCTCATTGTCATCTAGTGAGGCCGAGTACAAAGCACTTACACATTGCACAAAGGAGATGGTATGGATCAAAAGGATGATCAAGGATCTTCACTTGCTAGATTTTCTAGATTAGCAAGGTCTTCATCTTAAATTTTCATAAATGATAATTGGATCCATTCAGCTTGTCTGCGATAAGATTGGCTTTACTTTGAGAATCCATATGGAACTTAGTCTGTCGATTGTATCGGTGACGCTAAGATGTAATAATGCCAACAATAGGAAATCAATTCTCTGATACTGAAAAAGATTATATGAACTGAAGAATATGATATCAATTTGATATCGTGAAAGATATCAAGTATTAGAGCAATGCGCTATGATATTGTGATAGCATTAGGCCCTCACAAGTCTGATATTGTGACGATTCAAATAAAGGGAGTAGTAATAACTACTCTGATATCATGATCTAGCACTGATATTATGATGGATCGATCTGATTTGAGATTAGAAATATTCTGATACCAGATTAGAATACTCTGATACCATGTTAGAATGCTCTAATACCATGTCAAAAATAGGTGAGTAATGGAAAATTGGAAACGTCCTACTTCCAATGCATGACTATGCCTATCAATATTGAACAAAACAATAGTGATGGAAATCGTGTTCAATCTTTAACTAAGTGATTATGTAGCCAAACATAAAGCATTGAAATCTCAGACAATTTCTATCAGTTACAAAACATTACAAAGATGCATACATTATGACACATACTGAACGCAATAAGAAGTTTGATTGATTCAGTAAGAAAACAAATTAGACGCAAATGAGCGCAAGTAATAGCAGATCAAAATTGCACACTCTAAGCTATCTCTGAGTAACTGAGTAAGTCTGAAATGAGCAACTTTATTAATAAGCAGTAGCGCAACTCTAAAAAAAACTCTAAAGATTGAGCTAGAATGCTCAAGAGAGTTTAAGCTTGAAAGCTTGATAGAGAGTTAACTACAATACTTTTTGGTCGTGAACGATCTGCTTGATAAGAGCGCATGAAGCATCGTGTAATAACACTCAACTCCTTCACAATTCACAACACTATAATGAGATGTATGAACAGCTGATTTATACTAAGTAATCAAGTCATCAAATGTGATTGCGAGTTGGTTGGAGTGCACTGGCATTCATCCAGTTCCTTCTCAGAAGTTAATTGCTGATAAGCGGCGTCAATCGCCATAAATAGTTTGTCTGCATAAATGAGCGAAACTGTCACTCCGTAGAAATGAACGTAAACTGCCATGAGGGAAAAGCGAAAATGTCGAAGTGAGAAAAAAATCTCGAAGGGCAAAAAATGTGAAGGTCTTTAGTAAAGTCATTTTCTTAATTTTTAGGGCACTTTGAAAATGCAAAAAACGTGACACTGCATTTTTACTCAAAATCCTTGATTGGCAAAAAATGCGAAAAAGCGACACTGTTGTCAAACCTTGTGTATTTCTGCAGGCTGTGTAAAAACACTTGTAATTCTATAGACTGTGTAAAACAAGGGAAAATCTGCAGAACTGGACAAACAGTTGGGTGAAGATTAAAAACGATTAGTCAATTAGTAGAAAGGAGAATAATTCAACAGATCCAAGCTCACAAGCATCAAGGAGATGAGGTTGGTTGTCACGCGAAGGTTCGTTCACATGAGAGCGATAGCATTAATCAAGATCTAGCATGTGAATACAATCATATCTTACACTAGATCCATTAACACTACACTAAATCCACAGAGATATAAGCTTACTCCTTTCTTTCTCTCACAAAAAGCATAAGAATTAGCAATCCCGATAATAATTAAATCCAATAATTAGCAACCACAAAGAAAGCATGAGAGATGGAGGAAAAGAGATAGAGCATGGACATTCCACATCCATTCCATAAGAGAACCAACTTGCTTGTATTGAAATGAAGAGAGAACATGTACAATGATTTGAAATTGCTACTTATATAGTGAATTGAAGAGATGGGCACCCCAATTCCTATTGGCTAATTCTAACCTAAGTATTTAAAATGTGGTGGGAACCCATTCATAATTGGAGGACCCAATCTAAAAATGAATTTTGGTGGGAACCCCTACTTTGTTCACTAACTTGTCTTTTAGGCCCTGCGACATTAAAAGTTCCACAAAAAGGCCTAAAGTCCTTTGATTGACTTTCTAATTAATCAAATTTCTATGTGATCATCGGGTTAGACTTACACACGCAGGGTGCCAAATCCCTCTCACTTATTAACTAGGGTTAGGGTTTCCATGGGATCCACAAACCCTCCAACAAAGTGATATTAGAGCCATAGGTTCTGTTGTTCAATTTACATTCTTAGATTTAATCCTTAGATATTCTTGCCTGTTTCTATTGTTTTATGTCATTCTATCAATCATGGAAGATTCATCCTCTGAGATCCGTTTGAAGAATAAGTTCAATGGTGATGACTTCCACGTGTGGAATTTGTTCAAAATGAGGATAATTTTGATTGAGAAACAATTATGAGAATATGCCAATGGCACAATAGCCAAACCGAGAGATCCAAAATTGCTGACCAATCGAAACGCAAAAAAATGGTAAAGCCCTAATATAATATTTTTGAATTTTAAAGATTCACAAGTAGCCCATGTGGCTAGTTGTTCTATTTTCAAATGAGCTTGGGACATACTAATCAGCTTGTATGAAACTACATATTCAGCTACTTGTCTCTTTCTGAGAAAGAAGTTCTTAGCTCCGAGAAAGAAGTTCTTAGTTCTGAAACAATGATCCCCATGCGTATTGCCATGATTCACACTAGTTATTTCAAAATATTTCCTAACATCGAGCTAGTTATCGAGTTGAGTACAATTTGTTGTTATGAACAAGGAGGCTTTGTGCAATCCAAAAATAACATGTCAAACAATATTATGATATGTGGTTGAATTTTTTTTGAAAGTGTATTAAACTTGTCCCATACATTTATAAAGGTTAAGGTACCAAAATAGCTACATTAGGACTAATTATAAATACATGTCTAGTTTTCTTATACAAGTAAAATTGTTGAGAATAATTTAAGAATGAATCACATGACTAGCTATTTAGGCATTGAAGAAGCACAATAGTAAATTCAAATGAAACTTTGTGAAAAATATTGCATGTTGGTCTCATGTCAAAGAAACACTCAAAGCATTTTGGAAAAATAATTTATTAGTGAGTGTGGCTCTTCAGTCTAACATATTCTCCATTTGGAACCTGTAATGATTTAAGAATTTTCTTTTTTCTTTTTTAACACACACCCCTTCCATACATCATAAAATATCTACTTTTCAAGTTGAAGAATAGGCACATAATAATGATTACTAGAACATGGTAAAATGAGGATTCCTTTTCAGAATCCTCAAGACAATGGATGGAGTAATTACAAACTAGAATGAAATGAGATGGGCCTACTTGTTCACTTATGCAAAGCCATATCATGAAATCCATTGCAAATATAATTTTTTGAGAGTCAAAAATAATTATACACTTTGAATTTTGTTATCATTAACTTGAAGGTAGTAAATTGACATGGTTGATAAGTTCAATGAAGGTTAAGCAGTAAATAATGCTCATGATAGAAACTAGGGAATATAGTATTGTACCAAAACAATGAGATATAGAACGTTACAATTGACACATCTCTACAAGTGAGGGTTATTAGCTAGAATCTACATGAATGCTCCAATATGGACAATGGTTAATTCGAAGAATATGCTAAGATGATTAACATTATACAAATGTTGGGTGGAAAACTTCTTCTCTTTTTGGAATTGAAGTACATTACTTAACTATGTCATAACACAACAATTTAGCAGCTAGCACAAATGTTTAACTAATATGAAATATGATTATGTGATAAAACAACCATTGATTAATATTATGACTAGTATGACAAAATTAATATTATTGCATAGAAAATGTCACTTACCTACTTCAATCGTTCATCACTTCTTGGATCAAAGTGCTACAATGAGAAACTGAACCTCCTATATTGACTTGATAAGTTTAAACATAATAAAATCTATACTCAATGCTCCGTAGGAGCTATAATGAAAACGTGAGAAAGATATTCTTGAAAAATTATGGAGTGTAATACTAAAATACAAGGAGCTAGACAATTGGTTAGTCTTGACTATGCACAATGTTTTAAGGTATTATCTTATATCTTAATACTAAACTTGTAGGAAGGATGGAATTTTTGTTCTAATAACGTTATTTGAAATGGGTTCTTTTCAAAATAAGAGTTCAACTTCTACTTTTAAGTTGAAAATTTAGTGATGTTGCCCAATTGCATGTTCTACACTATAACAAATGATTTAAACTCTCTTTTTTCTCCGCTAATCTTGGTCAAACACAAAGTAGCGACAAGAAAAATGAAACAAAAGGGAAAAAAAATTCAATCTTATGGTTTTCTTCCTCACCATAACATATTCTAGTTATGATACTTCATAGCATCTCCTATCTTTTGAGACATTGAATGACAAAATTTATGATGCCAATCTAGAACCAAAAAACATCTAAGTTGAGAAATATTACATGGAATAAAGGACTTGCATCCTTGGGCTGGTTGAATCTAGGTCGTAAAATGCTCAATTTCAACAATAAACAATTTGAGTGGTAGAGCTTACATGACGTATAACATTGTAAAATATGTATTGTATACTATAATTTTAAATGTTCAAAGGTTTTGTTTTTCCTGTAGAAGGACCCCCAAGACATGTCCCGTGATTAATCACCTTACCCAAACCATCAGAAAAACATGTTTTAAATTTGAAAAACCTTAACCATACTACAAGAGTGGTCTTGTAAAGATTGCAAAAAGAGGGCCTTGCTGGAATTGCTTAAAAAGACAACTGATTGTACTATGTATATTTGCACCTAGATAAAATTCAATGCATCAACTAATCAATTTTTGGAGATACCTTCCATATGTTTTATGATATTTGAGGTCATATCTGAAACAAGGCACTCTAATCAATACTATAAAAATGAAAAATGAATCTAAACTTACACGACCTATGTCATCATGAAAGGAGGTGCAACCCTAACTATTTGTGGTGACATATCTACACATTGAGGGGCCTAGAGTGATGGAGGCTTGGGTGTCAACATCATGGTATAATCAATGTATAAACTTCTCATTGGCTTCAAGACAAAAAGGACAAACATGGTGATCTGAATGGGCCAACTAGATTAGAAAATCTCCTTATGGATTAGCAAAATATCTCTTCTAGTAAGAAGAATCATGATTGAGACATAAATTCGGAGTGTGTCATTTTTGTTGTTGATGTGATGGCTTATTTTGAGAGCATCAAGAACTACATGCTCATGAAATAGAAATATTGATAATCATTGCATATGAGAGGTAATAAAAATATATCTCAATAAATAATTGAACGATTAAGCCAATGGTTTGTCCACATATATGATATGTATTTTCTTGTCTTGTATGCCTTTTGGCATAAAAAAGACATCAATAAAACTCTCTCTCTCTCTCTCTCTCTCTCTCTCTCTCTCTCTCTCTCTCTCTCTCTCTCTCTCTCTCTCTCTCTCTCTCTCTCTCTCTCTCTCTCTCTCTCTCTCTCTCTCTCTCTCTCTCTCTCTCTCTCTCTCTCATAGATGGTATCTAACGCATTTTAGGTTTGGTTTTTTTGACACATCATCATCGCATTTGTCAGAGCTCCTACTGCGCCCAGACTCCATCGCATTTCAGGCCATTTCAGGTCTTATTTCAAGTTCCAATGCATCATCTCCATTACATTTATCAATCAGAAATTGTGCTCCATCAACGCTTTTCAGACTCCATCTTCATCACCTTTCAGTCAGAAAAATGTGGCCTGTCCAGTGACTCTCTTCTGCCACCCACATGTTTATGCTTAATGGAATCAGACTAGGTTACTACCTATTGGAAAGGAAAGAAGCAACTTCCTCCATCATCACCTCTTCCTCCCTCATCTCCAACTCCTGCTTCTATGACGCCCCTCGGCAATCTATGCGATACATGCATTATAGTCTCTAAAGTTAGTATGGCCTGGAATTGCCCTAACATATTGATTGAGAGTATACAATCCAAAGGTTTTTTTCCTCCTTTTTTTAATGGCAGCCTAAATAACTATGTGAATTCCACACTTGCCCTTTCAAGTTTACACGAGGAACGAAACTAGTAATCAAGCCTGAATACCCTTGGAAAGCATGGATATGCTCAAGGGTCTTGACACCAATACATGACCCATTCATGGGTCCATAGATTAGTATGGCATGAATTTGCCCTAATATCGTTCTATGTGTGTCCTTGCTCAACCTAAAAATTGATTTGTGAATACAATTTGTATCTGTCCACGAATTAGTATGGCATGGATTTGCCCTAATATCGTTCTACATGTGTCCTTGCTCAACCTAAAAATCTTTTTGTGAATACAATTTGTGTATGTCTAGCAAACATCCTCTTGTTGAATATATATGTATACATATATATATATATATATATATATATATATATATATATATATATATATATATATATATATATATATATATATATATATATATATATATATATATATATATATATATATATATATATATATATATATATATATATATATATATATATATATATATATATATATATATATATATATATATATATATATATATATGTATGTATGTATATAAGATTATTAATTGATATGAACTAATGCCAAACATACTAATCAGCATGGCTTTTGCCTTGATACGGTAATAAGACGACTTAGCCTATCGCTAAATTCCACAAGTGAACGAGAAGATTGGACTAAGAGTTTTTCATTCTAACTAAGCTGTTAAGTAGTAAAGCTTATTTTGTACATGGATAACAACTGACATTCAGCGTTGACACCTATCTTCCTCACATACTAACTTGTGTGGCTTTCTGTTGTGGGATGGTGGCAGGTTTCAGCTGGATGTCTTGAAATAACTTGCTTTATGGTGCTTTACTGTACTACATTCTACTTCTTAGCTATATTTTACCTTGTTGGCTTATGAATGAAGGTTTCAAAGGGTTTGATCTTGCTTAAGCAAGAGGAACTATGTGAATGCTCTCTCTCTCTCTCTCTCTCTCTCTCTCTCTCTCTCTCTCTCTCTCTCTCTCTCTCTCTCTCTCTCTCTCTCTCTCTCTCTCTCTCTCTCTCTCTCTCTCTCTCTCTCTCTCTCTCTCTCTCTCTCTCTCTCTCTCTCTCTCTCTCTCTCTCATAGATGGTATCTAACTATAGTTTACTACATTTTGAATACAAGTGATGTTGGGTATAAAGTTTCATTAAGTTTTGTATCTAAGGTAGGTACCTTCCTTTTTTTCAAAAAAAAGCTCCCACTTTCACTTGAGGCAATTTCGATGGCTGAGATCATTCAAATGTCATCCTATGGCTATGAATGGTTACCCTCTCTACAAGTTACCAAATGGATGTCACCACCTAGCCTTATCTCTTACGTGGAGCATAGGCGATTGCCTATATAAGCATGGCATACTCCCTGACTACCACCATTCTTCTTCTCTTCTCTCTTCCTCTCTTCTTTATCAAAACGTGCTTGAGAGCACATCGCCCATCTACAAGCAAATCGGCAATGATTCGGCAGATACTCAATAAGAGATTTTATGCTTGCTTATAAAATCTCAGTTTCTAGGACAATAATGAATGTACTTAACAATCATAGAGAGTTATTGGTTGCTTAATCAATGGATCTATCAAGTTCTACACATTAGATCTTGATCTAGATTCACTACACTTAGATTTAAGCAAGAGGCAATGGATCAAAACATCATAAATTAGTGAAGGCGGCTCACATGTGTGGAGTATTGTCCACAGTACATCCTGCACCTGAAACAACAAGCACTATTGTTCTTGATGGCAATCATTCATAGAAATCACAATTCTAATGACTAGAAATCTCACAAAAGTGTAGAATGCAAAAGTCTCATCAATCTCATTAGCAAAATGATGATCCTTTTATGGATCAAGTACATCCACGAGTCTGGTACAGTCCAACTGGTCTTCACACGTGTGAAGAGTGCCACATCACTCAGATCTATCCATTTGATCCATCCTTGATCCTTATCCAAAGTTGACCTTCTAGAATATGGCTAAAATCCAAAGAGCTAGTCTCCTAGAATATAGGAATATCTCCTACAAAATAGGATCTAAGGAAAATGGTCAACTCTTATCTTCTAGAACTCTATACACATGTGTGAACATCCACTTGCCATGTGGGAGCATTTACTCATGCACATGCAAGGAAAAGCTAATTTCTAGGTGACTAGTCAACTTGACTAAAAACTAGTCATATCATGTTCGCACTAACTTGATTGATACAAAATCAAAATAGATATATACAAGTATGAAAAATACTTTCTTTCACACGTGGGAACAAGCTCCACATGTGTGAAATCAGATCATGTACATTGTTCTAATGCTTGATCTTTACTTACAATAAACAATGTCAAGTGAGAAGTGACAATTTTCAACACTTGTTACTTCGTGGATATGGAAGTTGTGATTATGAGCATATTTTCATTGATTTTTTGCACACAATGGATCAATACTTTCAGCGCTAAAGCACGACCCATATACTATCAATTTTGCACTTTACTTTGATGATTTGGCTACTATTTTGCATATAGTAATGCTCTTATTGAAATCCACCCATCGTTGTATTATAATAATAAGAACAAATTGTCAATGTACAAGTACTTGATGCACATGAGGAGTTCCAGAATTCATAGCCGAAAATCACAAAATTGAAGGAAGAGTTATTTCAAATTCAAACCCAAATCAATAATCTTGTGTTTGACATCACCATATGCCTTGATTTAGGCATATTTCCTTGTTATTGAGCAGCCATAGAGAAGAGGAAGGTATTTGTAAAAAAGAATAGAAGACCACCCAATTGGATAATCTCAACTAAAATTGCTATTTAAAAAATGTTGTAAATATCTAAATTGAGGAGTTTTGAGATCTGATAGCACAATGATAAATGCTTGCTACTAAGAATAATGGGCTAAACTCAAAAGGATTGGAAAACAATCAGATATGAGAGAAATGTACATACACAAAAATAATGTCTTGCATGGACAATACTGCAATAAACTTTTAATGCTTATCCATATGCTTTTATAGAATTATATGCTAGATCGATATCAATGTGTATCTTAGATTGTGAAAAATGAAAATTCTAGCTTGGTTTGTAAAGTAATTTGTTGATGTACATTGTAATTCACATGTGTGAATCCATTTTGCCACATGTGTAGATTAGCCTAGATAGGTTAGATCCCAATCATAGGGATTAGTTAGGTTAGTTGACCATGATTCCTAAATTCTAGGACCAAACTCCTCAAAATCAAGGAGGTAGATGACTAACCTAACTACCAAGTTGGAAAAGCTAATGGTTAGGTAATTAGGCAAACCTAATGTCAATTTGACACTGAAACACATGTTGGACCTTAGATAGCCAAGAAGATGATCCATGTTATCCTATCATTCAATTATACTATTGATGCAAGATTGAGATTTGGGAGTTTTCTTGACTATCTCGAATTTTTCCTCTATTTGTTTTTTGATCTTATGATGCAAATGCAATCCAAACTTGATTAGGATTGTTCTCTGTTCACAAGATGTAATGGTGGTCATACCCCAATGTCTATACTCGGATTTTCTTGATTTGATCATTTATTGATTGCTCTTGATTGAAATTGCCAATCTAGATCTAATTTTGAGAGCTAGTTTTGTAACAATTGGTAGATCAATTAATCAATCACTCTTGTGAATCATTTCAGCATTCATTTATGGCTCTTTTCTTTTTACTTCCAACATGGTATCAGAGCCAAGGACAAGAGAATAAGTATTGATCAAATTCAATCCATTTTTAGCAAGTTTGTTGCTAGAAAACTAGTCTTGTGATGGCGAGTCCAAATCATGTGATTGCTTGAAGATTTGTGATCCAAGCCAGCCACAATTCCTACACATGTGGAAACCTTTGTACCACAGTTAATTTTAATTTTTTTTTTGCATAATATCTAAACAATGTCAATGTACATCATCTTGATGAATTTTTTTGGTGCAAATCCTAGAAGAAACATCAAAGATCATTAGCCATTAATAAGAATTGATTTTGCCACTATACTAATAAAGAAATCAAAAGTTCAGATCTAAGAGATCTACATAGTCAGATTATCCTGACAAGAGGAGCAATATGTAACAGTTTGTATCAAACATACAATCAACTTTAGGATCTTCATCATTTCGACCAATGTAGAAATTATTTTGCAGAGACTATAAGAGGACTGGCCATGATATCAAAGACTGCAGGACTTTAAGATACAACAATGAAAAGAAGAAGCAGTTCCAAGAACAAGCACATAGTGCAACAACCAGTCACTCGATCCAACAACAAGAGGAAGATGAAGCAGCCTTCATGACCAAAGTTGGAGAACAACAAGATATCGATTCCTAGTATCTGGACTCTAGAGCAACTCAACATATGACTCACCATCAAGACTGGTTTCAAGACTACAAGTCATTTGCCCACTCTCGAGTTGTGCAACTTGTAGACAGCTCATCTCATTCTATTGAGGGTGAAGGAATAGTCGGGGTCGAATCTCAGAAAGGTGAAAGTTGTTGTCCAACGTTCTCCACATTCCAAATCTGACCAAAAATCTACTCTCAGTTAGCAGAATCACTGGTTCAAGTCGGAGGGTCGAATTCGATATAGAGGGTTGCACTATTTTTGACAAGTCTCGAAAAGTTCTAGCTTTTGGAAGAAGAAGTGGCTATCTTTACAAACTCAGCCACTGTTGTTCTTCTAATAGTCAAGCTTTTCATACATCCACTTCTGAATCAACTAATATGCTTTAGCATCTCAGATTAGGCCATCTTAATTTCAATAGTATTCAAAAAATGTCGAATCAGAATTTAGTACAAGATCTTCCTTCCATTAGCAAACTAACTTCTCCTTGTGAAAGCTGTATTATCAACAAGCATGCTAGAAGTCCATTCATTTTAGATTCAGTTCATTTTTTTAAAGGTTTGCTAGATCTTGTACACAGTGACATTTGTGGCCTGATGCAGACTGCTTCCATAGGGGGAGCTCTCTATTTCCCTAAACTTCATTGATGAATTCTCTCATAGGACTGCTACTTATTTTTCTGAAGAACAAATCCGATGCTTTCAAGTTCGTCAAGCAGTTCAAAGCGTCTGCTGAAAATCAGACCTAGAGGAAAATATAAGCTCTATGCACTGATGGAGGGGAAAAATACATCTCCACAAAATTCAAGGAGTTTTGCAAGGCCAATGGAATACATCAACAATACAAAACCAGCTACTCACCTCAGTCCAATGGTGTAGCTGAAAAGAAAAATCGGACACTCACCGAAAGTGCCAAGAGCATGCTAGCCCATGCTTCTCTTCCAAAGGAATTCTGGGCAGAAGCTGTTACTACAGCCACCTATCTACAAAATCGATCCATTACAAAGGCCCTGAATGACAAGACACCTTCTGATGTGTGGACAAGATCGAAACCATCATTCAAAAATATTCGAGTGTTTGGATGCATAACCTATGCTCAAAGCCCTACTGATCTAAAAAAGAAGTTGGACGACACCAGCAGAAAGTCAATTTTCATCGATTATTCACCAGATCACAAGGCATACAAGCTCTACAATCTAGACACCTAGAAAGCATTCACAAGTAGAGATGTCATTTTTGTGGAAGACCAATTTATCGGCCATAAGGGAAAAGTTCCATTGAATTCAGATCCTAGAGTCGACACCAGCTCTGAACTCAAGACTGATCAGAAGATCGCCACTGACTCCGACAATGAGTCTGACCCTCAACAAGTCAAAACACATCAGAGGATCGAAGTTCAACCTAGAAGATCGAACCGATCAAGACAGACTCCATCTCGATTTATGGATGATCCAGCCTGCTACTTTGTGCAGGAGCCATGCATTGTATCTAAGGCAATGTTCACAAAAGGGCTCTACCTCTACCTCAGTCAATCAAAGATTTCATACCTCTCACCATGTTGAGCTTCTTTCACAAACTTATAGCCAAGATGATAACTAGCATATTTAAGCCCTAGTTATCTATCATTGTCAATACATCGTTGACAATGTACTTAATGCATGGACAAAATTTGATATATCTTACCACCACAATTTTGATTTTGCTTTTGTTAAGCTCGATCTAGACAAAGCTTTTGATGAAAATGTTTGGAACTCTATATTGACTCTATTAGTCTTCCTTGTAAACTCGTGAATAATAACATCATCTCTTTTCTTAAGCTCTTCCTCTACAATTGAAGTTAATGCAATGTTATTGCTTCCTATGATCTTTAACAAAAGAGTTCATGAAGGATGCGCTATTTCCTCTCTCTTCTCTGTGTGGCCACTCTCTTACTTTTAATTAGGTATGCCAATAAACTTTTTATCAATAAAATAAACTCTCCTCTTAGTATTGGTAACTTCAAAATCAACCAAACTTATTTTGTTGAGGATATAGATTACTTTGTTAAATTCCTCCAGGCTAATTTTGATAGTATTGCTCGTCATTATGTTTTTTGTTTTTTTTTTTCTCATGTTCCATCATTAATATCAATAGATCCACAACTATCATCTTAGGGAATTCTTTGACTCCCATGTTAGATCCACAATCTAGATCTTGAAGTTATTCCCAAGTGTGTTTGAAACATTTGGGAGTTTCATTGGGCATTCATGTCAATCTGGTAGATACATTTATTTAGCTCATCAAAAATTTCCTTGCTAAAATCTCATAGTCGGAAAAATGACACCCCATCCTTTGCGACTAGAGTCATCATCCTTTTGACATACATATCTCCCATGCTTATTTACAAACTTCCTTACTAGGAAAATGGTGATTAATCTCTCATACCAAGGTTGGCCAACTCTCTAAAAAATTATTTTACTTGAAAAAACTTTATTGACGTTTTTTTAATCAAGATATTAAATAAGGTGATTTGCTTAATTGAAAAATATCATTATAACAAAGTTGCAAAATTAGAATTTCACATAATTGCTAGTAGTTTATGATGGTAAATGATCAAAATTAGAACAATAATTATTGAAAATGTTGTACTATGAGATCAAATTTTTATTACAACAACGAAAAAAAAGTGGCACAAATTCAATAATGTTGTGTATTTAGTTAGCTAGAAATGTTCTTGTGTTTAATAAATAGGCCTTCAATTAGATCTTTGCTTATTAGTTTTAGTAAACTTGAGTAGCATTTTCAAATAAGATGGTGGCTTGTCTAATTAACCCTTAAGAGGTTTTCATCTTTGTTTGAAAAACAGATTTAAACACTCGTAAATGCGATTAAGTGAGCTTTAGACCTTTTTCTTTTTTCATGGTCTACCATCGTTACTTCAATGCAAGATCAAGAATTTGTAGACCAATGAGGCATAATACACTTGCTATTATAAAACTTTACTTGCGTCAACCTTCACTTGTGGTGGGAGAAAATACACATATATAGTTAATTGTGAAAGAGTACATAGTTTTTGCCTTACACCAAAAAAAAGTAGAATTATGCATCCATGTAGACTTAGAAAAGGTTATGGGTGTATATTTAGATACTAGCAATCGTGTTGTTTCAACATCTCATGTGTTTCTCATTGTCATGTGACAAGTATTTTAGTTTCTTTCTATATTGGAGGCATCATGTTCATGATTTGCATCTCGCTCTTAGTTGCTCTTTGTGAACGTAAAAAATATTTGTGTAATAGTGAGCAAGTACATTAGCCAATTTTTTTCAACTACATTTCAAATGGACACACTTGCATTGAAAAATAGAAGAACTTGGTGAAAATTACTTGGTGAAGATTACTAAAGAGGTTATATCAACAAACGATTAACAAGTTTGAGGGTATGAACCACTTGCATAAATACCAACTTATAGCGTGCAATCAACAAGCTTCAATTGGGCATGAAAAATAAAAGTTCGTCTAGTATGCTTGTAATTATACAAGACCAACAACCAACAACAGAATGGCATTTTACAACTAACAGTAGACGTGTAGAAGGGACAATTTTTTGCCCTTTAAACAAGGCTCTGTTTTTTAATACAATAAGAGTTTGACTTTTAGTTTTAGAATGAGAATTTGAGTGATATTGCCCAAATGCATGCTCTACACTATAAAAGAAAGTGGGGTGCTCGAAAATAGTATCACCTAGCAATGTTGATGATGCAATCTCTTGTCATTGTTGTGCATAGGTGGGGTGAGGTGACAAATTATACACACTACTATGTTTGGTGAGCGACAGCATCTCACCGACCGTCGGGCCTAGGTATTTTTCGCTAGACATTTTTGATTGCGGGTGTGACTAGTGCGACCCCTAACCAAGGTAGCTTATTTCGGCCATGTTTGGTAGACTACCCGCTCGTGTTTCAAAGAGGTCCGGTTTACCAATTCGACCTGTCACGAACACACTTTATGCAATGCATTGATAATGATTGTTTGAAAATGGATAAATTTGGTCAACTTCTATTTTTGGCCAAACACAATATCAACCAAAAAAATTAAAATAGAATAAAATAATTTACAGAAATATTCTATCTTATAGATTTTTCCTCACCATAACCTACCTTAGTTATGGGACATTGAAAGACAAATTATGATGCCAATCTGTAACCACAAATTATCTAGGTTGAGGAATATTCTATGGAATCAATGGATGTCATACTTTGACTAGTTGAATCTAGGTCACAAAATGCTTGTTTTCAAAAACCAAAATTTTAAATTACAAATTACAAATTGTAGTGATGGCATACTAAATATGCACCCATGAAACTTATTGTACTGTCTTTTTAAGTGTTCAAAGGTTTTCTTAAAAGGACCCAAAATCGTCCCAATTTGCTGCTACAAAGTGCTCACATTCACAAAAAACGAACTGTTCCTAAAGCCAAATGCCACTATAATGTTGCAGATATCCTAGGACAAGAATGAAATAGTCCCGACAGATTTTCTTCCTGTCTATCGCCACTAAAGATTGTAAGCATATGAATGCATACTGAGGTATAGCACATCACCCACTGAAGGTTATCATGCTAAGATTTGGAGGGTGGAATAATGCCCCTAGAGCAACAACTCAAGCATCAAGCATGCCAATGACTTCTCAAAACATTGGTTCAAGCATGGATAAAAAAGCATTGTTTGAAGTTTTGCAACCAAAGACTTCAAAATTTTAAAATAAAAGTTGGCACTATATTGAAAAGTATAGGGGCAGCTGCAAACCAGGTCTCCTCAAAACATACCCCACTCTTACGACCATCAAATCGTCGTGATATTGCAACGAGTTCTAGTAAAGCAGCTACATCAATGGGAATGTCCCCAGTCAATTCCCTGCTTTCAATTCTTCTTGATGAGTAGACGCCATCCTCATCCTATTAAACACCTAAAGGCTAATATATCTCAATCATGTACTATCTCTAGAACAAGATGAATTTGTATCTTCCAAGGCAACACGAGCCCCTGCACAAATCTTTGTGAAGTGTCTACCTGGCCCTGGACGATCCTTACATGCTATTTGCGAAATTGCTTTTCTGACTGATTGCTAGCAGACATGACCTATTGAAGGATCGCTCCTCCATGCAATGGAGGATATACCCTCATCCTCCTCATCCACAGGGATGAAAAGCATATTTGATTGAGTCAATGATCAACAAAGACCAAATTAAGAAACAGCACCGCATGATAGCTTGAGGTAACAGTCACCCTCTGCGATATGCATTCCAAAAAGAGCTGCTCCCATCGCTGACTTATCTCTGACGACTGTCTCCGAGCTAAAGATATTGTGAGTAATATGCTGCTTCAGTCCTTTAACCTCTCAGCTTTTGCTCATCAAACTCCTGACTTTGGAAACACTCGCCATTCCACATTGAGCAAGCTGCAACTTGCCTGAAATGCTCTCTCTCTAGATGAGAAAATAAGCCTGATCGTTTCGAATTCATTACTACCCCACAAGGTCTCCAAGAAGGTATCAATATGATGGTACTAATCTTTACTTTCAGGTACAAGGGTATAAACCACAAATAAACTCAATGGCTTGTAAAGAATATGTAAGTTCACGTTTGCACTAGACTGAACGTGCACAATGTCTAAAAAAAAGATATGCCCAAGAGCTTCTCCCACTTAAAAACATCTTACCATTAAATTCTGACTTGGTCTTTCTTGAAGGTCAAACTTGCAATTCAGCTTGGTTGACCAAAGGTATCCAAACATTGCATGTGCTTCCATTTCAGATTTTAATAAGTAGATTCGCATTCGCTCAAATTTTTAAAACCTACTTAATAACTCGAATTGTCAAGACTTAGTTGATAAAGTGACCACCTCTCAAGTGGCCCAATGCTGTCATGTCAGACTGTTTGCCAGCAACTATCAATGTTCAAGAGTTCGCAGCAGCTACCCTTTTGGTACTGTTTCAGAGATTTTCAAAATGACTTGAGCAACCAATGAAATCTCATGTAAATATAGTATGCAACACCACCTCTTGAAGCTAGACATATGAAACACTGTTCCATTACCCACTTTGACAGAATGGCATGTCAATGCTAATCTTGTAACTACAAATTGCATCTAGTCCAAATCAAACCTTCCATCTTCCATACCTGGTTGGATCGTAGTATTACGAAAGACTTTATGTAACTTGCCAGGATCTCTTATGTTTATTCACTCGGTAGTGTTATCTTCCTTTTCCTCTTCAATAAGTGGCCTACTACTTTCTATTAATGGCTCATCAAGTCCAGCTGAGCCTTCACTAGAAGCAATACCACTGCTATTTTCACCTTCTACAGTTGTGGCAACCTCTATAGCATCTGTGGCCGGTATAGCAACATAGGTTCTGTCCTTCACCTCAACACCAGCCTGTTCGACCGAAGTTACTTCCTTCGACTCAATTTCAACCTCTTCAGCCTGCTCAGGAAACATGTCTGCTTGCAGTCCTGGTGAAATGCTTTGAACATGGTGCCATGTCAGCTCCCATAAACCATCAACACCTAAAGTGTGTCTCTGCACAAGAATGCCATGCGCATGCATAATAAGAAGCATGTTTCTCAAGAGTTCTGGGATAAGCTCCTGCAGCTTCTCGCTGCCCTTGCCTCTTAGTCGAGCTTTAGTATACATTTCCATACGACCCAAAACAGCAAGCCAAAGTGCTCTGAAATTTGGTAGAGAAGATAGTTGGTCCAAGAACTGGAGGAAAGTTTTTGAGAGGCACTTCATAGCAAGGTGCAGACTGCCTTCCATCATGCGATATTCTTTCGGAGCATGCCGTAATGCAATGTCCAATAAATCATCAAGCATCACAAAAATAACCTGGTCAAAGCACTGTGCCCAGATCAATGAAGACAGATGCATGTCATCTGCTGATGACAAGCACCGCTGCAAAGACAATATTGCATGGTTCCTGACTTCCTCCCTCTGCTCTCCACAGATTCTCCTCAGGCCCTGAGCCAGTCTTATCCACATTTCTCCAAGTTCTTGTGAAAGTTTGACTGTGTCCTCCCTGCTCTCATCACTTCTTTCTGAATCTCCAGTTTCTGTTTTGGACCAGAGGACCAGAGAATTGACAGATTCTGCAAGTAGGTCCAGGGCCTTAACTGATCGTTCAATACCTCCAACACGAGACTCGGCAAAAGCACGGGCTGCATCAAGGCAGAGCACATAATTTGCTGGCGTCAAATGGGCACCCTCGTGCATGATAAAATATAGAGCCTCAAAACCAGGCTCTGAAGCATCTGGATGCCGTGCTGTGATTGACAACAGAGATGAGATTGTTCTCCATCCCATGGGAGACTTGATGTGCCCTGCATTAGCTCTAACAAGCTGCAATACTTCCTGAGTTATACGTTGACAAAAGGCATCGGCTACACGGGCATCTAGCTTCAAAATAAGCTGCAACGATCTTAGAAGCTCATCTGCTAAATCCTCCTTGTATGGGAGAAGCCTTTGGCAGATTCTTAGTAGCCCAAAGACCGCTTTTTCCACGAGTGCTCCAGGCACCGTCGTAGTCTGGACAATCCCTGCCATGTGCTCATAGATTCCTTGCCACAAGAGCATTATACGATCTCGATTGTTCAAGGTAATAGTAATTAAAAGCTCTAAGCAAAACACTGCGGTATCCTCATCCTCTGGTGAACTGCTGGCCTTCTGTGGCCGCCCTGCAGCCCAAATTAGAGCCTTTGCAAGCTGCAGCAAGGAGTCTGCCTGCAAAAATCTACTGTCAGAAAAGATATTGTCGATACGGCACGAGTCAATAGTTTGAATAGTACGCTGGTGTGCGGCAAGCTGCTGTTCTGTTGGCTGGGATCTTGGTTCCTCACTGTCCAGAGACAGAAGCTGACTGAACCTGCTCATCAAACCAGATGAGCGACGCCGCAATCCAGATGCAGGAATATGTGCCAACGAAAGCCCTCCAGACACAACTCTTCCTTGTGATGAATCACTGGTTGCATCTTGATCATCAGTTGTATCACTAACTAAGCGAGAAGGCAAGAGACCCAGCTTGTGCAGACGAAGAATGCAATCAAGAATATTTCGCCATCCATGCCGAATGAAATCACCAAACTTATTAGCGATCGTGAATACTGTCACAGCTGACATTCGAGCTTTGACGTCATCCCCAAAAGCAATAACTGGCTCGTCTGCAGAGGCTGTGGGATTTAACAAAGTGGTGAATTTGCATAGAGAGACCACCAGGTCATCGAGTATATCTTCTAAATGATGGGCAGCAGATATCTTTGCTACTGCCAAGAAACCATCTACACATGCTCGGAGAATATCTTCATCCTCAGTATGATCAAATACAACAGAAATTGCAGCAATAGTTGGGCCAGACATGATTGCAAACATATCATGGTCCAAAAAAGGTCGTGAATCACATGTTATGTAGGGAGAAGTTTTTTGGGACCTGCGGATAAGATCAAGCCAGCGACTGTGTGTCATTTCTGGGACACCTACTCCACTATCATAGGAAATACGGATCTCATTTCTGACCACAGAGTGGTAAAGCTCGCTTAACATTTCACGTGGAAAATCTTGACCCCCATTTGCTGCCCTAAGGTTTCTAATGAAATCCTCTTCTGTCATTTTTTTCTTAACTTGCATGTTATGCTGATCTGTGTTTAACATGATAACTGAATATGAAAGCAAAAATGCAGCATCCTTTGTAGCAAGAGCCTGGATACAATGATCATAATACCTGCCTGCAAAAGCATCCAAGACTCTCTCTATCTTCTGAGCTTCTCCAGGTAGCCTAAAACTCTCTAAAAAGGTTCGCAATGCTGCATCTAAGCTCATGTTGCTGAAATCAAAAGTCTTTGAGAACTCTGCTAGCACTTGTAGACAGAAGTCGTCCCGATCACCAAGAAAATCACCAAGAAGGTTCTTGTCCAGCCCTGTAGTATATCTGAAGAAGCATGCAACACTCTGTGAGTCCAACTTTTCAGGAAGTAAGCGAATACCTTGAAGAAACTCAAGCCCTTTCTTTGGATCTCTGTTGAAATGGTCAGCACCAATCATTAACCTCCGCTTTATATACTTCTTTCTTTTCACAAATGGTAACCAATACTTAGGGTCCTTATAATCTTCACAATCTATAGTCCAAAATGGCACCGAAGAAAGTGTGTCAGTGAAATTCAGAAACTCGGCCATATCCCCAGGCATGGAATCAACCCTATCTGCCATACTGTGAATAACAGCAAGCAGTCCTTCTAGAGCCAACACATGCATTGCTGACAAAGGGGAATTGACAGGAAAGGCACTCTTAGAAAGCAAGTTTGCTAGATCCTCAAAAGTGTTACTGCAAGTGATGTCAGAGTCAAAGTTTGCATACATCTCTGGCATGAACCTAGGCTGACGACAAAAGTCGACTAGAGACTCCATGGCAACTTCCTGCTGATGATAAGTAGCTCCAAACTTGCCCTGCGCCAATCTAAGTATAACAAATGTGAAAAATGCCTCCAGCTGCAACTTTATGTAGGAACGGAGATGATGGTACAGATTAAGGACAATACTACAAACTATGGATAACACCAAGGGGTTATGTGACAGCCCCATCTGCATTAAATTTCGAAAAAGCTCATCTTGTACAAGGCCAATAAGCCGTGGATGATTACCAAAGGATTGCCCTCCTAGCTCAATAGCGGAGTTTATGAGCCCCAGAGCAAACTGCGGCACATCCTCATCGCTCACAAGGTTGCTATGCCCCATACCAACAGAATCCACAATGCTCAAGAGAGAGCATAGAAAATGGAAGATTTCCACCATACAAGGGACTCCATAGGGCTCTGTACCTTTCAGATCCTCATTCAAACTGTCCTTATAGTTTATCTTCCTTTCAGCTCCTGGCTTATGTGATGGCAAACCATCAGCTTTACCTGGTCTGGGAGGTTTTTTACCAGCTAGCTCAAGTGATGATGCAGTAGCCAGTCTCTCTGTCTGAGTGCTGAAAGCAACTTTGCTAAGTTCTGTAGTGCCATTTGCAACAGAGCTGGTATCAACTCCATTGGTGCTCAAGTTGGGCTCTGCTGTCAACACATTTGGCTGCAGGAAAAATCTCAATTTTGTTAGGGAAACATCACTTACCTGCCTGCTAAGAATTAAGTCAGATCAGAAAAGCAGAAAGGTCAAACAACTACAGGAAAAAGTGGAATCACAAAAGAGAAATCGTTACAAAAGCTATAGTGTGCTTCTGACTGATTTCCAAGCAGCATAATTTCACTGTTTAGAATATGAGGGAAAATCAGTGTTCCGCTACGAGTTAAAACATGCAAGAAAGCCGGGCAGTGAAAGAAACATAAGCACAAGTGATATCTCTAATTGACCAATAAGTGGCCAGCTCTTAGATAAGGTTTCCAGCCTTTTCAGAATTGGGAAAATCGGCAGTTCAGGTGGTACAAAGTCAGGCCCTCCCAGAAAGAATCAGTCTACTTGAAAACTGCAAAACAAAGTTGCACATACTACTAGACAACTAGAAGATGAAGTTTTTTTGCATTTCTTACATGAACTGATTCTTAGTACTACGGTCTACTTCCAGACTGTGCTAACTCCTGAGCAGTGACAGCACAATACCCTCTGGAAAAAAATCATAAAGAATCAAATCACTTGAGATTGCCAAACTTTTAGCCTATAATGTTAGGGAACTAGAAAATGGTACATTGTTTAGCATTTCACAACATAATCCTTACAACTACTTACATAATAAAGACTAGTCACTACAGTAGCAAGTGCTGACTTCCGAGCAATGAGTAGACCCAATGTTCAATTACAGTTCCAAACTCCAAACTTATGAGCTAAGGCTAAATGTAGTCAAGACTCGAGATTACATAAATGTCTACAGGTACGGGGGGGGCTATAGCTTAATGTAGTCAAGACTCAAGACTAAATAAATCATTACTCAATACCAACATTTCTTTATCTTTTATCGGATTCTTAAAGATTCCATGAGGCCCCTTCTGGTTCTTTTACCAAAACCCAGTTTGGTTTCATTCGCTGCAAGGAAACCCAACTCTTTTAACATGAATACACATATGTACATTCTAGTGAAGCTTTAAATGAAACCTTAAAAAAATTCCACAAAAGTAGCACTAACGCTTTGCATATTATGCACTAGGGATTTCAAATAAGAAAAAAAAGTTACACAGTGAGGAAGGCAGGACTTACAGACAATACATCTCCATTTGAAGCAGTCCAAACAACTTTGCCTTCATCAGCTTGAGCTTGAAAATCCAACTCAGGCAGGTGCGAGAAAATGGCCTGAACAAGCTCGCGCATGGTAAGGCGTGCCGTGCGCTGAAGCAGCTCACTTTTGCTTCCTGATTGATGCACCACCCGAAAACATGTGTTCACCACATTGCACACATCCCTGTGGCTCAAAACCCTACCCATCTCACTCTTAACGCAAGCCAACAAAACCTGTAAAATTTTCATCAACACTGCCTCTTCCGAGACTGGATCTGTCACCTCAAAGCGGCAGCTGGTAACGGCATCCACAATTGAATGCATAGCCTCATCCATGTAAGCAGTCTTGGCATCAAAAACTTCCCAGGTTAGAATCTTGTACACAGCAGATAGGGCGGTGCCAGTGATGGAAGCTCCCGTTTCATCTGATCGTATCACATCAAGGAAGGGTGAGAGGTACAGGCAGGGATTGATGAGCGGCCATGGCTGCCGACTCCAGCTAAAGATGGATCGCCGTAGCTTCTTGAGCGCATTGACGAGGGAATGCTCCGGCTGCTCGTCGTAGCGGCCAGACCAGCGAGCGTTCCGCCTCATTGCAGCCAGCACAATCCCCACCTCTGCCACCACCATGCACGCCAGCGCCTCCCCATCTTCTTCCCTATTTCCCATGCTCTCCTTCCTTTTCTTCTTCTTCTTCTTCTTCTTCCTGATCCACTTCTTCAACAACAACAACAACACCCTCACAAGCTTGCAGCAGCACTCGATCAGATACAGAATTTAGCATCTCCATGTCATCTAAGATCTCCTCCACCTTTTTGTCTACAGATCCAATTCATCCACGTTCTCGCCCATCCATCGCCCACCATCTCTACCTCGCGCTCTCTCTCCCTCTCCCTCTCGCCAGACCAATTTCCTTCTAGGTTTGCTGCATAGCCTAAACCTAGCTTGCCTTTCCTTTTGTCTTGGAGACTTGTATGAATGTCCTCAACTTGAGTGGGAGTAAGAGCAGAATAGTAAATCTTCAACAACCCATCAACCTATTCTTTGTACTCATTCTTGAAGCATAGAAAATGCTTCTTGCCATACTCCATTTCAATGCTTCCTGGCTTCTTCCTTTCCCGTCTTTTATTAATGAAAACATAAAGTTTTTCCTTGCTTCTAATTAGTTCGTGTCTTCCACATCTCATTTTAGTAATCATACTCTTATCACTACAAACTTCCTCAAAACTGCTTTTACTTGGAGCTTGTATGGGAGATGTGCACTTACCAGCACTGAATCTATAGACCAAAGAAGAATATGATCTCTTTCGCTCACCAATGCCAATATGTTTTGGTTAAATGATTGGTGAACTACCTTTGGATTCCTTCTTGGGTCAAGATACGGTTCATGTCTTGCAAGACAAACTCTGTCCATCCATCTATACGTAGTGCATTGAGTTGACCTTGTTCTCTCGCGTGATGGAATTCGTACTCTAGGAGATGTCTCATTGTTGATCCCTCTCATCAAGACATCCTTCGTCGTTCTTCCACCATGCAAGGGGCCGCTGCATCTGACGTAGCTCCAGAAAAGCAACGAGATTATAATGATTGTGCACCCGGTGAAGATTTCATCCCCTTTGCCTTGGAAACATATGGTTGTCTGCACAAGAAATTTAATGAATTTTTATCTGTATGTGCAGAGCTTATGGTGAAATGCCAAGGACAAAGCATTACCTTACCATCCGTCATTGTTTCTTTCTACCGTCAGCATATTTCTTTTGCATTACAACGTTCACAGGCGATTTCAATTCTTCGGTGGGCTCAGTTTGCAGGAGCCGCAAAGCTTCCTGCATTACCTATTACTAGATCTATTTTGATTAGTGATTTACATCAGGCCATTGGTTTTGAGTAATTAGCTCACTATTTTAAATTTTTACATAGCTATTGGGTAGCTTGATTCAATTTTGCCATTCTACAGTAGTATTTTAATCTTCGTGTATGATCATGGATTTTCCCATCATTTTTAATAAAACCAGAGATATTATTATTATTATTATTTCTTCAAGTTCCAGCAATTGTTGGTCAAAACTACACGTCTAGAAACTTGCAAAACTTGATCAAGCTCATACTACAATTGAAAAGTTTACTAACATCTTTAACATATCATTTTTACTTCAATACTAAGCTTGGACTTCATATTGCATGTAGTTTTCAGCTAGTGAGAGAGAAGAGATAAACATTGTCAAGGGTCATGGTCACAAGTACATGTGTAGAAAAGAACTCAAATTGGCAAATTCTACTTGCATGTCATAACATATCATTCTTACTTCAATTCTAAGCTCAAATTATAGGTTTTCGAATGGTGAAAGAGAATGGAAGAGAGAGAGAGAGAGAGAGAGAGAGAGAGAGAGAGAGAGAGAGAGAGAGAGAGAGAGAGAGAGAGAGAGAGAGGAAGAGGAGAGAGAGGGTAAGAGAAAAATCTAGAAGGCAAGAGAAGGCCGAGTAGGAGAGAGAAAATTAGAGTGGAGGAGAGATGAAATGGTAAGAGAGTGACCATGTAGGCCGAGTAGAAAGAGAGAGCATGTTAGTGGTGATGGAAGCTAAAGGATGGAAAAGCTTTTGCGCTAATCATCCTCAACATCTCGGACATTATATATATATATTGTTCACAGATTCCAGCCAAGAATCTGTGAACACGGATCTTTTTTTGTTTCTTTACTTCTTCTTCTTAGGTGGTTTCCTCTCTGGAAACCGGGTGTTTCTACCCGTTTCCGGGGGCCAGTTCTATCTAGTTAGGATCTTCTTGCTTAACACTATTTTCAAGCAGATAGATTTACCAATTTACTCACTTGCATTCCCAGCCTGTCAGTGGGATGAGGCAGTTTCATTCACTCCGGCTACATGCACTTACAATCCATGTAACCACTCAATACAGATTAGCGTTCTGAACAAGAGATCAATCTGCGATTCTGTCTACTAAATTACTCTAAGAAATCAGGGAACAATATAGCATCAAGATTAAACTACACATCAAAAACAAGAATCAAGAAAACTAACTACCTAACAACATACTAGCATCCCAAGAATAAAGAAATACTCATCTCTTGATTCTTGGAATACCCAAGAACAATCAAAGACAAGATTGTTAGTAAATATGCAAGATTTGAACCACAATCTCAGCCTATTTAGTTTACCTGGATGTTGAAAATTACATAAACAAGAAACAAGAAAACTAATCCACATCTACATTCCACATTGCAAAGAAAGAAAGCAGGAAATATAAAGTATTCCACAACCACAACAAAGGGATCAAAGCATGTTCATGGGAATTTCACTCAAGACAATAGCCATGAACAAGGAGCTTCCAAATTGCCAATAACTGGTGGAGGATCTTCTTCATTCATGCAAGAGAAATGACAATACAACAAAAGCTCCCTCACAAGAGAGGGGGGCCCTTAAATAAACAAGAGGGCTGCCCATGTGGAGCCTAAGTGGCAATTCCACTAATTTAGAAATTACAAATGGAAATAGCTCTTCCACTAGAGGTCACCATCAAGAGGTGGCTCACTCTAATTTATTTGAGAGGGGTCTACATTTATTTACATTGCCTAGGAATATCACTAGCTCCTACATGGTCATTCCTTCTTGGGATTCACCATGCAGGCTCACATAAGATAAATATGTATTCCTAGCTAGCATTCCTCGGCTCTCGGTCTTGGGTGAGAGGCACTCTGTATTTCAGCTTGGCTCGGCATCTGGGGGATTTTTTGGAATCTGCTAACATTATCCACCCCTAATCTGTTGTAGGACCCACTACAACACATGACGTTATTCTGCTTGGCACTTGGAAAAGCGTGGATCTTCTTTCGCTTCCACAAAACCAGGTGCTTATTGGTTGCAAAAATCGTTCGACAAAATTGGAGACCTCTCATTGGCCTCTACATCCTAGCCCACTTGAGAACCTCTTGCGAGTCCTGATCGCCTCGTCGTCTTGCCTTCTATTTTTGCTCTCTCATTTTTCTTCCTACGACTTCAAATACTTGGAAGTGGAGCTTACTTCCGTATTTTAGCGGCCCCAGGTATTCTCGCACTTTCTCGATAAAACCCATCTCTAGCCATTCTTCTATCATGGTAACATATCAGGAAGACACAAAGGCCGCTCTGTAGTAGAGCTGGGCCATCATCTCGTGATCGTCTTCCGACTAGAGGGCCACGTTGGGATTGTTGATTCGAATCGGTTCTAAGCCGCGATCCCAAAAATATTCTTGGTTCATCAAGAAGGCCATTGACCTGCAATATTTGGCGCCTTCTCGTACACATAGATCAGCGCTAGATTTATATTTATGCCCAAAATCCAGCAATTGTAATCTCAGATCGTCCATTGATGTGTTATCTGAGATTCCTGAAATTATCAGCCAGTTTACCACTTCGACTCGTGGTTGCTCTATTGGCCAGGGATTTCTTCGTCTGAGCGGCATATAAAATGGGTCAATCCTCTTCCATGCTGGCACCCTCAAATATTCTTGTAATCATCTGTTATTCTTTAGGATCTTATTGTGCCACTTGGGCTGTGGTTGCAGTGCAGCTATGATCTCGGCCCTGGTGGAGTACTGGCTTTGATCAATTTCTTCTTGGTCGTCCCTCCTATTGCGTGGGTACTTCCTTTCGAACCTTTCAGATTCTTTGGTGTCCTCCATGTTGTTCCTCGGCCTGGTAGGTGAGGCTGCCCTTCGTTGCCGAGGCAGTCTTTCCAAGTAATCATCTAGGGCCTTAATGACTGTATCGCTTTCTCTTGTCCGCTCGCTTGTGGAAGGCTCTACTTCGTCTGCATCCGTAGGTCTGGGCGAGAATCTGCATGTTTCTGGCGGATCAGCCAAGAAGTCATCATTGCCACCAACATCAATGTTAGTTTTTGGAAGGTCAGGGATGGAGTGATCAGGAGAGAGAGGCATAGGAATAACGAGTTTAGGAGGAGTTGGATTTAACAAATTGTATGCCGCACCGGGGGAATTGAGCCATTTTCAGAACTCGTCCCATCGGGCTTTGTACGTATCAGCTGGACCTTTAATTGAGCCCAATAATTTGCTAGGAGGTGGTGGAGAGGAGGAGGGTGAAGAGACCGGGTAAGTAGGAACAAATGTTTCAGAAAAATTAAATGAAGAATAAGAATGGGGATTAAAAATAGGAGGTGGAAGGGAAAAAACTCTGGAAGCAGCTTGGGTTCTGTGGCCACCCGATCCCGAACTACCATCTACTGGTTGGATTTTCCCATCTTTATTATCAGTTCCATCATCGTCCCATGGTTTCTTCACAGAAGTACTTGCTTGGGCCTTGCACGTCATGTCCCACAGTTGGTTCACCTTGTCCAAGACTTGCTGCAAGGCCTTAGTCATTTCTGCGAGCTGCTTCAGGGACTGAATAATGATCTTTTCCTGTTTGACCACAACATTTTCAAAATTCTTTTTCTCAACTTCTCGTTCTTGAATTAGCCGCACGTACCTTTCCATCCGGATGGCTGTAGCCTGTGGGGCCTGGAGTGTATATCATCGGGCTTGACCAGAGGGGCATCAACTGTCATTGCACCCAACGATCCATCTCGCGCTTGGTCAATCCGGGCCATCTGGAACTTAAGTTGTTGCTGAACCTCTTCCAATTTTATCTTTTGCCCGGTCATCACGGATCTTATTTCTTCCACCTCTTTTTTCTTTTCTTTGGCCAACTTTTGCTGATGTGCGATCTCTTGGTGCTGATACTAGATCTTATTTTTGAGCACTTGGTGTTGGCTTACCAACCAATGCATATGGTATCTTGTTTCAGATAGGCTGATTATTGAGCGTTTAGCTGCTTCAGAGAGCTTTTCAGGGTTGGTAATGGTTGGGTATTGATCAGGGGTATGAGTTGGTGATGTTAGTCCAAAGAATAGATGTTGTCGAGGGAATGAGGGTGGCAGTGGAGGGAGTGGAGAGATAACGTTAGTAGAAACAATGGTGATGGTGGTGGTTATTGGAGGGGTACAGACTTCCTCCTGACTGATTTGCTTTTTCTGCTTCATCATCGCTTATTTTCATCAGTTCTGTAGCATCATAATACAGTGGAGTGTCCGTGAGAACGTGGACTTGTTGGGCCTGTGGTTGGTGGGCCACTCTCGTGTCTTGGAAAATGGTATTCTCCTTTCCCTTCCCCCCCCCCCCCCCCCCCCCCAAACATTGTGCCTTTGGTGAGCTTGGCGGTGTCAGCGTTGTAATCAAGATGGGGGGAGTGGTGACTTGATCAGGTGTCACCGCTGTGGTATATGTGCCCGTGTTTGGTGCCAAACAAGATGCTGCTCCATCACCCTCGTCTATGATATGTATGGGTGAAGAGTGTTGCTGTGATGTTGTATCAAAGGTCGAGCTGCCATTTGTCGAACTGGACGATGCCGAATGTGATTGATTGGCTTGGCTCGATGCTCTTGGTTTTCTCTTGAGGGGATCTCCCTCAGATTCGGACTCGTTTGACTCTGTGGCATTCGGAGATCACCTCTTTGTAATCAGCTTTACTCTTGTCCGTTGCTGGCATGTTTCAGGCAGCTTGGCCTATGGATGTATCTGTTTCTTGCGCTACCGAAGATCCTTCTGCTGCTAGATCTTGTTGGGAGGCTGTTGGTGTTGCATGTTTTGTCACCAGCTTGATGATGCTTGTATTCGGCCTTTTTAGTGTTGATCCTTGTGGCGACGATATGTGAACACGGGACCACTTGGACTTCTTGGAATGGATTGGAATGTCCCAAGCTTTGTCGACCACCTGCAACATCTCCCTAAGTTTAGGTCCATTGTGTACTTATTGGATCATGAGATCTGTCATGAGGTATCCTAGCAAGGTGGATGATTGTTTGTTCTTGATGCACTCATGGAGGCAATTCGAAGCAAACTAGGCCCAATCATAGAGATTCTGGTCGTGCAGTCGTGAATCTGCCAACATGTGGAACATGGACATTGGGATCCGGAGGATCTTGGATTTGTAACGATGTGTGTACTTGGTCAAGTAAGCACAAGCAGCAGCCAGAGCCGGATCGTTGATGGCATCGAAATGATACCCATCATTTGTCTTCCACTTTTTAATAGAGAAATCGATGAACTTGAAATATGTTGTTGTTTCAATCTATTCTTGTAACTGCATTCAGTCCCCAAGGGAAGTCGAAGTTATGAAGATCTGCTCCAGAAAGAAAGACGTTGTATACATATTTATTTAGTGGAGGGATGATGAAATTGCATGACCTTGCTATGGCGTTGTAAGAGGCATATGTCATGTGCAATAGATATGGACTTTGGTACCCAGATAGAAGAGAAATTTGGAAGTCAATCTGAGTCAGGAATGTGTTTGCCTGCTGGTACCAAGTTGTAATCTCTGCAATGTCTAGCTTATCGATTTTATTTGCATCTGGATCATCTGAATCTGAGGACTGGTGGGAAGACATGCTAGAAACTAAAAAAAAGATATTCTGGAAAAAAGAATGCGGTTGAGATTTGAGACAGAGGTAACAGAGACGCGGCTCGGGTGAGACTATGACGGGTGGACGTGATCGATGTTGTGAAGGATGGACGCGGTTGAGATGATGAAGGATGGATGCGGTCAAGAAGATGAAGGAAGGACGCAGTCGAGATGATGAAGGAAGGACGCGGTTGAGAAGGTGATGGGAGGACGTGGTTGAGAAGATAATGGGAGGACGCAGTTGAGAAGGTGAAGGATGGATGCGGTCGAGATGATGAAGGAAGGCCGCGGCCGAGATGATGAAGGGAGGATGCAGTCGAGATGATGAAGGTTCGATGTGGTTGAGATGATGAAGAAAGGATGTGGTCGAGATGATGAAGGTTGCACGCAGTCGAGAAGGTGATGGAGGCATCAATAGAGATGGAATTGGAGGCGTCGGTCGAGAAATGGAGGAACTCGGTCAAAATGGAACTGAGAATGTGTGCAAAGGGGACAAACACATCGTGAGAGAGAAACTTATTGGAGGGAAAATCTACTTGGAGCACATTGACACATCAGCTTGTATTGCAGATTTGCTCACCAAAGCTTTGAGCAAAAATTCCTTCATCAAGCATAGAGCCACCAATCTTGGAATAATACCAAGATCCATGTTCAAGTCAGCATAGATTGTTTTTAGGAGGAGTGTTGAAAATGAAAAAAAACGTCTATCTTGACTTTAGGCTTGCTACAAAATTTTCTCTTTGCAAGTTTGTTGTTTCATAATGTAAATGCCAAATTTGGCCTAGAAGGAACTCAAGCCATATGGGTTTCTCAAGTCTAGTTGGTGGTATACAACTTGTATATAAATTGTAGACTTAGAAATGTCATTAATATGCTTGTAGAAACTCGTGGCATATCACATGCAATGGTTGTAAGTGATCCATAGTGACATGCAAGGCATGCACAAAGTGAAATGGACACATGCATGATGATTTGTATAATTCTAGTTAGAAAAGTGACACTTGGTAAAAGTAGGTAGAAATGCATGCATGAGATGTGACAAATGTATCTAATACTCTAGTTTTCACTCATAGAAGTGAATGGATGTGGTTCTACCTCATGCTATCTCAAACTCCATAAATATGTGTAGACATTCTCATAATCTTTGATGAAGAACCAAGCTTTGAAGCTATTCCATGCCATTTTGGATTCACACTATTATTTGCTTGATTATTGCTCTCCTTTTCTCTCTCTAACTCATGTTGAGGCTTATGATCATACACTAAATTCTTGTATTTTCTCTCTCTTGTAATCAAGGCTATCATTCTTTGATCCTTAGCATGCTAGATTGTGATTAAGCGATTAAATCTGTACTAGATCTCGCTATTCAATCTAGAATCAGTTTGTGTGCTAATCATAAAGCTTAATAAGATCATTCACATTTGAGGATCATTCCCCACACGTGTGAACTTGCTAGAAATTTTGTCATCTCTGATTATCAGTGATGTTTCGCTCTTTCTCTTCTATTTTGATCAGTTCTGATGCACCTCCCTGATCCACTAAATACGCAGATGGTATTTAATGTATATACATAATTTTACAAGTGTGCAATTGAAGAAGGTACAAAAAGTGGTTGTGCTGTCTGTGGGAGATCGTGGGTGGCTGTTGTCATTGTCAAATCTGATTGCACAATGCATTAGATGAGTGTGAGAAGGTCGTGATGTTAGCCTTCGCTAAAATTAACGTTGATGAAAATGTGGCGTGACACTCTAACAAGTGCCTTAAAAATTGATTTACAAGGTACCTTCGCTTTCTATAAGGGCACCTTAGGCATTTGTAGGGCAGTGTCACCTTTTTTGCATGTCATAAATCACGTGTAAAAACACAGTGTCGCCTTTGTTTCGCCTTTTTCGCCTGTCTCATTTTACATGTAAATATACAGATTGTGCGACAACACAAGTAAAATACAGCAGCATGAATGGAGGTAGATTAACATAGAATTTAGGAGAGCAAAGGAGATAAATCCAACAGTTGTCTCACAGAGATCTGTAGAAAAAACTTGCATGACTCTCAAGGAAGGTACGAGAAACTCAACAAGCATTACTACCTCTTGACCATATACGAGATGGAATGGGGTAACCCATCCAGTGGCCTTCTTGGGAGTCGTGAGGTATGTCCAGATAGCGGAGAATAGTTTGGTTTCTCAATCAGATCGACTTGTTTCTACTACCTTGGTTAAGATCTTACAAATCATCTTGTTGGTGGATTCTGCCTGGCCATTACATCGAGGATAGTACGGAGTACTTTTGCGGTGAACAACAAGATAATGGCGGAGGAGATTATCGATCACTTCATTTAAGAAGTGTGTTCCGCGATCACTAACAAGCTCTATTGGACAACCAAAACGCGTAATAACATTTTCATAAAGAAAATGCGCTACTGTCTTCGTATTGGCATCCTTTGTTGCACGAGCTTCTACCCACTTAGTTGCATAATCTGTTGCAATTAGGATATATCATGCTTGTGTACTTATTGTTGCTGGACTGATGGGTCCAACAAAGTTGATAGCCCACTTATGGAAGGCTTCGCCTTCTATAATGGGTGTCAATGGTGTGAAGTCGGCTTTTGTATTTTCTTGGCTCATTGGCAGACATCACATGTTTTGATGATAGCAAAGGTATCCTTAAACAGGGATGGACCACCATAAGCTCGCTCGAAGGATTATTTTAGCAGTCGCTTCAGCCGAGAAGTGATTGCCGCCAATGCCTTCATGAGCCTGAGATATGATAGGACGTATCTCAGATTCATAAACGCACCTGCGTATAATATCGTCAGCGCCCCTTTTGTATAATTGTCCTGCTATGAGTTGAAAGGGTGGTGTTTTTAGATAAAAAATTCTCTTTGCTACCCTATTTAGACCCTCTTTGAGTCAGGGCCTGTGGTTAGGAACTGAGTGATTTCCTCAGCCCATAAGGGTGTGGCATCAATATGAAACAGACATGCATCAAGAAGATCGTCGTTTTTTGGTGCATCTGCGTTTTCAGCATTAGGAAGTCGGGAAAGATGATCGGCCATGAAATGTTGTGTTCCTTTCCTGATGACTACTCAGAAATTGAATTCCTCGAGTATTAACAGTCATCGAGTTATATGTCCCATTTTACAGGATTTATTAACAATATATAGCAGGGCTTGATGCTCTGTGTAGAAGCAAAGGTCTGGCCTAATAAATAATGTTTTAGTTACTGTACAGTGTAGACCATGGTCAATGCTTATCTCTCAGTTGTTGTATAGTTTACCTCAGCAGGCACCAATTGCATGCTCAAGAAACGGATTGGAAAATCCTTTCCATATTCGCCTGGTTGTGCAAGGAGACCTCCTATGGCATACTTACTTGCGTCAGTATGCACATGGAATTCCTTCGTGTAGTCTGGGGAACGAAGTATGGGGGATGTTGTGAGTGCTATTTTTAACTCCTCAAAAGCTTTAATGCACTCCTCGGTCCATCTAGGGTCTACCACAACTAAATAAATGAGTTGCGTCTTACCGGCGTAATCGATTATGAAGCTGCGGTAATAGTTAGTATGGTCGAGGAACACGTAAACTTCCTTTACTGTGGCGGGTAAAGGCATCTCAACTATCACCTTGATCTTTGAAGGATCCGTGGAAATACCATCCTTCAAAATGGTTTGCTAGTGTGTGCACCTCGACAGTGAGGGCACCAAGTATTCTCTCGTCTATGATGGATTTGGCCAATGGGTAACTGACCCGACATCGAGCTCTGGATAGACTTGAGAGTATTTTGAAACTCTTTCGTGAGTTTCTCCATTTGTTGCTGGTGTTGCTGGTTAAGCAACTCCATTTGTGTTTTCCATAATTGTTCTCTTGTTTCCTCATTTGGTTGAGCTTCTTGGACAACACGATGTGCTATTTGTTCATGTGGCTCATCGACATCTGATCCCTCATCTTCTTCCCGGATGGCATCAGACATGGCTTGTTTCAATGATATGTATTCATCATTGGAGCGAAGTTCACGTCTTATCCATCGTGGGAGTCCAACGACGAACCAAATGATGAGCATAGATTTGGTTGGTTGTCCTTGTACCTGACTTTTTAATCTTTTTAAAACGAAATGGCTTGAATCATTTGATGAAGGCCTCCTTCAAGAGTGACCAGTCTCGTTTATCTTCATGATCAAGCTTAAAAAACCATTCTCGTGCTCGATCGATCATGGTCAACGAGAAGAGTTGTACCATGGCTTCTGGAGAGGTTTTGCCATAGACATCACATGCATTCTCAAAGACTTGAAGAAATCTCTGAGGGTCAGAATTGTCGTCGTACTTAGGAAAATCGAGTTTTGGTGTTCGTTTTTCAGTACGCGGTCCATGGTTAGCAAAGGCCCCGTTTAAGTGAGCTCTTGCTTGTGAGGATTCAACAGCGTGAAAGTGTGGACGATCATATGGAACTTCAGCTCGCATGGGTTCCCATCTTTCAAATGGGTTGGTTGAGGGCTCATGGATTTTGGACTTCATCCGATAATATCTATTGTATCGAGCCTGTTCTATAGATGGAGAGACCATCTCTGGTGGATAGTCCTCTGTGGAATTCGGATCGTAAGGACGATCCATAACAAATCTAGAGTACCGTAGGATTGGGTATATAGGCCGTTTGGATTCTTTTGTAACTTTGGGGTTTTTTTTTGTACTCTAGATGTAAAATAGAGGAAGATATTTTCTTCAGAGTATAAAGATTTTCATATGTCTCCAAATGGCACAGTATTCAATATAGTGATATTGCAAAAGGGCTTAGGTAATAGTTGTGGCCATTTGTTAGTAGTAGGGTCTAGGCCAATATAGCATTGACTTTCCTAGTGAGTCAGCTCAGTTGAGACTACAATGGGATCACGCGGTTGAGATTTGACAGATTAGCTCGGTCGAGATTGCAATGGAATTAGGTGGTTGAGATTTGAAGTGGAGACTCGGTTGAGGCCTGAGAGAAATGACACGGTTGAAATCTGAGCGTGAGGCTTGGTTGAGATCTACAAAAATGACACGATTGAGGTTTGAGCTTGAGGCTCGGTCCAAAAATGACGCAGTTAAAATTTGAGCGTGAGGCTCGGTCGAGATCTTACAAATAGGACGCAGTTGAGATTTGAGCATGAGGCTCGGTCGAAATCTGACAGATAGGATGTAGGTGAGATCTGAGTGTGAGGCTCGGTCGAGATCTGACAGATAGGACGCGGTTGAGATTTTAACTAGGGGCTCGGTTAAGATTTTCACAAAGAGACGCGATCGAGAGTTTCACGAAAATGCTCAGTCGAGACCGTAACGGAAAGACTCGGTCAAGATCCGAAGTGAAGTACTCAATTGAGATCTAAGTTATAGCTTTGGGCGAGATTGTAATGAAAAAGGCTCGGTTGAGATTTCAAAGAAAACACTCGATCGAAATTCAAGCGATAAGTCTCGGTTGAGATTTTAATGGATTGCTACGGTCGAGAATCAAACTTGGAACTCGGTCGAGATTTTACAATTGGTTTCAGGACGATTTGAAATGGAGCTCAGTGTGGTCTAGACATGAGTCATGAGACTCGACCAGGGGATGAGCATGAAGTCGCAGCTGAGAACTGAGCAAGACACTTGGTTGAGACCAGAGTGATGAACTCGGTCATGATGATGGTCGTGAGACTTCAGCGGGATGGTCTCGCAGCACAGATCGGAATTGTTTGGTGAATGTAAGTGTCCGTGTAGCGGTGGAAACGGCGCCAAATGTTCACAGATTCTAGCCAAGAATATGTGAACATGGATCCTTTTTTGTTTCTTTACTTCTTCTTCTTAGGTAGTTTCCTCTCTGGAAACCGGGTTGCCCGTTTCCAAAGGCCAATTCTATCTAGTTAGGATCTTCTTGCTTAGAATTGTTTTCAGGAAGATAGATTTACCAATTTACTCACTTGCATATCCAGCCTGTCAGTGGGATGAAACAGTTTTGTTCACTCTGGCTACATGCACTTACAATCTATGTAACCAAGCCTTGCTCAATAAGATTTGAACAAGAGAGCAATCTGCGATTCTGTCTACTAAATTCTCTAAGAAATCAGGGAACAATAAAGCATCAAGATTAAACTACACATCAAAAACAACTTATCAAGAAAACTAACTACCTAACAACATACTAGCATCCCAAGAATCACCCATCCCTTGATTCTTGGAATACCCAAGAACAATCAAGGACAAGATTGTTAGTGAATATGCAAGATTTGAACCACAATCTCAGCCTATTTAGTTAACCTGGATGCTGAAAATTACATAAACAAGAAACAAGAAAACTAATCCACATCTACATCCCACATTGCAAAGAAAGAAAGCAACAAATCTAAATTATTCCACAACCACAACAAAGAGATCAAAGCATGTTCATAGGAATTTCACTCAAGACAATAGCCACGAACAAGGAGCTTCCAAATTGCCAATAACTCGTGGAGGATCTTCTTGAATCATGCAAGAGAAATGACAATACAACAAAAGCTCCCTCACAAGAGAGGGGGGCCCTTAAATAAATAGGAGGGCTGCCCATGTGGAGCCTAAGTGGCAATTCCACTAATTTAGAAACTACAAGTGGAAATAGCTCTTCCACTAGAGGTCACCATCAAGAGGTGGCTCACTCTAATTTATTTGAGAGGGGTCTACATTTATTTACATTGCCTAGGAATATCACTAGCTCCTACATGGTCATTCCTTCTTGGGATTCACCATGCAGGCTCACATAAGATAAATATGTATTCCTAGCTAGCATTCCTCGGCTCTCATGCTGGACTCTCATCTTCTTTATGCTCTCCTACTTCTGAGACCTCCTCGGTCTTGGGTGAGAGGTGATCTGTATTTCAGGGCTTGGCATCTGGGGGATTATCTGGAATTTGCTAGCATTATCCACCCCTAATCTGTTGCAGGACCCAATGCAACACATGACGTTATTTTAGCTTGGCACCTGAAAAAGCGTGGATCTTCTTTTGCTTCCGTAAAACCAGGTGCTTATTGGTTGCAAAAATTGTTCCACAAAATTGGAGATCTCTCAATGGCCTCTACATCCTAGCCTGCATGAGAACCTCCCATGAGTCCTGCTCGCCTCGTCGCCTTATCGTCTATTTTTGCTTGCTCATTTTTCTTCCTAAGGCTTCGAATACTTGGAAGCGGAGCTTACTTCCGTATTTTAGCAGCCCCAGGTATTCTCACACTTTCTCGATAAAACCCATCTCTTGCCATTCTTCTATCATGGTAACATATCAGGAAGACATAAAGGCCGCTCTGTAGTAGAGCCGAGCCATCATCTCGTGATCTTCTTTTGACTAGAGGGCCACATTGGGATTGTTGATTCGAATTGGTTCTAAGCCGCGATCCCAAAAACGTTCTTGGTTCATCAGGAAGGCCATTGACTTGCAATATTCGGCGCTTTCTCGTACACATAGATCAGCGTTAGATTTATATTTATGCCCAAAATCCAGCAATTGTGATCTCAGATCATCCATTGATGTGTTATCTGAGATTCCTGAAATTATCGGCTAGTTTACCACTTCGACTCGTGGTTGCTCTATTGGCCAGGGATTTCTTCGTCTGAGTGGCATATAAAATGGGTCAATCCTCTTCCATGCTAGCGCCCTCAGATATTCTTGTAATTTTCTGTTATTCTTTAGGATCTTATTGCGCCAGTCGGGTTGTGGGTGTAGTGCAACTATGATCTCGGCCCTGGTGGAGTACTGGCTTTGATCAATTTCTTCCATCCTATTGCATGGGTACTTCCTTTCAAACCTTTCAGATTCTTTGGTGTCCGCCATGTTGTTCCTTGGCCTGTAGGTGAGGCTGCCCTTCATTGCTGAGGCGGTATTGCCAGGTAATCATCTAGGGCCTTAGTGCCCGTATCGCTTTCTCTTGTCCGCTCGTTTGAAATGATGGATGAATGTGAAAACAGAATGTTGTAGGTGGTGAAGGAAGTAAGAAAATCAAGAGTGAGTGCGAATGTTGATGATGATGTTCTCAATAGTGTGACGAGAGCGTGATTTGAGCTCGCGCGACACTACTCCTCAGGTGTGCGAGAAGTTTCAAAAAATGGTTCGACTGCCGGCGATGTTAGGATTGGATTGGTTGGTGATGGCGCTTTGTGCTGTGTGCAAACAAGGATGGCTGAAACTTGATGGATGCAGTGTGTTGTCAAGGACGGACTTAAATCATAAAACAATAAAAGGATACAAAAATAGACATGAAAAAGGACGATAACAAAACAGAAAAAAAAAAAAGAATATATACCATGGGATTAAAGTTAATTAGGGTCAACAAAAAATAACTCTTCGTAATACCGCCTTAGTCGACCACCGTTGATGACAGTGTCTAGGAGTACGCCGTCAAGTTTTTGGAGTTGGACTGCACCATTAGGAAAGATTTTATTGATAACCTTCACTCCTAAACTTCAATTTTCCTGGGTGCTTCTTAGATGTATAAAGAAGCACTTGGTCACCTACGTGTATATCCTTGTTTGGTAAGTGATGGCCATGCCAGGCCTTTTGGCATCTTTTGTTAACTAGTTGTGCGTCATAGGATATGAGTCTAGTTTTGCATAACTGGGTTAACATAAATATCTTGGTCTTTACTTGTTGCTTGATTGTTGTTGTCTCACTGAGATCTATAGAAAAATCTTGCATGACTCTCAAGGAAGGTACGAGAAATTCAATAGGCATTATTGCCTCTTGACCATATACGAGATGGAATGGGGTAACCCATCCAGTGACCTTCTTGGGAGTCGTGCGGTACTGCCAGATAGCGGAGAATAGTTTGGTTTTCCAATTGGATCGACTTATTTCTACTATCTTGGTTAAGATCTTACAAATCATCTTGCTGGTGGATTCTGCCTGGCCATTACATCGAGGATAGTACGGAGTACTTTTGTGGTGAACAACAAGATAATGGCGGAGGAGATTATCGATCACTTCATTTAACAAGTGTGTGTCGCGATCACTAACAAGCTCTAGTGGACAACCAAAGCACGTAATAATGTTTTCATAAAAAAAATGTGCTACTGTCTTCGCATTGGCGTCCTTTGTTGCACGAGCTTCTACCCACTTAGTTGCATAATCTGTTGCGATCAGGATATATCGTGCTTGTGTACTTTTTGTTGCTAGACTGATGGGTCCAACAAAGTCGATACCCCACTTATAAAAAGCTTCGCCTTCTATAATGGGTGTCAACGGTGTGAAGTCGGCTTTTGTATTTTTCTTGGCTTGTTGGCAGACATCACATGTTTTAATGATAGAAAAGGTATCCTTAAACATGGATGGCCACCATAAGCCCGCTCGAAGGATGATTTTAGCAATCGCTTCAGCCGAGAAGTGACCACCACCAATGCCTTCATGAGCCTGAGATATTATAGGACGTATCTCAGATTCATAAACACACATGAGTATAATATCGTCAGTGCCCCTTTTGTATAACTGTCCTGCTATGAGTTGGAAGGGTGCTGCTTTAAGCAAAAAATTTCTCTTTGCTACCGTACTTAGACCCTCTTTGAGTCAGCTTGTAGTTAGTAGGAACTGAGTGATTTCCTTAGCCCATAAGGGTGTGGCATCAATATGAAACAGACATGCATCAGGAAGATCATCATTTACTGGTGCATCTACCTTTTCAACATTAGGAAGTTAGGAAAGATGATCGGCCATGAAATGTTGTGTTCATTTCCTGATGACTACTCGAATTTTGAATTCCTCGAGTATTAACAACCATCAAGCTATACGTCCCGTTTTACAGGATTTATTAACAATATATAGCAGAGCATGATGGTCTGTGTAGAAGGCAAAGGTCTGGCCTAATAAATAATGTCTTAGTTGCTGTATAGCGTAGACCATGGCCAATGCTTCTCTCTCGGTTGTTGTATAGTTTACTTCAGCAGGCACTACTTGCTTGCTCAAGAAACGGATTGTAAAATCCATTTCATATTCGTCTGGTTGTGCAAGGAGACCTCCTATGGCATACTTACTTGCATCAGTATGCACATGGAATTCCTTCGTATAGTCCGGAGAATGAAGTATGGGGGCTGTTGTGAGCGCTGTTTTTAATTCCTCAAAAACTTTGTTGTGCTCTTCGGTCCATCTAGGGTCTACCACAACTAAATTAACGAAAAGCGTCTTATTGGCGTAATCGATTATGAAGATGTGGTAATAGTTAGTGTGGCCAAGGAACACATAAACTTCCTTCACTGTGGTGGGTAAAGACATCTCAACTATCACCTTGATCTTTGAAGGATCCGTGGAAATACCATCCTTCGAAATGATATGTCCAAGGACAATCCCATGGGTTACCCAGATTTGTGGAAATTTGATCAGAGGGTTTGTCTTTTGTCTATGCAGACAATGGCTTGATAGGTTGCTTAAGCTTCTCGCGCATCTGTTTTTGTTGCTCGGTTAATTTTGTGTCAAGTATGGGATTTTTTTGAATCCGAGGTTTTCTAATTTGTTGAGGAGGCGGTGTGGTTGCCTCTCGAATCAATTCTTTGTCTATTGTATCCCAGACTTCATCTGGATACACATCCCATGTGTATACTTTGGGTTTGGGCCTATATGTTTGTGTGTTGGGTACTTTGGAGATCAATTGCACATGAGCCAAAGACCCTAGCGACTTGATCTTTTGTGGAATCGATTTCGATGGATAACGTTTGTTATCTAGATAAAGGAGCACATGTTCATCCGTCATTTCAACATCATTCATGGAAATAATACCTTCTTCCGAAACATGGGCAGTAGAGACGCTAGGTTAACCTGGGCACCAAGCTATAGAGATAGGGTCAATCATCATAAGCGGAATGATGGGTGTATCAATGTCTGTAGAAGTTGGGAGAAGATACACTTCTTTTGCAGCGGTTTCGATACGACATCTGTTGGAATCAGCACAGTCCACAGTGGCTAGTGCTTGACCCCAATTTATTATGTTTGTTGATCTCGTATAGTGGCCTTTCGGTTGGATTGGGACACTATTTGATTCATCATAAATTGTTGATGAGCAATCATCAAAAACTTTAGTGGGCTTTACATGGCCAGTTGAGTCAACAATGACTCGTTTGTCGTTATTGCCAAAGGTGATTTTGCTACACTTCCAATCTTGGACAACATCTGCCATCTGTAGCCAAGGTGTGCCAAGAAGGAGTTTATATGTATTTGCATCATCTGGTAGATCAAGAATGACGCAATCAATGGTAAATTTGACACCTGCAATACATATCGGTATATTCGATAAGTGACTTGCAAGGTCTGTGACCCATTGATCGGCCATACGAAGTTTGTAACGTGGCTGATCTAAGGTATAGAATCCCCATGACTTTGCTAGTGACAAAGCCATTATGTTTACGCCTGATCCACTATCAAGGATAGCGGATACTACTAGATAATCTTTATAGGTCACAGGTAAGGTGATGCTAGTCCCCTTAGCAACACTGATGTTCATCAGATTCATGGAAATGTGAGGAATCTCTGGGATCTCATCTGGTTCTCGCTATTCATCTGGGATAGTAGGTTATCACTAATGGATCTTGCATATATTGACTTGGCCTACACACACTAAAGCATAGATCAGGCCTAGTTATGGTGATCCACATTAAGGAGCCTATAAGTTGCCAATAAATAGTGATGTCCATAAAGGATGCTTTTATTGAGCACTTTTACATATTGCTCAGTTGGTGTTTCTACATGCTTGCAATCTTGCATCTTGAATCTATTGAGCAAACTTTGAGCATACTTAGTTTGACTAATGAAGATGAAATCTGAACTTCTAAGTACTTCTATGCCCAATATAAAGTGAAGGTGACCAAGATCTACCATCTTAAATTCTAGTGATAGATTTTTCTTGGTTTTCTCGATACCATCAATATTATCACCACTAAGGATGATGTCATCTACATAAATCAATAAAAGTACAATGTCATTTGCATCATACATTATGTACAAAGTTGGATCATATTCACTTTGAGTGAATCCAATAGAAACTAAGAAATCATGAAGTCTTGAATTCGAAGATCTTGATGCTCTTCAAACCATATAAGCTCCTTTGAAGATGACATACTTTACCTTCCATCCCAAGCTTGATGAAGCTTTGGGGCTGCTCCATGAAGATGTCTTCTTCCAAATAACCATTTAATAATGCATTAGAAACATCCATTTGAAAGAGCATCCAGCCAAAATGTGAAGCAAGTGCAAGAAGTAATCTTATTGTGACCATCTTGGCCATGGGTGCAAAAGTTTTTTCAAAATTTATGGCCTTGGCTTGAGCATATCCTTTGGCAACTAACCTTGCCTTGTGTTTTCTTACACTTCTATCCATATTGAGTTTTAGCTTAAAAACCCATTTACATTCACATTCTTAAGACGTCTATCAACAACAATCCAAACTTGTTTGAAGATGGAATGTATACCTTATATCCCTTGCTTGCTTTGCCATACCCGAGCATAATACCTTTGATTGATGATGGATCTTCCTTGGTCCTTTTCTCCAAGGGTGTATGCACATAGCAAATGCATCCAAACACCTTTAAGTCCTTGATATTTGGCTTCCTCCCATACAAGACTTCAAGGGGTGTTTTGCCTTCAATAGAGCTACATGGAACTCTATTCATCAAATGGTTTGCACAAGTGAGAGCTTCTCCCCAAAAAGATTTTGGTAAACATGCATCAATCCTTAAGGCTTTAGAACTTTCACACAATGTCCTATTCCTCCTCTCAACTACCCCATTTTGTTGAGGGGTGTAGGGACAAGATAATTCTTTTTTAATCCCTTCTTGATCAGAAAAATCTTTAAATGCATTGGAGATATATTCTCCACCATTATCACTTCTAAAAGTTTTGATCTTGTGATCAAGATGCTTCTCAACAAATGCTTTGAACTTAAGAAAGCTTTCAAATACTTGTGCTTTAGATGAAAGTAAGAATACCCAACAAAACCTTGAGTAATCATCTACGAATGTAACAAACATGGTGGCACCTCCATTGGACATTGTACTTGCAAAGTGTACATCTGAGTGGATCAACTCAAGCTGATGAGTTGTCTTTGTGATTGAACTTGAGAAGGGCTTCTTATGTGCTTTTGAGAGAGCACATGCTTCACATACTTTCTCCTCTTTTGTCAAGGACCGTGGAAGTCCTAACGCAAGCTCCTCCTTGCACATGACCTCCATGGACTTTGAGTTGATGTGACCAAGTCTTTTGTGCCAAAGACTATGGTTGGATAGTTTGGTCTCCTCGCCTAGCATCACAATATTAGCATCCACATAGGCATCTAATTTGAATAATCTTCCAAATCTTATGCCTCTAGCAATGGTCTTGCCATCCTTCTTGATGTTACATGCATTTGTGGTGAACTCCACAATCAAGGCAATTGTCCTACACTAAGCAAGTTCTTAGTGATACTAGGAATGTAAAGTACTCCATCAATCTTGATCTTCCTTGAAAATCCCAAGCATAAAGGTATGGATCCTATGCCTTGTACCTTACAAGCATAATCATTTGCTGTAAAAATTGACTTGATAGGTCCATCATAGGTAGATAAGTTTGAGAAATACTCCCTCTTACTTGTCATGTGGGAGCTACCCCCACTATCTATCCACCAAGGGTCTTCATCTCTTATGCTTGAAGATGAGAAACTTGACATCATGAGTGAATCTTCATGAGAGCTCTCCTCTTCCTCTTGACCTAGGTTTGCTTGACTTTGAGATTGCTTCTTCTTGAGGCACTCCAAGTCATAGTGTCCCATCTTGCCACAAAAGTAGCATTTGATCTCCGACTTATTCTTCTTTGGCTTGTTCGAGCTTGGACTTGAAGATCCTTCTTGATCTTCACTTTTGACTTGATTCTTCTTGAATGAAGCACCCTTGCCTTTGGATTTTCTCTTTCTCTTGGTGAAAAGAGCCTTGTTATCTCCATCATTGAGGGAGAGCTTCTCCATCCTTGACTTGATGTGAGTTCTCCGACTCTCCTCGGCCACGAGGACTCCTTGGAGATCTTCAAGTGAGGGCAACTTGCCCATAATTGCATAGCCTTGCACTAGGCTAGCAAAATCCACACTCAAACCATTCAAGATTAGTTGAACAAGTTCACTTTCCTTAATGGAATCTCCTATGTAAGCAAGCTCCTTGTTTAAGTCCTTAACTCTCACCACATATGAATGTCCACTCTCTCCTTTAGCTTGAAAACATTGAAGGATTTGATTCTTCAAGAATAGCAAAACTTGAGGTACTCTTGGATTCATATATCTTTTGAAGAGTTTCCCATGCTTCTTGAGCTGAGGTACAAGCACCTACCTCCTTAAGAAGCTCATTAGCTACATTCATTTTTATACAATGGAGAGCAACCTTGCACCTCCTTTTGTATTTTGTAGCTTCTTGAGGGTGAATGGGCTCATCCTCTTCACCACTCACTATATCCATTAGATCTTGTAAAATAAGAATTGATTCCATTCTTGGCTTCCAAATTGAATAATTAGAAGCATTCAATCTATCATGTGAATCCAAAAGATATGCATTCATTGAAGCCGTCTATCTTTAAACAAGATCTTGATCACAAGAATAGATGCAAAATAGAAATGATTGAAAGACTAGCTATCCCACTACCTAGGGACTTGAGAAAGCTCAAAACTTGACCTCTCAATAAGATCCTATCTGATCTTAAGCCAAATCAAATCTATTAATGTCAACAAGAATGAAAACTAGCTTGAATTTGCATAAATATTGGATCTAGAATTGCCTCCTCCTTGATCTCGACTTCACAAGGATACAATATTCACCTAACCTGAACCAAAAAAAAATGATATGCACATAAATGCCTCTTCAAATCATTCCTACAAGATCAGGTTGAATCTGCATGCAATAATCAATCCAAACTATCTCACAAATCAAGCAAAAATTGAACACAATCTTGACTAGAATTGCATTCCTGATGAGCACTTATCAAAATTGAACACAATGTTGACTAGAATTGCATTCCTCAATGAGCAATCATCAAAGTCTTTGGGCTAACCCCAAAATTGAATTTCTAAGATCTCAATAAGTCTAAGAATGACATGTTATAGTACCAAAGATAAGAATCTTTCTTCCTTTTGATTGATTGAAAACTATTCCTTGTGATAGACTCCACAAATCGAGTAGCATCAATATGATGAAAGTGCAAAATACTTGCTATTTCGATCCAATCGATAAGAGATGACCACAACTCGGATTTTGAAACTAAAATGCTTGTAAATAAAAAACCATTAGATCTCTCTTCACTCAAATTGATCAAGAATTGAAGGTACTACTCATAGATTATGTCAATGCTTGAATTGCATCAAAATCTATGATTCTAGCATGAAGTGAAGCTCATTTCTTGGAATGGCTCTGATGCCATGATAAAAATGTAGCAAAATAATCTCATTTGATCCTAAAAACGATGGAAAAAGCACCTACTTAAGATCAAAACAAGATCTAGAAGCTAGATTACTAATCAATGCATTGATTCCTAGCTTATCTTGGCTTGAACTCCATGAATTAGCTCCAAAACTCTTCACACGTGTGAAAGTACGGCCTGCTGATGCCTGTATACTGTACCTACAACTCCAAACTCATTCAATCATCACAAAAAATCATATGCCAATAGCATTCATCAATCAAATCATAGACTCAAACTAGTCAAGAAGGAAAATCTCAATTTGCTCATCATTGGATGAAATCCCATCACATCTTTATACATGTAGAGCTCGGACCTGAGCATATTAGGGCTTCTATGTATTCATCATAACCTAACCCAAAAATCTAACTTAAAGATCCACTTGATCCCCCCTATTTAGGGTTAATGCCTCAAGATCCAAAAACAATGAGAAAAATGCTATTTTTAGCTCCTACTTTTTCTCTACCCTATCTATGCACTCTTTGGACATATCCCAAAGGTACCATTCCAAAGCTAGGTTAATGATTTGACTCAGAATAAGGTATCCTATGCTTTTGGCACTTGTGACAACCCACAACATGGCCTCAAAGTCATTTACAAGTGGTAATTGTGCAAACTAGCTTGTGTAAAATTTAACAAGTCATTGGAAGGTGAATTATTGCAACGCGTATTAATGGTTCCAAACTGAAAAAATATTATCTCTAACGAAGGAATTCAAGGGGAGAATCTTTTGAGTATCTTTCAAAGATCTACCCCAATTTTTTTTAATTTGATTTATATATTTGTTACTTAATTGATTATTTATTATTTCATTTATTTTTATTTTTGGATTTGGTAAATCCCTTTTATTAAATGTATAAATGTACACGTGTTTCCATATGTCATTCATATTTATGTCCATATTTATGACTACGTAGAAGACCGCATAGACGTGATATTTTATTAGTATTTAAATTTTTTAATGGTCTTAAACTAATTAAGATTATCTCTCTAGTCGTCGCGAAGATCGGTAAAGATACCACCTTTCATTTATGAATTTGATAGATGTCAAATCAAGTTGCCACATGATCATCGTCTCCACTGTGTCATCGTTTAACACTGAAATTTTCTATTTCCATTTACAGTTTCTTTTTACTTTCACTTGTTCGTGCTCACTCATTCTCGTTTGCCATCATTCACGCTCTTGCTCATGGCTACTGTTGTTTTGAAAATATTCTCACACCATGATGGATTCAAGTGCAAGAATCAGCTCTAATATCAGCTGGAAAATTTGAGCCTCAATCCGACTTGCGACATACAGTGACGAATGCTGATTTCCAGGTTACTCTACGCAATGCCACCTTTACTATCAATGAAGCTGTGTTCTCTGAAGTCCTTGGACTACCAACCGATGGTGCTCCAACCCAACGTCCAAGGACTCTATTGATGAAGCGACATATTTTTGTCGAATTGTATGTACCAAGCAAAGGGTACAAAATCATGATGGTAAAGGATGTGCAATTCTGCAAGTATTCCAATCAAGTATTGTTTATCACTGATGTTGATGCCACTATTTTAGCTCAGAATTTTAGATACTTGGTGGATGCACTGGCAAGGCCAATCAGTTTTCTTTGGCACTATTGCCTACAAAGCATTTATGCGCTGGATAAAGCACAAGAAGTTTGCTGTAGTGGGAGCACAGATCTCATGACTATACAAACATTTCGGCATACTGACTGAAATAGAGCAGAGTGTACTGGCAGGAAGGATGCCTATGACAACAAAGATAGATTTATTTAGTCTCCTGTACAACACCTCTGTTCCACAAGTCCAGCCAGCAGCTACTGCAGCCATGGAGATCAATACAACAAAAGTCCAGAAGGACTCTGTTTCAGATGCTGCTGTGCAGATTATTCCATATTCTTCCACACAAGTCGACAACTTGGCCGTCATCCCAGTTACAGAAGGGTCTTCTCAGAAGCCAAAGAGCTCTACATCCGCGGATGATGAAGACACCATCTCCGACACCCAGATGCAAGACAAAGGCAAGAGGATTGATGATGAGGCCACAGATGCAGATGAAGAAGAGAAAAAAAATCTATACAAGTGATGCCAGCAATTTTTCTCGAGAGCCAAGAAAATTGTTGATAAAATCCATGCTTATGACCTTCATATTCAAAAAGCATGATTCAAATATTCCAAACAACGGACGAGATGACCAACAACATTAAAATGTTGGCTGAGAAGATTTCATCCCTGGAAGCAAACAACAAGTTGTTGTCCGAAAGAAATCACTCCTTAGGCCGAATGCTTCAACAATCACGTAGGATGCCCAATCCTACAAGGATAACAATAAGGCACTTAAGGCCAAGTCTGTAGAATTGCAGACAAATTTTGATTCTTTGCAAGCTGAGCTCAATAGGGTCAAGGCAGAAAAGACTACTCTGCAGACCACTTTGCACAATGAGAGCACAAAATGAATAAAGACAGAAACTACCTTACAGTTATGCAATAGATCTGGGTCAATCCAGATTGATCCTTTGAAGTTGCAGTCTCTTCAGAACCAGATGCTCGAAAACATTTGAGTCGAGTTTTTTCTTCCGCTTGAGAATTACAAAGTGTTAGTCAAAGAAGAACTCGCCGAGCTGAAGGAATTAACAACGGAGACAACAATATGCACATGAAGAATATTTGCAGGCCCTGGAGAAGATTGAAGATTTGTCGAAGCAGCTCCAGGCAACTCAGAATTGTTCGGGAGTTGCTGACCATTTGGAGTATGGTAAAGCTTGCATCAAAATCTCTGAGCTTCAGAAGGAGGTAGCAGACCTAAGGCAGTAGCTCGAAGGCCATAAGCTCGCTGCAGACATCCACAGCCAAGACATTGCTGAAGCATTGCCTAAGGCAAAACAACCGAAGAGAAATCAGTCAAAGGTATGTGCAAAACATTATCAAGTTTTTTTTGAACGATTTTGGAAGTGGAGTCCCTTCCATCTTAACATTGAATTGCAATGACATGTCGATTATTTGATGCTACCAGGCTCAGTAGGCATGGCATTCGAGGACTGGCAGTCAGTATGGAAAAAAGAAGATTTTCTCTGGTTATGGGACCAATTTAGCATAGAACAAAAGGGATGTCTATGTTGGGCCATATTAATCCAAGGTAAATTTAAAGTCTCGCCATTCGGGTCAATTGAACTGTACATAGGCTCAACCTTCATGTATGCTCTAGAGTACATCCAAATAAAGAAGTACCAATTTTTGAAGCATAGCGATTCGAAACGAAAATTTTGGAAGCGACATGCAGAGTTCAAGCTATACTTACTAGAAGGCCGTGCGAATATTAAGGAATTCGACAACGGAGGTCTTCTATTAAATATTAATGTGGCATACCCAGAGTTGTATAGTATATACACCGACTAAGAGCGAAATTTTTCAAGCTATTTTGTAGAAATTAAGCACAATCTACTAGACAAAGTCAAATCTCGTGAATATAAAGCCTTATGCACATATACTTTCTGGCAGTTCGGCACTTTTGTAGCTAAAATATTATTTTTTGTTCAGAACTTATTTGTAAAGTGTAAGTTTATTCAATTCTCATCTACTTTCTTTGAACAAATTACACTCAGAAAAAATTCTGAAGAAGACTTCCAATTAGTACAGAATTATTTGATGGGACTTTACTCCCAGTAAGGTTGTCACCATACGACAATTTACCTATCGGAAGATACACCAGAGAAAAAGAAGACATATTATTGCTCGAGTGTCAAAAAAATTTGAAAATGGCACAGAAATTACACGATGATCTCAATACATGAAATCTTTTCCAAATTCTTCTTGTATATGTCGTTGTTGATTATGTGATGATGTTCAAAGACAATGCAATGTTTGATTTTTTGCTGAAATATATTTCGAATCAACATTTAATTCTGAAATATCAAGTAAAGGTGTTATATTCAACGATTGAAGAAATATCTTTACATTTGACCTAAAGAAGATTTAAAAGGAGAATTATTCAACGACACGATAGCATTTTTTTCTAAGGAATGAATAATTCTCAAAACGAAGATTATCTGTTCACGAGGACGTTTCACATTTGAGGAGAGGGATATGTGATGCCACATATTCGCTAAATAACAAATATCTACTCAAATATGGCAACTTATACTCGAAGATGAAGATAAGTGCTGTACAATGGTATATTATGAAGAGGCCTATATCATTTTTTCGGGATATAAATGCTAAAGACTTGTCTTGCACTAAAGACAAAGACCTCCAGAATTGAAATGATGCATGGAACAGCCTTAAACCAGTCAATCATACGAATCGACTAGATGCGTATCGCCACCTTAAACTAGAGTAGATTAAACTCTAGTTAAATGTACCTTCAATGTTATAATTTACATGTATCTGTAACTTATCTATTAACTAGAGTTAGTCATTGGAGCGTCGCATTTGGAATCTCTAGAGGTGTGTTTGCTCGCTCCATAGGTAATATATATGAAGACACGCTTCATTCTCACACCACCGAGAGAGAAAGAGAGTTCATGTATTTATGAGATTGAAGAAGTGAATAGAGCATCAAAGACTATCTTTTCTGATCTCTGTTCTCCGCACTGTTGAGTGTGAGTGATCTTGAGTCTCTCTTATGCACTACTTAAATCACCCTTTGGTCAGACAATTACAATAGTTCATCAACAGTTGTTTGTTGTGTTTCCATAAAGCTGATCTAAAGAACTGTTTTTAAACTAGCTTACTCATCTGCGCAAATACTTTGTGTTCGCACCCAATTAACGTATTCCTTTGGTACAGTTTTTCACAGTCACTGATAGAGAAGTATGTATACATGTGAAATGCTAGTCCTTGCTTGAGAAATTGAGTTATTGATATGTATTCGTGTTTGTAACGAAGATATATGTTTCTAACATATTCACAAATTATTTGAGTTCTTTAACCATGACTGGACTCTAGTTGTTGAGGACTTTTGTCTAGCAAAAATTAATCATATCTCCATAGCTAATTATGAAGACTTTACTTCTATCGAAACTATGTATGCCAGTAACCCAGATTTCAAGCACCTTTTGAAATCATTTATAGAAAGCCAATCTTACCTCCTGTGTTGAAAACTAAAGAAATTTTATGGTCCCATATCTGAAGGAACCACGGATTCCGAACCACTAAAAGTTCGAGGAACCGAAGAGATTCTTCAACCTGAGCAAACCACAACTGAAAGAAATGGATTAATGTCAACACTATACCTCCTCAAGTTTAGAAATTATCCAATCACGAATGCAAGATGGATGGAAGAAAACTTCTTCCAAGAATATCCCGAGATTTTAATTTCTTATTTGAGAAATATTCATTGAGGATAACACTTTATGCGTTGGAGGGATGTAGATTGTAGAGGAAAAATGCCCCAGAAATAAAGACTATTCTATCTTCCATTCATTTTGTTTTGCAAAAATGATTTAACTAAGATATAATCTCATATTTGAATATTAGATAAGTTTGATTTCTCAAAAGAGTTGAGTGCTTGTGTGGGTATTACTACCAGTAGAACTAAGAACCTTTTATGAGCCATGTCTGATGGTATGAAAACTGACCTTTCTTTGAAGGTATGTGCAGGTACTCACGAAAGTAGTGCCTGAAGAACAAGAACAAGAAGCTTTCTAAGCTTAAAGCTGGTAACGAAGAAGGCTTTTGACAAGTCTACAAAGAAGGCTTATTTCTAAGTCTATAAAAAAGGCTTATTTCTAAGTCTATAATGAAGGCTCATAGGAGTCTATAAAGATCGGGACTAGGCCAAGGGATTGATCACTTTATTGACCTTTTTCGCCATGATTGAGGATGGGCAACCTCTAGAAAAAAGTGCCAATGAATTAATGATTATTATTCATGATAAGATGGGCATATACTTGGCTTCTTCCCTAGTGACTTGGGGTGAATTCCCAAGTTGTGACAATGAAAATCCATATGTAAAAAGATGCCAAGTCTAAACCTTGAGCCAACTACCTCCACCTATCTTGCCACATGGCTTCAAGGTTATTATACACCTAGAATTGGGCGCCCTCCTACACTCTTACTTCACCTTCCAAATTATCCTCAAACTCTTACAAACTTATACACCTCACCCATCCACTCCACTTCATCTTTAGTTCATTTGGAGTCTTCCCCACAACTCATAAACTTGTGCACCTCACTCACTTTGGAATGCTTCCCCTCTCTCTATATAAGGAGAAACTCGCCCCCCTACCAAGAGGATTCCATCATTATGCTTTCTAGTTCTTCCTCTTTGTTTGTTTTTGTGTGTAGGTGCTTTGGAGAGGGATCTTGAAGCTTTGTCTCAAGGAGATTATGCCAAATTTGGATTGGAGGCTTTGGAAACTCAAAACATCTACACCCTATCCTCTTGGATTTCTCTCTCTCTCTCTCTCTCTCTCTCTCTCTCTCTCTCTCTCTCTCTCTCTCTCTCTCTCTCTCTCTCTCTCTCTCTCTCTCTCTCTCTCTCTCTCTCTCTCTCTCTCTCTCTCTCTCTCTCTCTCTCTCTCTCTCTCTCTCTCTCTCTCTCTCTCTCTCTCTCTCTCCATTTTACCATAGACTAAACTTGCTCATTCCTCCAACTCGGCCTACTACTACCAAAAATCCAGCAACTCATTTACTTTAAAACAAAGCTCTTTTCCTCCCATACACGGTCTTCCATAGATCAATCAAGAATTCTCCATAATGATCTTATGATCCTAATCCTTGATTTCCACTACCAAACACCCCAAAAATTGGATGCATGCATGCATTACGTCCTTCTTAACTTTTGCATTTGTGCATTACTTTGATGATTGCCTTTGCATGTAACTATAGTTTGCTTATTTCCATTTGCATGTCAAGGTTCTAGAATTCTTCATCTTTGCATGTTGAAAGAATCAAAGTCTTACGAGAAAAACCCTATGCATTTGATAGACTAGATTTTAAAACAAGTCCATTGGAAGGAATCAAATTTATGTTCCTCTGTTATGACCTTTGAGAATCCAATGTATATGTAATTGGCAAAGGCCAATTGGTTTTGCATAATAAAGAGATATCCTTCGAGGAGGGGGGGGGGGGGGGTGTGTCTCATCTTGACCCCTCAATGCTTTTGCTGCATGTGAATATATATTGTGCATGAATTTTGTGATTCATTGTTTTTAAGTTTTATTTTCAAGTCTAAATTCGATTTCATTCAAGATGATTCAAGATGTGTTCTATATAAAAGTAAAGTCAATAAGTTTATGGGTCTAAAGATTGTAGGAAGCCTTCCCTTGAGGTTCACACATATGATGAGAAGAGTAAGCAAGTTGAAGGTATAAACTTTGCTTTACTCACATGCTTTGGTACGTTTTCTTGTGTAGATGATGGTATGAAAATGGATGGATGCCATTAATGGATCTGGAAATGAGATTTTGGTCAATGGTTTTGATGTTCAAGTGCAAGAGGTTGATCTTGATGAGCTTCATCAACACAAAAGGGAAAGTGGTTTGGAGCTAGTCAAGAGCATTGAAGGGATATCAAATGGACAAGACACTTTGAATCTATTTTTGTAGGTTATTGAAGACTCAAGTAAAGTCGCAAGAGCAGCAATGGAGTGTTGTTCAAACTCACTTTACTTATTTAACTTCATGTTTGAGCTATGTGATGTCAAAGGAGGCTATGGAGGCTCATATATGGGAGTTTTGGACAAATATGGAGGAGATATGCAAGCATTTGTTAATCACTCACATTTATTGCTTGGTTGCTGTTATTCTCCAGAGATATCAAAGGTGGAAGCATGGAGGAATTCATTCATTATGATTCTATGTTGGTTTTTCATCTTGATATGTAAAATTGATGTAAGAAATAGTGAAGCATCCAACATGGACATTGTCATCTATACTAATTATGAATGTTTCTATTTTGAGCATTACAATATCATAAAGAGGAGGTCTATTGTTAGGATGTAGATCATTCTTAGGATGGATCAAAGTAGTGTGGTAAAACTAGTTGAATAGGGAGTGTGAAAATTTTCACTTTGGCAATTTGGAGGCCAAAGTGAAATTTCAGCTTAGAGACTTAGTTTTTTATGTCAATAAAGACTAAAAATAATTTTTTTACTATTTTTTAACAAGTATATAAGTGGATAAGGTCGGATTTGGGCCTACTTCTATTGGTTAGTTGAGATACATTGAAACTAGTCACTTATTTCTAGGTTTTTGGTAAGTACTTGGAAACTACCAAATTTAGGGAATAAGGGGCAATGTGGCCAAGTGACATTATCCCTACTATACATGGTTGTACCAGCATGGAGAAACTAATGATGATGTTCTCTTTTGACGTAGAGAACTTTTTTTCTTCTATTGGATCCTAGCTTCTAGAAACATGAAAATTGAATGAGTGCGAGTTTTACGAGATATATAGGAATATTGCTTGTAGAATCTTCCATTACAAACCCAAAATATTTGATCTCCTATTCTTGCACCAAAGGTAGTCAATCACCATGCACTAGCTCCACAGGTCCAATTAGAGCACCTGGCCCCTCACAAGGTTATTAATTACATTTATGACCTAGTCCAAAATGACGTGGCAACACTAATAAGCTCATACACTAGAGTACCTAATATCTAAGTCTAGGATTATGCTATGGATGTACCATTTTTCCTCTCTTAAACAGGTTATGTCCTCAGAATGGACAAGAAGTTCAAAATCCAATCCTTTTAGTTTCACATTTATCCAAAAAATCATTCCTCTTAGTCTAACTTCAAATATTAAAATAAGTACTTAGAGATAGAACAAATTTCCAAATGTTTATCTCTGCTCTATTCCATATTTTAGATGTACAATAAGCGATAATTTTTAAATTGGGTCTAATTCTCTCCAAAATAATAACATCACCTTCATGTAAATCAACTTACATGAACCACTGGGTGAATTATCACCTTATGTTGGAGATCAATGTTCAAAAGTTAAAGAAACAAGCAACTATAATTCCAAACTATCCACAATTCCTCATAGACAATTCTTAAATGCTTCTAGGTACAAATATATTTAGAATATCCAAAAAACTATGGTATAACAGTCCATCCAACCAAAATCTCTAGGAGATCCATCATAAAGATGACTTTTACTCAACTCCAAGTACCCCAAATACTCTCTTGAGTTAGTGCTCTATTCCTAGCATCTCATGCAAAAAAATAACAACCATCCAATCTCAATAGATTTGTTTGTCTCCCAATTAACCGAAGATCTAGATTGAGAATTATACACAAGCATCTATAGACTACAATCTATAATAGAATCTCATCCACCAAGGTAAGCAAATTTCCCGTAAGTAAAATAAATTACATAGGCATAAGATACCTATGTTCTCAATTAAACACTAGAGTAAAGAAATTTAGATTTTTAACAAACTGATTCTCTCACTATACATAAGAATCATCATATTTCCTTACAATCTTTTGATAGCAATTAGGTATGTATTCACAATTCGTCAATCATAAATATGTAGAATCCTATGATGGCAATATAATATCTAATATAAACTTTGTAGGCCCAAAATGAGCTATTAGCCTTAATAACAAGGTGGTTATTAGATAAGGATCATAGGCCAACAAGGACGCAAATACACTTAATAAGACTTAACAAGGGCTAACTATCCTCTAATATAGTTATGTTTAGTGGAAACCCTAAAAAACACGTGAATTGGGCATGCCATTGAAAACTTTCACTACAAGCGTAACAGCCGAAACTAATAGCACAAGCATGTTCGTGGGCATGCAAAAACACAATTTAGCCTCAATCTGCACATCATTCAGATGAGTACATGCTTGTATACAAAAAGAGCCAAAAACACATGGAAAAAGGGCATGAGATTCACATCTTTTGCTACAAGTAATAATGGGAAAAACTAACAACATAAGCATGTTTGTGGGGTTCAATACAGATGAATTGGAAGTAAAAACTATTTCATAATTCACAAGATTTTAGAACCACACTTAATCATTAAAAGATACTAGAGTATATGTCCAACATACCACTCAAGAAATATAAGAATCATTCTAAAATCTTTTTTCCTCAAGAAAAATTATTGAACTTTAAGAATATTCTTCCAACCCGATTCTTAACCGAAATATGAGTTATCCAACTATGCGATCAATTTGGTAACTAAAGATAGAAGGCATAGCAAAACCGTTTTAGCAATCCTGTAACAACATATCTAAACCGATAAATGCACCAACAAAAAATAGGTTGAGCTGAGGCTCATAACGCAACTTTGGCTAACTTGTTCAGCACTCTTCTTCTTTACGACCACCCGTGTGCAAAAAATCCCAAAAGGATTTCACATGGAAGAAATAGCAGTGAAGTTCCAAAAGAAACCTGCTGCAACTTCCATTCAGTTATATCACTTAAAATTTTGCTTTGCCTTGGGTTATGGATTCAAGGTTTGTGCTCATGTGTATTATATATATAACAAAAACCACTACCCCATCCATAAATGCTCCAGCAAAGCTCACTCCAAGGGACCTGCTAACAGATCAAACAATGGAATTGCGTTCCACCCATTTCTCTCCCATGATGTATACCAGTCTTTTAGGATTAAAAATGCTCATTGGTATCCAAGTTCTAAATAGGAAATCAAATGTATGACAAGGAATATGTCTTAATACGTTTTCTCTCCTTATTCACACGAATAAGATCCAAAATGCACTCTCCCTAACAAGATTATCACATCAAAATAGAGATTTAACACATGGCAAAAAGGCCAACATTATCGGTGCATAATTCTCTATGTGAAGATGATCATAGAACCAATCTAAAAAGCCAACTCTATAAAAAAGAACAGATTCCAGCGTGATGAATTCTCAAAAATGTAACTTGAAAATGGTAGAAAACTTCTCATTCTTGAAGAGAACGAATTTCCCAACATGATTCTAAGGTGTAGACAGCCATAATTCATGCTAAAAACACAAATTTCAAATATGTCTTTCTTTTAGAAATGTTACAAAAGATCCAATAGGAATCCAATTCATCACTTAAATTTGCACCCATTAATGTTTGCATTTGCAAATAAGTATGGACAACAAATACACATGAATCAATCATTAACAACTTATGAAGGAAGAAGAATTGGAAAGAGCAGATTATTAAGTATGCTAAAGATTCAAAATGCACCCTATTCACTCGAAGTTTGAAAAAGAGAATAGCATCCAAGCTTTTGAAAAACCTCATTAATTTCTAGCACTGAAAAAATGGAAACTTGCTCACAGAGAGCTAAATACAGCTATTGTGCCACAGATTTTTCTCTACTGGCGGCTGGAAAATGAACCACAGATGTGAGAAAAAACAACGATCAAAAAGTTTGAAAAACAGTGACCTGTCAGCAGAAAACCAGTGACTAACACTGTCAGAAAAACGTCCAAAATAGATGAAAAATGCACCTATAGTGTTGGAAATTTGTGCCCAATCTGCCTAAAAATATGTGCCTTCTTGCTGCTTGAAAAATGTGCCAATAAATCTGCATCAAACCTGCTCAGAGACATTGTAAAGTGGTCCAATTTGCTCAAAAATCCACCCTTCAGAGACTCCATCGGCTAGAACAAAATCGTCCTTTGCCTACCTTCCAATATGCATAGTAACCTCCCGGATGTAGGAGCTATGAGTATTAATCATGCAGCCTATGAACCCGCTCTGATACCATGTCGGGATTCAATGTGAACTAGAAGCGAAAACATTCATAATGAATTAAGTGATTAATGTTCTATGAACAATCACAAATTATGCATACTAGTGGAAGAAAAGTTGGATACCAATGGAGACAAATCTCTATACAAAGAATGTATGTACATAAGCGTTGCCACTCTCTCTCATCTCCCCAGCCTCTTCCTCCTCTCTTCAACAGAAAGAGGGCGCCTGTTTATACTAGTAGAGATAGAGAAATTCAAAGGCCAATGGTTCCCAATGTGGAATATCCAAAAGCCAACAGCCAAGAGCCATGTGTTACATAGGAGTTACAAAAGCAAATGAAAAGCCTTGGCATTGGACAGCCAAGTGCTGATTGGAGAAGAAAGTCACTTGCCCCATGGACCCCCCATTATGAGTTGGGCCCCTCCAAACTTGAGTACATGGACCAAAAGTTACAAAATGCTCCTTGGATCCTCAAAACCATATACATTGCCCCAACTACATCAAATATGGCATTAACCCCATGAAGTAACGCAATCCAAGCCTGGAGAAAGCTCTGTACTCGCCATACTATCTTTGGAGAAGATTTCACCCAGGAAGAAAATAAGCTCTGATGACCCCTGACAGTCGTCCAGGGTGTACCTTTTGGTACCTCGACTTCACAGTCAGTACCTAATTTCACCTGGATATTCAAGGTAAGACTGGCCTCATCGTAGACAAGCTCGATAGATCCAACTAGAATCTGTGAAATTTTAAGATGAAAATTGTGCTAATGGCTAAGGAATTGTATGGTGTTGTCAATGGTGTTGAAGTCAAAGCAAACAACACAACAATCTCTAGATGGAAAAAAGGATGGCAAAGCCTTCGCACTAATCATCCTCAACATCTCAGATATACAAATTCGGAAACTCAGACATCGAAAAAAGTTTGGGATATCATGAGCACATTGTACGATGTGAGAGACGTAACCTCCAAGTTACATCTCAGGAAAAGAAGCTTTTTGTAAACACAAATCAAGGTCTTTCATTATGTTTCAACTCGAACTTTCAAAAATTCCATTCACAATTGTTATGTTAAGAGAGTTCATTGCTTAATGATACTTTAAGGTTTACATGTGCTCGCTAAAGTGGGTGTAATATATGGAGTGATAGTACTTGTGTAAGTATGGATGGTATGCATACTCATTGGATGGCTAGTACAAAAAAGAGTGTGAATGCATTTCAAGAACAATAACATTGTGTACATATACTTGCTAATATGAATATTGCTACTAACAATAAATGTGAAGAGGCAATTTGAGGCAAGCGAGAAGTTAATATGCAACTACATAATAAGAAAATCTGCATTCATTCCTTTGGTTGCACAACTACGATCGTCATTGAAGCATGTTAGCCTTTAACTTTTCAAAATCTTGTGGCTAACATGCAATGTTAATCTCTTGTTGCTAACTTACACAAATTTTTCCAAAAAACCAACTTCAAATTTTACTTGGTCAAATGTTACGAATGGTCAAAGAACCCATGCATGTCAAAATATGGCAACAATCAACATCACAATATGCCTTTGATAAGACAAGTACGTAGATAACCATTAAAGACCAATAAAAGTAACACATGAATAGCCCTAGGAAGACATGCCACATAAGGAAGAACTAAAATTCCATGGGAACACTATAATGAGTAAATTTTGATTGATATTCTGGCGACTCATCTTGATATTTATGAAAGAATAGCTCAATACATCCAGATCAATAAGTTTTATAGAGATTGAACAATCAAAATAAAGTTTGGGCACAATCTAGCCAACAAAGAATGTGAATCTATCCAAGGAGAAACTTGAACACATCTCGTAGGGATATCATGCCCTCCACATAGCGACTGCCAGCTTCAACACAGATGACACGCCGCACACCTGAAGAGACACCAGGGGCGATTGAAGAAGAATAAGTAGAGAAATGGTAATAAGCATTTTAAGCTTTCTGCGAGAGCTTTTCATCTTTAAATTACACAGCTTATCATCGAAAGTCGTTCTGACTGCATCTCAAAGCTCATGCTGGACAAGAAACAAAAGTCCCAATCCACTAACTTGATAAGGTTTCACATGAAACAATAGCGAATTACCAGGCAAAGACAGCCGCTCAACTACATCACGAAGTGTGTTCGAGCGAACACACATATGGCACCGAGGACCTATAGGGGTCACACCACCTTGACCAATCTGCAATGCCTGCAATCTCAATTGTAAATCTAAACGTTATGTACCATCCACAAAGCTATTAAGCATGTACATTTCAAAGCAACAAGTTGAAGAAAATGAGTTCTGTATAGAGTACTGTAATCACAAATGATCAAAATGCATTTCCCAGAACATTCCATGGTCCATGCGTTTAAAGCCTTGACGGGCTAAACAGCAACTCTAGTATATGGAGCTAGTTACTGCAGAGTTAACTCTCGTGCACAGGAGAAAAACCCTCTCCTTTATTCAAACAATGGCATAGTCAAATAAAATGCAGATGTCTGCAATCATGAATGAGTGTCACCTGCTACACAGGGAAAAGTCTCTCTCTTTAGTCCACTTTCAGCATATTTTAGGTCATAACACAAGATTTTAGAATAGTTAAACATTACATAAATCCCCTGCTACAGAAGGAAAGACATCTAGCTATTAACAGTCCGTCTTTGGTGTATTGCTTGTAAGTTAAACCACTTCGTTATGAATCTCCTTCAATAACAGTTGCTAATACAAGATCTTATTGTTGTAAACTCTGGATCATTTTTTTGGGGTTCAATCTCACAAAGAAATTTTTGAATCTTCAAAGCAAAGAACCAAAATTTTCAAGAAGTCAAATGCAAGGCATTTCCCTTCTCAGATTATGACCTTTTAACTAGTGTGTACAACATCCAATGTCCTGTGGATGTACATATTTGATCCTCTAATACAAAAGATTGTCTTAGCACATGAAGAACATGTTAAGAGAAACCTTAATTGCCCAGACGATCTACCAATTATATAAATGTGCCAGTGTACCAAAAGCTTCACCAAATGTCTCTTTGTTAAGCTTCCAGTCTATTTTGTATCATAGATGCCCAGCGTTTCTGAAACGCGTTTCAGAATCGCGTTCAGAAACGCGTTTCCGTTGGGGGGCGTTGCCCCCCAAACCCCCCACCGGGGGGCTACCACCAGCCCTGAGCATTTATTAAAAACCAGAGCAAATAACAACCAAATAGCTATCGAAAATAAGATCTCTTTGTGCCCCATCTACTGCACTTCTGAGAGGCAAAACGTTGGTTTGACCATTGATCCCCCAAAAAAATTTCAGCCATAAGCTATTTTTTCAAAATATTTTTTTTTTTTTTTAACGATTCTGGGTATAGAAACACGTTTTTCAGAAACGCGGTTTTAGAAACGCGTTTCTGGGCATCTATGTTTTGTATACAGCAGAAGCATATGGGTTACATAGATCTGTCAACATTGTCTGACACTTTTGCATAGCCTTACAGCTAGTCATTCAGCATAAACCAAACAAGAAGGTTTGCTAAAATAAAAACTTCATGCCAAATAAATGGACCTTTTTGTCAGATCCTTTGAAAGTGCCATGGAAGTCCTTGTAGAAGGCACCCTAATTTGAACGAAATTTGTGAATTAAGACACTAGCTCAAGGTCACGAACTACAATGAGCTGTGACCATAACCCAATATTGCATTCCTTGACATAACCCAATATTGCATTCCTTGTCAAGGATGAGAGAATAAACCCTCTATTCATCCATATAAGATATCCTATGGTTGGTGGAAAAGAATCTCTATGGATCTGAGATATCCGATTGTTGACAGGAAAGCGTCTTTGTGTTTTCAACATATCCATGGTTTTGAGTTATCAGATGGTTGGTGGGAAAGTATCTCTATGCACCTGAGATGTTTCATGGCTGATGAGAAAGAATTTCCATGGTCTATGGCACTGGACTAACAAGGACCAAAATGATGGACCAAGAAGGCCAATTTCATTGTCATGGGCAAAAAAGGAGGCACCTGCACAAATGGCTAAGTTATTTCTCTCAAATATAGTGAGATTCTACGAACTTCAAAATCTATTATCTTAGTTAAGGATATCAAATTGGGATCACAGACGGGTTTTAGCCAAGAAAACAATTGTGGATGAGAAGCGAGTAGTATTTACACGAAAATGGGAAACAATAGGGGTCAATCAGATATTGGAAGATGTGGAAATATTACGCATTACATGCACCCATCCTAAGGTCTACAGGAGCTTTCTATAGAGGAGCATGAAACATGATTCTCTTGTTGAACTTATCCAAAATTAAGGCTACTCTTAAAGAAAAGGCTACCACGAGTCACAATTCGTTGGCTGAAAAATCGTGACTCGTCAAAGAATCGTCAGGTCCCCATTTGAATTGGAAAGAATCGAGACTGGAAATTTTTTTACTACAGCCCGGGCCCCGATTCAATCGTGATTCAGTTTCTCTCTCTTTTTGTGCCTCTTTCAAAAGGAGAAACTTGAGAAGAGGTGTTAAGGAAAGGAGAAAGGAGAGGAGAGAAGAGAGAGCCTAGAAAGAGCTTAGAGGAAAGAGGAGAGAGGAAATGGCATTTATTATGAAGGTGCAATGTGTTAGAACTTAGGTCAATTTGACTGTCAAATGCACTACAATTTAGGTGTTTAGTAGTATTAGCCACTACTATTAGGTGAATTAAGGAGAGAGGCTAGAGCTAGGAATTTAGTTTTGGTTAGACTTTATTAGAGTTGTCAGAACTTAGGAGTGCTAGAGTTTAGAGTTAGAACTTAGGTAATAGAGGTGACAGGAGTGTTAGAACTTAGGAGAGTTAGGAGTTAGGAATTGAAACTTGAGAGTTTGGAGTTAGAACTTAGGAGTTAGGAGTTGAGAGTCATGGTGAGAAATAGGGACCTATATGGGATCATGTCACAGTTGCTTCGGGATACGGTAGCTAGGGCACAAAACAATAGACGTGCAATTATTGTCGTGTGACACAGGCAGTCCAGTGCATATTCAAGCCCACCTCCTTTGTTTACGTGGCTATGAAATCAGAGCATGCTCATAGGCACCTCCAGGGCTATCGAGCATGATTGCAAGACCAGGATCGATTTAGAGAGAGGAGATCATTTCTCCAACAATCACTGTAGGTGAGCATCATAGTACATACATTTGTTATCTGATTCTTTAAACTTTTGCTTTTGAATTCTGAATTTTGCAATGTGCATGATGAATGTGATTGTCACTTGCAGACTGTAGTGATTAAATGTTTTTCGGTTTCTTTTGTTGCAATGGGATCAGCTGCTAGGCATCATGCATCCACCTCAGGTCAAGATGAGAGAGAGGCAAAGGCCAGCACATCTAGACCACATGTAGATGTAGCTGGCCCCTCTACTTCTAGCCCCCCCCCACAGAGGTGTTATTGATAGAGAATATTATGTGCCGTCATTTTGGGGTGACAAGCATAGGGCAAATGTGGCTATCAGAACACTCCTCTAGCATTGTGACCTCCCCTTCCATCTAGCAAAGACTCATGCTTGGGGGAATATGATAGAGAGCGTTGCTGCGATAGGGGCCACATACCGTGGACCTAGCATGGAGTCCCTACACACCACACATTTGATGCGGGAGGTTCAAGATGTAACCCTTTAAGAATTGGAGCCCGTTCGTGTATCATGGAAACAATTTGGGTGCACCATCGAGACTGATAGTTGGAGTGACACTACGAGGCGACATATCATTAATATTCTAGTGTCTTCCTGTGTGGGCACCATGTTCTTGAGAGCAATCGACACATCGGCACTTGCCACCGGGTGCGTAACGAGTTCATGACTTGTGTTGAATTTCAATGCTCATTGCTCATTGGTAATTATGCTTTTCAATGTAAGTTGTAACTTTCAAATTTCGATTCAAAGTTCAAATGTTTATCCAATGTACTTAGCTTACTAGTAACTGCTTACTACTTACAACTAAGTAATTACTACTTACACTGTAGTATGTACAGGCTACTGATGTGTGATCATGGATGGGAGTATCATGATTCTAATTTTAATTTTCTATGAACAGTGAAACTTAATTTAGTTTCAGCTTTCAGGCTTCAGCTTTTTACAAGCAATGGTGAACTTTGAAATGCATGTATTCAGTAGCAATCTAGTATTTATAAGCTTTTAGAAACATTTTAGACATTATAGGTACTACTTGACATGTTTCTAGCATTCCATCAAAAAAATTGCCAAAAAAAGAATTTGCCGAGTCTTTCCAATTCTTCTGGGAGGGGCCCTGTTCAGAACCACGATTCATGCCGATTTCTACGATTCTGAAAAGGTCGATACTGAACCAGGCGGATACACTAAGGAGGAAAGATGTAGAGGAAGGCTAGAAGACGACAACTTTCAAGTTGAGAACCACTCTGATTGGCATAGAGTCACAGGAGGACATCCACTACATTGAAAGGATGACAAAGGCACTGTCATCAGAGGAAAATCTCAGATTTATGTCTTGGAAGACAACTCACATGCTTCAGAAGATGATCGTGAGATGAGTATTATTGTCTTGAGTAGGGCCAGGCGAAAACTAGCTACAATTTTCCTGAGAAAATTCTTGTTTCAGTCTTACTACTTCGTACCTTAGCTGCCCGTTCCGGAACGGACCCTTGAAAAAAAAAAAATTAAAAAACATATTTTACTACACTTCAATATTTAATCCGTTCTCTTTTTTCTTTGAAGCTTTACCTTTCTCCTGGGCTGATCCCTTTTTGCTCGGAACGGGCTTCTAAGCTTCGTACTATGAGAACCAAATCGTGGAGGAGCACACAATATCCAAAAGGAGGTCAATTCCTATTGAGCACTACCTTTACTAAGGGTATCCAAAAGCATAGAAAGGTTGAAGGCTTTGACATCTTGCTGAGAGACTTTTATGAGCATGCAGCTGACTTTGCCACATGCATGTTAAGTTCAAAAACTACAGTTATGGCTTTAAGCTGGGTTCTTTCAGGAATCGAATCTTACATGTTGTGCCTTATTTTTAGAGATATAATTTCCAATGAGGCAAGGGCCACTTAAATTGACTGGTCCCTGAGTGTGTGCCACTTGATCGAGGAGTCCGTATCTAAGAAGTTACAAATAGATGCAGTTTTGTAAACAAAAAGAAATGTTCTTTCAGATGTAACTTGATTATAATACCAAACGTTTAGCAAATGTGGTGTGACTCTGTCTTTCTAGTTCATCTCCACCTTGCCCACAAGCACAATGCCACAGAGCATGCTTGGACTTCATGTGAAAACAAGAGCAGGATCTTGATTTATTCAACAGAGTTATTGGGGAGAGGCTTACTATACAGCAACAACAAACTTTGTTTCATCACAACAACTTGCAGCTGCAAGTAGGCTAGAAACTGACTGTGTTGCAGGAGATGATCTAGCTTCGTAAAGGAGTAACCTATAAGTAATGGCATTGATTTGTTAATAACTTTTAAAGTACCACAAAGATTTCTCAAACTTAAATGATTGGCACTAGATTCAATTAGGCCCACTACCATGACATTCAAAGATAAGGACATGCCACAATGAGGATGGAGAATAAGACCTTACCTGAGCAACAGTAATCTCGTTAAACTGAATAGTAGTATATGCTCTGTTCCTGGCTAGAGCTGTTATATCACTGTGGACCAAAAAACATGCACCATTTAGAAGAGACTCTCTCTCTCTCTCTCTCTCTCTCTCTCTCTCTCTCTCTCTCTCTCTCTCTCTCTCGCTGATGGCGCCATCGTGCCTGACTGCTGAGGGCACCATCGCGTCCTGCTGCTGCCGCCTCCATCTCTGATAGTGCTGCCCTGTTGCGCTGTCCTCCATCGCGCCCTGGTGTCCATCTACTTCTGCCTCCATCAGTGATGGTGCTGCCCATTTAGTGCTGCCCTCCATCTCGCCCTGTCCATCACTTATGGTGCCTGTCCTCCATTGCTGATTATTGCTTGCCTATCATTCGGATTTGAAAAATGCCTCGTCGCAAAGGGGTTTCCCTTACTCCTGATCCATCTGCCGTTTCCAGCGTTTCTTCAGCCTCACAGCCAGATCCATCTTCTTCTCCTAATATGCTTGTTGCAGTTCCTATCTCCCCATCAAATCCTATTCTTACCAATAGTCAAACTACTTTAGCTATTCCCTTGACTCTAGACACTCTAGAAGCACCTGTTTCTTCCCCTCCATATGCCTTGGTTAGTCTTCTTTGTGAGGATCAACTCCGTCTATTTGAATTCCTTAACAATCGCAGAGAGAAACTTGCTTCCAATGATTCTCTGCTTCTAGCTGTGCAATCGCACCTTCAGAAGCTGGACACTTCCATTGAAGAACTCAAGAACGAACTTGCAATTATAAAAAAGGAAACTTCTTCCCAAATTGCTACTTCAGCTAAAATCCAACAGCTCAAAAATCAGGTGGAATAGCACCATACGGTTGTCCAATAATGGGCGGATGCGATGTACTTAAAGGTTCGTCTATAGTTATCTCTCCACCTGCGCCTTCACCTTCGTTTATCTCAGCCACGTTCACTGAGAGCCGTCTGCAAGAGCATAAAGCTCTCAATGTTCGTGTTAGAGGTATTCTGAACTCCCAAAATGCTGTTGAAGAAGCTGAGGAGTTTTTGGAAGAAAATCTTCAGCACCATAGCAACGATATGGAAACTGCCTGGCGACCTAAGAAGGACCCGAATACTCTTGTCATCCGCTTCACATCAATGTGCTGATTGGCAATCTGTGAATCGGAAGGGGAAGAAGAAACCCCTCCCCCTTCTCCCTTTGTCTTCAGCCATCCCTACTACAGCTCCAAATCCCTTTACCTTGCCCCCTCCCTCTCCTGCTTCCTCTCCCTCGCCCCTACCCTCCACTCCCGCAAGCTCCACCTCTTCTCCTACTGCCACTACCCCCTCTACTCTTTCTTCCTCCTCTCTCTCTTTCATCCCTTCATCTTCATCCCCCCCATTGTCTTCGTCTCTTTCAGCTGAATTTTTATCTGGTTTCCCCCGTATCATTGATTCTCTTCATGAGGACAATGCATCCTTGCTTGCGATCATCAAGAAACGAGCATTCCAAATCTCCACTCTGGAGAACACGGTCTTGGCCCTACAGGGCAAAGTTGGCATTCTTGAGGTTGATGTTACTTACCTCAAGAATGAACTAGAATCAGATGAAGAGGAAGAAGAAGGGAGTGGCAATGCAGATTCAAAAAACAAGGCAAAGCAGCTGCAAGAACGGGTTCTTTCCTTGGAGCAGCAACTTCAGCAATCGAAAAGTTCTTGGGCCGACGTGCTCAAGGGTTCTAAGCAGGTTATTTCTGAATCTATTCAAGAACATCAAAAACGAGATCTCAAGGCCCTCAATGTCAGGGTTAGGGGAGCTTCTTTTGCGGGTAAGGACCTCGTGGCTGAAGCAAATGCTTTTATTCATTCCACCTTTGGTCTCAAAGAGGATGTCATATTTGCTACTTGGGTGGGTAAGCTCCAACCCACCACAGTGTTTCTGCGATTCAAGGATGCTTTGCTTCGTCAAAAGGTTTGCGTAAAAGAGGCTGCCAGAAGGGGTCTACTATTTTTATGGATGAAGACTTGACGCCCATTCAATGGACTGAGAGAAAGAAAATTATCGCAGATGCTAAGGCCAAAGGTTTTCGGACTCTCTTCCGAGACGGACGCCCAGTCTTGGTTAAAATTGCAAAACTTAAAATTTCAAATTTGTCTCCCTGTCCTACGTGAGAGATGTTTTGAGCTACGGCCATTTATTTCCTCTCCTGCGTGAGAGATGAGCTTTCTTTACATAGCGATTTACGTTTTAGGTTTTAGTTTTAGTCTAGTTTTCTGTCCGAGTTCCATCTACTCTGTTGTACTACCTCTTCAGTCTTACATGCCTTTTGGCATGGAAAAGACATTAATAAAGCTTTTTCTCTCTCTCTCTCTCTCTCTCTCTCTCTCTCTCTCTCTCTCTCTCTCTCTCTCTCTCTCTCTCTCTCTCTCTCTCTCTCTCTCTGGACTCACTTTATTGAGCTTGACATAGCAGGGTTCCCAGTTTTGCCACACTATTTGGACTCAGGGTTATCACACTGCTTCAGATTTACATTGGGCCAGCTTCGCGTATCATCAAATCAGTTGGCTATTGAGACTGGGAGATTCCAAGGTATCCCGAGAGCGGAGCGGATTTGTCAGTTATGCTCCTTGGATGAGGTGGAGTCAGAGGAGCACTTTATCTTTAGGTGCCCAGTATATTACGAGATTAGAGGGAGATACCATTGTTTGTTCCGTGACACACCCGTCACCCTACGATCCCTCCTAGCCTATGAGGACTCCAGATGCGCTGCACTCATGATACGGGAGATGTTTATACTACGACAGGGGCTGTGTCAGACAGCCCAGCAGAGTCATGTTTCTCAGCCTCAGATCACTTCTTTCTTCTCCAGGAGGAGAGGACGAGACCTAGTATTTGATGATGATGATCATGGTGATGATGACTTACCTGCCCATAGAGATCGGAGACAGTGCCGCACACATACCCATGTTGCAGCACGAGCTACTCGACTTACCACGAGGAGACCTCTTCACCCTCCTAGACGACGTCAGCGACCACCAGTGGCCCTCCATGCGGCCCGTATTACATTCTTTTACAGCATCAGCAGGACAGGATTGGATGATAGTGTCATACCCCACTCATGACTTTTAGCAGTATACATGCTCCCACATGTTTCATATATCATCACATCTATTTCAGTTCATAGCTTTAGATTTGTTATTTATGTTACCGTTTTGGAGATGCTTCATACGCTCCCATTGTTACCACATACTTGACATGTACATTTACTAGTCTATATGCCTTTTGGCATGGAAAAGACATTAATAACGCTTTCTTTCTCTCTCAATCTTTCCCACAAGTATAGTACAGTGGGCCACCTAGGTTCTCTTCTGACAGTTGTTGATTGACTACGCTATTTGTTGGGCCAACTCCCTCATTTCCATTGCAAATCCCTTATGCTAACATCCCCAATGTTGGCTACCTAGCCATGCCTACAATGCAATCATGTTGTCTTCCCTTCATTGTTACAGGCCAATAATCACGATGCCTGCTGCCAATGTTACCAAATGTTTCATCACAAAGTTTCAAAGGTTTCAAAGGTCTGAAAAGTGCTTTGAATTTTTTGAAAGTTCTTTTTTTTGGGTTTTGAGCCATAGACATAATAGTTTATGAGGTAGGGGCCTAAAAAACACTTGAAAATTGAGCATGTGAAAGCAAAAATATCAATCAATCTAACGTGAATAATAGAAGCTATGATTTTTCATGTAAAAAGACCTGGTAATTAACTCATTTTGATACATTGGCCATTGTCATAATCACTATTGCATTCTACAAACTTATAGAAAAAAACCAAACATATTCACCAAAAAGTAAATAAGAATTCAGAAAATACATAAGCAGCATCAACATTGAAAAAGCAATTACTATGGTCACTAAAGTGAGATTCAAAAAAAGAACAACAATACCAAACCAAAAAGCAAACAAAACATCATATTTAATCAGCATGCATTCTTAGTACTTACAATCACATCTGTGCCTAGGCACACATTACTATGTGGATTTTGGATGATTCTGGCATTGGAATGGAATACCCAGTATATGTATAATATAACCTTAGAAACCCCTTCCTACCAAATCTGGTCAGAATGTACTGCTAGGAAACGTATTGAAAAATCAATCTAGAAAATACTACAAAAAATTCATTCAAGGCTGTAAAGTTAGAATTCACCGCTTTCATGGATCTTTGAAAGGTCCTTTCCAGCACACAAGTTTCTGTCTTGGATACATACTTTTGATTCCTTGTAGTCTTTTTCAGAAATTTCATAATTAGTACTTCTTTATCGTCAACAAGCTCATGCCAAACCAAACTCAACAGGTTGAATCTGGCCAAATGCCCAGAGATCGTTACAATGGCAGATCAATGGCCAGTGGTTAAAGTAGTACAATGCATACCTCGCCACAATTATCAAGGTCAGGACTTTTATAATAGATTTGGAGCTAGTAATCTGGTATATATCATGCGAATTCTAGTGTTTTTCACTTTGAACATGGAGTTGAATCTCATATTACAAAGCACTAAGTAGCAATGCATGATTCAGTGAGCTATAGCTTTTCTTGATTATGCAACCACTTTCAATAGATAGATTTAAGTACATTTCATTCAGTTCAACTGGTAACCAGTATTAAATGATATGTATTTCCATAGACAAAAGTTGGAACGGACAACTATGTATATAACATTCTATCCATAATTATCTACACCAATTCGTGTAGAGATAAAAGTTCAAACTTCAAAGCAAATGATGTATAAAAGTAGAATAAAAAATCTCTTTAAGATGAACATACATGTCCATAGCACTTTTAAGAACTTCAGAATATAATATTGTATATAATTTATATTAGAAAGATATTGACTTCCATTGAGACGTGTGTGTGTGTGTGTGTGAAACCAGTGTTAGCATGACAGAAAAACAGTAGGATTTAAAAAAAGTTACTGCTATGAGGAAACAGGCAAGATACTTAAGCCAGTCTTGCTGGGTTGACAGCAAAGAAGTCACAACAGGTAGTTTTTTTTTTTTTTTTTTTTTTTTGAGAGAGAGAGAGACCGACCTTCTGGTATACACGTCGAGTAATGAACCATTCCCATCTACAACTGGAAGTGCACTAACACCCACTGCAAGATGAAGCTTGTCACTTTGAAGTAAAGGATAGTACCATATCTAAAATTTGATAGAAGCAACCAAATTCTTTATCAGGTTGAAAGCAATCATCCAAATATGCATGTTTAAAACTAGCTTGTGAACATGTTTTCAACAATTGCTGGTGCAATCAAAATCTTCACAAGGATGAAAAGTTGAAGGATCAAGTCAAGTCCTTGAATTCCTCTCATAACATGTGTAAACTCTTAGAATTCCTCAGGTGAGGCGCTTCAAATGTTACTTCCCTTCATTACAAAGAAGACAAACATGCTCTTCCCATTTAAACTCTGGCCAAGCCCATCTTTTTGATTCTGATCTCAAGTCCTATTTGTTGGTTCATAACTTTGAACACATTTCTTCTGCATAGGACTGTCCAACGTGTGGGCCTATTGCTCGTGATATTGCAGTTTTTTTTATCTTCGATGAATCTTCCCACATGTTTTGCGGGAACTTCATTTAAAAAGGCTTCAAATCTTGGCTGTCTTTTGGCCATTCATCTTTGCCAAATTTTCAAGTGAGATTGTTATTTTTTTATGCCAGGTCACCATCCACTGCTTTTTATGTTATGTCACCATCCACTACTTTGTCTTTGAGAAGTTGACAATTTTAAATTGCTATGTTTGAATTTCATTCATCTTGTATTTCTTTTGTGTGTTCAAGATAGCGAATCACTCTTAGCATCACTTCAGCCTCCAGATGACTAGCATATCAATTGAACGATCTAGCTCTGGACTCCTTTTCAGAACCGAAAAATTCGAAACGAATAATTCAACTGAAGAACCTATAATGCTGAATAAGAATTATCTACAATTTTTTGTATTGCACGAACAATTACATTCAACCCATTGGTAGAGAGCTTCTAATTGAATCATTATAGTGAGATTTGTTCTTGATTGATAAAATTCCTATTCATTCTCTCCCATTTCTAAATCTGTCAAATTCCCTTTAGTGACTGAAGAGATTAAGAAAGGAGTGAAAGAAAACACAACCTGGGATTTGTACTATGAAGTTGGAATTTGGGAAGATTCCCAAGAACTTCACATAGTACCTATTTGCCAAACTCAAAGGTTATATGAGTTGTAAATTAGATCAAGAAATTTTGGGAAAATCCCTAAACAGCTGAAATATTCCAAAAATTGAATTTTGAACAATTGGATCACGAAATGGATGATCTTCTTGGAGAAAGAACCTGTGGTATGGGAAATAGGCAATTCCAAAGGGAAAATCTGAAAATAATTGGATCTGGATGTCCGTAGTAAAATCGTAAATCATAGATGATGTCAATTACTCTCGGTCACAAACAGAGTATTTTGTCGGAATTTTGAGATATTGGTCATGACTCCTTACAGATATCTTGAATTTACAAAATAGGAAACCCTGAAAGCTATTTCTTTTATCTTAGAATATATTAGTAAATTTCTTAACCAGAAGTAACCCGATTTCATGTGATTCCATGGAAGGTAATTGTTATTACCCGAGAACCTTGAACAATGTCACATGAAAGGTTAACTAAATTGTTTTCTAATACATGATTATTCTTCCCTGGCTAATCAATAATCCTTTTCTGTTTTATACTGGTCAATTTGCTAAGGGGTAACAAATTCTAGGACCAACAAAGAAAATCTTTGGATAAGTCTTCCAGGCAAATGTGTTGGGACATCAACCGTATTAAGTTACATTGATGCAACACACATGATATGACTTTTTTCGATTTTAGAGATTTTCTGAGAAACTTCTCCTAGGCCATATCTAGACTGATATCACACCTATTGGAAACTTGTGTGGTTTCCTATTAGAAGGGAGAAGTAGGGTGATAAAAAAGTTATCGAAGAAAAACATGTATAGCATTGATTCCAAGAGGAATCCGTAATAAGTATAGATTAACCTGTTTTAGAGGAAATGATTGAAAGGATATTTCTATATTGTTTGAATCTTCTAAGGATTGTGTAAATGATTCTTGTTAGAAGACGTAAGAGAAGAAAAATTAAAAAACATTCTTGTAATAGAAAGTTATTGATTATGAATCTGATCGATTTGTATCAAAACTAGAGAGATCTACTACATTGGTATATTAATACTTGCTCATTGTTGAATGTCAGCAACTTGATCTTAGAAAGAACTAGGATCCGTAAGTTGACGCATGAAAGAAATTCACTCTTAATAGTATATTCTTTTAAAATAATCTCCGATTCAGATTTTGGTTAAGAAATAGCACTCTTTGAGAAATATACTCTCTTAGAGTTAACTGGGGTTATAAGATTCTCAGTTAAATATGTAATATTTATAGATTGTGTGAGATTTGTGGAGATATGCTATGTCGTAAATCATTGTGAGATCATGATTTCTGTGTACAAGTTTTTAATATTGTGGATCTACAATGTAGTCCTTAGACTAAATTTATATGCATGCATAAACTAGTCAGTAAAAAATAGGCATATTGATGGGTATTGTTTGATGACAATTGCTAGCAGGTTAATAAGATATCTCAATGAGAATTAGTTATTGACCTAGGGAGGATTTAGAATTAGATTGAATGTGGTGTTGTAAAATAGGGCCCACACCTAAACATTCAAATATTTCTTTATCAAATACAACTTAGTTCTTTAAGTATAGTGTAACCTCATATATTTACTGATTATAATTTATATGTATTGCTTATAAGTCGCAACCTGTACGAGTCATTTTGGATTCATTCAGAGGGTTATGTGCATAGGATACGCTGAATTTTTGGCTTTAATCTTTTCTCGATTGGAAAAAGACGAAATGCTATCCCGGAAACTCAGATGGAATTGGATAGTTGAAGTAAACCAAAAGTTAGAATTCCCATAATGAAGTTTTGGTAAATCTTAAGTTATTCCAGATTAGAACTTAAGAGAATTAGAATCTAGATGCATTCTAGATTGGACCTTAACTTTGGAATGACACTTTGAGTCACGACTAGAGTAAGGAATTTTGAGGGTTACAATTCTTTATAGGCTTCGTATGGTGAGTTGATAAGTCCGAGACTTTTCTTGAGCAGCTCATATGTCTTCTAAGAATAGTACTATTCACATTCTCTTATTGTCAAGTATGGAATAAGAATCCGATGAATTGTGATTGACAAATCAAAATTCAGATTCTAGCGTATACTTGATTGTTAGGAAAGAGCAATGTGCATGGATAAAAGATCAAATGTGCTGTGCATATGACTTTTGATGGCAATCTCATTGGAGAAGAATCCTTAATGGAGATTGCCTATAATGGTAATAAGCATTTGGTTATCGCTTATAGCCTATTTATGCTCAGATATGAACCTGAATCACTCTATCGGTTGGAAACTCGAACAATCAAGTTTTAGAAGGTAGCAGATTTCCAGCACGATGTGCAAGAAATGTTACAAATAGCACATAAGAATGTCCAATGTAGAAAAAATGAAGCTACCACGCATACATGGCTACTATGAAGCTTCATAGTAGCTAAAAAAAATGAAGCTACAAAAAATGTCTTTGTCGAGAGCCTTAAAAAAAGAAAAAATGAAGATCCATCCAAGAAATCAAAAAATTGCCACACTACCAAGGCTGCAATTGGATTTGCATCTTGCTGATTGTTTGGATGTTGATCTGGCCAATCCTTCACAAGTTCAATTGTTCTCCATGTGACCATAATAGGTGTCAAAAATTAGGTTGATATTTGTCATCAAAATGCTATTACAGCTAACGATTTACTGCAGTATAAAACTTGTTAGCAAATTGACCACAACAATCCAGTTGTATAGAGCCTCTTGGTCATTCCTAATCCTACTATTAGAACTACCTACGAGTACAATTTTGCCAAGGTGTCAATGTCTTGACTAAGCTCACCAAACAGATCTTCTCTATGTCCATGTTGAAATCGAAGTTTGACTTTAGTGGAACAAAGTAACACATTGCAAGGAATATGGTCTTGTCTTCCATGTTCATTCGTAGCCATATGAATTGATTCTTCAAATCTATTTATATTATCGTTGTTGCTTTATCAAGTGGAGCCGATATATAACAAGCCACCCCAACATAGCCTCTATTCCTTTCGCCCTCAAGGTTCAATACCAAGGGGAGGCTATAGCCATGTATGCGTGGTAGCTTCATAGTAGCAACCAAATGTTGCAATCAACAACCCAAAAAAATACCCAAAAACGTTTTTTGGGGTTTTAAATTTTTTGTAAGCAGTTTCTATTCAATTAAAAAACATTTTTTGGGCCCCAATGGACAATTAGAATCAGAATTTTTCCACAAAATGGAAAACACACACACACACTAGTCTCAAACCATTTTCAGACGAGATTGTTTTCTGCTAAACGTAAGTGTGCCACTCAAGCTTCACAAACTTCAAAAACCCTATCCAAGCATAAGAACACACATATTGAACTAAGATTTATGTTGTGGGGGGAGAGAGAGAGAGAGAGAGAGAGAGAGAGAGAGAGAGAGAGAGAGAGAGAGAGAGAGACAGAAAGAAAGCTTTATTAATGTCTTTTCCATGCCAAAAGGCATATAAGACTAATGAAGTACATGTCATGTATGTGGTAACCATGGGGGAGCGTATAAAAACGTCTCCAAACTGTAATAAAGAAAACATCTAGTGCAACCTAAAATAGACACGTATGCGAGAATGCGCATAATAATAATCATATGTGTCTCGGGTAAGATGTCAAGTGTAATAAGTCCTAACACCACAGTAGGGCAAACACTAACTGATCCACCCAACCTTGCCTACTCCCTGATATAGAGTAAGCCCCTCCTAGCCCAGTGTGAGGACTGATAGCATGCTATTGCCAAGTGTCGGCCACGTGGCACTGGCGTGGCCGACTGCACGTCGGGACCCAACTGGGAGCCCTATCCTGCTGACAGGGTCCCTAGGCTGTGTTAGGCCCGCCATGGCTATGGACCGTGATGGGGCACACTACTCACACTGTCTTGCCCTGTTGGTCATGTACACTGGACACGACCCTGACTGTGGTATCTGACCTATCTGTGTTCTCTAGGGTTTGGCACTGGTTACGAGCTCGTAACACTCCCTCCCCCTTAAGAATCGTCTTGGTCCTCTAAGACAAAGTCTGGAAAAATCTTGCGAAGGACGCTGCCTCTTTCCCAAGTGGCATTCTCAACAGGCTGATCATTCCACTTAACCAGATATTCTCGGTATAGAGTATGACGAGTCTGCGTCTCTCTAATATCAAGAATCTCCTCTGGTTCATGTGGAGGTTGTTGAGGATCCAATGGGAGAACTAGAACACTATCCCCTACCAGATTGTCTGATCTGGTTAAGGCTTTTCGTAACTGACTTACATGAAAGACTGGAAAAACCTTACTGCTGTGTGGGAGTTCTAGTTCATAGGTGACCTCGCCTAGTCTCCTACTGATGGTAAAGGGACCACAATACCTTGGAGACAACTTAGCACACACTCCTGATTTGAGGGTTTTAGAGTCAACTGGAACTCTCAAGTAGACTTTCTCACCAGTGGAGAACTGCACATCCCGTCTGTGTGGATCTGCATAATGCCTGGCTCGATCCTGGGACTGTCTAATGCTACGCTTAGCATGTTCTATCATCTGGTTTAGGTCTTCTAAAAAGTTTCTGGCTGCTTCAACTTTTTCTTGTTTAAACCCTACAGCTGTGGGTGAGCGTGGCTGAAAACCGTACATCAGCATAAATGGGCTGTATCCCGTAGCTGAATGTTTGGTATCGTTGTAAGCAAACTCTAATATCGAGAGATACTCCTCCCAATTAGTCTGCTTCTTGCTGACGTATGCACGAAGCATATCCTCCAGCACTTGATTTACCCTTTCTGTTTGACCGTCCGTCTGTGGATGGTCGGTGGTACTCATATTAAGTTTAGTATGGAGATGATGGAATACTGCCCTCCAAAAATTTCCAGTAAACTTACTGTCCCGATCGCTGACTATGCCGGAAGGTAGACCGTACAATTTAAATAGCCCGTCTACAAACAACCTCGCTAACTCTGGAGCTCTAACGGTTGTTTTGGTCGGAATGAAATGAGCCATTTTGGTCAGACGGTCAACTGTGACCCATATAGCGTCATTACCCTTTTGGGTTTTAGGCAGGCCTACTATAAAATCCATGAAGATACTCTCCCATTTAGCAGCTGGTATTTCTAAGGGATGCAACAACCCTCCTGCCTTTAAACGCTCTGCTTTATTTACTTGACATTTCTGGCAACTGGTTACATACTGGTGGACGTCCTTTTTCATACTGGGCCAGAAAAATTGCCTACGAAGAAGCTCATAGGTCTTCTGTATGCCTGGGTGTCCCGCGCTAGGATTGTCATGACATTCATATAGGACCTGCTGCCTATAATCCTCTGAACTGGGGACACATACTCTATCTCTATAGAGCAAGTACTCATCCTGAATGGAATACTGTTTCCATTTGAATCCTTGAGTCAATAGGCCCTCAACCACTGGGGTTTGCTTGGGTAAGACAGGCTCAGAATCCTCAACGTCATCTGACGACGTATACTCGGACTCATCATCATCCTCAACGGAAGCTGCCGTATTCTTGGATGAACTGACACCAGCCCCGGGAACTGGTTTTAGAGTCTGTAACTGTATGTTCTGGACTGAGTTCCAGATAATAGAGAAGAATGCATCATGCTGGCATTTCCCTCTCAAGGACTTGAGTAACTCATTACGAATCTGAGTAAAACTCAGCTCGTTTATCATAGGCATTCTGCTAAGGGCATCTGCTACTGTATTGAATTTTCCACGCCTATATCTGATAGACATGTTAAACTCTTGCATCAACTCTTCCCAACGAGCTTTCCGACCTCTAAGCTCAGGTTGATTGCAAAGATATCTGAGACTCTCATGGTCTGTCAGGACCTCAAAGTTGGCACCATACAAATAATGCCTCCAAGTCTTAAGGGCATGGACTATAGAAAAGAGTTCCCTTTCATAGGCACTGTACCTAGTCTGAGCTGGCTCGAGTTTTTTACTCTCGAACGCAACTGGTCGTCCACCCTAAGTTAGCACAGCACCTACTGCAAAGTCGCTAGCATCTGTTTCGACCACAAATGGCTGATTGGGGTCGACGACTTTTAAAACTGGTGCTGTAGCTAAGGCTGTTTTGAGAGCATCAAAGCTCTCCTGCTATGCGGACTCCCAAATGAACTCCTTTCCCTTCCCCTTAAGGAGATTTGTCATAGGAACTGCTATCTGAGCATATTCCTTGACAAATCGTCTGTAATATCCCGCCAGACCAAGAAAGATCTGAAGTTCCAAAATATTCTGAGGTCTCAGCCAACTGAGTATGGCTTTAACCTTATTTGGGTCCATTTTAATCCCATCTGAAGAGATAATGTGACCCAAATATGCTACTTCTTCAACGAAGAATTCACACTTGGATTGTTTAGCATAGAGCTTATGCTTTCTGAGCAGTCGAAACACCTTCCTGAGGTGTTTTAGATGCTCCTTCCTCGTTTTGCTGTAAACGAGGATGTCATCTAGAAATACGACTACAAACTTACCCAAGTATGGTCTGAGGACACTGTTCATCAAGGTCATAAAGGTAGCTGGAGCATTTGTGAGCCCAAATGGCATCACCTTAAACTCATAATGACCGTGACGAGTCCTAAAAGCTGTTTTCAAGACATCTTCCGATTTTATACGGACTTGATGATATCCCGATCTGAGGTCTATTTAACTGAAAAACTTAGCCCCGTCGAGTTGATCAAACAACTCGTCTGCCCGAGGCATAGGGTATTTATTCTTGATTGTGACTTTATTGAGGACTCTGTAATCTACGCAAAGATGCATAGACCCCTCTTTCTTTTTCACCAATAGGACTGGTGAGGCCCATGGTGAACTACTGGTCTGAATTTGGCCTTTCCCAAGATAGTCTGTTAACTGCCTAGTTATTTCTTCATCCTCTGTTCGGCTGACCCGATACGGAGGTTTAGAAACAGGTGCTGTACCTGGTACTAGGTTTATTACATGATCTACCTCTCTGCTAGGTGGTAAACCATGTGGTAAATCTTCAGGAAAAACGTCTTTAAATTTAGACAATAAAGTTTCTAATTTACTGATTTTCTGCTGAATAGAACTAGAAATAGAAACTTCAGGAATAAACTGAAAGTCACATAAGAATACCTGATGGTCTTCATCTCCGATTAGCTGACAGAGCTCTGAACTGCAGACCATAGGGCTGTTGGGAACATCATGCTCCCCATGCAACTGCATCTCTCGGCCTTTATGCTGAAAGCTGAGGGTGTTCTCCTGATAGTTTCTGTGGAGGGAAGGTCCTAAACTGTAGAGCCAATCTCTCCCGAGAACAATGTCTGTTCGATCCAGGTGCATTATCTGAAAGTTTATTTCATCTTGGTACCCCTGAATACCAAGATTTAACTTACTTACCATAGTTTCCCATATTTTTTTATCTTCACCCTTAGCTAATGAAACTATGTACCTATGCTGACTAGGTACTTCTGGTAGTTTAAGCTTTTTAACCAGGGTGTGGTTGATGAAATTATGGGTTACCCCATCATCAACCATGACTCTTACTGACTGGTTACCAAATTTCCCATGCATACGTACTAGGTCATGCGGCCCAAAGCTGAAGGGTCTCGCTAGCATTGCAGAGGTCAGCTGGCAACAGTGTTTATGATCTTCATCATACACTTTGATCTTGGAAGCTGCCGAGTCACTGGGGAAACATACAGTCTGAACAAGATGAACTTGTTTTTTTATCTTTCTTATCTTTTTTAGTGAAAGGCCCCTTGGGACACTGTCTGACTGTGTGTCCCTTGCCCATACACACAAAGCACAAACGTTCTTGTTTGGCTATCTCAAAATCATCTGGTTTTAAGGGCTGTATGAGTGAAGGGCGTTTCTGAGGAGCTTCACCTTTGAATTTATCTTCTTTCTTTCTTTTTAAAAATTTCTTTTTAAATTGTAAGTCTTTCTGAGAAGGCTGCTCAGAAAGTGGCTGTTGTCTCGCCCTCTTCCCACCCACTGAATCATCATAGATTTGAGCATATCTGAGAGCTTGCTCAAGGGTAGTAGGCGAGTTTCTCTGGACCTCTACTTTATATTCATCTTTGAGGCCACGAACAAATCCCCTGATTTTCTGATAGTATTCCATATTTTTAATCTTTAAAATTGCTTCTCGATACTGCGAGATATATTGGATGAGGGACTTGTCCATTACTGTTCTTTCCCAGGCTTCCCAGGCTCTATCAAGTTCATTCTCTGGTAGAAATTCTCTTAGGAAAGCTTCTTCAAAAGCTTTCCATGACCGAGGAGTCTGCCCAGTCTCTTGGAGATTTAACCACCACTTATAGGCCATAGGCCCTAAGGAAAGACTGGCCTCAATAGCTTGCAAATGGTCAGGGGTCTGTTTAAGAGCATGAATGTTCTTCCATTTGCTGAGGAAGGTTTGTAGAATATCTGCATTTCTATCCTTCTCTTCCCCATTAAAAGTAGGAGGTTCTAAGTCTTTAAAAACACTGGGGTGAGACCGTAAAGTCTCACCCGAAACTGATGGAAGTGGAGAAGGGGATAACTGAGAAGTGGAGGGAAGGCTTCCTTTCGCGGAACTCAAAATCAAGTTTTTGAGTTCAGCAAACGAGTCGTCCACACTGGACTTGAAATTGGCTAATGCCAACTTCAGTTCATCCACTTCTGTTACCAATTGGAGGAACTGCTCCTTGGTAACCAGTTCGTCGAGTTCTTCGGCGAACTGTTCCTGTTCTTCTACTTCCATGAGTTCCTTCCCTTTTCTGTAAGTCAAGGCTTCTGTTTCAAGTTCGTCGAAGCCTCTCTCCGGGGGTTGATCAGGTCCCTGAGGAGTGGTCATCTTCGGAACTGAAAGAGAGCTACCTTAACTTTTGAAGGAAAAAAAAGTCTAAAAGACTAATTTACAACTGTACAAGGAAAAGGAAAGATGACTTAGCTGTTTCTGAGGACTGTACTTCCACAGAGAGAATCAAGAAAAGCCCTTTCAGCTCTTCCTCCACTGCTTTCAGACCTGTGGCTCTGAGAAATCTGAATAGGAGGCGGAAAAAAATGCAAAAGATCTGAAATTTTTTTGCTATCCCCCCTCGCTGGTCTGACAGCACCCCAATCTGTCCACAAGAAGGCAAATTTGAAGTCCGAAAGCACTTCTGAATTCTGAAATTTCAGAAGCCCCCTACTCGCTGATCTGGTCGAAGTACTATTGCTCCAAATCTTCCAAGTTAGGGCCCAAAACTTTGTCAAAAATCTGAAAACTCAGAAGTATTGGCTATGGACCGTGCTGGGGCACACTAGTCACACTGTCTTGCCCTGTTGGTCATGTACACTGGACACGACCCTGACTGTGGTATCTGACCTATCTGTGTTCTCTAGGGTTCAGCACTGGTTACGAGCTCGTAACATCAAGGCTGTGCTGCATCTGCTGTGCTGCTGCTGTAAAAAGATGTAATGCGAGCCACAGAATGGGAAAGCACTGGAGCCTGCCGGTGGCGTCTGTGAGTACGAGCACGTGTATGTGTAGTATTAGTAGTAGTACGCCCCTGCGTAGAATGTCTAGTAATCCTGGTGGTATCCTGATGGTGGGAGGTACACTGTCTTTGATCTCTATGAGCATGAGAGCGGCCAACATCCTCGTCGTCATCCTCATCATAATCCTCATCCTCAGGTACTAAATCGTGCGATCTCCGTCTAGTAAAGAACGAAGTAATCAATGGCTGTGAGGTGAAATGATGGGGTGTCTCGTATAAATCTCTCCGTAGTCTGGACATCTCGTGTACCATTAGAGCGATACACCGTGGGTCCTCATAAGCTATGAGAGATCGTAGAGTGGTAGGCATCTCTCGGAACAGGCAGTGATATCGTCCTCTAATCTCATAATATACAGGGCACTTAAATATAAAGTGCTCCTCAGACTCCACCTCACCTAGAGAGCAAAACTGGCAAATCCGCTCCTCTCTGGGAATACCGTGAAACCTCCCAGTCTCGATAGCTAGCTGATGAGAGGACACCCTGAGCTGCCCCAATGTGAATCTGAGGCAATGTGACAATCCCGAGTCCAAGTAGCGCGGCATGACCGGGGTCCCTGATGCCTCTAGCTCCAAGAAATGAGTCCGGTAGAAAGTTGGCTTAACCCCTAACTGGTTACGCCAAGTCCGCTCTAGATATGTGCGACAAAGGAAGCGTCTGATATACTGATGTGTGCCGGAGGGGAGCTCTGTGATGGAGATGCCAAATGATACAAGTAGGAGGTGAGAGGCTTGAGAGAACCATGACAGCCTGTAGCCCTGATCATGAAGACGCTGTGAGGAGGATAGTGCAACCTGTATGTATCACCTGTCTATCTCTGGTAACGCCTGTATCCTCTGTATATAGGTGATAAGCTGAAGAACTGCCTCGATCTGTATAGGTGGAACTGCAAACTCGGCCAGGAGAATCTCATGGGGAACAGAAGGCTTCGCTCGAATCAACCGAGCTAGCATGGTGGTCTGTAATCGTGAGAGACTGGCCCAATGTGAAGAAGGGAGACCTACACACCATGTCTCTGCCGCATATAAAGCCGTGGGGATAACAATGGTATTGAAGAGGTGACACTTACTGCGAGCATCCTGGATGGACTTGCGGAAACAAAATCGCAATAGCTGAACAAGGGAGGCATGTCCTTCCCTAGTCGAGTGGTAGCGGCCTGTCTCATGCTAAAAGTAGGACCTGAGAAAAGGACCCCCAAGTATGTGTAGGAAGGGACCACCTCTAGAATTTGTCCGCCCAAAGTAAGCTCCTGTCGCTGCATGAATGCCCTCGAAGTGTTGAAGACCATAACCTTGGTCTTCCCAATGTTCACCCCTAGGCCCCATCTGGTGCAAAACTCATGCAAGCAATCCAACTGTCGCTGTAGGCCCTCTCTGGTCGGTGAGACCAACACCACATCATCAGCATAAAGGAGGATAGCAATCAAGATGTCACCAAGCCTGCAGCCAGTACCACCACCCTGTGTAATGACTCTCTCCAACTCATCAATATACAAGCCAAAGAGGACTAGTGAGAGGGAACAACCTTGCTTCACCCCAATAGTGCTCCAGATGTGCTCAGATATGCCACTGCTATGCCGGAAACAACCAAGGACACGCTCATAAAGTGCCATCACAGCAAGAACAATGTCAGTGGAGAAGCCGAGGTCTCGGAGTCTCTGGATGAGCAATGAACGAGGAACAGAATCAAAGGCTTTCCTGAAGTCCACAAAACAACAGTAAACCCTCTCTCTCCTGTGCTTAGCCTCCTCAATCAAGGCTCGCAATGTGAAGATGTGATCTGCCGTAGAATAATGTGCTCTAAAACCAGCCTGACCCATGGCATGTAGTCTCCTAGTCTCCACCTCTGAGCTCACAACAAACTGCAGTATAGTACCATATAATTTAGCCAGGACATGTCCAATCATGATGGTGCGGTAGTTACTCGGAATCATGGGGTCACCATTCTTATGGATGGGGTGGATAATGTTAGTGCACCAGGGAGACGGAAAGCCAGAGACAACTGCAGAGTTAAGAAGGCTGGCTATAATGGGGGCGAGTAAGTTAGAGGCATGGGAAAGGAGCTCAGATTCAAGGTCTTTGATATCTCTGGCTTTGTGGGACTTCAGCTTCTTAATGGCTGCAAGTACCATGTCAAATGTGATCAAGGAGAACGCAGGTGGCCGTGGAGATATGGCGATAGGTGAGTCGGTAGGAACCGTGTACAGGCTAGTAGCATAATCAGTCCATATGCGGAGGTCTTCCAAGAGAGGTGGTGGAGAGCGAGGAATGAACTCGTGCCAGAAAGCGCATGAAGAAGAGCTGAAAAGAAGGTCAATGAGACGTTTCCCTTCAGAATCATCATGGGAGCGTTTCTTACGGCAGAGAGCACGACGGTAGGAGCGTCGGGAAGATCGAAGCAGATGTGGGGCATGGATGCGTGAGTGGGTTACTGACTGATGGAGAGAGCGGCACTCAATATCGTACCAAGGAGGGTGTAGTGTTCGAGGTGTGCGTCGGGTCTTTCTGGGGTGGGGTTTTGTGGGGAGGGTTAATGATGCGGCCGTGTGGAGAGAGGTGGTGAGGAAATCAGCCTGGGTGTTATAATGAGGAAAGGAGTGTAAAAGTGAAGCTAAGGACTGTCGGTATAGCGGCATGTAAGTGGGATCAAATGTGTACGTGGGTGCTCGGGTAAGCGTGGGTAGTGTAGATGGATGAGTGGGTGAGAGGTGGCCGATATCGAAGGAGAGAAATGAATGATAAGAAAGGGTGGTGGGGAAGATGTGGAAGTCAGAAACTGTGGGTACAAAGGATGGTGACCCCATGAGATAGTCAACGACACTATGTCCTCCACTGTGAGGGTGGCATGTGTAACTGTCTAAATGTGGCCAGCAGGGTAAGCCATTATAAATGGCTAGCTCATGTGCCTCTCCAGACGGCAATAAGTGCTCACCATATGAAGTAGTAGGTCCAAAACTATCCGCGGAGGTCCTGGTGACTCCAAGCATAGCTTGGGGGCTAGATCCGTTCGATCTAGGTTTGTTTGGGTTGGTGTGTTGCTTGTGATTGGCATGCTTAGAATAGGATCCTTGGATTGAGGACTTTATATTGGTATCAGAGCTATGGAATTCTATTGCAAAATGAGGGTTTGTTGAAACCTGTTCCTTGCGGGAAGTAATCAACTTGATCTTAGTGTGGACTGAGATCCGTGAGTTGATGCAAGGGAAGAAATTCATGCTAGCAGTATATTCTTTTTGAGTAAATCTCTGGTTGGGATTTTTGTTAGTGAAATAGCACTCTTTGAGAAATATTCTCTCTTAGAGGATAACCAAGTTACAGGATTCTCGGTTATGAAAGTGTTGTGTACAGATCATAAGTTATTTGTAGAGATATGCTATGTAGTAAATCTTTGTGGGATCATTGCTTATTAACCTAGGATTGATTTAGAATCAGATTAAATGTAGACATTTAAACATTTTCTGAATCTGATACAGCTAACCGAGTCAGAAGCGCTACTTCTGAGTTAGTTGTTGGAAATCAACAATATAACCTTAATTATGGATATTATTGTTGAGATGTATTGCTTATAAGTCACAACGTCTATGAGTCATTTTGGATTCGTTTACAAATGTGTGTGCATAGAATACACGAGAACTTTTTGGCCTTATCTTTTCCCGTTTGGAATTGATGGAATGCTATCCCGGAAGACTCAGGAGAGTTGGATAGTTGTGGGTTGCCAAAAGTTAGAACTTCACGTAATGAGGTTCCGATAAATCTTAAGTTATTCTAGATTAGAATTTAAGAGGAAAATCTAGACGTATTCTAGATTGGGACCCTAACTTTGGAATGACAAGTTGAGCCATGTCTAAAGTAAGGTTGGGATTACAATCCTTTTATAGGCACCGTATGTGAGTTGGAAAGGTCTAAAACTTTCCAGATGGAAAAAGACTTTCTGGAACAACCCATGTGTCTTTTAAAAATTGTATAGCAATCTCCTCGGAGAGGATGTTATCCTTGATGGAGATTGAGTTATTATAAGCATTTGGCTACGGGTTATAGCTCATTTATGCTTATGTACAAATTTGAGCCTAGATCACCCATTGCGGTTGAGACTCGGTCGATCAAGTTTTAGAAAGTAGTGGATTTCCTATATGATATGCATTAAATGCTACGGATTGCACGTGAGAATGTCTTGTGTACCCAGGATGGGGACCGACATTATGCAAGTATGAAAAGATCACCGAGAGACTTCCAAATGGGAGATTGGGTATTTTTTGAGAATCCAGAAGGATTCGGGTGTAATGCATACTGGCAAGCATTATAAGTTGTCCCCTAGATATAGAGGACCGTTTAAGATCTTGAAAAAGATCGGATCCTTAGCTTACCAATTGGAACTCCTGGAAGGATCGCAAGTGCATCCCATATTTCACGTAAGCCGTCTCTAGAAGAGTCTACGTGAAGGAGAGTATCTTGGATCTGGAGATCAATTGGACCTGTTGGATGAATCATCGGGTGTGTCTCCACTTGAACCCGGCAAGATCTTGGAAACAAGAACTAAACGATTGAGAAATCGTATAGTTACCGAGCATCTGGTTCGATGGAAGAGATATACGAACGATGACGATTCTTGGGAACAGGAAGGAAGCTTAAGGAGGAACTTTCCCAGTTTTAAGTTCTAAGGACAGAACTTGAATAAGGGGGGAAGAATGTCATGCCCATGACTGGTCTCGGGTAGTGTGTCCACGCTGGGGACCGGTACACCAACAACCCGTAAGTTAATCGTGACTATAAGGGAATTGGGGCCCTTATATGTACATGGTCATAATTAATGGTTGTAGGCCTAAAACACTTGATGGTGGATTTGTATGGGTCTATCAGTGAGTCATTGGGGAACTGGATGACATGGCCCAAATAGGTTGCAGAGGTGTCCAGTGAGGTGTCACAGTGCACTACTAGTGGTGCATGGACCTTGGATGGTATAAGTATACCTATTGGGCTCTCACTAGTGTATGCTTGATAGCATGACCGGTGGCAGGATGCTGCTGGTGTGATGCCTCATTCCTCTCTGAGTGATTGATCCATAGCTTGGGGGCTAGATCCGTTCGATCTAGGTTTGGTTGGGTTGGTTTATCCACCATCAGGTTCCCTTGTGTTGCTTGTGATTGGCATGCTTAGAATAGGATCCTTGGATTGAGGACTTTATATATATCATCAGCATCTAACAGTATGGCAATCAAGATATCACCAAGGCTACAACCCAAACCATTATCCCGACTAATAACCTCCTCGAGCTCATCAGTGTATAATCCAAATAAAGCAGGTGATAAGGAACAACCCTATTTCACCCCGATGGTGCTCAACACTAGATCTGAGGTGCCGAACTCTCCTCTAAAACAACCCCAAACTCTCTCATATAGTGCCATAACTGCCAAAACTACAACTGTAGAGAGCCTAAATCTCGCAACCTTTGAATAAGCAAGGGTCGTGGGACCGAGTCAAAGGCTTTCCTGAAATCAACAAAGCAGCAGCAAACTCTCTCCCGTCTCTGCTTGACCTGCTCAATGATGGAACGGAGTGTAAGGACATGATCAGTAGTAGAGTAATGAGCTCTGAAACCCGCCTAACCCATAGCATGAAGCCTCCTAGACTCTACCGCTAAACTCATTGCAGATTGAAGGACGGTCCCATAGAGTTTTGCAATGACATGTCCAATCATGATGGTGCGGTAGTTATTCGGTTTCATGGGATCACCACTCTTGTGGATAGGATGGATGATATTGGTGCACCAGGAGCAAGGGAAACCAATGACGACAGCATGCTTAAGAAGATCGGCAAGTATGGGTGTCAGTGTGTCAGAAGCATGGATAAGAAGTTCAGATTCTAAATCTTCGACATCTCGTGTATGGTGTGTTCTCATTTTCTTGATGGCTGAAAGGACCATATTAGACGTAAAAAGAGAGAAATCAGAGAGTCGTGGGGAAATGATAATGGGAGTGTCAATAGGGATAGTGTACAGAGTGGTGGCATAGTTAGTCCAAGTGCGAAGATCTGTGAGTGAGGGAGGTGGAGACTGGGGAGAGAACTCACGCCAAAAGGCACCAGTGGAGGAGCTGTAGAGGATATTAATGAGACGTCTACCTTCATTAGATTCATAAGTGTAAAGAGGGTGATCCCATGAGATAATCTACTACACTATGTCCACCACTGTGGGGGTGCCAAGTGAATCCAGTAGAGTCAGGCCAACAAGCTAAGCCATTAAAAATGGCTAAGTCATGTGCACCTCCAAACTGAAGTAAATACTCACCGTAAGTAGTGACCGGTCCAAGAACATCAGCAGAAATCTGCTAATACCCATATCCACTGCATCAATAGGCTGCACACGAAACTGATCCGAAGTATCATGAAATTCTTTTTGACGTGAGGCATTGAAATCACCAATCAAGAGTATATGACCCCACACTAAGTATCTGATGATGTTCGGTGATAGATCAACATATGGAGAATTGGCATCTGCAAAAGAGGATGTCATGGGTGGAAAGTAACTTACTGCCATAAAGATATCTCTATCCAGACCTATACCCTATCCACTAAGGCGAATCCAAAGATAGCGTGCATGTACATCATGACCAATGAACTCAATAATAGGTTGTACGGTCTCTCGGTACAAGCATGCCACCCCACCTGAACCTCTGCCACTCGCAGAACGTGTCATTGTCCAATATGTAGAATACCACTGAAAGCCTGGCTGGTAAGCCTCTCTCACTGCTCTCCTGGGTGTGTCTCAATCAAGACATCACCATGTGCAATAAAATCAACTAAATCGCCAACTGTGGATGATGAATTAATCCCATTACAATTCCATACTCCAACCCGCAATCTATGTAGATGGACCCTCGGGATGCTTCCTAGCCCGAGGACCCCAATTTCCTAGGCACTTGTAGTAGATGGTCCACGATCCAGGTATCTAACCTGACTGTCACGATAGATAACAATTCTACCCGATGCCTTGGCCTCTTGCAAAGCTTTCTTATGTTCTTCCACTTGTATATAGGTGAGATCATCATCTAGGAATATGTTTGTGCCCTTTAAGTTGGCTTTGAGCTGCAATACCTTTCTTCTCTCTTGTTCTGACTTGAACTGGATGATAAGGGCGGTATTATCTTTCTTGGTGCGCCAAGCATTATCCATTCCATCAACATTAAGACTCAATGTAGTTTCTAGAAACGATGTTGCATCTTTCAATGCATCATGAGTGTCGGGAACTCCTCGAACTTGAACATTGAGAGAAGTTTCTCTTTGGAAATGGTAAAAGTAGACATTTGAGCAGAAGTACCTTCTTCTTTTTTGAATAATGAAGCCCAAGCCTTTGTAGCCTCTTTGTGTTCAACCAGGTTCTTCTCTAGCTCTTGAATCTTACTTGTCATTGGGGTCGGAATTCCTTCCAGTAGCTGGACTTTTTCTTTGAGGCTTGCATTATCCTTGGTTAGAGCAATCACTGCCACTTGGAGATTCTGCACCTCCGTTCGTAGAGCATCCATTTCAGTCTTTAGGTAACCTTCATAGGCTTTCCTTGGTGTGTACAGATCAGCTGCTGAAAACAATGGAATCTGCCTGTTGCACAGGCGGGGCACCTTCTGCCTGTGTAGCAGGCAGGACAACTCCTGTCTGCGCAGGTAGGTCACCACCTACCTGCTCAGGCAGGTCAACAACTGCCAGTTACTACCTGCACAGGCAGGCAGGATCGCGCGGAAGGTGGGGAGAGGGGGGGAGCTAACTGCCCCCTTCTTTCTTGGTGCCATGGAAGCGGAAGGGGGGTGGAGAGGTTAGAGGAGAGCGCTGGATCTAGGAGGCATCAACCATCATTGGGGAGAGATAGGCAGCAGCCATCGCTGGTTAGGAGGAAACATCCATCGTTGGGGAGAGAGAGGCAGCAGTCATCACTGGGAGGGAGGAGGGCGCTACACCATGAGAGAGAGAGAGAGAGAGAGAGAGAGAGAGAGAGAGAGAGAGAGAGAGAGAGAGAGAGAATTTAGTGATGCGTTTTTTTGTGTGAGGGTTGAAAATGAGATGAAACATAAATTAGAATCTAGAGCAAGATAATAGAATCTAGATTAGTCTGTGATTACCAATTAGTGTGAGATTACTGAGCTGATGATTTGCCAACAACCACATGAGTCATCAAACTCCAACCACCAAGTGGATAATCATTTATGAATAGGGCATTGGATACCAGGTTCAAGTCTAAAACTAATGCCTTGTAACCCTAATCCTCGTATATAAGCTGATATATCAACCTTTGATGGTAATTCATTGCACACACTATTTGAAATAACCAATTTTGGAGAGATTGTCAATATTGGAGTTTAAGGCCGAGTAGTAGCTTGATCATTTGAGTGATAATTGATGCTTATTTATTGATCTGCAGCTAATATATCATGTTTTTCTATTACACATGTCTCAGGTCATGAGATGATGATTTTCTTATAGAGGTGTTCTTTGAGCAATTGCCAAAGAAAGTTTCTAACTAAAATTTGACTACTAGTCTTGAACTTATTTATGTTTGTGCAATGTTCATTAATCATTTAAGCATTCACCTATTTTGATCACAAATAGCAAGTTTTTGAGTGCAAATTAGTTGATTCCGGAATGCGAATGGAACGATGATTTCGAAAACATACCTGGCGGAATGGAAAAGAAACGTTCTTCAAAAACTTTGTTTTTGCAATGAAACCCTCTTTAAATTCCTTGTTCTTCTTTAACAATGGCATGCTATCCTCACCAATGTAGAATTTCAAACTTTATAATCCAATGATATTCTCTCCTCCTTATATTTAGTCATCCTCAAATGTAGGGAGACGAGTTGGTCTTGGATTTGGAGTCACTCAAGTGTATTGTCTCATGGGTTGACCTTTCTAACACTTGTACTTCCATCCATGATTCTTGATTTTCAGCTCGCAATTTAACTCTTTTGTCAAATGTCATTGAATATTTTTGTTCCATTCTCTCTACTAGCATAGAGTACTATTGTTGCATCTTAGAGAGTTTTCTGTTATACTTCAAAATCTTTGGTTGAAGTGAAGTGTTGTCCATTGTGCTCTCCTAGCTTAGGAGCTCTACAAGCTAAGTGGCTAAGCTAGGTGTGCCACAAGGTGGAAGGAGAAAGGAATTAAGGTCTTTTTAGGATTCCAAAGATGAAAGGAGAGGGGTACAAAAAAGTTGAACAAAGTTTGCAAAGTGAGAAAAGGGGGGTCATAAAAGTAGAAGAATTGGAGCAAATAAAAGTTTATACAAAAAAATTTACACTGAAAACTTGTGAAGATATATGTAAGGGGGGGGGGGGGGGGGGGGCGATGTTATGTACCATAACGGTACAACCTTAAGTGACGGCCTCGCAAGGGGCATGACGCAGGTTTGGCATTATCAACATGTTTTGGTGCTGCGCGTCACCATCCTAGGTGGTCACGTGTCGCCGGCAGGACCGTGCTTTATGGGACCCACTATGCTATGCCTATATAGTGGTGGGGCTTCCCTTTTGCCATTCACTCAGTCTACTCGGGAGTTGGTGGATGGAGAGCATCTGCATGAGCCAGGATGTATCTCCAGGCCAGGAGATGTGTGCTAGGGAGAGCCAAGGGCGATGGCTGGTGGTATGGGACGCCAGTTATCGCAGGAGGCTTGACTAGGCATGAGTATGTTGATAGCTCCAGTGCATGGGGTGGGTCGGTTGTGACCCTATGGATGGGTGGATACGGTGCGTCGCCACTGGTACGGGGTGTGTGATATCCTTCAAGGCAATCAGAGATTCATGGGAGTTGTAACATTTGGTATCAGAGCATCCAATTTCCTTTACGAGGTGCACACGTTCTTCCCTTATGCTTTTGCGGATTGGTATTCTTTTTATGGAATGTGGGTGTTTGTTTTTCATAACCTTTGCTTCAAGTTTATTCTTGAAAAGGTTTGAGTTTATTGCTGGGAATGAATCTAAGTTTCTCAGCAATAGTCTTTCTTCTCTTTAGAACCTTTAAAACCTTTATGATTATAAAGTTTTCTCGGTTCTTTAGTTTGGAAGGAGTTTTAAACTCTTTATGAGTTGTCTTGTAAACTTTGAGTTTTGAGAGTAAATTTCTTTGAAAGTTGAGACCCAAATTTTTGGCCTGCTCACGAGTTACCTCAGTTTTGGGTAAGATTTTCTTTTATAAAAAAAAATCAATCAATGATCGGGCTGACAGGCCCAATGTTTGATGTATCCCTTGGTACGGACTGAGGGGCCCATTTTAAAACCCATTTTCCCAAGTTGCTTTTGAGTGCTCCTTAAGCTCAAGTTTGCTTATTTTCTTGGGCGTTTGTGCTTTAGTTGTCAATTTTTAATGGTTTGGACCCCGTTGCTCCTCGTTTTTCCTCTAGATTTTTCCTACACTTTGATGTTGCCATGGACACCCCATGGATGTTAACCAAGCTCCAAGTCCCGCGAGGACTGATATGGAGGAAATGGCGCGTGCGATAAACTTGTTGCTGGTTTTATCCTTTTATGCTCTTGTACGGCTTTCAACCTCGTTCCCCTATCTCTGTTGGACTAAAGGTCTCAAGGTACAAGCTGCAGCGGATTTCTTGCATGATATGCAAGAAATGTTGCAGGTGTCTAGGGAAAGCATTAGATCAGCTCATGATAAAGCCCAATTCTATGCTAATCGAAGCTGCTCTCCTCAAGAATTTGTGATCGGTGATTGTGTGTATCTTAGAATCCCAAAAGACTCTAAGACTCTTGCCTAAAGTTTGCAACAGTTTTTCTGAGTCCAGGGTGTCATCAATAACGGGGAAATGTCCGAAGTTATCTCCACGTTATAGCGGTCCTTTCAAGGTTGTTAACAAGATTGGTAGGGCTGCATATCGACTAGTTGTTGGAACTAAGGTTCATCCTGTATTCCATGTTAGTGGTTTAAAGGAACGACTTGGTGGAAAGGATAATCTGATTCCCACATATGATCTAGAGTTATTGGAGGATTTGACTGCTTTTTGTACCCCATGAACCAAGACAAGATCATGGAAACCTGACGTCATCAGCTGAGAAATCGTTTGATTTATGAACATCTAATTCGTTGGAAAGGTAAGTCAGATGATGAGGACACCTGGGAGAGGGAAGACAATTTGTGACTAAAATTACCTGGTTTTCTCTCATAGAAGGAAGTTTATATGGGGAAAGGAATGCTATGTACCATAACGGTACACCCTTCAGTGACGGCCTCGCAAGGGGCATGACGCAGGTCTGCGTTATTGACATGTTTTGGTGCCACGCGTCACCATCCTAAGTGGTCACATGTCGCCCGCAGGACCGTGCTTGATGGAACCCACTATGCTATGCCTATATAGTGGTCTACCCGGGAGTTGGTGGATGGAGAGCACATGCATGAGCCATATCTCTAGGCCAGGAGATGTGTGCTAGGGAGAGCCAAGGGCGATGGCTGGTGGTATGGGACGCCAGTTATCGCAGGAGGCTCGACTAGGCATGAGTATGTCGATAGCTCCAATGCACGGGGGTGGGTTGGTTGTGACCCTATGGGTGGATACAGTGCGTCGTCACTGGTATGGGGTGTGCGATATCCTTCAAGGCAATCGGAGATTCATGGGAGTTGTAACAGGGGGAAGGGGGGGGGGGGGAATGGGCGGATCTTGTAGGCAGTTGTGCACTTTTAGAGATACCCCAAGCAATAAAGCTGCCAAGCCTGTTTTCCCTAGGTAGCAAAGCAGCTAGAGGGAAGTTTGTACAGTTGTTGCAGCTCTGTTGTGAGAAGGGGTATAACAATCGCCAAGTGAAGATCTTCAAAAATCATGTCACATGCAAACCAAAAGGACACCTGTGGAGCATAAACCACCCAACCAACATGAAAAGGCTAGTCAATACCCTAACCAATTCACCCCCAAGCCACAATGAATAAATACAAGAGAGGAGAGGATCCTGGCTCAAGAATCTGAAATTCCAATGGGGAGATGGGCGAGTTTCCATGGTATGTATTCTCTCCAAGAGGAGAGAATATCCCCTTAGGATCCCCATGCAATCTATATTAAGCTATTGATCTCCTATTCTTGCATTAAAGCTGTCAAACACCATGGAAGTGCTCCTATGTCCAACTATAGGTTGAGAGAGAGAGAGAGAGAGAAAGAAAGAAAGAAAGAAAGCTTTATTAATGTCTTTTCCATGCCAAAAGGCATATAAGACTAGTAAATGTACATGTCAAGTATGTAGTAACCATAGGAGCGTATGAAACGTCTCCAAAACAGTAACAAAAGTAGCAATCTAGAGCTAAAGCTATAAACTGAAATAGATGTGATGCTATAAGAAACATGTGGGAGCATGTATACTGCTAACAGTCATGAGTGAGGTATGACGCTATCATCTAGTCTTGTCCTACTGGTGCTGATGCTATAGAAGGATGTAATACGGCCTGCGACATGAAGGGCCACTGGTGGTCTCTGACGTCGTCTGAGAGGATGAAGAGGTCTCCTCGTGATAGGTCGAGTAGCTCGTGTTGCAACATGGGTATGTGTGGGACGTTGTCTCTGGTCTCTGTGGGCAAGTAGGTCATCATCATCGTCGTCGTCACCGTCATCAAAGCGTCCTCTCCTCCTGGAAAAGAAAGAAGTGATCTGAGGCTGAGAAACCTGACTCGGCTAGGTTGTCTGATACAAATCATGTCGTAGTATAAACATCTCTCGTATCATGAGTGCTGCGCATCGGGAATCCTCATAAGCTATGAGTGATCGTAAGGTGACAGGTGTGTCTCGGAACAAACAGTGGTATCTCCCTCTGATCTCGTAATATACCGAGCACCTAAAGATAAAGTGCTCCTTTGACTCCACCTCCTCTAAAGAGCATAACTGGCAAATCCGCTCCTCTCGGAGTACCCACTTATTAACTAGGGTTAGGGTTGCCTTGGGATCCACAAACCCTCCAACAGTTGGTTGCAAGGGAACCGAAAGTTATCAGTGTCTGATGCAGATTTTGCCTTCTTTTGTCTCCAAATTGTAGAAAATGAATGATTTTTGTTGTTTTGCTGATTTTCTCACATCCAAATGAACCTTAGAAATGGTGTTCTATTTGATCTTCCATTCTTATCAATCTCAGGTGATTACAAGCAAGAAATCCACACAAAATTATAAAAATTCATCCAAAACTAACCCTAAAATGCAAATCTTAACACTAATATGCCAAAACCTTGATGCCTAAATACAAGCTATCATCCATCCAAACATCACAAACATGCTGAAAAAGAAAATTTGGCGTAGCTCCCTAGCAGAAATGCCTACATTGTAGCGGGTATTTCTATTCACCTTCAACCCTAAATCTAAGCACTTGCATAATCAATCTCATTAGCCAACTGATGTGATGATATGCGGAGCTGTCCCAATGTAAATCTGAGGCAGTGTGATAGTCTCGAGTCCAAATAATGCGGTAAGACCGGGAACCCTACTATGTCAAGCTCAATAAAATCAGTCCAGTAGTAGCCGGGTTTAACCCCAAGCTGTCGCCCCCAAGTACGGTCGAGATATGCCCGATATAAGATGCGCCTGACATACTGATGAGTACCTGAGGGGAGCTCTGTAATGGAGATACCAAATGACTCAAGGAGGAAATGGGATGCCTGAGAGAACCACGATAGTCGATAACCCTGGTCATGAAGAAAGTGTGAGGAAACAAGTGTTGTCTGTGTATATGCGGAGCTGTCCCAATGTAAATCTGAGGCAGTGTGATAGTCTCGAGTCCAAATAATGCGGTAAGACCGGGAACCCTACTATGTCAAGCTCAATAAAATCAGTCCAGTAGTAGCCGGGTTTAACCCCAAGCTGTCGCCCCCAAGTACGGTCGAGATATGCCCGATATAAGATGCGCCTGACATACTGATGAGTACCTGAGGGGAGCTCTGTAATGGAGATACCAAATGACTCAAGGAGGAAATGGGATGCCTGAGAGAACCACGATAGTCGATAACCCTGGTCATGAAGAAAGTGTGAGGAAACAAGTGTTGTCTGTGTATATCTCATATCCTCATCGGGCAGAGCCTGGATTCTCTGAATGTATGTGATAAGCTGGAACGCAGCATATATCTGAATGGGTGGAACGGCAAACTCTGCAAGAAGGATCTCACGTGGAACTGAGGGCTTCGCCCGAGGTGGTCTGCAATCGTGAAATGCTGGCCCAATGTGATGAAGGGAGGCCGGTGCACCATGTCTCTGCTGCATATAAGGCTGTGGGGGTGACAATAGTATCAAAGAGTCTACACTTACTGCGAGCATCTCGGATGAGCTTCCTGAAACAGAACCGCTCAAGCTGAACAAGAGAGGAATGCCCCTTCCCAAGTCGGGTGGTGGCAGCCTGCCGCATGCTGAAGGTAGGACCAGAAAAGAGTATCCCCAAATAGGTATAAGAGGAAACTACCTCTAAGGCATGTCCATCTAGGATGAGCTCCTGGCGCTGCATGAAGGCTCGAGATGTGTTGAAGACCATAACCTTGGTCTTCGCAGTGTTCACCCCCAACCCCCATCTGGTACAAAATCCCTGTAAACAATCCAGCTGCCTCTGCAAACCCTCTCTGGTCGGGGATACTAGTACTACATCATCCGCATAAATGAGAATCAATATACAATTTAAAGAGAACCGGTGAAAGAGAGCACCCCTGTCTCACCCCAATGGTGCTCCAAATGTGATCAGATAGGCCACTGCTATGTCGGAAACATCCCAAGACCTTCTCATAAAGAGCCATCACTGCTAAAACAATATTTGTGGAGAAACCAAGGTCACGAAGTCTCTGAATGAGCAGGGAGCGTGGTACATAATCGAAGGCTTTCCTGAAATCTACAAAACAGCAGTAAACCCTCTCTTTCCTGTACTTAGCTTCCTCAATCAAGGCTCGAAGTGTAAAAATATGGTCAGTGGTAGAATAATGAGATCGGAAACCTGCCTGCCCCAATGCATGTAATCTCCGAGCTTCCGCCTCTGAACTCACTGCAGACTGGAGTATGGTACCATAGAGCTTCGTGAGAACATGTCCGAACATGATGGTGCGGTAATTACGAGGAATCATGGGATCACCATTTTTATGAATAGGGTGGATGATGTTGGTGCACCAGGATGAGGGGAAACCAGAGACAACAGCGAAATTGAGGAGAGTGGCTAGTGTGGGAGCAAGGAGGTCGGAAGCATGGGTTAGGAGTTCAGATTCAAGGTCTTCAATATCTCTTGCTTTATCGGACTTCATTCTTTTGATGGCTGTAAGTACCATGTCAGATGTGAAGAAGGTGAACTCAGAGGGGCGTGGGGAGATAGAGATGGGTGCGTCAGTGGGTATGGTATATAGTTTGGTAGCGTATTTGGTCCATATGCAAAGGTCATCCAGGAGGGGTGGTGGAGCACGAGGGATAAACTCACGAGGAGCTGAAGAGAAGATCAACAAGACGCGTTCCTTCGAGTCATCATACGCTTTTTTCGGCGGAGTGTGCGACGGTAAGAGCGCCTGGCGGAGTGGAGGAGATGAGGATCGTGAGTGCGGGCATGGGTGACAAGCTGATGAAGAGAGCGACATTCAACATCATACCACGGGGGGTGTGGGGGTCGTATCAATGAGGAGCGGGTGCCTCTGCTTTTATGGGGTTTAGATGGAAAAGCAAGGGAAGCAGCGGTATGAAGAGAAGTGCTAAGAAAGGCAGCTTGAGTCTCGACTGTATTATCGCGAGGGAAGGAATGAAGCAAGGAGGTTAGGAACTCCTAGTAGAGTGGTGTATAAAGAGAACTGAATGTATACCTGGGTGCCCGTGTAAGCAGGAGGTGTGAGGATGGTTAGGGAGGTGGGAGGCGGCCAATAGCGAAGGAGAGAAAGGAATGATCAGAGAGAGTGGTGGGAGATACATGAAAATCAGAGATGAGAGGTATGGAAGATGGTGATCCCATGAGATAATCCACAACACTATGTCCACCACTGTGAGGGTGACAAGTATAACTGCCGGATTTTGGCCAACAAGATAGGCCATTGTAAATGGCTGTAATAGATCCTAACACCACAGTAGGGCAAACAGTAACTGATCCACCCAACCTTGCCTACTCCCTGATATAGAGTAAGCCCCTCCTAGCCCAGTGTGAGGACTGGTAGCATGCTACTGCCAAGTGTCGGCCACGTGGCACTGACGTGGCCGACTGCACGTCGGGACCCAACTGGGGGCCCTATCCTGCTGACAGGGTCCCTAGGCTGTGTTAGGCCCGCCATGGCTATGGACCGTGCTGGGGCACACTACTCACACTGTCTTGCCCTGTTGGTCATGTACGCTGGACACGACCCTGACTGTGGTATCTGACCTATCTGTGTTCTCTAGGGTTCGGCACTGGTTACGAGCTCGTAACACTCCCTCCCCCTTAAGAACCGTCTTGGTCCTCTAAGACAAAGTCTGGAAAAATCTTGCGAAGGACGCTGCCTCTTTCCCAAGTGGCATTCTCAACAGGCTGATCATTCCACTTAACCAGATATTCTCGGTATAGAGTATGACGAGTTTGCGTCTCTCTACTATCTAGAATTTCCTCTGGTTCATGTGGAGGTTGTTGAGGATCCAATGGGAGAACTAGAACACTGTCCCCTACCAGATTATCTGATCTGGTTAAGGCTTTTCGTAACTGACTTACATGAAAAACTGGAAAAACCTTACTGCTGTGTGGGAGTTCTAGTTCATAGGTGACCTCGCCTAGTCTCCTACTGATGGTAAAGGGACCACAATACCTTGGAGACAACTTAGCACACACTCCTGATTTGAGGGTTTTAGAGTCAACTGGGACTCTCAAGTAGACTTTCTCACCAGTGGAGAACTGCACATCCCGTCTGTGTGGATCTGCATAATGCCTGGCTCGATCCTGGGATTGTCTAATGCTACGCTTAGCATGTTCTATCATCTGGTTTAGGTCTTCTAAAAAGTTTCTGGCTGCTTCAACTTTTTCTTGTTTAAACCCTACAGCTGTGGGTGAGCGTGGCTGAAAACCGTACATCAGCATAAATGGGCTGTATCCCGTAGATGAATGTTTGGTACTGTTGTAAGCAAACTCTAATATCGAGAGATACTCCTCCCAATTAGTCTGCCTCTTGCTGACGTATGCACGAAGCATATCCTCCAGCACTTGATTTACCCTTTCTGTTTGACCGTCCGTCTGTGGATGGTCGGTGGTACTCATATTAAGTTTAGTATGGAGATGATGGAATACTGCCTTCCAAAAATTTCCAGTAAACTTACTGTCCCGGTCGCTGACTATGCCGGAAGGTAGACCGTACAATTTAAATAGCCCGTCTACAAACAACCTCGCTAACTCTGGAGCTCTAACGGTTGTTTTGGTCGGAATAAAATGAGCCATTTTGGTCAGACGGTCAACTGTGACCCATATAGCGTCATTACCCTTTTGGGTTTTAGGCAGGCCTACTATAAAATCCATGGAGATACTCTCCCATTTACCAGCTGGTATTTCTAAGGGATGCAACAACCCTCCTGCCTTTAAACGCTCTGCTTTATTTACTTGACATTTCTGGCAACTGGTTACATACTGGTGGACGTCCTTTTTCATACTGGGCCAGAAAAATTGCCTACGAAGAAGCTCATAGGTCTTCTGTATGCCTGGGTGTCCCGCGCTAGGATTGTCATGACATTCAAACTGGTTCTGGAGTCTGTAACTGTCTGTTCTGGACTGAGTTCCAGATAATAGAGAAGAATGCATCATGCTGGCATTTCCCTCTCAAGGACTCGAGTAACTCATTACGAATCTGAGTAAAACTCAGCTCGTTTATCATAGGCATTCTGCTAAGGGCATCTGCTACTGTATTGAATTTTCCACGCCTATATCTGATAGACATGTCAAACTCTTGCATCAACTCTGCCCAACGAGCTTTCCGACCTCTAAGCTCAGGTTGATTGCAAAGGTATCTGAGACTCTCATGGTCTGTCAGGACCTCAAAGTTGGCACCATACAAATAATGCCTCCAAGTCTTAAGGGCATGGACTATAGAAAAGAGTTCCTTTTCATAGGCACTATACCTAGTCTGTGCTGGCTCGAGTTTTTTACTTTCGAACGCAACTGGTCGTCCACCCTGAGTTAGCACAGCACCTACTGCAAAGTCGCTAGCATCTGTTTCGACCACAAATGACTGATTGGGGTGGACGACTTCTAAAACTGGTGCTGTAGCTAAGGCTGTTTTGAGAGCATCAAAGCTCTCCTGTTGTGCGGACTCCCAAATGAACTCCTTTCCCTTCCCCTTAAGGAGATTTGTCATAGGGACTGCTATCTGAGCATATTCCTTGACAAATCGTCTGTAATATCCCGCCAGACCAAGAAAGATTTGAAGTTCCAAAATATTCTGAGGTCTCAGCCAACTGAGTATGGCTTTAATCTTATTTGGGTCCATCTTAATCCCATCTGAAGAGATAATGTGACCCAAATATGCTACTTCTTCAACGAAGAATTCACACTTGGATTGTTTAGCATAAAGCTTATGCTTTCTGAGCAGTCGAAACACCTTTCTGAGGTGTTTTAGAAGCTCCTTCCTCGTTTTGCTGTAGACGAGGATGTCATCTAGAAATACGACTACAAACTTACCCAAGTATGGTCTGAGGACACTGTTCATCAAGGTCATAAAGGTAGCTGGAGCATTTGTGAGCCCAAATGGCATCACCTTAAACTCATAATGACCGTGACGAGTCCTAAAAGCTGTTTTCAAGACATCTTCCGATTTTATACGGACTTGATGATATCCCGATCTGAGATCTATTTTGCTGAAAAACTTAGCCCCGTCGAGTTGATCAAACAACTCGTCTGCCCGAGGCATAGGGTATTTATTCTTAATTGTGACTTTATTGAGGGCTCTGTAATCTACGCAAAGACGCATAGACCCCTCTTTCTTTTTCACCAATAGGACTGGTGAGGCCCATGGTGAACTACTGGTCTGAATTTGGCCTTTCCCAAGATAGTCTGTTAACTGCCTAGTTATTTCTTCATCCTCTGTTCGGCTGACCCGATACGGAGGTTTAGAAACAGGTGCTGTACCTGGTACTAGGTTTATTACATGATCTACCTCTCTGCTAGGTGGTAAACCATGTGGTAAATCTTCAGGAAAAACGTCTTTAAATTTAGACAATAAAGTTTCTAATTTACTGATTTTCTACTGAATAGAACTGGAAATAGAAACTTCAGGAATAAACTGAAAGTCACATAAGAATACCTGATGGTCTTCATCTCCGATTAGCTGACAGAGCTCTGAATTGCAGACCATAGGGCTGTTGGGAACATCATGCTCCCCATGCAACTGCATCTCTCGGCCTTTATACTGAAAGCTGAGGGTGTTCTCCTGATAGTTTCTGTGGAGGGAAGGTCCTAAACTGTAGAGCCAATCTCTCCCGAGAACAATGTCTGTTCGATCCAGGTGCATTATCTGAAAGTTTATTTCATCTTGGTACCCCTGAATACCAAGATTTAACTTACTTACCATAGTTTCCCATATTTTTTTATCTTCACCCTTAGCTAATGAAACTATGTACCTATGCTGACTAGGTACTTCTGGTAGTTTAAGCTTTTTAACCAGGGTGTGGTTGATGAAATTATGGGTTGCCCCATCATCAACCATGACTCTTACTGACTGGTTACCAACTTTCCCATGCATACGTACTAGGTCATGCGGCCCAAAGCTGAAGGGTCTCGCTAGCATTGCAGAGGTCAGCTGGCAACAGTGTTCATGATCTTCATGATACACTTTGATCTCGGAAGCTGCCGAGTCACTGGGGAAACATACAGTCTGAACAAGATGAACTTGTTTTTTATCTTTCTTATCTTTTTTAGTGAAAGGCCCCTTGGGACACTGTCTGACTGTGTGTCCCTTGCCCATACACACAAAGCACAAACGTTCTTGTTTGGCTTTCTCAAAATCATCTGGTTTTAAGGGCTGTATGAGTGAAGGGCGTTTCTGAGGAGCTTCACCTTTAAATTTATCTTCTTTCTTTCTTTTTAAAAATTTCTTTTTAAATTGAAAGTCTTTCTGAGGAAGCTGCTCAGAAAGTGGTTGCTGTCTCGCTCTCTTCCTACCCACTGAATCATCATAGATTTGAGCATATCTGAGAGCTTGTTCAAGGGTAGTAGGCGAGTTTCTCTGGACCTCTACTTTATATTCATCTTTGAGGCCACGGACAAATCCCCTGATTTTTTGATAGTCATCCATATTTTTAATCTTTAAAATTGCCTCTCGATACTGCGAGATATATTGGATGAGGGACTTGTCCATTACTATTCTTTCCCAGGCTTCCCAGGCTCTATCAAGTTCATTCTCTGGTAGAAATTCTCTTAGGAAAGCTTCTTCAAAATCTTTCCATGACCGGGGAGTCTGCCCAGTCTCCTGGAGATTTAACCACCACTTATAGGCCATAGGCCCTAAAGAAAGACTGGCCTCAATTGCTTGCAAATGGTCAGGGGTCTGTTTAAGAGCATGAATGTTCTTCCATTTGCTGAGGAAGGTTTGTAGAATATCTGCATTTCTATCCTTCTCTTCCCCATTAAAAGTAGGAGGCTTTAAATCTTTAAAAACACTGGGGTGAGACCGTAAAGTCTCACCCGAAACTGATGGAAGTGGAGAAGGGGATAACTGAGAAGTGGAGGGAAGGCTTCCTTTCGCGGAGCTCAAAATCAAGTTTTTGAGTTCAGCGAACGAGTCGTCCACACTGGACTTGAAATTGGCTAATGCCAGCTTCAGTTCATCCACTTCTGTTACCAATTGGAGGAACTGCTCCTTGGTAACCAGTTCGTCGAGTTCTTCGGCGAACTGTTCCTGTTCTTCTACTTCCATGGGTTCCTTCCCTTTTCTGTAAGCCAAGGCTTCTGTTTCAAGTTCGTCGAAGCCTCTCTCCTGGGGTTGATCAGGTCCCTGAGGAGTGGTCATCTTCGAAACTGAAAGAGAGCTACCTTAACTTCTGAAGGAAAAAAGTCTAAAAGACTAATTTACAACTGTACAAGGGAAAGGAAAGATGACTTAGCTGTTTCTGAGGACTGTACTTCCAAAGAAAGAATGAAGAGGAACCCTTTCAGCTCTTTTCCCCAAAATTTCAGACCTGCTGTTCCGAAAAATGCCAGTTTGAAGCTTCAAAACGGTGCTAAATTTCCCGGTTTTTTGATGATAGTAGCTCGCTGGTCTGATAGGAATCCTCTTGCTCCAAATCTCTGACGTTGGGGCCCAAAAACTTGTTGAAAAACCAGATTTTCAGAAGTACTGGCAGCGCTGGCCCTGCTCCTCCTTTTTGGCTTCAAACTCGCTGAGAACCAGTAACTTTTTCCCTGGAAATTGGATGTAGGTCTCTGACTGTACAGCGATGGAGGTGCTGGCTTCTTCCTACTCTAATTTCGCTGGGAAAACTATAGAGAATCCTCTCAACTCAGTGGGAAACAGCTGTTTTTTCAACGAGTTACCTACACTTGGAATCTGACTCCTTGCTACTGTGATTTCTCAGTGGAAATCAGAAGTTTGAAGGCTGCTCCTACAGCGATCCTCCTCCTCTATTCCTCTCTGAGAATCTGAGAAACACTTCCTATCTTCTGATAGCTTTCTCTACTACTGTCCTGAACTCCCTAGGATGGAGATGGCTCTGATACCAGTGTAATAGATCCTAACACCACAGTAGGGCAAACAGTAACTGATACACCCAAGCTTGCCTACTCCCTGATATAGAGTAAGCCCCTCCTAGCCCAGTGTGAGGACTGGTAGCATGCTACTGCCAAGTGTCGGCCACGTGGCACTGACGTGGCCGACTGCACGTCGGGACCCAACTGGGGGCCCTATCCTGCTGACAGGGTCCCTAGGCTGTGTTAGGCCCGCCATGGCTATGGACCGTGCTGGGGCAAACTACTCACACTGTCTTGCCCTGTTGGTCATGTACGCTGGACACGACCCTGACTGTGGTATCTGACCTATCTGTGTTCTCTAGGGTTCGGCACTGGTTACGAGCTCGTAACAATGGCTAACTCATGGGCCTCTCCAAACTGCAATAAATGCTCACCGTAAGGGGTAGTAGGTCCCAAGTTGTCTTCTGAAATCCTGGTAACTCCCATGTCATCGTTGTCAAGGGCATGAACGCGGAGCTGGTCGGTGATGTCATAAAACTCTGACTGCCGTGAAGAGGTTCGGGCATTAAATTCTCCAGTGAGGAGAATATGCCCCCGCTCTACGAATATCAAGCGATAAATCAAGGTAGGGTGAACCTGTGCCCTTAGCAAAGGACGAAGACTCTGGAGGAAAATAACAGGCCGCCACAAAGAGGTCCTTGTCCAAACCAATATCCTGCCCAGCAATATGAATCCATATATACCGTGCATGCTCGTCGTGTCTAATGAACTCAATGCTCGGATGAAGAGACTCTCTGTATAAATCAACACCTCCGGATCCACGACCGCTAGCTGATCTAGTATCAAGTCTATACACGGAATCCCATCTGTATCCTGGAAAAATAGGTAATCCTCTCTCCTGACTCTCATGAGTCTCCAAAAAAAGAGCAGTAAATCCCTGTCAGTGATGAAATCGATCAAGTCGCCAGCAGTGGAAGATGAGTGTAAACCATCACAGTTCCATACTCCAATCCGGAGATGGTGTGGATGGGGCCCCGAGGCACTCCCAAACCCGGGGACCCCAAATCCCTAGCACTGAGAGCTGTTAGGTGCGCTGTCAAGAAAACGCACTCGTCCATCTCGGTAAATGACTCGTCTGCCAGACTCACGAGCTACCTGAAAGGCCTTACACCTCTCCTCTACCTGGATATATGTGAGGTCGTCGTCCATATAGATAGTGGTACCACGTAGCTTAGCTCTGCACCGCAAAGCATCTCGGCGGCTCTCGAGGGAGGTGAAACAAATAATAAGTGTGGTTGCATCTCTAGTGGTCTGCCATGCGGTGTCTAACCCCTCTGTCCTGTGCCCGAGAGTGATGTCGAGAGATCGTTTAGCTTCAGCCAATGCATCCTGTGTATCTAGAAATCCACGAACTCTAATATTGTGGGCTTTTTGGTCTCGAGATTTCTCTTCCGAGATGGTGGCTGAGATAACTAAGGAGATGGGAGCGCTGGGTTTGGTGCCCTTTTTCAAAACTGAAGCCTAGGAAAGGGCCTCTTCATGTTGCTTCTCAATCTGGGTTTCTAGCTCCCGTAGCATGGTGGTGGTGGATTCCGAAGCTGCGGCCTGTTTGATTCCGATGGATTGTTCGAGTGACGCAACCTTGGACTATAATAGCTTCTTCTCGTTGATCAAAGAAGTAACTATTCCTTTCAGCTGTGAAATTTCATACCGCAAAAACTGGAAATCTGCTTTGAATTGATCAATCTGCCAAGATGAAAAAAGTTCAATTGATTTAGAAGGCGTATACGGAATATTGGCTGTAGACTGTGGTGCCGGGAAGGAGGAAGAGTGAGCAATGATCAGTGTGGGAAGAATAGGGTCAGAAGACGGAAGAGGAGCCGAATCAGGGGAGCAGCCATCAGAGAGGGGGGTGGGAGTTGTAGCAGGAGAGGGAGATGGGTCATCGAGGGGGTGAGGTGAAGTGGCAGTGAGGGGGGGGGGGTGGAATGACAATGAGGTGAGGTGAGAGATCAGCGAGGGGGTGAGGTGAGGGGGCAGCGAGAGGGGGGGTTGGGGTGGCAGCGAGAGGGGGTGAGGAGGGTGGATGAATGGAGGGGTCAGCGAGGAGGATGGGTGAGGGGGTGGCAGCTAGGAGATCGGGGAGGTCAGCGAGGGGGGGGGATGGAGCAGCGAGGGGGGAAGGCGAAGGAGAAGGAGCAGCGAGGGGGGAAGGGGAAGGGGCAGCGAGGGGGGAAGGAGAAGGAGCAACGAGGGGGGGAGGTGAGTGGTGAGTGAGGGAGGTGAGTGAGGAGGTGGCTGGGGACCGTGCTGATCTACGAGCAGGGGCGCGAGGAGGAGGAGGGGCCATGGTGGAGGGCGGACCAGGGGAGCCATCGCTGGAGGAGCTGTCATCGCTGGAGGAGAGAGAGAGAGAGAGAGAGAGAGAGAGAGAGAGAGAGAGAGAGAGAGAATCTTTGTTAATGTACACTGAGACCAATGATCTAAAGGTTGTCATCAAAGAATCATAATGTCATAAAAGTGATTCAAAGAACAGTTGTTAACCTCCTCTATACAACAATAAGATTTCAATACAAGTTTCGTTGCTTAGGAGATTCGTACATAGCTTGTGAGCGCATATGTGCCAAAGATGAATGTTTGAAGTCTTTCCAAATTCCTTGTGGAATGTGCTCCTTGTCTACTTCCTTGTTAGCACAAAAGAACAAAAACTCAACTTTCCCATGCCAATTGGGTCTGCAACAATTCCATTTTTCACTTTTCTGATATCAAGTCAAGTGAATTGACCCTTAACCTTGAAATGGCATACTTTTGCTTCATGTGAACCTTTACTAATCTCCTTAACCAATAAAATTCCATCATGTCAATTATATCAATTTCAAATGGAACAAACCTTGATGGTGTTACACCCTTCTCTACATTCTAGTATACCCTTTTTCTCCAAGAGACCCCCAATATGCTTCTTTCATGAACTTAATTCCTACAAAATTTTTCTCCAAGAAACCCCCAATATGCCTCTTTCATGAACTTAATTCCTACAAAATGCTACGTTTTAGTTCTCCCAGGCCTTTTTCCACTTCACTTTGAAGAAGCCAATAGTCTTGCTAGATATTCCAAACATTTGCATTCTGGAAATTAAGGTTAGGGTTTCCTGGAATGCACAAAAAACAAATTCTGTGTCCTTTTTGCTTCTCCTTGCAATTTTTTTAGGCAACTTAACCTCACAAGATCATATCTTCACCTTCATTTCACAAAAGAACTTAAAGACTTTCATGAGTATTTCAACAAGGATACACAAGCTGGACCATTGTCTAAACAGAAAGTTTAACCTTTTACACATTTTGTCTAGTGTAATCCGCAACTATAACATATTGCTGCAGTATATAGCACTAGGATGTTTGTATATCGAGACTCGAGACTCAAGAAGATCTACAATACCAACAACTAGAATGTTATCTCCCCCACAGAGTTGTCCTAAAGATTATAAAACCATACATAAATGAAGTGTTTGAGATTGATTTGCTAGCTCTGCACTCAGCTAGAATACAAAGTGCGCTTTTGACAGCTATTTTGATCTTACTTGTCTTGGTTCTCTCTTCTTACCCTTGATCTATTTGTTGACACATAGGCAAGCAAAACACTTAGCATTCATAAGGCAATATGCAACGGTACTTCAAATTTAACACACAAGTATTCTAACAGGGCAGAACAGAGATATGTCATCATACCTTGTAACAGCAATTCAAGTGCAGTACTCAAGTATGCATCTGCGTGCACCTTCACAAGTGTTCGACTACCTATCTCCCCACTTACTTCTGAAGCCCAGGTTCCAAGACGCAAAGCACCAATGGGTTGTAAAAGAAGTGGTAATGATGATGGAATATGTCGAAAATGTCGCCAGGTACCTACAAGTATGACTCGCTCCTTATCACATCATAAGAAGATAATTTGTTTACAGCATTGAATGAACAAGTACATATGAAAAATGAAGTCTTTTTCCAGGCTACCAGTCCCTTGGCCTACATTCAATTATTTTGTTATTTCCTGCTTAGTCTAACGTTGAGAATAATTACCACTTGTGAGAATGTAAACTGTAAAAAGGGTACAGTGAAGATTTTATTGCTAAATGGTTGAGCCATTGCCATTGGCTCACATGCCTAAAATAGTCATGCAAATACTAGCTCTCAAAACAATTTAATAACCTAAAAAATTAGGAGTTGGCCAATCAATTTGCCGAGAAGCCAGTGTTGTGGACAACACGAGGGACACAGAAGCAACCATCGTAACAACATGAGGGACAACAGAAGCAACCATCGTAACAACTCCTGCATTTCATACATGTGTGGCATAAGTTGATGGCCAGGTAGGACCCAAAACTATAAAATAAGCTTTTGCAAGTAAGGATTCTTGCAATTGCATGAAATACTTCATTGGTTATGTTACACAAAGCTGAGTCATAGCTATTTCTCAACTATATCTGTTTGTTGTGACTTGCACCAAATCTATTTCCTTGTTTAGTTGCACAGAAACGCATTTCTGGAGAAACTCGATTCTGGTACAGAATCGAAAAAAAAATAAATTGGAAAAATAGCTTATGGCTGAAATTTTTTTAGGGGAGCAATGAGCAATGGTCAAACCAGCATTTTGCCTCCCAAAAGTGCAATAGATAGGGCACAAACAGATCTTATTTTCAATAGCTATTTGGTTGATATTTGCTCTGGTTCTCGGTAACTGTTAATGCTACAGTTTGGGCTATCAACTCTATGGATGATGATCACTTTTGCAATCATTTCACTGGAGATGTGAGTGCAATGTGCATACAGTTGGGGGCATAAATATTGGGCCCTTATCGGCGCACATTTGGACCCCCATTGTTATCTACGGAAGGTCCATGATAGAAAATGCCAAGTGTGTCAATAAACGAAAAGCTTGAGAAAATAGCTGGAAGCCCTGACTATGAAGATGTTGAGATGAGGTAAGTGTTGCATGTGTATACCTCTCATCCAATGGGAATAATCTGACTCTCTAAATATATGTGATAAGCCAAAAGATGGCATCAAGCTGAATGGGTGGAACTGTGAACTCAGTCAGAATGATCTGATGTGCAACGGAAGGTGTCATGCCCACAATTGATCTCAGATTGATTATCCCATTAAAGATCAATAGGCCCCTATGTCGACCCATAAGTTAATTATGATTATGAGGGATTTGGGGCCCTCATGTGTTTGGGAAATGTAGGCTTATACAGTGCATAAAGAAAACTTGCAAAAAAATAACACCCAAAAAATCCATGAAAATCCTGTTTTGACACCCATATTAAAAAAATTCAAAAATTAGAAAACCGAAACACATTCTGGAATGCCCAATGCAACTTCGGATCCTACTATTGTTTCAGGTTCTATTTCTCTTATGCTATCTCCTTGGTTTTCCATCATTCTTCTTATTTTGCCATCTATTTACACATTTGCTTCAAATCACTTGCCATTGTCAAGTTTTATGTGTTCCTTCGGTTTTATCTCCTTTTACACTGCTCACTAAAGATAATTCTTCTTAGTGTCTTATTTTTGTTGGTCCTTTCTCAATTCCCCTAGTTTTTTGCACTTTCTCATATTCATATATCTTGTTTTTTCTAATTTGGTCATCACAACTTTACTAGTCTCTTTGTTTCCTGCGTCAACTTCTACTCCTCAAGTGCACCATATCTTTCTACTCCTTTATCGGTTCTTTTACAAAAGTGAGTAGCCCTGCAGTCCTTAGTCATAGCTTCAGCGTTAGGGCTCTTGCGTCGAGATATACATTTTGGAGGCTTCTAAATTTATATGCATTCAATGTTTTGTTCTTGTTGTTTTCTCCTTTTTGCGTACCAAGTTGCACAACATTTTACATTCTTGAACACGTCCAGAACAAGCATCTCAAAATGCTCCTTTTTTATGGTGTTTTCGCTCCATTTGTTTAGCATGGTGATCCAAAGTAAGTATTCAATCATAATTGCAAAAAACACATTTTAAAGAGTACGAAAAAACCAATTATCAAACTAGATATCATAATAGTCTAGGTCTCATGACTGGTACATAAGTGGCTCCAATGATGGTAGCCTATGTCCACATGTGTCATATCATCAAACATAAAAAAACTATATAACATAACTAACTACTCATTCTCAATCTCTGAAGAAATCAGATCATGTTGCTGAGAAGAAGCAATCATGGGTCCCTCGATGGATGGTTCGGAAGAGGAAATGGGACATAGATCTCACAATGACTGTTGGCTTGCCTTGGCCTCTCTGTGCAAAGCCTGCCTATCACACCCGAGGTCATTTTGTCATAAAATAAGATGGATGGTTCGGAAGAGGAAATGGGATATAGATCTCACAATGACTGTTGGCTTGCCTTAGCCTCTCTGTGCAAAGCCTGCCTATCACACCCGAGGTCATTTTGTCATGTACTACACGTAATTAGCCCATGAGCTCAATAATTGCAATGCTAAATATAGCCATGGAGCTAAATTAGATTAGAATTAGGATAGTTAATAAGATGGCTTGAGCAGCCACATGATATTTGTAAATAGCGAGACGGTAATAATGGTTGTAAGGCCTAGTTTAGCTGAATAAGGCTCCTAACTCATATTAGAGGCACAATATATATTTGAGATCGTGCTAAATTGGAGACTACTCTAAATTTGTCATTTTTTAACTCTTGTGTTTTTGAAGCTTCTCTTTGAGAGCTTTCTTGGAGTATTCTTTGGTTCATGCCTACCATCACATGAGAGCTTGATCATGCTCTAGTTTTAGGCTTGATATATTGAATGATCAATCAATGGCTATTCTTACTTTTCTTAACCATCTTTGGTGGAGTCTTGTCTATTTTGCCTAGTTTCTTGATTGCTTGCTTTCACCATGCTCATTTGATGTTTAAGAATGAAAAAGATGTTAAGATGCTAATATTTGCACATGACACATTTTGACATTATTATTTATCTATATTTTTTATTTTGGAAATGCCATTTATGAGAGTAATGCACATGCCAGTGGCTGGCCAACTCATCTATTGGGTGTATAAGTACTGTCTCACTTAGTGTAGTCAAAGAATTGACTACACATATGGATGACTGTGTTTGTTCATCTCATTGGCAACTTCCAAAATGGTTGAAAGATCGATTATCTTGGGTAGACAAATGTGTTGTCCACCCAATAGGATAGTCATTCTATTGAAGGGATTGATAGTTCGTGTATGTGATTGTAATATTTGATATTATGCTTTAAAGGCACTGTATCATTGAATGTATCGATGATTAAGTGTGGCTAGGGTTTGGGACACCCTTGGATCAAAGTCTTCTTTGATCAGGGTTTGTACCATAAAGCGTGAAGAGAAACATTGTTTGGGTAAAATCAGATCTGGATATTTACTCAGATAAATTCCGTACAAGAGCCTGCGGCTCAAAACCAAACAAATTCACCTAAATATTTACATTGTAAAAATCATGGCACTTTATAGATAAAAATTTACGTAACTAAGTAAGCTGATGACTCATCCCATACAGTACGATAATGCTTTGAATCAAATTAGCAGCAAAACAAATCTTACATTTCAAAATGTCAGAAAGAGATGCCAGAAGCAAGACCTGCACAACTGACCCGTCTTGCAATGAGGTGTGCAAGACTGGGACAGTAGCCACTTCATATAAGAGCAGTTTATCTGCAACTTGTCTTAAAGAATCATTGGGTCCTACCTGTCAAAATTTGAGAACTGCTTAGACTCTCTTTAAAATTCATGCGCACCTAGAAACCACAAATTATTAACACTTTGTCAAGAAACGCCTGCAACATACTTGCCAGCATGCAAGCCATTCTGAGTTAATAATTCCTTAAAAACTGGATGCAAGTCCTCACTTTTTCAACCTTTGGAAGTGAGATGATCACTATCAATATCCTGATATTGTGACAAGAATAAAACTTACAGTAATGAGCTGCCTAAGTGAAGAACTCTGAGAAGAATCTGCATGTCTGGCAAGGGCAAATTTCTCATCCTTCCATACAGCAATAGTATGAGAGTCAAGCTCTTCCTCTGACATAATTGCTCCATGGTTTCCAAGCTTCAAGAGAAGAAGCGACATTGAGTCATATGAGAAATTGGTAGAAGGGATGAGGGACAAAGACACACAAGAAGATAGCACATCCTCGTGAAGCATTTTCAGAAAATTATAAGCAGCATTCTATTATTGTAAGATCCGACCTGAACATCAAAGAAGGAAATTTACCTGTCTTAAAATAATGATGAAGTCAGATGCTGTTAACATTCCTACAATTTGTTGCCTTGACGAGTCCCACAACGGGGCTAGTGGGATGCCCTGTCAACAAAATTGATAGATATTTAAGAGCTATAAATCAACCAGAAAATCTTACTTTAAACGCAAAGCGCTATCACTGAACAAGATAAAACAAAGCAAGGCTTTCAACAACATGGAAAGTTCGGCTAGAAAACCTGGCAGGAAAAGGCAACAGAACAGCTTCGGACAATAGTCCTAAGTTTGCTTGTACTGAAATTTACAAATATACCGTGCTTTGAGAGTTGTAACATTTACTAAGCAGAAATATGAAATAATCTGAAAACCTTCTCGTGAAGAATATGAAAGGCCTGTTTTACAGGCAATGTGACATCCAGCATGACAACCTGTATGCATGGTAAGCACACTATATTAGCCATGGGCTATTTGATTGGACGAAAGAATGCACATTTTTAAGTGACGTGGAAGACCCAACCATAGAAGTGGGGCTTTCTTCATCTCCATGTCTAAGTGATCCACCTGAAAGATTTTACTGATTTGTAACTAATGTGTTCTCAGACAAGTTGTCCAACTTGAGTGGCTTGTTCTGAGTGGCACCTACCTCTCCTGATTCAGGAAGTAGCTCATACGCAGTATGTTGTAATAGAAAATCTGCAAATCTTTGCCTACAAGCTTCAACATCAGAAGCAGATATACTATGTACCAAGTCGGACATGATTCCAGGTGGAACGTGTGGATGTTCATCTTCTACAGCAATCTACAGAAAAGACATCACTGTCTGTCAAATTGAGCCTTTCTTACAATCAAAAAGTAAAAAAATGCCTGTACAGCTCAACAGTCAATGAAATTACCATAGGCAACTGCACAGTTTAAGATTTCCACATTCCCACCGTTGAGAATGCAAACAAGTAATTGAACTTTGAAAAGTTATTGCTACAGAGGGTACGGTATCAATCATAACCATGTGTTGTTAACATGCCACTGCCACCTACCAGCACCAACCAGCCAATATTATTAAGTCTAAGTTCCCATCCACTACAAAGGATAAACGCCACCCAATAGTTAATGAGTAGAGTGAATTTTCTTTTAGAACAATCAACTGCACTTAATGGTGGCAGGTGCAACAAATAGATACACGTTTTCTATGAAAAACAAGTTTCTTGATTTCTGTTGTTAGTGATTTCGGTGAGGTTGCAACATAAAGTGAACAAAGGTGCCAAAGTTTGGGTTAATCCATCCACCCATATGACAGCAAGGAGCATGAAGTCAAGCAACTTAGGAGGATGTTTGATTGGAAGACAAAAATATTTCTAAAAACATTCTCCTGAAATTCAACTGAGTAACCTAGCTCAAGCATCATAGCAACAGCACAAAAACTTGCGTACTATATAAAGAAGTGGTACATGATCAATTTCTATACTGAATCCAAACTAGAACTAATCAAACTAAAGTGCGCATTACAATAGCAATTAAAGCATACCGTATGTTGAAGTGGACTATGATCGACTTCCATATTGGATCCAAAAGTCAAACACTCAAGACCTTGGGAAGCAGGGATAAGATCTGAATCTTGAACCAGCAACCAATTGTTGGCATGCCGAAATGGATCACACATGACAGCTCTTGACTATCATGCCCCTTTTTACAGCTTACTGTAAAAACAAAGCGAGTGCGAATGTCAATCAAGGATCTACTACAAACTCTGCCCACCCCACCCTGATATCACTACTAATCAATGTACATTTATGATCCCCATCACTTTCAAGAAAGCATCAGCATAAAGTCGAAGGAAATCTACAACCTAGTTCAGTAAAAGCACTGTGACTGAATACAATCAAACTTTCAAACTCACGAACAAGCACATCATACACACACACACACACACACACACATATATATATAGAGAGAGATATATAGAGAGAGAGATGTACATATTTAGGCTTGTCACTACTATCCAGTAAATTAATCTGTAGCTAAGCCAACTCAACATGAGGATGCTCAACTCAGCTTATTTACATATGTAGGCATCAGACACGTGGACAAAATTGCAAAATATTAGTTTCCATATGGTCGTCTGCTGTCCACTGGTATGTTTCGCAGAGATGTGGACAAAATTGCAAGATATTAGTCAAAAAATGGTTGTCTGCCACCTGGTATGCTTTGTATATGTTGCATATAGTTCATGTTGGAGATGTCCCGGTGCTTGGAAGTAACATGATACTCGTGGTTGACTTGATACGATCTCCACCCCTGCACCCTCGATAGTGTGGGTTGGGATAAAGGCTACTTCTTTGGTGCAAATCATCCCCAGGTCAAGATCATGTCAACATTGTTGTGTGGACAAGTGGATATGATATTTGTACGAACAGCAACTCAATGTCTCTTCATGAGCAAGCCCGTCCCATCTATACCAATGCAAGTATCAAAAGTAAGCAATGCGACACTGATCCAGATACGAGATGATTGATCTAAGTGCAAAGGTGACGAACATGAAAGAGACAATAGTACGTGTCTCGGATTATATAGTACGCAAGGGAGTCTAAGATTAACACTACTTAAACAGCTTCTATAATCTAAATATCATGCCTTTCCACCTCTGCCAATGTACAAAGTCAGCAGACCCACTTCTCTCTGGGTACACCCTGGAACATGTCTACCTTGATCTGGATGATGTAAAGATCAGGAAACCCTATCATGGTCCATGATAAACTGCAAGCTGTGGCATTTGTAGCATGAGGCTAGTCTGAGAGCTCAAGGTACCAACCACCTAAAATCTTACAAAAATGCTCTCGACGTACTCGTCAAAGCTAAGGACTTAGAGAAGCTTCAAGAAAATGCAACAATCTTCCCAAGGGAGCCCATGAGAGAAAGGCCAATGAGGGAAAAAGCACAACGACTCAGCATTTCGAGTTGACAATGTCACAATACGTGTGTGGCAAGTAGATAACTTGGAGAAGGTGAAGCTTTGGGTAAAGGACCCTTGTTAAATTTCTAAGTGAAAACCATGTTCTATTCTAAAACTAGTGCGCCCTCCTACATGCAAGACTAATTAACTTGACTTTAGGATTTGAATTTGATATAGTCACAATAGAAATGGCCCCTAAAATAGCACAAAAGCATGGCCAAACCAACATTAGGGGTGCAAATAAACATTACTTTCTTACACTCCCCCTTAATGTTTACTTTGTTATTTATTACTCCTAGAAGTTCTCTAAACTTTTGAAACTTTTCTTTGCAAAGTCCTTTGGTAAAGATATCTGCAACTTGCTCTTCTGTAGGGCAATAAATAAGCTCCACTTCACCACTTTGAATCTTCTCTCTGACAAAGTGTTGTTGTACTTCTTTGTGCTTTGTCCTGTTGTGAAAAACTGGATCGCCAGTTTAATACAACTTTGATTATCACATTGAAGTAGTGCAAGTGTATCTTGTACCATATGAAAATCTTGTAGAATCCTTCGTGACCATATTTGCTTCACTTGCTGCACTCGTACTCGCTCAATACTCTACCTCTGTAGATGATAATGCAATAGTATGCTGCTTCTTTGAACTCCAAGATATAGAACCTGAATTAAGAGTAAAGACATAACCTGTAGTAGATCTTCGATCTTCTGCATCTCCAACCCAATCAGCATCCACATATCCTTGCAATTGCTAAAAATCTTGTCTTCCATAGAAAATACCAAACCTCAAACTACCCTTGATATACCTAAGTACTTGCTTAACAGCTAACCAATGAATCTGCTTAGGCTTAGCCATAAACTAACCATACTAACAGCATACGTAATATCTGGTCTCGTAGTGGTTGGATTCTCAACAAGATTTCAACGTAACTTCCCATCTACATCATGATCAACCTCAGCTTTAGTAAGTTTACATCTACTATCATATGGTGTAGAAATACGCTTGTACTCTGCAGCGAACCGTTTGAGGTCAATTCGAACGAGGAACCAGTTCAAACCGGCCTGTTAGGTTTTCTAGCCGAGGCCCGAGTCTCACTTCCTGCGCTACATCTACGAGAGAGAATAAGAATTAGAATTATATATATTAATGTCTATCAAGTGCCCGAGGGCACAAAAGACAAGTAGAAAGTACATCAAAAAAGGAGGAGCATTGTCCACGCAGGACTTATTCCTAAAAGCTAAACCAACACAAGAAAACAAAGAGAAAAACAAAGCTTAACCTCCAACTCTGTCGAGGGTACAATATCAGTAGCTTAACCACCAGCCACACAGAGGGAAAAAGAAAACTGATATAAGTTAACTAATTGGCTAAGTGGATATAAAAAACTGCGTGATATGGTGTGAAGCAGGCGTTGGCCTCCGGTGAAGAGCCCTGGGCCTGGAGGAGCGAAGAGGACGCTGGAGCTTCGGTCGTTGTACTGGAACGTCTATCTCACTATCAGATATCTCATCTCTATCCCTTTTCTGGAGAAAGTGCGTAATGTGGGACTGGCTATGAACCGCATCAGAAGCATCCAATAAAAAGAAAGATCTGAGAAAACATCTCTCGTAATAGAGAGAGAGAGAGAGAGAAATAATAAAGATTTTTATTTATGTCCTTGAAATACCTTAAGGTACATAGGACTGAGAAAAGGTACATGGTGCCGAGAATATTTGTCTCTGCTGCTGTGGAGCTGTGGACTGTGGCCTAGGAACTGGCTATCTCTCTTGGCATCGACACTGTCTCAAACGTCTATATCTGGAAGCGTCTAGAATCTCAACCTCTCCATCACAGTCACTGCTCAAGGTTACCTCCTGTCTTTGTCTCTGTCTCTGGCAGGATAGGCACTCCTTGATGCTCAGCTGTATCAATGTCCAGTCTCGCCACCCACATCTCCCAAATCATCAATGCAACACATCTGGAGTCCTCATTTGATATCAAGGTAGAAAGTGTGACTGGGTGCTCTCTGTACAAGCAGTAATATCTCCCTCGTATCTCATAGTAAGCAGGGCATCTGAAAAGGAAATGTGACTCATCCTCTACCTCATGTGTATATCGGGCCTCCCGCGGGGTGCTACTATATCTATCAGTCTCAATGGCTAGCTGATGTGAGGAAACTCGGAATTGACCCGTCACTATCTGCAATTTGTGTGAGATACTCTCCAACGGTATCCATGTACTATAGGGCATCTAACTGGATCTAGAGATAGAGGCCCCGGATATACTGATGAGTGCCAGCAATAATTGGAATACCCACAGTGGAAAGGAGACGACAGGCTTGGAAATACCATGAGGAGCGTCCCTCTAAATGTACGTGCTGAGATGATGACAAAGCTACTACAGCATAGTGTGTGTCTCCGACCTAGAAATCCTCCAATCGCTGTATGAATGTGACAATGTGGAACAAGGCCTCAATTTGAATGGGGGGGACAGCAAACTCTGCCAATATAATCTGATGTGGTACAAAGGGCTTAGAGCCCGTATCATCTGAGAGAGCATATGGATCTGGAGTCGTGAGATGCATGTCCATTCAGTGGTTGTCAAGCCAGTACTCCATGCCCTCGCTGCATACATGGCTGAGGGGACGACCATAGTATCAAAGAGTCGGCACCTACTGGTCGCATCCCTAATGTGCGAGCTGAAGCATAATCAATCCAAATGCGCAACTCATCAAGGAGCGAAGGTGGAGCACGGGGAATGAACTCACGCCAGAATGTGCCTGCGGAAGAACTATAGAGAAGACCAATAAGTCATCGCTCTTCCAAACAATCATATGCCCGTTTCTTACAACGGAGTAAGCGGGTAAAGAGACGACGAGTGGGTTGCAAGAGATGAGGGGTGTGTATGCGAGCATGTGTGACAAGGTGATGATGGGAACGACACTCATCGTCATACCAAGATGGGCGCACCGATCTAGGCTTGGTGTTTTGTTTTTGTTTGTTAAGATAGGGTTTATAAGGGAAGGAAGCAGCGGCAGTCGTAGAGAGTGTTGTGGTAAAGAAGGAAGCTTGCGCTTCAAGCAAGCTATGATGTGGGAAAATGTGGAGCAGCAGGGTAAGTGAATGCTGACAGGTAGGTGCGAGTGAGTGGTCAAAAAAGTATTTGGGTGCACGAGACAATGGTGGGGGTGAGAACTGTCGAGGCAAAGAAATAGTACCAAGGTAAAAAAAAGAAGGAATGATCAGAGAGTGGTAGGAGAGATACGAAAATCATGGATGAGTGAGATGGATGATGATGATCCCATAAGGTAATCGACAACACTATGGCCGCCACTGTGGGGATGGCAGGTGTATCTTCTCGAGTCGAGCCAGCAAGTTAAACCATTAAAAATGGCCAACTCATGAGCTTCTCCTAATTGCAATAAGTATTCGCCATAGGTGGTAATGGGACCCAAAATGTCCTCAAAAATCCTAGTAACACACAAGTCATCTCCATCAACGGCACGTACACGAAGCTGGTCCATAGAATCATAGAAATCTGTCTGCCGCGAAGCTGTTCTGGCATAACAGTCACCAGTGAGAAAGATGTAACCTCGCTCTGCATATCTGATAATATCTGTAGAAAGATTAATATAGGGTGAACCAATACCCTCCACAAAAGAAGAAGATACTGGAGGGAAATAACAAGCTGCAACAAAGATGTCTCTGTCAGAACCAACGCTATGCGCGTCAATGCGGAACCAAATGTACCGTGAGTGTTCATCATGGCTGATGAACTCAAAAATAGGATGCAGTGACTCCCTATATAAGCAAGCGACCCCACCAGAACCCCTCCCACTAGTAGATCTCACCTCAGTCGATAGACCGAGTCCCATCTGTATCCTGGAAAAGTCGGTAAACCCCTCTCCTGACTCTCATGAGTCTCCATGAAAAGTCATAGATCTCTCTCACCAATGAAGTCAATCGAATCACCAGCAATGGACGATGAATGTCGTTACAATTCCAAACCCCAATCTGCAAGCAGTGTGGATGGGGCCTCAGTATGCTCCCAATACTGGGCACCCCAATTCCCTATTTTTCAACATCCTTAGACACATTGTCACTATATCTGATTCGACCATCCTTGTAGATAACGCGTCTACCTGTCATTTTAGCTTCTTGGAAGGCTTTACACCTTTCCTCAACCTGTATGTACGTAAGATCATCGTCCATATATATTTGAGAACCACGTAGCTAGGCCCGACAACGCAAAGCATCGTGACGGCTCTCCAAGGATGTAAAATGGATGATATCAGGGTAGCATCATCTCTGGTTGTTCTCCATGCTGAATCTATATCTCTATTGTGATGCCCAAGTGTAGTTTCAGGAAACATTTTGCTTCTTCAAGAGCATTTTGGGAGTTTGCGATGCCCCTTACTCGAACATTGTATGCTTTTTGCTCCCTAGATCTCTCTTCTGAAAGAGTAGCTGAAATGATCGAAGAAATAGGGGCACTTGGTTTGTTACCTTTTTTGATAATGTTGGAATGTAAATGGAATTGATTACATTACCATAGGTTACTTGGACCCAAAAGGTCGAGAGTTGTGTAACCATGGTCATTTATTATATTAGGCCTACTAAACTTAGAGTTAGCTAAGTTAGTATGAAATTAACTTGGTAGGGACTCATGGGTCCACTAGGCCTAATTGTGACATTAAGTACCTTAACTTGACATATTGGAGGTACCTTATTCATTCTATATAACTTATAGAAAGTTGGATAGTCAATAGTCAAGTAGTTGGATAGCCAATAGTCATGAAGTTAGATAGTCATCTTGAACTATATATATGTGTGCATCCCATTTGTATGAGACACTTTTGTAAGCAATACAAACTATTCTCCTTGGCTGTCCACGAGTTTCTACAAGAGGGTTTCTAGCCATCTCTCTCTTTCTTTTGAGAATGCTTTGTGTGATTGAATAGTTAAGATTATGAATCCTTAGGCTTCTATTTCCTACATGGTATCAGAGCCTTTAGGTGATCATATTGCTTGTAGGAGGGCGCCCGATAGGAAGCTATCTTCTTCCCTTTTTGGTTGCAGAAAATCATCAAGATGCTGATGTTTGCAAGAAAAGAATCTGTTCTTCTTCTTATAACTTTTTTGCAGGGAATGGCAGGAAATTGAAGGGCACCTTCACCTATTTAAGAGCTAGCAGTAGGGCGCCCATGCTCAAACCAATTGCATGTGATCTTGACTCAATTACATGCTGAAAATTCAGATTTACTTCTTAAATGAAGATACATGTGTTTTACACACATTTCTTACTGAAATTTCCCTGTTGGTGAGCTTGGAGGAGGGCGCTACCATCAACTCTATATGCACATAGTGTGCACTCTTTTTAGCCACAAATTTCTGGTTTTGGTTTAGGCTTCATTTGAAGTCTACCTATTTGTGAGCATTCTGTTTTTTGTGCAGAAATCAGCCACCTATTTCATTACTTGTTGAGCAGATTGCATGTGGAGTATTGCAATCTATTGTGCTCATAATTTCAGCTTTGAGGTTGCTGCCCTTTGAGTAGATTTTGACTTGGAAAGTCTATTTCCTATCTACTACAAGCTGATTTTTCTGTTATGGCTAAAGAATCGGAGTCTATTGGTTCTTTATTTAATGAAGATAGGCTGGATGGCACAAACTATTCCTTGTGGTGCTACATAACAAAGAACCTTCTAATTGCTAAAGGTTTGTGAGAAGTAGTTAATGGTGACAAAGAGAGGCCGCCTACCTTATTGAGGATGGTGCAGTAGAACTTGTTTTTTATGAGCAGGCCAGAGGAGTAAAATGTTGGGAGGATGCGATGCAAGAGGAGTACAACTCACTCATAAAGAACCACACTTGGGTTCTTGTTGATTTTCCACATGGGGCTGGAATCTTCATCTCTCAGCAACGATACATTGAGCAGATGTTGAAACAATCTTCTTTTTTCAAGTCACCGCAAGTTGATGCATATGGTGGATGCATTAGTGAAAAGTTTCATGCGAAACCTTTTCAATTTGATGTTTTAGCAAAGGCTGAAAAATTCGAGCACTCTTTGGAACCTTTTTTAACTAATCGAGGAGGGAGTCAACATGTGTCAATTAGTACTTTTGTTCAAAGTGTTAAGAGTGAGCATTTGTTTGGAGAGAATTTTTCATTACTTGAAGATTCTTCTATGTCATCCCATGCCTCTTCGAGGGACAGCTTTGATGACGCCATCGTTGATGCATTTCTTTGGAACCTTTTCGTACTAATCAAGGAGGGAGTCAACATGTGTCAATTAGTACTTTTGTTCAAAGTGTTAAGAGTGAGCATTTGTTTGGAGAGAATTTTTCATTACTTGAAGATTCTTCTATGTCATCCCATGCCTCTTCGAGGGACAGCTTTGATGACGCCATCGTTGATGCATCTCTTGATAGTTTGCCAAATTTTTATGATGAAGATGTTTGGACAGCAGGTTCAGTCATCTTATTTTGGTCATTTACAGCCCATTTTACATCATGAGCAGTCCATTATGCTTCAAGAATAGCCTGCGGAAGATTATCGACAACATGGTCCATGTTGGGAATACTTTGGGCAGCAAAGTGTTGAATAGCCCATAACAGTTCCTTGTCGGCTATTGGAGACTTTGCAAGACAGCAAAGAAATGTCTTACTACGAAGGGAAGGCACATGCCTCTTTAAAATCAGTACCTCTTGCTGATTTTTTTGGTTCTACACTTACTCTTCATCATGATGTTGGTACATTGCCTATTCTATGTGAGCAAGTCATTGATGGTAAGGTTCGGGAGGATGTGATGCCAAAAGAGTTTGGTACTTTTTTTTATTGTCCTTATGGTAAGAAGTATTTTCGAATGATGCGGGAGCCTATGATGGATTACAAGTCCATGTTTAGACTTATTGCCGAGTTTATGTTGGTTCCCTACTTTTCGGATGGAGCATGCAAATCCTCACCCTTCGACTTGATGCTTCATTATTACGCATTCTTTTCCTTTTATATGTTGGACATGATTGGGGATGAGATTTCGACTACTTCGGTGCGAAGTTTATTTAGCGACATGAAGTTCGGACAACAAGTTGCATTTTTCTCTTTTGAGAAGTTACTTCATGTTATGTTATGCATTTCCATTTAAGGAGGGTGTTGAAATGTAAATGGAATTGATTACATTACCATAGGTTACTTTGACCCAAAAGTTCGAGAGTTGTGTAACCATGATCATTTATTATATTAGGCCTACTAAACTTAGAGTTAGCTAAGTTAGTATGAAATTAACTTGGTAGGGAATCATGGGTCCACTAGGCCTAATTGTGACATTAAGTACCCCAACTTGACATATTGGAGGTACCTTATTCTTTCTATGTAACTTATAGAAAGTTGGATAGCCAATAGTCAAGTAGTTGGATAGCCAATAGTCATGAAGTTAGATAGTCATCTTGAACTATATATATATGTGCATCCCATTTGTATGAGACACTTTTGTAAGCAACACAAACTATTCTCCTTGGCTGTCCGCGAGTTTCTACAATAAGGTTTCTACACATCTCTCTCTTTCTTTTGAGAATGCTTTGTGTGATTGAATAGTTAAGTTTCTGGATCCTTAGGCTTCTATTTCCTACAGATAATTGCTGCCCAAGAAAGGGTTTCCTCCTTCTGCTTCTCGATTTTGTCCTCCAATTCTTTGAGTTTGTGTGATGGTGGTGTAGCAAGGAGAGGCTGGGACTTGAACTCTTTTCTCAGAAGATCTATTTCTTGTTGTAGCTCGACGTTGGTTTCTTTGAGAGCAGACATCTCAATTTTAACCATGTGTAATTCTGTCTTCATACCTTGAAAATCCTGCAATAACACACTCAGGCTAGAGGCAAGAGAGAGAGAGAGAGAGAGAGAGAGCGCTTCATTAATGTCTTTTCCATGCAAAAATAGACCTAAGTTAGCCATAAAATTGGAATATAAAGGCAAGGATTTGGTACTACCCCGGTCAAAAGGTAGTCGGGTTTACATCACAAGGATGCAGAGAGAGAGTAACACAGATTTCACTTAGTCCCCCTTGAAAAGTCAAGACCAAACCCTTTGAATCCTTTCGTCTTACAACATAATAGGTTTCAACAAAGCTGAAAAAAACTTATAGTACAAAGTACCATAAAGTGAAGCAAGTTTTAGGAGACTCGGCTGTTACCTGCCACCATCCCACAAAACACAACCGTACGAGTTACTTCAGTGAGGAAGACAGGTGTCTTAGTTGAGCATCAGTTGTTATCCATGTCCGAAACGAGATTCACTATCAGCTTATATAAAATGTATAATCATCAGTCCAATCTTCTCAAATTTTCTACCACATCGTACAAGATTGCCCCTTGCCTACATGCTCCTGACATGATACTCACTCCTAATGCATCGGATGAGGCTGGCCATTCGAGGTTGGGGCCCAAAGTGAGAGGTAAACACTCGGCTCTCCCTGGATTCTTGAATGTTCACATGTGACCACTGACATGTCATGTTGATGGCATGGTTGCACATTTCATTTTTTGAAATTTGATAATTGATTTTTATCATCTTACATAATATGTTGAATGTTCAAAGAAATTAGAATGACTTGTCACTTGAAAAATGTGCTTTTTAAATCATAGACTAGTCAGTGGTCACTACAGTTCACCTGAATTAAATTGCTTTTTTTGGGAAATCGATATTCCCATTCAAGTTTTAAGTTTTCAACATTGCTTGCCCTTTTCAGTTTTGTCTTTCAAGTTTGAAGTTTCAAGTTAAGTTTTGACTTCGAAGTTTTGTTGCCATTTCAGATTTAGGGTCTAGGATTTGAACTTGGACCTTTAAACTTCAACTTTGCACATTGCTATGACATACGTATTATGTGGCATGTCATATTCACATTTAATTTTCAGGTCTCAAGAATAAGGAAATTGGAATCATGATTGATCATTGTAATTTGCTATGATTTTGTCAATTGTGAACTAGGTATGGCTGCACCATCATATTTGATGGTTGGAGCGATGCAAGGAAGCGCCACATATTGGATGTCTTGGTGTCTTCCTGCATGGGGACAATGTTTTTGAGATCCATCGACACATCTAGGGTGGCAATGACTAGCTATTACATGTTCACACATATTCGTGTTGCCATTGACAAGGTGGGACCATCGCACGTTGTACAAGTATAATGATTAATCAATCCATTTAACATTATAATTTATAACTACTCAAAAGGTTTAGCAACTAGGTTCTCAAGGGTCAAAAATGAAGATTCAATGTGCATTGCACAAACCTAGATGATAGATGAGATTTCTTATTTTTCCAATTTGGAACAATTGAAATTCGAATGATCGATGACCAATCATGATTCACTTGAATTCCATGCACATTGCATTGTACAAGTTGTCATGAACAATGTGTCGAATTGCATTGTCATGGGTAGGCTCATTAATGAGATATACCCCCACATTTTGTGGACACCTTGTGCTGCACATTGCCTATACCTCTTGGTCGAGGATGTAGCCAAGATATCATGGGTCAGGGAGGAACAATCCTTGGTGAGATTCATCACCAAGAGGCCAAGGGCCTTGGGCATATTCAAGAGACACTCCACCCTATCTGTTTTGAGAGTTGTCCCCACCAGGTTTGTAACTCAGTTCGCAGTAATTACTATTGTGAGAACTAAGAATTTGTGATAATTGATTCACTATATTTGCAAATTGCCACTTAAAACTTGCAAGTTGCCGATGGCCATTGTGTATGTACTAATGTTTTGAAGTGTGAAGTTTTTAAGTTTGAAACTTTGATGGCCATCATTGTACTAATGCAAACTCTGGAATGCAATGTAGGTTTGAATTTATGTTCCTAGTCTTAAAACGACTATTGAAAATTCATGCACACTTGAGGCAGATGGTCATTTCAAATGAGTGGGCGCAGCCGGGACCATCACATTCGAACTGATTACAGTAATTTGTGGGCAGTAATATGTTTGTCAATCCTTGTGTGCAGGACTTGTCACTCGAGCGCGCGTAGGAGGAGGGCAAGAGAGGTACGAGCTTTCATGCTCACAACCTTGATGACAACCCTAATGATGAGTCTGAGCCTGAGGCATCGTCAGGGTCAGAGTCCTCAAAGGAGGATATTGAGAAGACCAAGATTATGGTGTTCAACACCAATAGACAACATATGAGAGATGTGACCTTCTTTCAGATCATTACCTTTCTTCACAGGATATCAGAGTTAGACACTTCCAGATATATTGTTGTTGCTCTCACGAGAGTGATCATGAAGATGAGGATGAGGGTGAGGATGAAGGGAATACTGCCTCAATCTCCGATGATTACTTCGTCCCTGATGTTCGAGAGGAGACTACAATAGACTCGGCAGCACCTGCTTAGAGGAGGCTCAGAACTAAGAGAGCTTAGACAATACTCATGAGTCACTATTGTTTACGTATCATCAAACATTGACATTGGACACATCTGAAGACTGACATCATTGAAATTTGATAATCTAATATCAATTTTAAGTTTTAACATTTTGATTTTATGCATTGTGATGATTTAAATTTTGAGTCTTGACTCACTCTTGAGCATTGGAATTTGGAACTTGTGATTTGTGTTTCTGTTTGAAGTTTGAACTTTCAACTTTGAAGTATTGCCAGTTTAATTGTGGAATGTCACATGTGCATGCCACTGCATTGTGTGCTCCACTAAGTTGAAAGTTCTAATCAGAGAGAGAGAGAGAGAGACAGAGAGAGAGAGAGACACTTGTTAGAAGTCATTATTGTCCTATTGTCCTTTAATGGAGATTCCTTTGTTGATGCTCTGACTGCGACGTCGAGGTACCAGAAGGTACACCCTAGAGGGCTGTTAGGGGCAATCAAAGTTTATTTTCTCCGTGGGTGAAATCTTCTCCAGAGATAGGAGTACAGAGCTTTCTCCAGGCTTGGATTGCGTGACTCATGGGGTTAATGCCATATTTAATGAAGTTGGGGCAATGTATAGCATTATGTAACTTTTGGTCCATGTACTCAAGTTTGGAGGGGCCCAACTCATTATGGGGGGTCCATGGGGCAAGTGACCTTCTTCTCCAATTAGCACTTGGTTGTCCAATGCCAAGGCTTTTCATTTGCTTTTGTAACTCCTATGTAATATATGGCTCTTGGCTCTTGGCTTTTGGATATTCCACATTGGGAACCATTGGCCTTTGGATCTCTCTATCTCTACTAGTATAAATAGGCGCCCTCTTTCTGCTGAAGAGGGGAGGAAGAGGCTGGAGAGACTGGAGAGAATAGCAATGCTTATGTACATACATTCTTCCACGAGTATGCATAATTTGTGATTGTTCATAGAACGTTAATCACTTAATTCATTGTGAATGTTTCCGCTTCTAGTCCACCTTGAATTCCGACATGGTATCCGAGCAGGTTCATAGGCTGCATGATTAACACTCGTAGCCTCTACATCCTGAAGATTATTATACATATAGGAAGGTAGGCAGATGGGCAATTTTGTTCCAGCAAATGGAGTCTTTGAAGGGTGCATTTTTAAGCAAATTGGGCGTACTTTACGATGTCTCTGTGAGCATGTTTGATGCAGATTTATTGGCACAATTTTCAAGCAGCAAGGAGGCGCATATTTCTAGGCAGATTGGGCGCAAATCTCCTTTACTATAGGCGCATTTTTCACCTATTTTGGACGTTTTTTTCTGACAATGTTAGTTGCCGGTTTTCTGCTGGCAGGTCATTATTTTTAAACTTTTTTTATCACCGTTTTCTCTCAAATCTGTGGTTCATTTTCCAGCCAGCCAGTAGAGAAAAATTTGTGGCACAATAGGTGTATTTAGCTGTCTTTGTGAGCAGCTTTCATCAAGCTGATGCTAGTTCGCTGGTGAAATTTTTATATCTGATCTGCAATTTATTCAGAGCACATTTTCAGTTGGAACAGCTTGATTTTACATCCATTACTTGATGAGATTTTTGCATGAATATCAAATTTACGTTTGTTAAGAAGTTGGTCCACACCTTCAAGATTAGGGTTTTTGCTAAGTGTCACCTACTGTCATGATGCTCCTACTTGACAATAGCAATTTGAACAAGATTACAGATTGTTTGGCTGCAATCTACAAGGTCTCTTGTGCACACGAGCACATTCTCTCTCTCTCTCTCTCTCTCTCTCTCTCTCTCTCTCTCTCTCTCTCTCTCTCAGGCCTCATGGTTCTCTCAGGCCTCCCAGCTATTGGACACACTTGGCATATCTATCACAAACCTTCCATCAGGCACCCATGAGTACATCAGACGCTTTCTTTATAGAGTATATCTGAGACGGACATGGCAGGGGCAGCTCGGGGTCAAATCCGACTATTACAGGACACACTTTCTGGAGCTAGACACAGCAGGACTTCCAGTTTTGCCACACTACCTCACCTCAGGACTGTCTCATGGGCTTCAGTTTATGTTGGGCCAGTTTCGAGTATCTTCACATCAATTGGCTATTGAGACTGGACGCTTCCAGTGCACCCCGCGAGAGGAGCGGATTTGCCAGTTGTGCTCATTAGCTATGGTCGAGCAGAGGAGCACTTCCTTTTCACATGTCCAGTTTACTATGAGATCAGAGGGCGATATCATTGCCTTTTTCGTCAGACACATGTTACACTGCGGTCCCTTATCTCATACAAGGACCCCCGTTGTGTGGCACTTATGCTACGTGAGATGTCCCTCTTACGACAGGACCTATGTCAGGTAGTCCAGCATACTTACCCAGTCACCCAGTCCCAGATTACATCCTTCTTCTCACGCAGGAGATCACGTTCTGATGTGGACATGACTGACAGCGATACGACATTCCCAGACCCAGGACGCAGAGACGACGTACCACCCAACCTCAGGCGACCATGAGAGTTACAGGTCCCACCAGGCCTCCTAGACAGACGCACTACATATGCTCATACTCATCGACGACACCAGCATGTTCCAGCGCTTACTGATGTTACAGCTCGCATTACATCCTTCTACAGCATCAGCACAGCCCTGACTTCTTGACATGGATACATATGATTTTCATGCACAGGCTTTTTCATTTATGTATTTCATTTATGTATTTATCTTAGCCTGTACCAGATGTTTTTTCTTTATTACAGCATTGGAGATGCTTTAGACGCTCTCCTAGTTACCACATACTTGACATGTACTACTTTTGTCTTATATGCCTTTTGGCATGGAAAAGACATTAATAAAGCTTTCTCTCTCTCTCTCTCTCTCTCTCTCTCTCTCTCTCTCTCTCTCTCTCTCTCTCCCCTTTTGTGGTCTCAAAATTCACTCTCGATGACGATGCAAAACAAGCGGCAAAACCATCTCACAAAACCTCCCAGGTACTATTTCCCATATAATCAAACATGAGCGTTACCCACTAAATATGAAACCATGACCTCAAACCTTCACCCTAATTGATCAGATACCTACATTCAGGTGACCAGACAATCCTAATTTTTACAAAAAAAAAACTTGGAATCAAGAACTAAAACAGTAGCAAAAAATTCACAACAAAAAGGATGCCTTCTTGCAGAAAGTGCTTTATCATAGACATGTGCACCTCACTATAATAACACTAAATAATTTTAACACACGAACAAAAGGCCAAAATTGTGCGCTATTGTGCAGGCTAGGAGGAATCAGCCACCAAAAACCTAACTCCAGCTAGACAAAGGCGAAATGCCAAGAAAGTGCGGAGTCGAAGTACATTCCACATAGTTCAGAACCAAATGTTCAGAAAAATGAGCAACAAACACCAAAGTATGGATAGTTGCAACCACTAACAGACTTCTTTCACTCTCTTTAACCTCAGATATCCATCAGAAAAATCATGCAGAGGGAGTTTTGAGAAGAAAGCACTGGCCATGTGGACATGAAAGGGCGCCCTTACTCTCATTGTAAAATCGACCTTCGAAAGGAGCAAGCAGTCTGAAGCAGCAAATCCTTCCAACCAAAAGGCGTCAGATGATCTGAATACAAAAGCAGCAGAGTTCTGCAAAACAATGATCCGAACATAGACTTTGCCTCCAACTTAAGAATGCATCGCATTTCCACTCCCCAACATTCTCACCATAAATAGCGCGCGCTCGCTCGGTCGCTCTCTCTTACCTGAGCCACGAGATGGAAGCTGCCATGTGAAGGAGGCTGCCAGTGGTGGTTGCCTCAGGTGGCAGCCTCCACAATTGTGGGGCCAATCACATGTCAAGAGACCTATTTGTCATCATTTGATTGGGCATGTTTATGTCAAGCTTCATTTCATTGGGCATGTTTATGTCAAGCTGGTCATCGACCTATTTGTCACGGGAGCGCGTGCGTGGGACTGATTCGTGTTCGTCCTCACGTCGTCCTCTTTATCGCGAACAATTTTTTGTCTTTTAATTTTCTTTTGTGCGAAAGCCCTTACAGGATCCCAGACACTCGACTACGCATCACAGAACATATTCTATCGTAGCAATCATGACACACAGCTCAAGACGAGATGCACAAAAATAGAGTGACTGAATTATCAGTTTTAGTTTAGAGTGAATTCGTCATTGTCTCGCTCGTTGGCGGAATGGCATTCTACTCTTTCGCTCTGTTCTACTCGTTGGCAGACTTTCATGCACAGCTAAAGTGTCTTTTCTTTCTTACTCTATTCGCTACATCTCTCTCTGTCTCTTACAAATCTCTGTATTTACTATCTTACATTATGATCCAGAGAGAATCGTTTATACCTCCACTATGTGGAGTTTACAAGATAGATGAAACATCGAATCACATGACTAGTTAACGCTAATCAACTAGTTAGTTAGTCTCCGTTGCTGCTACTCGTTTCAGCTGGGCGTGAAGCTCGTTGAGCTGCCAGCTGGCAGCGCGAAAGATTTTTCTTCGTCTTATTCGTAATCTCCCGTTTGCTTTCGTTCTTTTTGTTTCTTTTCGTAGTTTTCGTTTCGCGTCTCTTTTTCGGCTTTGCGGGTCCTGGAGGTGTGTTTGCGATTCGCGATTGATTCGTAAATCGTTCGTGCTTCGAGTCAAAGTCATGTTGACTGTCGCGAATTGTTCGACCTTCGTGTCTTGTTTGTGCTGCGACAAAGTTGCAGGAGTTCACCATTTCTGACACTCCCTCTTGAACCTTGCAACTTTGTTCGTTTTATCCAATTGCCTCTCTTTGCTTGGTAAAGAGTGACTTGTCGAGCGGTTTCGTGAGGAGATCTGCAATCATATTTTTTGATTTTATGAACTGGACCTGGAGCTCTCCTTTCGAGATCAAATCTCGAATATGATGGTACTTCAGAGGAATGTGCTTCGTCTTTGAATGGAAGACAGGATCTCGGGACAGATAGATGGCACTCTGAGAGTCCATCATCATCGTGCTTGGCCCCTCTTGTGGTATCCCGATTGCCTCCAACATCATTTGCAGCCACACTACCTCACCTTGGAATGAACTCAATGAGATGTAGGCAAACTTGTGGGTTGTGCTTCATTGTCTAACTGCCTAACTCCTCAAACTACTTGCAACATTGTCTTGCTAATACTTTTGACTCGGTAATTTGAACTACTCACAACACAAATTGTTGGCTTGCTACTCGAAATTGGCTTTGCAACTCTTGCAACAAGAGGCTTGCATTATGTGGGTTGGTGCTAGGTTGTTGTATTTCGGTGGCTTACATGTCGTTTCGCTCATTGGTGCATACCGGCATTTGCAATTTTGTGGGAACCTCTTTCTAGTTTGTGGAGTACATGGCTCTCTGGCTACTTGAATCGATAGCAGCTGCAAGATTGCTAACGTACCTTCCTCATTGGTTGTTGGGCAACAAGACATTGTTGGCATACTTTCCTCATTGATTGTTGGGGAGCATAGAACATTGCTAACATATCTTCCTCACATGGTTTTTGTACTATGGAAGGAGCCGAGCACAAGCCATTTTGCCTAGTTCGGCTTTCCAAACTGGGATTAGTAATTTTTGATCTTACTCAGTACTACTTGTAATGAATTCAAATCTCAAACCACCTCTAGTTCCAGATTGTTCCACACAATTCTTAAAGAATTTCTCTTATTCGAAAACTGTGCAACTGATAGGTCCTCTAATAGAATCTTACCCATCACTTCATCCCTCCTTTTAAAAGAAATTTTCAAATTTCTTATTAGCTATGAGAATGAGAATATCTGAATGTTGAAAAGTCAATAATAAGTGCCTTCCAAAAAGGATTCACTCCATTATACTAAAGACTTTTTTTTTTCAAACATTTTCAACACGAGTGACAGTAATCATCATCTCTTTGAGATCTATCTAAGCGTTAGAGACAATCTAGGTGTAAGAAATTGAAATACAATTATCTTGGAACGTCTCAAATTCTGAGCCTTAATCATACAAGTAGTAGTTCATATGTTCATAACAATTCTTAAAAATAAGTAATTTTCACGCTGGAAGGATCATATGAATTTAGTCTATTGTCTATATTCGAGAAATTCAAAAGAAGTAAAGGTTTTTAAAAGGTGAGAAATAGCTTTAAGGATTTCCGGTTTGTAAATTATGAGATATCATTAGGGTTTTGGATCTATAACTCATAATTTCCCAAAATACCCTAAAACAGTCAACTAATGGATTCATCCGTTAGTATTACCATTACTGACCACTGGTCTACAGATCACTCTCGCACAAGAATTCCTCTTTAGAATCACTGATGTCCCACACCATCAGCTTTCCCTTCAAGAAGTCCGTTGCTTCTATTTCTGTTCACCATAAAATCAAAAAGATTATTTGGCTATCCTAGATCCAATTATAGGATTCGATTTTCAACCAATTCCCAAAATAAACTACTAGTTATATTATTCATTGATGTTCCTTAAGTAATCTGTAGATGAAAATAGCATCTAAGAATACCACTAGGCATTGTCCCAAGTATGGACAAGAAATATCGTTCATATACTATTGAAATAACCCAAGTATATTCATTAACAAAAAGGAACCATTTTGAATTCAAAATAGCCGGAGTAATACAATAATAGATGTCCAATATCTATATCCAAATTGGTACGAGAAATTTCATTCCTTCTAGAAGATCTTTAACCGTCTTATCTTATATTCTAGAGATCTTAAATTTCATCTAGATTTCTCATATCGGATAACATATCTATTCCACCAAGCACTGGAGAACCCATTAATTTTGTTCCTGATGGATAACAATAATCCATTTACGAAATTGTGATTTGACAAGAATGGCCACACATGGTTTACCGTCACACTATATAACCTCTATGGTTAGTACCAAGTTTTCCAAATCCCTCCCATCTGAGAGTTCGAACTCTTAGGAATAAGGCTCTATCATGTACTAACGGTTATGTACTAACGGTACAAATGTGATCCATGTGTCAATTATCCCTTCTCATATTACAATTTATATGTTATTTATACGGTAGGACGACATCAGTAGCTGGTAGAGTAGCTGGTGGAGGGGATGTGTGTGTGTGTGTGTGTGTGTGTGTGTGTGTGTGTGTGTGTGTGTGTGTGTGTGTGTGTGTTTTGGAGCCTAACAAATCTAAACAAAACTGCATAGTATCTCCACAATACCAAACATACGAATATTAAAGTAAATCAAATTCATATAGAGACATCACAGTCAAACATATCATGTTGACCAAACCTAACAACCAACAAAAGCTCCGAGTTGAGGAGAATATGCTCACCTGCATCCATCCACAACAACAACCATGTTAGAACAGGGACATTATTGTGGGAACTACAGGTGTCTACACATACTCTCAGTTGTTATCCATGTTGCAACAAGTAGTCATTGCCAAGTTAGGTGACTCTAATTTTGTCCATATCATGAATAAAAAGTCAGACATTGTTTCAGCTTTACTCAAAGTTACAAAATTATAAGGTTAACAGTGTATAATCAGTGCTTGAAAGTCAACCCATCATACCATTTATATTAGAAATAGTCAAAGTGTAACCAAAGGTTTAAACAAGAAGCAGTACACTTCAAAGGAAACCTTGTTAATGAAAGGTGAGCATCAACGAGTAGTAAATTCATTATCATTTCATGGCACTTCAACTCTTCATACCCGTTAGTAGCAACAACCATATTGAGGGCATTCGAAGACTGTTCACACGAAATTTTTTCAATGTTAACATTCAGAGTGTTGTACGAAGTCTGATCAAAAGAACTCAAGACAATTTGATCATTGTAATCATAATGATCAAAACAAGCAAGTAAATCATGAGAGCATATCTTAATTAGATGTGTGTGTGTGTGAGGGTGTGTGCGTGTGTGTGTGTGTGTGTGGGGGGGGGGGGGGGGGGGGGGCTACTGAGGAGAGAAGTGAGGGTAGTGGAGGGAATCAAAGTACCAATGATAGGAGTGCGCCAGTAAGAGAAACCTAGAGTGGGAGTGGCCTGGTAAGCAGGACCTAAAGTGCCTTGGTAAGAGAGACCATAATGTTGCAATGGAATACCAAAAGAAAAAATGAAATTTGAAGCGATGGGTCTAGAAGAAGGGAAGAGATGAGGAGTGAATGTAGATGTGCTAGGGAAAGGGGCTGTAGTAGACACTAAAGTGGCAATATCAGTTGACATGTGTGTTGCCTCTTGAGTAAGGATCTCTCAAAGTAGAGACAACTCCCTACGATGAGACCTATTGGTTTGGGGGTCTAAAAAGGCCACATCGACGGTAATTCATCACCACAACCTCCATAGCAACCCATGTTGAGGCAGCTGTTGCCATGTCCCCTTTCCTGAGAGTGTCAAGAAGTGGTATTGGCATTCTCAAGGTGGGGGGAGGGGGTCCTACACTCACGTTGAGGGCTAGCACTCTCGTGAGAAAGTCTAGACTGAATCTCTTAGGAGCCAGAGGCAAAGCTAGAGTTAGATCGAGAGTAACCACCTGCCCTCTTTTTTAAGTTTCATGTTAGGCTCTCAATCACTCCATGACTCTGTTAGCCTACGACAAGGATTGACGTACTAGGCTAACTCGTCCTTGCTCATAAAGCTAAAACGAGAAGACTTGCAACTGTGGTTGATATGATTGGGAGATCTAGATGTGTTACAAGACATGATGGATGGAGTGCTAGATGTTGCATGCAAACAAATACTAGATATTGGAATTTATAAAAAGATAAATTTGAACAAGTGTGACCTTGAAATCCAGCTTTTAATTATGAGAAGTACGCAAAAATGTACAACATTAAACCTATAATGATCATTTGAGATTTTGAACCAACTTTAGTTCCTTTCACTACAACTAAACGTTCATCACATCATAATGAACTAGGCTCGAAAGTGGGTTCACATCTTATCGATAGGACGCCCTTCCGTTTTGGCAATTGCCTTAGGATACAATTAACTATTGCTCATTCACACCCATGACCTAAACGTAAATGTAAATCTAACATGAACTAGAACCTATACTAGCTTTACTACTTCTATTACAACTAAACTTGAACCTACATCTAAAATTTATTAGTTCTATTTGTAGGGACATACACATCCTTAAGTAAGTCTATCCTAAATGCTAAACCGTAAATGTAGACCAAAATTGAATCCCAAACATAGACAAAGACCTAAAGCCAAAACTAGAATGCATAAAAGTAATTCATAGGAATGCAATATGGAATCTAATGTCATAGATATAGAAATCATTCAAATAAAATACTAAGTTTGGATAAATGGTCTCAAAAGCAAAATTCTATGTTTAGGATTTAAGGTCATATGCATTGAGTCATAAAACAAATGTTTTGATCCCAATATAACTTCTTTGTGCATTTATTGGTCCTTTGAATGCAACCCAGTAATAGCCTTGGATCCAGACTTCATCAAGAACAGAACCTACACCACCTAAACATGGATCTTAATCTACAGTGCTTAAATTCAATCTCAAACATAGATGTAGAGCTAAACTTAAACCTAAACAAAGACCTAGTGCTAAACTCAAGCCTAATGATAGACCGAACCTAAACCCAAACAACATTGTCATGTGCCAAATCCCAAACTAATAGCAATAACAATATAGTAAAGCTAATAGCAAGAAAAGTACAAGACCATCAAGATAGCATATCCATAGAAAGTTAGAAACATGGAGATCACCATAAAATCACTTTAGCAATGGAAAGAAGATTATACAAGGTATGTACATGAGCATTGATTCATGTGGATAGGGAACATGAGACCTAGCAATGGAGATCCCTATGGCTTGCATTCACAAGGAAGCTAGAAGCTCTCACTTGCAAATGAGCCAAAATATTCACAAAATGTTGTCTCTTGCCTAGTTATAGACAATGCTCTCACTTAATTTAACTTAACTATCTTGAGGAATAGTTAGCCCTTGTTAAGTATTATTTAAACTACATTGGGCCCTTATTGGCCGATTATCCTTATTAATTACTTTGAAGGGCCTAAAGAGGGAACCGCCTTGTTATTAAGGCTAATGGTTCCTTTTGGGCCTACAAAGCTTACAATGGATATTATATTGCCTTGAAAAGCACAAATGTACTAAAAGTATATGACACTCCCCCTACTTAAACATTTTTGTCCTAAAAAATGAAGATGCTTGTCTGATCAGCTTGATCGCCTTGGTTAAGTACTCATGATTGAAAATGTGTCGTCCAAAAATGCCAAAGCTGTCGAATTGAAATTATTTTGTTGGCTTCAAACTGTAATCCTTGTTCCCATAGAGGAAAAACTGATGGTCGAAAAAGAATTTGATGAAGCGCCATATTGTTTGTTGGCAACCAATCTGTATGGAATGGACAGAGTGTATCACCGCAATATCCTCTTTTGTCTGCTTCCTCGACATCATACCAATTTGAATGCTTATCCAATTCCCTTGGATTTTTGTTTTGTCTTGCATCTGGCTCTTTTGTCGTAACTGCCAATCCATGTTGTTTGACCAATTTCATGAAGAAAATCACAATTCTGTCATAAACAATGGTAGTCATGAATTGTCGTTCATATATAAATGCTCCATGTAAAGTAGTCGGCATGAATATTGACACTCTGTTGTACGATGAAGCATATCTCTGGGAATACTGTTGACCGAAATATATTTCTTCAAATTTGGTCAATACCTCACTCATAGGTGGTGGTAAATATTTGACCTAATTGACCTCAAAAATGAACTCTCGTCTCAAAATATAAATTTTGCAGTCGCCCATATAAATCGTTGAAGCATCAATCCCAAATTGTGAAAATATATTCCAAAGTAGAACCAGGGATTTGATGTCTCGATTGTTCCAAATAACCATTGATGAACAATCTTTGTTGACATTACTCAATTGAAGATTGATTACATTAGAGTCCACTGAGCAATGTATGCTCTCCAAAGAAACTGACATAGATTGATGGCATATTTTAAAATCAGCTTCCTATGGAGTGTTGGCTGACTGAGAGAATGTTCCCAATCATTATTCGCATCCATACATTCTGAATATGCACGTGAATTACAATTTGGTTTCTGAGTTTTGGAGAATCCATAGGAAATGGGTTCTCCAACTGAAGTCACTTGAAGATCTTGTTAAATGAATCTATGAGGCATTGAGCAATAATCCAAGGTATTGATAGAAGTTGGATTTATATGAAATAATGAAATCTCTTCATTGCGGACAATATCCTTGTTGAATACCTCATACTCCATTATATTGTTGTCAATTCTCAAAAGCTCCCAAATTAAATTGAATTGGTTCACATATTGGATTCTTTAAATAGCCACTCAATTCCAAGCCATGGAATGTCAGTGTCATATAGTCCTCAGTCTGAAAGTTTGGTAAATGCCTTGATCGATTTTCTTCGAGCATAGCAATATTCCCAATCTGACGATCCATAGTTGCTTGTTCATTGACCAGATTAAGGCATTGATGTAGGTCAAGTTCCGGACTTTGATGGTTGAAGTAAAACTCAAAAGGATGTTCAATTATCTTCACATCCTAAGATCTGAATCTTGACTTTCATCTAAATCTTGATTTTCACCATCTAATGTTGCAACTCGATCCGAATCTTGAATTGGACTTTTGTTGCCTGCAACTGTATCCGGGTCTAGGACTTGACTTTCGTTGTCGCTTTGCTCACCTAGCTCATTATCATCGCTTTGCTCAACTGCTTCGTCATTGGCACTTTGCTCATCAGACTCATTGTTAAGACCATCTTCATTTTCAAAAGTTTTATCCCTTTCATGCACATGCGATTGTCGATCCACTAATGCTTTAGTGTATACACTCACTTTTGGAGCTAGGATTTCAGTCAAGTAAAAACAAAAAGTCATCAAAACCACAAGACGATCATCAAAAAGTTATAGAAAGTTATGCAAAGTCAAAGAAAAATGTGTAAACTGTGTTATATACAACTTAGAATAAGGGTCTATACAAAAAAAAAAATTTACAAAGTGAAATGGATAACACCCTAAATTCCATGAAACATTGGAGTGCTCATAGAATAATGAAAGGAACCGTGAAAGTCTTAGAATTTACAACAAAAAAAATCATTTTAACGATCACTTTTGTGAATGGCTCAAGTGCTTCTAAGAAATAAAAATTAAGAACATTGTAAAGAAACAAAATAATAAAAATTAACCAAAAAATTAAGTTGGCCCAGGAAAAAGTCTAGAGAGAGAAGAGAGAGAGAGAGGGCGCGCAAGCAGGAAAGAGGTAGAGAGAGAGAGGGATGTCGATCGAAGGAGAGAGAGGGTAGAGAGAGAGAGAGAGAGAGAGAGAGAGAGAGAGAGAGAGAGAGAGAGAGAGAGAGAGAGAGAGAGAGAGAAGGGGTAGAGAGAGAGAGAGAGAGAGGTCGACCAACGTGAATATGGATGAGCTCTCGACCGAATAGGAAAGGCGTGAGGATGGGACCTGGACCCCCGAACCGAGAGAGGAAATGGGATCGTCGTCTTTAATGAATTGCAAAGGTCGTGTTGTTGTGGCATGAATAGTGTTAAAACTGCATGTATGGTTAGTTTGGAAGTGATTTTGCCTGATTTGAGTGGATTTGCTTGTTTGAAATCTAATCTGATTATTAAATAGGGAAAGCTATTTAGATTACCAATCTTAACATCCATCTGGATCTGAAAAATCAGAAAAAAAAAAAAAAAAAAAAAAAAAAAAAAAAAAAAAAAAAAAAAAAAAGGAAAAAAAAAAAGGAGACAAAATTGTCATCAGAATTGATAACTTTTTACTCTCTTTCAAAAAATCTTCCCCGAGTTGTAGGAAGCTTCAGTTTCATTTACAAATTCTTCAAGTTGAACGACGAAGATTCATTCCCAGCAAATTTGCAAAAACATCAGAAACCAAAAAAAAGAAACCAAAAAACACCCAGAACCCTAAAAACTACAAAAAAATAACCTTCGTCCGATTTATTGTGCAGATCTATCTACTGCCAGGTCGGCGAAGAATAATACCAAAAATAGAAGGACAAAGTGATTATTCATCTAGTTGTTGGTAATTTTTTGTGAAAAATTCACAACTTTCTGCAAATATATCAGTTCTCTGAAAAAAAAATCTTTGCTAGAGTCTGTGTCAGTCCCACTTATTATTTTTGATAATCAGTAAGTTGGGCGAAGATTTCCAAAAGATCAGTTGTAATATTGTCACATTTTTGTCAAAAAAAAAGTTTTCTTTTTGCAAAAAATATCAGTATTACTCTTGATTCTTCACCAAATCCTTTGTAGAGTTTTCTGATTATTCTATTTATAGTAAGTAATCATTTGTGAGTTGGGCAAAGAATAGATCTATTAGAATCTTCCAAAAAATATATTTTTACCCTCGCCAAACTACAAAAATTGTATTTCTATGTGTTAGGAACATTTGCCAATTCTACCCTAGATTTATCTGAGTCAAAGTTTTTGTCTGAGAGTTTGGTGAAGGTTATTTCCATTAAATTTGTCAAAAAAAAAATTGATCAGAGAGTTTTTACCAAAAATAGCATTGTTGAACCTTCGCCTAGTTAACCTTTGCTAGTACTTTTTTTAAGGTTTTGATTTTTCAGATCAAGTCTCTATCAATTTTTTGGTCAAATCTGGTTCAGTTTTATTCTGATTATGAGAATTTTTCATTTTGAGAAGTGTCGATCGTTTGATCGTAGTATCTTTTTCACAGTTTGGGAACCTGATTCTTGTCAAGTGAAAGAAATTTTGCTGATTTGAACTAAGATAGTTTCTTATTGAAAATCTAAATCCAAAGTCATTGTTTGCTTGATTTAATTTGTAAAGATGGCTGCTCCAGGAGCTGCTCCTCAAGAAGTCAATCCAATTATTGTTAGGAGATCATCTCGTTAGGATCTACCCAAATACAATGGATTAACAGATCCAAGTAGATTTCTCTATATCTATGCTGAATCTTGTGAAGCCTATGGCGAAGTTTTTCCTCAAGATAAATTTAAGTTATTTCCAATGGCCTTAATGGGTGCAGCACAAGATTGGTATTATAATCAAGATGATACCGAGCAAATAGAAAAGCGAAAAATGGTACGAGATTACATTGAATGGGTTAAACACCTCAGATCTGAGTGTGAACCCAAGCTGATTAGTGAAAATGTTATGATTATGTGATTTTTGTCAAGTCTATCTAAAAGGATCAGACGTGAGTTGAAACGCCATAATGAGTATGCAATTTTGCAAAACGCTATGGACGATGCAATACGGGAGGAGAATGAAAATTCAGATGACGAGCCGAATATCAATATGTTGCCTTATACATCATGACAGACCACTACGACATCCACCACTATTGTATCAACGAATATCAACGCTACTGCGGAGATGATGCTCAACGAGTTTGAGAAACTTGGGAAGAACCAGCAAAAACAGATGGAAAAGTTGTAGTCACAACTTGATGAGAAGATCAAAGTACTGGAAGATTTCCATGGAAAAACGAACAAGGAACCTGAAAAGTTTGCTAAGACTTTCCTACCATGGAAAATGTCTGGTGTTTAATATGTACGGGCAATCACACAGCAAATGAATGTCCTCAATTGAAAAAACGAATAGAAACCAGTATGTGCCATTTGTGTAATTCGCTTGATCATGAGACTGCTTATTGCAACTTTAATCCTCGAATTATCCAACAACAATATGCCCAGATGGAATATCGGAAGCCCCATTACGGAAAGGATCATGCAACCAAACATCGTCTTGGGTATCCGGAGAGATTAGCTTTACTAGCCCCATCGGCACAATCTGCTCCTCCTGCTAATTTGATGGAACCAGAACCTTACAGTGGTGAGAGCGACCATTTAGAACAGTATGCTATCTATGTTGTCGCACAACAACAAGCATCTAGAAATTGGACCAGAGCGCTTTGCATGTGGAGAAAATCACAGAGTTGCAGAATGTCCAAACAAAGGCATATTTGTACCATTCTGTCGTGACTGTGGTTATGGGCATTGCTACAAGGAATGTCCAGCAAGACCGAAGCCGCCACTAGCCACAACTCCTGTCAATTTGATAACAATCAAGCAAAGACTAGCAATTCAACCTGAACCAAGTATACCTCTGATGGTGGTTACCAGAACACAGAAGCAGAAAGAACCGGTAGCAGATCCAGTACCTGCTAATTCTATACCATTAACTAATATACCAACAACATCGGGTGTCTATCCAAATTTCCATGCCAAAAAGAGGAGATATTAGGATATGAGGCAGTGGATTAAACATTTGCAAAAAGAAGATGAGCTTGAAGCTACTAGAGCAACAACCGAAGTTCGTTCTTCACCAGTGCAACCACCAAATAATCCACGTACAGATATGAATGCTCAATTGTATCATCATGAAGAATTCTTCAAGATGACTGAACCGGAAGCGCCGCAGACAGAACTACTCATGAGTATTTGGTCTAATAAGATCAATATTACATTGGGAGAGTTCTTGAAGTTGGTGCCAAACGCAAAAGAAGTATTAGTGCAAAAGTTAAAACTGAATCAAAAGTCCATCAAGAGCCACTTTTTTGTGCTGGACTTGAAGAATCTAATGAAATACTCCATGTGGAGCAGCCTCGAAAAGTGAGCAAAGAAATATCACCCTGCCAATACAACATAGACAATTTTCTAAAGAAGCAGTCGTGATAGATGGAGGTTTGGGAGTTAATTTGATTTCAACAAAGCTATGTGCAAAATCGGGCCTTACAAGGATTAAGCCTGCGACTTTTTCCATTAAGCTAGTCCACGAGGAATGGCTGAAAACATACCTGTCAAAATTGATGGACTATAGTTTGTCGTTACTTTTAAAGTAATGGACTTACCTGACGCACAAATGTATACCGAGTCCTATTGGGACTTCCATGGTTACGAGTTGTGCAAGTAATTCAGAACTGGGGTACCAGAAAAATCACTTTTGAAAATCATGAACGTGCAGTCAAAGTCAAACTAGTAGCCCAAAAAGAAGATGAAGATTCATCAACAATGGATCATACCTGTGACCAACCAGTCAAAAATTGGGGAGTACATTATGACTCTCAAACTGATACTGTCAATTGGAATCAAGCTCTTGCAATAATTGATTGTACAATGCATGCTATATGTGTCAACAAGATAATTAGTTTTGACTCGAGCAAGATTTCATTATTGGATCGAACTTTGGATACACCGATCACTTTTCCAGTAAATGTGCTGAATGTAGCTTGGATATCAACGGAACCCATACCAGATCCAATTGAAGACAAACTTATTCATATGAGTCACGCCTTAACTTATGATGACAATGCAGAACTTACTGATGAGAAGGTTCTAGATCACACAGATCCTACCAGATTTGGAATAAGTGATATTCCTGATGAACCAACAATATAACTGCCAAAAGCAGTTATATTGAAGGAAGACAATATCACATAATCAATGACGAAGAAACAAGCTAAGCAACATTATAATGTGGTCTTGAAATGGGAAAATCCACCTCAAAAGATTGATTCCAAGACTGTGCCACCTTTATTGGATAAAGGCAAAGAAAAAGTCCTTGCAAAACATCACCATCTAGGAAGTCTTCGCCTTTAAAGAAGAGTCCATCTTCTTGGAAGACATCGCCTCCATGATCGATTCCTGCTAAAAAAGCTAAGCAAAGATCCAAGGATAATCCTTTTGACAAAGAACAATCAGATGAAGTCCAGCATGATGTGCCAGAGCATTTCAAACACTATACTCTGGATGATGTGGTTATCATATTACCCAAAGCACATCGTGAACCTGAAGAACAAGTGCCAGAATTGAAAGATGTTTATGATGGCCCAGCTAGGACGCAGCCTATGAATCTTGCAGAACTAGACGAACCAAAAAACATTGTACAAATTGGAGCACAATGCACTCTTGAATAGTTTTAAGAGCTACGAACATTGCGTATTAAGTATCAAGATTGCTTTGCTTGGACTTATAAAGATCTCAAAGGGATTCCAACATTAGTTATCGAGCATACCATACCCTTAATACTTCTTTCCATTTATTGCGACACGACATTGGAAAATAATAGAGATTGACTCGCAATTGGCGACGATTGGCAACATAGCTCGTAATAGAATCTGGAACTTTCTCAAAAACGGTTGTGCGCCATGTCGGCTGCTCTCGGCTCTGAAGAAGATGGACCAACTTATGCAGCTTAAGTGTCCGTTGTCTATGGTATATCAGGTGCTCCACCCTGGTCTATGCCTGCATCTACCCCTATATCTATTCATGTCTCTTCTTGGTGCCGAGGGGAGAATTGCGGCATGACTGGAATTGGGATTTGTGGCCTGGCTTCCAACACTTGAGCGACGACTTTCCCATAATCCTTGATAATTGCCTTTGCCTTGCCAATCTTAGTGGTTTCCGTCCTTTTGAGTATATCGAACTTTTTTTGAAACCCCGCCAGTGCAATACGATAGGTTTCAACTTTTTGGAACAAGTATCTAATTTCGTCCGGTGTGACTAGGCAATCATGCACTTGTGTCTGCAAGTAGGAATTGTGTTCAAGAGTGGTTGCGTCCAATTCACCTTGAAGTCATTCGCATTCCAACTCGGCTAAGTCCAATTGGTCTGCCAACAACAAGACTTGTTGTTTTGAATCCTAGACCGCTTTGTCCACTTTGTCTTGTGTCGTGGTGAGTGCATTTTGAATGGTTGCCACATAATCTTCTAATCATTGGGCAAACTAGTTGGCCTTCTTTAGCTCAGCTTCAGATTTTGCCTCATGTTGTCTGGCAATCTTTAACTCTCGATTTAACTGAATAACCTTTTGGCTAATCAATGTGTTCTCTGTCCCCAAATCTTCTATGCGCTTGGACATGTCTTTCTTTTTATCAATCATGGTTTGGATCACGCGCGCAAGGTTTGAAACTAGACCTATTGAGTCACTAGAATCCACGGTAGTTGGAACAGCAACAATAGGAGCAACAGAAACAGCTTCGGCAGGAATTGTACTGACTGGCCTCTAGTGTGTGGCCGGTTCTTCTTCTTCAAAGATATTTGCTGCTTCAAAACCTTGTGGCATCAAACGGATTTGGAGATAGAATAGCATGAACGACCCTGATGGTGTCCAGTGTAGCTTCAGCTTGATCTTATTGGTTGATCTGAAAAGAATCATTAAATCCGACAGCGGTATCATGGAACTGTTCAAATCTTCTTCTAGCGGATTGGAGTGCAAAGGGACCTGGGCTTTTGGGCATTTCAAAGATCTCATCTGGGCCCAGTGGGTTGGAATCATCGAACATATCCATGAAAGATTGTGTATTTGGGAAAATAAATCGAAGCTATGGGGAAGAGGCAGCAAGGGCAGCTATGATTGGAATGGTAGATCCAATTGTCACAGATTCACCCTGTGAAGAGGAGGTGAGGGATGCATCAGTGGATTGATGGACGGGTAGCTCAGTGCGGATTGCAGTAGGGGCTGGAAGCGCAATTGGGGTTGGTTGCCTAGTACGATGACGAGACGCGAAAGGCGAGTCAAGAATGACGATTTCGCTGTGTACACGACATCGACTATGTGAACTCGATGCTTGATGTGATGATTCTGCTGGTGTCTCTTCATAAATAGATAGTACGGAATCCATACTGAAGCCATGGATTTTATTGTCAAGATGTGAGGTGGCAAGGAGGGATAACAACTGGCCAGCAGCAAACTGCTATTTGGTATTGCTCTTAATAGCTCGTTTGAGTTCTCCGAAGACGATTTTGAGCCAGTTATATGGTTCCAGAGGGGCCTTGGCTATTTTGGCATGAGATTCAACTATCTTATGCCATATTTGGGAAGAGATGCGGCCTTTCCTAAGGTTTTCAACCATCAGAAAGTTATTAAGGAGCTGAGCAACTGCATGGATGACAGGATCCCTAATGGCCTCTAACAAATAGCCATCATTTGTTCAATACAAATCATTCGTGGCATCAATATAAGGCTTAATAGCCTGTTTTTTCTGTTTATGCTTTGGTGAGGCTTGGGTGTCGGATGAAATCCCGATGGTAGCAAGGGCGGCTTCAGTTATGCGCACGTTGTGTGTGGCTCCTTGAAAGGGAATGTAAAATTTGGATTTCTCCTCCTTCCAGGTACTGAAGGCAAGAGTGATAAAATCCATGTTAATTCTCCCTGAGAAGGCTCTCTCATGAATACCCATTATAGTGAGCAGAGGCTCCACAAGGGTCATCCACTGAGTGACCATGCTTGTGCTAGGAAGTACCATAATGTCTGTTGTAGATGGGACATTACGATGGATAGTATAACGAGGCGACTGAGAAGTGTTTGTGGAAGACATGGTGGAACAAAGTCGGAAACTAAAAGTAATGAGCACGAGTGAATAACGAAAAGCAGTATAGAACGCTTGGAAAGCTTTGGTCGTTGGAAAAATTGGCAAGAGCTTCACTAGCACAAGTGAGAAATGAAATCGAATTCTGTCCTTTTATAGATTGATTTGGAGGGTCCATTAGACAATGTACTAGTTTGGCTGTTCAGTTATGGACCAAAATTTTCAGGCATGCTCAGTATTATGAAAATAGATTATAAAAATCCTAACGAAAGTCTCTGAAGCACTGAACCTATCCGTCGAAGGTTTTCCAGGTTCATCCTTCGCCCAATGACATCCTTCACCCAAGTACTACCATAAATGCAAATTTTCATGATCTGAATCTATAGCCGATCTATTTTGGCATTTTAAATCCATCTGGCATGTCGGCGAAGGTTTCTGAGTACAGGAAGAAGCTCGGTGAAGGTTCCCAAAATGGCATAATGCTGAACATTCACCTAAGGTCAAAACGGGTACCAACTGGTGAAAAAAATGTTCGTCCAACTCAGTATGGGTATATCTGAGGTGGATTTTGCTTCTGAAAACTCGGTGAACAATTCTAACATAGTTTGTGCAAAAAATGACCAGAAAAGTAATTTTCCAAGTCACTTTTCACATAAGATCTGATTCCTGAAAATACTTTCCTACAATTTTTTTGATTTAATGACATGTCAGTTTTTTCTCATTTTTTTTTCTTTCTATCTTTTCCAAAGAATATATCAATCAAGTAGTAAAAACAAGAAATTGAAAAAACAAGAAAAAAAAAAAAACATAGTCTCAGATCATGTTGGCTAAACTGGTGGTGCAGGCTACCAAAACTTGCATAGTCGGCTGCCATTCACTTGAGTATCAAAACGTTTTCCATCCAGATGTTCAAGAATAACTACTCCATAGTTCAGTATTTCTTTGACTCTATACGGTCCTTTACATGTGAACTTCAATTTTTCTTTGATCAACTTGGTTTTATACATTAGTGCTAGATCTCCTTCTTTCATATCTTGGCTAATGCTTCACGTTCTGTTGTTGAATAGTTCTTCTCTGGATCTGTAAGCTATCTGCTTGCAAATCGTATTGGATAGTCCTTCTTGTACCTGGCTGCGTCAAAACTAATCCAATTGCATATTTTGAGGCATCAATTTGAACATGAGATTCAATTGTTCAATTTGGAGAACGTAGCATTGGTGCCGAAGCTAATGCTTTTTTCAATTTTTCAAAGGCTTCTAACGTCTCAAACCATGTAACTTGAATTTGGAGTTTTTATTATTTTATTCTATTTAGGCCCCAAGCCTTTTATTCAAGTTCTACCTAATCATTTTGCGTGCTCATTCGCTTACGTAAAACCTGAGGCTTTATTGGATGATGGCGATCAACAAGAACTTGGACTTGCCAGATTTTCAATACCCATAAGGGTCTGGTGGACGTTCTGGATAACCTTGTCCATTGACAATTGAGTAGTTGATGCATTCCATCGGAGGATCCCAAGATAAATCTTGCTGATATAATGGATTTTCATAGAAAAACGCAACTGGTCCCAATGTCCTAGACTCCTCCAAATGGTAAGGTGGATATGACGTGCTTGCTTGACTCTCTTATTTGTCCAGGTATTCGTGGTATGCCATAACCGGACGACTTTTCTCAGCAGTCAATATCATAGATTGAGGACAAGGCTTTGTCATTGTAGCCACTGGTGCTTGCTGTACTGGAGGCCTATTTGGGCTTGAATTCCCTGGATTTGGCCTTTGAAGAATGGACATACCCCGAATTGGCATTGATTTGGGGATCTGTTGAATTGTGGAACAATTAGACGTTGGTTGAATCTTGCTCGTTGAGGGACAATCATCAACTTTAGTCTTCCCTTGATCATTGCACTTCTCCTTTGAAGGCTGTGTGATTGCGCTTTTCCTTGGATCTTTTGTTGATCAGCCTTCAATTTGCTCTTTTGACACTGGTCCCCTTTGTAATTCATCGCGAAGAAATCCTTGCAATGATTGCGCTAAGAGCTCTGATAGAACCTGCCGGAATTCCTCGATTGCCAATTTCTTGACTTCCTCAGCTATCACTGGCTTGATGGATTCTGCCAGCTCTTGCTTATGTGATGTTGTTGTCGGTTTGCTCATGGGTGTGTCTATGTGCCTTGGGACTTTTGTCAAATTGCCTTCTTCCTCACTCGTTTCATAACTCGCTGGCACTAAGATTTTTCTTTTATAGTGCATTTGAGGTGGAAGGGTCACCATAGGTGCATGTCGGTTTACATAGGCCAAATGCCTCCTGGCTATTTGTGAATTTCTCATCGGGCAATCTCGGCATGGATGATTGAATCCATATTGTGCACAACAGGGTTCGAATGTTGATGGATCCCCTCAATGTGGACATTCGGCTCGACGATGTTTTTCTCCGCATCCATAGCATCTTACCGAGTGCAATATATCATTGCCTCTAAGTTGATAGGCATACACTTGTAATAGATTCCCCTTAGGATCTTCCACAAAATAAACTGGTAGGCTATTGTGGCCCTCCTTGGAGTTTTGAGACATGCAAGATAATATGACCAATACTTTCACCTTGCCACTAGTTGTTGAAGAAAATCGTGATTTAGATGAATCACTTTGACATCCATCATTCGGATGAGCTCCTTGTCGGCTTGATTCTGTTTCTGACCGTTGAATCCTTGAATATGGTCGTAGAACTTGCTTGCTCTGCATTTTGTCCTTGTGAGAAGCGCGGTTTCTTGATTGGACACCTTGTACTTGGATTATCTCCAAAGCAGAAGGTACATTCGTCCTTCTCAAGAAACTTAATTTGAGCCCACATTGACGTACATCAACAATGGCTTGTGGTTCCAAAGGTACAAAGGATGTCAAGTCCTCAAGCTAAACTAGATCATCCTGAGGAATTAAGTCATCCTTCCCACCAAGTCATTCCTTTAAATGACTAACGTGGAAAACTGGGTGAACCTTGACTCCTTGAGGAAGGTCTAGTTAATAGGCATTCCGATTGAGTTTCTTTACAATACGGAAGGGGCCAGCATAACGAGGCGATAACTTAGGACATTTTCTAGTCTTTAGTACCTTAGAATCTTTTGGGATTCTAAGATATACCCAAACTCCTTCCTCATAAACCCTAGGTTGTCGCTTTTGATTGGCGTAAAACTGGGCTCTATCCTAAGCCATTTTTATATTATCGCGAGCAACCAGCAACGTTTTTTGCATATCATGCAGGAAATTTACCGTTGCTTTGACCTTAAGGCTTTTGAGGCCAACTGAGATTGGAGCTCTAGGCTGGAAACCAAACATCAGAGAGAATGTGGACTAAAACTCGTCGCTAAACGTTTTGCGTTATTATATGCAAATTCAATCATTTGGAGGTACCTTTCCCATTCCGACTGTCTTCTAGAAACATATGCACAAAGCATGTCTTCCATAGACTAGTTCATCCTCTCTGTCTGACCATCTGATTCAGGATGATTGGTACACTCTAGACTTAATGTGGTCTCCAATTTTTCAAAGACCACTTGTCAGAATTTGCTAGTGAGCTTAGAATCCTGATCACTAACAATACCATTTGGCAAACCAAACAACATGAAAAACTTTTCCACGAAAAGCTGAGCAAGTTCTGAAGCTTTGACAGTTTGCTTGGTTGGAATGAATTGCACCATTTTAGTTAGCATGTCAACTATACCCAAATAGCATCATTTTGCTTTCCCGTCCGAGGTAGCCCAACCACAAAATCCATGGAAATACTTTCCCACTTCCTTTTAAGATTTCCAATGGAAGTAACAAGCTAGTTGCCTTAAGTCTTTCAGCTTTATTAACCTGGCATTGCCCGCACTTGCAAACATATGCCTCCATTTGACCTTTTAAATTTGGCCAATAAAAGTCCCTTTTTTATGAGGTCAAGTGTCCTTTGTGAGCCAGGATGCCCTGCACACGAGCTGCCATGACATTCATGCAGGATTTGGGCCCTAATATCATCATTTTTTGGCACACAAACTTTTCCATTTCAAAAAAGTAACCTATTCCTTATGGAATAGTCTCTTAATATCTTGTCCTAATGAGAAGTCTTGGAATCATGCATTCCAAGTTCACCAGTAGATCTAGAAGTACCTGCCAGGACGTCAGCCAAATATGGCCGAAGTCCCTATTGGCCTTACACAAATCTTTTAAGGACAGATATAACTCAAATTTGGATCTCAAAAAAGCTTAACTAATTAACCTCTCCAATATGACTTAAGGCATCCGCGACACTATTTGAGGTACGCTTCCAATACTCAATGTCATAATGAAATTCTTGGAGCATTTTCGACCATTTGGCTTTACAACCTCTAAGATCAACCACATTGTTAATATACTTTAACGCTTGATGGTCTGTTACTATAGTAAACTGGGAGCCATGTAAATAATGTCTCCACACTTTCAAGGCATGAATTATTGCAAAAAGATCCTTATCGTAGGTGGAATACCACCTTTGAGTAGGATCTAGCTTTTTGCTTTCAAAAGCAACTGGTCTACCATCCTGATATAGGATTGCGCCTATAGCATAGTCACTGGCATCCGTTTCAAACACATATGGCTTGTTAGGATCCACTATGTAAAAATAGGTGTCGTAGACACACAATATTTGAGATTTTCAAAACTTTGATTCATCTCTTCAATCCAAGTGTCTGGAGGGCTGAATTTACTATGTCGGCTAGTTCTTTTAGCCCTTTGAGGACATTTTTCAAAGGCAATGCAATTATTGCATAAACCATGATAAATCTATGAAAAAATCTTGTAAAGCACACAAAGGACTTAACCTTCCGGATGGTTTCAGGAATTGGCCATTCACGAACTTGTCGGACTTTATTTGGGTCAATTTTCAACCCATGGTCCGAAATAATGTGACTGAGATAAACCAATATCTTCTAGAAGAAAACATGTATGTATTCTTTGGTAACTAGCTTCTCCTGTCTAAGTAACTTTAAGACAGTCCTGAGATGCTCTTCATGCTCCTCCAAGGTTTTACTATAGATGAGAATATCATCTAAGTAGACTATGCCAAACTTTCCCAGATGTGGAGGAAGAAGATTGCTCATCATCTGCTGGAAAGTCACTGGAGCATTAGTCAATCCAAAAAATAAAACGGTTGATCTTGTTCTCATCGGAAGAATCGTGCATGGAAAAGATGAGTTTTACCGATCAATCCACGACGTGACCACTTCAGGGGCTCTGTCTTTCTTTCCCCAGAAAAATTTTTGGGTGTAAGAAAGGGATGGTGCAGTAGTTGTCTTAATTGCGCTAGCTCCCTCAATTCATGTTGATCATTTGCATGTCTCGCCTGCATATCAACAATCTGTTGCTGTAGATTTTTTATAGCCGACAACATGCTGCCATAGCCTCAACAGGAGGAGATGTAGCGTGAGTGGAGGGACTAAGATCCATGTATTGATAAAGGAAGAGGATAAACAAGGAATAGAAAAGAAGAAAACTTTTACAACTCTAGGACAAGAACTCACAAACTCAAGCTCATTGTCTACACACAGCGAAAGTGGTATTGTCCATGGTTGCCACTAAGATTGGTATTCAACCAAGAAAGAGATGTAGCAATCCACCACCCACTCCCTCTTCACATGGAACCATCTGCATGGGGATATACCTCTCTCTCTCATGCAAACAGACTCCCTGCCACATGGTTGTCTCCTTAGCCAGTTGGGTGCCATGTAGACTGCGGAGCATGAGGTGGCCTCCATCCTACGACCCCATGGGGCCCACCACCACCCCATAGGCAAAACGGGAGGCCACACCTTGCAGCTGTCACCCCCACGCAGACTACATGCACAGTTGTGCATTGCCAGCACGTGTCGCACCAGCATGCGTTGCAGGCGTGTCGCCTGCACGTGCTCTGTGCGGGCTTCTTCAATGTGCTCTGTTGGTGCGCCGCCAACCGATGTGCCACCCTGCGCGTCCATTGTCGTTGTTTTTTTTTTTCTTTTTACTCAAGGAAAAAAACAAGATTAAAAAGCCAATTCCGAGCGTTAAAAAACCAAACCAAAATCAGATGGCTTGGGGTGCTTATCTCTATTATAGAAAATTGACATATGGGTATGCCTTTTCTATAGGTGAGGACTTGTAATATGGGCCAATTGCAAGCAAGCATATGTGGTGCTTTCAACAACTGAAGTATATATTGCATTTTGCCAAGCTTCAAAAGAACATATTTGGATCAAAAACATGGTTGATGAAATAGGCATAAATGTGAGCAACTTCATTTTGTACAATGGCAACCACTGTTGCATGTTTTTAAGTAAGAACCTGGTTTTTCACAAGCAGAGTACACATATTGTCTTGCAATATCACTTTGTGAAAGAATTAGTGGAGCGGGACGATTTAAATTTACACTTTTACCCACCACAAGAAATGGTTGCTAAAATCATGACTAAGGCCTTGCTGAGAGAGGGGTTTGAATTCCTCATGAGCAAACTTGCAATAACGCTTATTGTAGAGGCTCTGGATTGGGAAGGGGATTGTTGGATTTTGCAATCTAGATCTGATAGTTATTACAAGGGTTCCCATGACCATGGCATATAGTCGTTAATTAAGAATAACTTAAGCTAAATGATGTACCTTAAGTTGTTTTGGTTTTTAGTATCCCATGTAATGCAATTTTCTTGGCATGTGCCATTTTAGAGTTTCCTTGGCAAGTGTTTATGTATATAGATAAAGGACTTCAATGCAATGAAGTTTTTATGTTTTTGGGATGTCCGTGTTATTGTGAATTCTTTATTCGATTTGTGTCTTATGTTAATTGCTTTGGTTCTCTGCACTTACTACTTTTGGTGGCAGAGAGACCAATCAAATCCGTAGAGAGAGAGAGAGAGAGAGAGAGAGAGAGAGAGAGAGAGAGAGAGAGAGAGAGAGAGAGAGAGAGAGAGAGAGAGAGAGAGAGAGAGAGAGAGAGAGAGAGAGAGAGAGAGAGAGAGAGAGAGAGAGAGAGAGAGAGACCCTCATTCTGTCAGGACTTGTAGTTGTTTGGAGCCTTACTTTAATAATTAATAGGACTTGCTCGTGTTTAATCCATAGTCTTGGCCTCTTCCTAATCAAATATTCATTCTACTATTCTCAATATTTCGTAGTCACATTCTAATCTCTTTTTCCAGTGTGCATGATACTGCTCACCTTTCACTACCATCAAGAGAAAAATGCTATGTAGGTTAGATTATTTTGGTAAAGCCATGACTTCTATGTATGTCCAAGATCTCTTAAGAAGATTTGTGGCATAAGAGATTGGGCCATCCCAATTTCAAAGCCATGACATCCATGGTCAAAGATGGGAAAGCTATTGGATTGCCAAAGACTATATCAAAGGAGCTTCTACCTTGTGAAGGTTGTGCTATTGCTAAGTCTCATAAGAGGCCTTTTCCAAGATCCAACATTAGTCTCAACTTCCATTTGAGCTAGTGCACTCGAATGTACACTTTGCATCTTACAAGAGCAAAGGAGGAGCTAAATGCTTTGTCACTTTTATTGATGATTATTCAAGATTATGTTGGGTGTATCTCTTATCTTCCAAGTCTATGGTGTTTGATGTATTTCTCAAATTCAAAGCTTTTGTTGAAAAACAATTCTCTTGTAATTTAAAAGCTTTGAGATGTGATGGTGGTGGAGAGTATATCTCCAATAAATTTAATGATTATTGTGAGCAAGAGGGAATTAGAAGAGAGTTCACTTGTGCTTATTCCACTCAACAAAATGGGGTGGTTGAAAGAAAAAATATGACTGTTTGTGAGTGTGCAAAAGCTCTTAGAATAGAGGCATCTCTTCCAAAAGATTTTTGGGGAGAAGCAATGTCTTGTGCAAATTATCTTTGTAACATATGAGATGTTGTACAAGAAGAATCCTAAGGTATATCACCTTAGGATCTTTGGATGTATGTGCTTTGTTCATGTACCTTTAGAAACTAGGATAAAAGATGATCCTAGTTCAATCAAAGGAGTGTTTGTTGGATAGGCATCTACAAACCAATCAAGATGTAGAGGGGCCGAGGCTTGAGGAGGAGCATCTTCAAGCTATTACACCAAGAAGATCTATGAGGGAGAGATCCGAACCAAGGAGGCTCACATATGTGGAAAAAGGCAAGCAAGTGGAGGATGTCACTCATATCATGCATTTTTCATCTCTCATGATGAGCCAAGCAATGTCCAAGATGCTCTCCAATCAAAGGAGTGGTACGAAGCTATGTCAATGAATGAAGCCTTGATTTCTAATCATACTTGGTATCTCATGGATCCACCCATCAACAAGCATGTTATTGGATGCAAATGGGTGTGTAGGATCATGTGTATGAACCCATGCAATTCCCATGCAGGTCAACTATAAACAGATCACAGCTCTTCATGCATACCTCTTGTCTATACCAGTCACACGTACATGCACTACTCCATATGTCTCAATTAGAGTGTTTGGGTCCTCCCAAGGTCATTAGTCACCAGCAGGCCTCGATGTGGAATAAAGTCTAGGCATGACCAATAATCTCGAACACTGGAGGGCCGGTCTACCATATTAGGACTGGATGTAGAAAATCATAGTTCAATCTCATCGATCTTCTAGCTCTGTGGCACACGTTGCATTTTTTTAAGTATGCATCCGTGTCCTTAAGAATTGTTGGCCACCAGCATCCTGATTGCAAGATCTTGCGAACTGTAAAAAATGACCACCACCCATGTCTTCATGCGAAATTGAGATAATCTGGGTGGCCTCCTGTGGAAGAATACATCTTCAAAGGATTCCATCTGATTCTCTTCGGTATAATTGGCCGACAATCAGTTGATAGAGTCTAGCCTTTAGAATCAACTTCCGCTATTCCGCCTTGGGTAAGGATTTGTCCGGTTGGCCCCGCATAAGATACTCAACAATGTCAGCGGCCCATTCAAGTACAGTGTCAATGTAAAACAAGGCAGCATCTGGTAGCTCATTATCGGGTCGGACAGCTGTCTCCTTGATTCGCGATACATGATCTGCCATATAATGCTATCTTCCCTTGCGCACGATGATCCAAAAATCAAACTCCAACAGTAGAAGTAACCAACAAGTGATTCTCCCTATGTTGCAAGTTTTATTAACCAGATAAAGCAAGGGTTGATGGTCCGTATAAAAGGCAAAATGGGTGGCCATCAAATAATGTCGAAATTTCTTAACCGCTGCCTCTCGTTCGGTGGTTGAATAGTTTATTTCTGAGCTGTCGACTAGCAAATCGGATTGGGCAATCCTTTTTGTATTCTCCCGCGGTTGGGTTAAGACTGCTCCCACTGTATACTTTGATGCGTCTGTGTGTTATCACGTCATCCAAAGTATAGTTCTTGAATGTTTCTAGCATATCGCAAATTGGCATTCGGCAGGATTCCTCCTTCAACATATTGATCTTAGCCCGACTTGTAATCTTTGGATTTTTGGTCATCTTTGAGGATGATGACACTACATCTGGCTCCAATCTTCAAGGAGTCCAACACTTTCCTTTTTTCTTTTTATCCGCATAGTTGGGAACATCCTTGTCATCCTTCTTGGGAACTGATATGACATTTTATAGTGAGTTTCTTTTCTTGCCTATCCTCAACCCAAGATCTAAGCAATCTAGCATCAAGGAGATGAAGTTAGTTGTCACGCGTAGGTTCGTTCCCATGAGAGCGATAACATATCTGTTGTGGGTATTTCCTGCACAATAATAAACAAGTGTGTCCCACCACTTAAAATAATGTTGGCCAAGCCTTACCTATTGGGCCCCGCCACAGTACATTGTACAATTAAAATAATAAGTGCGAGGGCACTGGCGTCCTGCGTGTGTAAGCCCAACCCAATGAGCACACAAAATGGCTAGGTAGAAGTTGAATAAAAGACTTGGGGCCTAAATAGAATAAATAATAAAAAACTCCAAAGTCAGGTTACATGGTTCTAAGTTGAGAGAATCTCACATGAATCATGTGAGTTTGGTCCTCTCCTTATTGAACCATTAGATTGCAATTAGTCTAGTTTGAATGGCTAAGATTAGGATTCTAGCCAATTAGAAAGGGCCAATGAGAGCCAAGATGGCCTCCCCTCTCAACTATATAAGGAGGCCATTTTCCATTGTAAAGCATCATCTCTATTCTTAATAAAGCTCTAGCTCTTTCTATTTCTAACTCCATCTCTAGTTATCTCTCTCTCTCCTCCCTTGGTTGGGACCGAATAGTTTGGGGAATGTGCTCGGGCCTCTCAAGCCTTTCCTAATCAAGGCACTCTCTCTCTCTCTCTCTCTCTCTCTCTCTCTCTCTCTCTCTCTCTCTCTCTCTCTCTCTCTCTCTCTCTCTCTCTCTCTCTCTCTCTCTCTCTCTCTCTCTCTCTCTCTCTCTCTCTCTCTCTCTACGTTGGGATAGAATAGCCTTGGGTAGGTGCTCGAGCCCCCAAAGCCTCTCTCAAACTAGGAATTTCCTCTCTCTCTTTTCTCCTCTCTCTAAGTAGCGACCGAATAGTTTGGAAAAGGTGCTCGAGCCTCTCAAATCTCTCGCTACTTGGAACTTTTCTCTCTCTCTCTCTCTCTCTCTCTCTCTCTCTCTCTCTCTCTCTCTCTCTCTCTCTCTCTCTCTCTCTCTCTCTCTCTCTCTCTCTCTCTCTCTCTCTCTCTCTTCTTGCTATGCAGGTGAAGGCGAGATTGCCACTCCCAGCGACGAACCTCTATCCTACATTGACAACACAACAGTGGCGCCGTTGCCGGGGAGCGCCACACTCTCGCCTCGCCGCATAGCTTTTCTTGCACTCTCTTCTTCTCTCTTTCTCTTTTCTTCTTACTCACCACTCTTTTTCCACCTAAAACTTGGATTTTGTGGGTAGATTAGGGGGGTTTAGTGTTAGATTTGTCAATTTTCGTGTTTTTTGTTTTGTTTTGAATGTAGTGAAGTATTAGTTTTTTGAATGTACTCTTCTCTCGCCGCATAACACTTTTTCCCATTATCTCTTTCTCTCTTCTCTTTCACCATTTTTCACCAAAAATCGAATTTTTTGGGGTAGTTTAGTGTAGTTGAGAGGTTAGTTGTGCATTTATTTTTCGTGATTTTTTGGTTGTATGTATGTGCTTCCATAAATCCAAAAAAACCTACAAAAATTTAGAAAACACAAAAAATCTGTTTTTGGTAGGAAAATTAGGCGGGAAAACGGGCTAGAGGCCATAACTTTCAAAATTGTCCAAACTAACCTTCGCAGAGCCTTCTGAAGTTCCATCTTAGTCTCACCAAGACAAGGACATAGAAATCTCTGCAAGAGTTAGTCCCCAGCCATTTTTTCAAATAGCCAAAAAAAATAAAAAACCTTTAAAAACTTAAAAAAAAAAAACTAAAAATCGGAAAAGAACCTAAGCCTCGCTAGTGAGCAACTCTATCTTTCAGATAACCTCCTCCCATGACTGTGACGGTTCTATTCCCTAAAAAAAAAAAAAATTGGAAAAGTACCTAAGCCTCGTTGGTGAGTGAAGATAGCCTTCTCCCACGACTGCAACGGTTCTATTCCCTTAAAAAAAATAATAATAAAAACTAAAAATTGGAAGAAAAACCTCAACGCGGTGAGCCTTCTCTATCTCTTAGATAGCGTCCTCTCATGACTTTGACGGTTCTATTCCCAAAAAAAGAAAAAATAAAAAGTGTGAAAAAAATTCGTAAAAAAAAAAAGAAAAAAAATCGTAAAAAAAACAAAGACCATAATTTAAAAAAAAAAACAGCAATAATTTTAATTTTAGCCCAAGCCTCTTTGGTGAGTGGCCTCCATATCAGTTACCATCCATCATTCATTTTCATTTTTCTTGTCCATCTCCATTCAATCTTCCATCCGCTCTCTCATCTGTTAAATCCATACCGGTCTTATTTATCCATCCTTACTGATCAATCTCTTTACTTAGTCTTTTCTCTTCTTCCTCTTCTGCTTCTTCTTCTTAAAAAAAAAAAAATTCGGAACACCAACATCATTGTGCGGACCTTGAAGCAATCCACCAACCAACTACATTGCGACATTCTAGTGCTGAGCTATGGAGACCATCCTTGCAAAATTGTCTAAGTTGCAGAAATTCCTTGATGAAACAATTAGAGACTACACCAATCGGATCCATCAAATTGCTGAATCATCAGATGGAGAATCAGAGGAACTAGAGTCTTCAACAAGCGATGAGAATGTAAGTGAATACTTGGTTCGAAAAGGACGCTTCGAAGACGAGGACACTTGGGAAAAGGAACGAGACCTTAGACAGAGAATTCCATCTTTCCTTCCTTAGAAGAGAAGTCTTTTAAGGGGGATAGAATGTTATGGACCCAACTTCCTTGGGTCCCAAACCCAACGTGAAATCGAACATTGACTGGGCTCGTTGACTTGACCAGTGACTCGTGGACCTACATGGTCGCCACATGTCGTGATCTAGGATGTATGCTAGGCTTGGAGACTCCTCCCTTGGAGGTATACAAGGAAAGAAGGTCTCATTAACCATTCATTCTATCTACCTGGGAGAAGGTGGATGGTGAGCGTTTGTGGACAACCATGATGAGTGCTAGCTTGAGGTAGGAGATGGCTGAGGGCTCTGGCGGTGGTATGGGACATTGTCCAGGTCAGAGGTTAGATCTTGCTTGTTACAGGTCATTGCTCGGGGCATGGAGGGTGGACCCGGATTAGGTCCTACAGCGGGGTGGATTTTGACGTTCGGTTTTCTAGTTGACCAGAACCTGGCGATTTAGAATTTCGAGATTGTAACACAACCCTCCTCCAACTCTCAAACCAAAGCATGCAAGATCTCTTTCATTGGCAGGGAGGTGTAAACATCCCCATGAGGTAACAGTTATGGCTCTCAAGAATCTTAACAATAAATGGAGAGGATGAAATGTAGAAGTCAAAAAAAGGTCTGTCTATGGGGGCGTCCCATATTCGAGTATGCACATGGCAATGACATGGGAAGTTGCAACTTGAATTGGGTGTTACGAAATAAGAATTAGAGTTGATATAATACATCAGCAAACACTCGGACATAGCGCAAATCAAAACAACAACTATAAATACCAAGTAAGGATGGGTAATTGAAGGAGCCAAAGTTGAATCACTCATCAAAGATGCATGAGGATATGCACAAAGACAATTTTGCATTCCTAGTTCAACGTCAAGTGACACTGAAATAATTCTCCCCACATATGAGGAGGAGGATTCAACAAAATCAGGTGACTAAAACCTACACAATAATTTTTTTTTATAGTAGTAATGTTGCAAAAAATCTTATAGGTGAAAGCCAAATTAAAAAAATGGCGCTATCAAAATATGCACTAAGAAGAAGAGATTGCACCACATGTTCTACATATGTAGCAGGAAAACATGGAAGATGCTTACAATGAATCTCAAAAAATGGTTTCATGTCAAATATGACAAACTGTTAGAATGTGCTAATGCTGAGATGTCAGAACTTGGGCGACTTACAAAAGTGATAGATTTTATAGAATCTAGTTAGACGAACTCAATGATTTACAATGGGACAGTTTTGTGGTGCAGGGAAATGTTGGGTAAATCGAATCAACATGCACAATCACAAAGGAGGCGATTCAAGAGAAGGAAACTAACCCAAAAGAAAATAGTGAAAAAACTTGGTCTTTGGATTATCATAGCTTTGTCTTCAATTATAATTGTTTAGGTTTTGACTGAATGTGATAACAACAACTGGATAAAGAAGTGCATAGAATACCCAAAATTCTACATGTGTATTTATTTTGTGTAAAGTCTAATTAATAGCAATTGACCCTAGGCATGGGAAAAAACTTTCTCGATCTTTTGCAGGTGACATATTTTTAGAAGCAAACTATAAAATGAGATGCTCTTTCAAACTTATATTGCATATGAAGGCCATACCCATAGATTCCAATTCACGGCTAAAACCATGGCATTTTGACAATCGGCTTGCAAAGCTTTTACAAATTTGACTTCAACAATTCAGATACCCTGGTTGATTGAGCTAACAAGCCCAGCAGAAGCACTTTATAGGGCAGATGCTAGTTTTATAAGGAGAAAAAACTATGGAAGAGTGCTTTATATTTTAGGAGAGCTTTGGGGGGCTTTGCATGCATTCCATTTGAGAAAATTACCCTTTTTATTTGACAAATACATCATGGTGGGATTCGGCACCCCCCCCCCCCCCTCATACCAAGCACTCTACCCAGGCTGGTAAAGCACGTTTTTCTCTCTCTAGGATTTTCTCTTTCTAGAAAGTCATTTTCTCTCTCTAGATTCTATTGATCCCCAGGCTTCCTTTAATCATGCCTAGATCGTGTGAGGTGATTGCACATCGATCTGAGCTCTCTGGACTTCGCTAGAACCGATCAAAGATTTTCAGTCATAGGAACTTGGTGCCGGCCGGATTTTGGTCACAGTGGCGCCGGAAGCAGCGCCGGCGCCGGGAGTAGTAGGGGCGCTGCTGGCGCCGGGGACAATGTTGGCGCCAGTGGCGCCGGATGTAAAGCTTATGAAGATAGCTTTACAACACTATTGATTGAAGATTCTTCTCTTCGAATTTCACTTCAAATTGAAGGGTCCCATAGGTGCCCCTAGTTTTTGGAACAGGCCCATTCTTCCTAAGGGCTCTGTGCACTGGTTGTTTTTGCAGGAAAGTAGAAAACAGAGTGATGTTTTGACCTAGCTAGGGAGACTGTTTTTTGGATCTGATTAGAAAGGAGCTATGCTGCTACACGCTGATATAAAAATATTTGATATCAGAGATCTGTGCACGACGAAGAAAATTTTCAAAAATGGCAGTTTAGTAATAATTGCCAATTTCAGGCTTAAGGATAGTTTTGAGCCTTTTTTATGCCAAAATATTCAAATTGGCATAACTTTTGATCCATAGCTCGGATTGAAAGTGGTCCGCGACGTCATTTGTCAATTTCGTAGCAGATTTTCCATTTTTGCGATCCGGACTCATCTAAGTGTAGTAATGGCAACCTTAAGTGAGAGCGTCCTCAATGAGTCAAGCAAATTAGAAAGATGTTGGGAAATACCACGATCCATCTCTGACATGAGAGTGGATGATCCCTCGGTGCATACAAGCTATGTTTATCCGGTCACAACTTACTGATTGCTGGATCTATACCTTAGATTCCATAGCCATGCACAAAATTGTAATGAATAGAGTTTAGCTTTTCGGAAGCATTATTACAGGTGCAATTATCAGAGCAAAAATCGAGCAGAGATATCAATCATATAAAATAAAATTTAATCTACAAAGCAATCAATCTGCAAGCATGAACATTTCACACATACATGATCTGATTTCCTGGAACAATGATATATTAATCGTACAGAAGTACAATGATTTTCAGATAGAAAAAGCGTTCTTCTTGATACAATACTCTGTGATAACAGAGAAGAACAACGATGCAGTTGTGCTCTTTGAATCACTGATTGTGTGTGTTCAATCTCTCATACATTGCAATGGATCATTGCTGACATGAAAAACATTCACACACATCAAAGGGAAAGAATTGTGTTTCCTAGATTACATTATCAAAAAATAAGAGAATCAACTTGTAGTTACATGTCACTTTCAGACATCTGATACAGTTAGAGATGTCGTTCAAGTTGTTGACGTCGTGCACTTTGGAGATCATGACCAAGTTGGAGATGTCGGGGACATGTCGGGGATTTCGGAGACTTAGGAACATGCTTTGATAAGATGTCAAAGTCGGGGACTTCGATGTCGAGGAAGTCAATGACGTGGAAGTCAGAGACTTCGGCCCAGCTTGCTTGGACAAGACGTTGGGAAGTCGATGACGTGGAAGTCGCTGATGTGGACATCGGAGACTTCATATCAGCTTGCTTGAGAAGATGTTGAAGTTGAAGACTTCAGGGACTTCGAAGTCGAGGAAGTCAAAGCTAACTGTCATCGACTTTACTTGTAATTCTGCAGACTGTCAAGAAACATGTGTAATTTTGCAGATGGCGTGACTGTACAAACAACTAAGGAATGGATCTAGATTAGTATACAATAAGGATGGAGAGGATAGAAATCCAACACTCCCACTTAATCTGGATCCTTAAATGCCCTAATTTTTAAATTCAAGATTGCACAAAAATTATTGTGTGCTTTTTGATTTAACCCTTTTGTAAATATGTCAGCTGCCATGTACTGGGTTCTACAAAATTTCAAGACTACCTCCTTGTTGAGTATCCTGCTCCTGATATAATGGTATTTGATCTCAATGTGCTTGCTCCTAGAGTGAAATCTAGGATTAATAGATAATGCAATTGCACTTTGATTGTCACACTGAATCATTGTTGGGGCAGATTGTCTAATGCCAAATGTCAGACAATAAATTCCTCAATCAAATTGCCTCTTTAGTAGCTTGAGAGGCCTTAAGTGTTCTATTGTAGATGAGAATATCATCTAAGAATACAACCACAAACTTCCCTAGATATGGACGAAAAAGATCGTTCATTGTTGGAACGTACCTGGGATTCGTCAACCCAAAAGGAAGCACGAGAAATTCATAGTGACTGAATCTCGTCCGAAAACCAGTCTTCTGCACGTCATCCGGATGAATTCTAATCTAATGATATTCGGTTCTAAGATCCATCTTTGTGAAGTATTTAGCTCCACCCAATCGATCTACCAGATCATCCATACAAGGAAAATGATATTTTAATAGTTACTTTATTCAACCCTTTGTAGTCCACACACATCCTGAAGCCTCCATCTTTCTTCGCCTTCAGAAGAATAGGAGCGCCCCAAGGTGACTTACTTGGCTGAATATGATCAATTTTTAGGTAGTTTTCAATTTGCTTAGTAATCTCTACCTCTTCTTTCTGAGAGAACCTGTTAGGTTGTCTAGAGATAGGGTGACTACCTGGAATTAACTCAATCTTATGGTCTACCGATCTGGACGATGGTATTCCATGAGGTAATTCTACTGGAAATACATCTTTAAATTCAGACAGTAACTTATTCTTCTCAATTTGCTCCTGATCTAAGTCTACCGAGTTCAGAATTTTTGACAGTTTACAACTACTTAGATGCATTTCAGATAAATCCAAAATTGGCTTAGCAAATAAAGAATAAGCTTCATACTGCGAATCAAAAATTTCCATTACATTTGTCTCCAAACAATGTAACTATTTCTTTACCCTCCTGAAAAGAGAGAACATGCTTCTCAAAATCTATCTCAGGATGCTTATTAAATAACCAGTTGTATCCTAGAATAATGTTCGTATGCGCTGAATCTAAAACATGGAAATCAATCAACTCTCTATAGTCCTGGATCCAAACTGGGAGCCTTGGAACTTTCACATCCCACGTCTCCAACTCCGCTCCTGAAGCTAGATATACTCGATATCTATAATTACTAGCTTCAGTTTTGAGTCCGAGTCTTTGCACAAGACCAGAGTTAATGAAATTATGAGTAGATCCATTGTCCACTAAAATACTAACATCATGTCCATTCACAGTGCCTTTCGAACGAAATAAATCATTTGGCAAGAATGAAGTAGTACTGAAAGAACAATCACACTCACAATTAATTTTATTAATTTCCAGCTTAAGATTCTCTTTACCTGGCATCTCAATCACTTGAGCTGCGCCTTTCTTTCGTTCCAGGCAGAATTTCATAACATGTCCAGGTTGACTGCAATGGAAACAAACATTGGTCCTTCTAGCCTTTTTTCGGGACAACTTCTTCTTTTGTCTAAATTCAGATGCAGCTTGATCCAGTTCGTCGAAATATATAGTTGTCTTATTCCCACGAACTCTTTTCTTCTCTTTTTTTTGGCTGGGTCCGGATGATCTAGATGGATTAGCTTGTAATTGCTTCTTAGATGCCACTACCGTGGAGTCATACGCTTTCGCAACATGCACTACATCATCAAAGGATTGAAGCACGTTACGCTTACACTCATTCTGATAATCTGCGGGCTGACCTAGGATAAACTGTCACAATGTTAGTTTTGCATCGAATGAGGGCACTTTATTCCATAAATCCATAAAATCTTGTAGGTACAGTTCCAAACTCCAAGTACTCATTTTGCAATTCACAAATCTTTGGTAAAAATCCGAGTCGTCCACAATCACAAACGACTTTCTGAACACCTCCATAAACTCGTCCCATGTGGTAGGTTTAGGTTGCGAATCACGCCACCACGACGAAGCTTTACCATGGAAGAACAGAATAACACTCTCTATCTTTTTCTCCTCTGGAATTCCGTGTAGATTAAAATAACCGGTCCACTTGGTTAACCAGTCATCCACAATTTCAGGTTTTTTCTCTTTTTTCTCCCTTGAAAATGGTTCAGGCTGAAAGCCCAAATTTGGAACAGACAAAGCTCTCACTTGATTCAACAGTACTTCCATTTGTTCATCACGTAAAGTGTTCCTATTGTTTATCTCTTTAAGCGCTTGGCTTGATGACTAGCAAATTTGTAGATAGGTAGGCATTGGCACCTGACCATCGAGAGCTGCATTTGCGTTATTGTCTGCCGCCATATTGATTTCCTGACATGCAAAATTTGCTTGAATTAGTCGAGATCCAATCATCAACTAATAAGTGAAATGTTCAAAACCTTCATAACTCGCTGATATTATTCAGCAAGATCTTTCACTCATTTGTGCAAACTTTTGCAAAAAATCAATATCAGACCAAAAAACTCTACCGTATGTCCTAAATCTGTGATTCGACTGATTGACAATAAATTTGTTGTCAGATTTGGGACATACAATACATTTGGTACAAGTTTTGATAGTCTATTTTGAAAATTCATCCTAACAATACCTTCACCTTCAATTATGTGGGAGCTATTGTCTCCAAGGTGAACAAATTTCTTTGTGCTGTAAGGTGAATAGTTGATGAACCATTCTTGATGGCTTGTCATGTGTTGTGTAGCTCCAGAATCAAGGAACCACTCTTCAGATTGTTTGACATGGTGGTTGCTCACCATGAAGACTTCTTGCTCTTCATCATCTTTGACTTTTTGCTTGGTATTGGCTACACGAGTTTGCTCTTCCGACTGCTTATTCTTCTTGTCGTTATTAAACTTCAATACTCGACAGTCTTGGATCTCATGATTTGTCCTCTTGCAGTACTTGCAGAATAGCTTCTTCTTGTGTTGAGCAAGTGGCTGATTCTGAGTCTTTTGTGGCTGCTTTTGATTGTTGTCAGTTTGTCGAGCAACTTTTTTCTTCTGTTGCCACCTCATTATATAGAGAGTAGAGTCATGTGCATGAAACCATACAACCCCCATGCACGCCAACTATAAATAGATCACATATCTTCATGCAATCCTCCTGCCTATATCCGTCACACAGGCATGCAATACTCCATATGTCTCAATTAGAGTGTCTAGGTCCTCTCAAGGTAATTAGTCACAAGCAGGCCTTGACATGGAATTAAATCACGGTGTGACCAATAATCTCAAGTACTGGAGGGCCGGTCTACCATATTAGGACTATTCCAGGTCCTTAACCGAATATGGACATAACATTCTTCCCTCCTTAAACTACTTCTATCCTTAGAAGCTCTTCAAAACATGAGAGAATTACTAGAATAGTTTCTTTAACTTTTAATATTAACCTAGGAAATGATTATCCTTAGTTTGACTTTTATATCAAACAAGTATTCAGAGATAATCAAATTTTCCAATTGTTAATCTTTGTTTTGGAGTACGACTCAAGAGTTGAAAAGTACACTAAGCAATAAATTTCTCAACTAGGTTACACTCATCACAAGTTAGTAATAACACCTTCATGTAAAACACTTACATGAATCACTGAGTGAGATATTCCCTAACTTAGGAGATTAGAGTTAAAGAAAAATGATAATAATTATAGTTTGAAATTATTCACAAACTCTGGCAAACAATTTATAAAAAATTTCCAAGTACAACTATCCTTAGAATCCAATTCTAAGATATGATAATTCATTCAACTAGAATCTCTAGGAGAATTATTAAGATATAGAATGATTAAAACTCAACTCTGAGTATCCCAAATACTCTTTTGAGTTAAATGCTCCTATTTCTAGCACCAAATACAAGAAAATAACATTCATTCATCTTAATAGATTTATCTGTCTTCTATGATAACTGGAGTTCCAAGTAAATGAAGAACTGTACTCAAGCATATGCAGACCATATACTGTAGCAGAATAGCATCCACTAGATAAATTAAAATACTGGAGTAGAGAGATTCAAAACACTGATCTAAATTCTTACTCAATTTAACAGACCAAGACTTAATCGTCACACTTAAGAATCATTACAATTCTTTACAATCCTCTGACAACAATTAAGTATCTATTTACGATCTGTTATTCATAAATATTTAGATTCGTATGATTCGTCAATCAAATTTTCTGGAATCCAAAATCCATAATCATTTATAGGATACTAGAGTATATGTCCAACATAACTCAGGAAAAGTAAGAATCATTCCAAAATCTTTCTAATAAGAAAATATTGGATTTAGGAATACTTCCAAAACATGATTCTTTACAAGATTCAAGGTCTAGAAACCACTGGTAATTAAAGACTGAACGCATACCGATGACAATCATCTTCAACTACAAAAAACTTTAGATTACTAATTTAGAATCAAATCTAGATATCCAAAGTCCTGCTGAATATCAATTCAGTTATTATTCTCGGATTCATTATGATTCGTTATCCAATTGAGCTCTCTGGGATACAATCAACTAATGAGTTGAGTCCCTTCCTTAACTAAGGAATACTCTATCCCAAGAATACTGTATATCCAATGCACACAATTTTAACTGATGAACCGAAATGATTCACTAATCATGCGTCTTACAAGCAATATAAATCAAAACCATCAGTTCCCGGTGAATCTACATCACACTGATCGTTTTACTAATTAACTTCAACTTGGAGTAATCAACTACTCAAGTTAATTGCCAATGATTCAGAAATCTCAAATGTCTAGGTGCAGATCTTAATTATACTAGTATGACACCACATTTAGATTTTCATCCAAACCATTTATAAGTTAATCCATAAATCTTCCATACAAAGATTTGTTAACTTTGCAAGTATATGTCAAAACAATACTTGATCATCTGTTCATGTTCACCGACTAGGTTAAGTGCGCCAAATAACTCTAGTAACCAGGAATACACAGTTTTGAGAAATTACTAAGAAGTAAAGGATTGATTAATAGAGCAAGAAATAGATTTGAGGGCCTCTGATTTTGTAAATAATGAGATACCACATTGGGATCTAGATTAAACCTCCAAAATTTTCCAAACTACCCCACATTTGATCGAATGGTTTTCTTTTTTCTCATATCGCGACTAGGTAGTAAACAACCATTGACCATCAGATCTTTACAGTCCTAGAATTTCCTTTTCAAAATTATTGATGTCCCATACCATCAGCTTTTCCTTCCAAAAAATCCTTAACCGCCTTATCTGATATTCTAGAGATCCACTGATTTTCTAGCTATCCTATAATCACTATAGGATATTATCTCTTGTTCCCAAATACTGGAGAATCCATTTTATTTGGATGACAGACATGCCCCATCATTAGATGGATATCACAAATCCACACCTGATTCTGTGATTTAGTCAAAAGAATTAACATGGTTTCAATACTACATTATGATCCTTACAAGTTAATGATAAGCTTCAAATCCCTCTGGATCCAAGAGTATTAACTCTAGGGACAAGCTTCTATCAATTAACAGATCCAATGTTATCCATGTATTAGATTCCTCTTTTAACATCACAATTGACATCCAAAACTGTGGATAACTCAATGGTCACAAAGATATTAGTTATGAATTTAACTAAATGAATCCTACCCAGGAAATTAATACCCGGTATTAAGCAATTATTTATTGGGATTGCGTAAATTCTAATTGCGAAATAAATTTCTCGATCACAATTACTACCCCTGATGTCCACTCTTCTTCCCTCCTTAGAATTTTCAGTTCTCTAAAAATCTTTCAGCTAAGATATCAAAAAGACATAATGACATTAATGAATGTAAAAAAATGAATTACTGTAGGAAAAAAGTTCGAAATAGTTTCATCTCTATCCTATACCTGGGTAGAAATATTGATATACAACCCACCATAGGATTTTAATTGGAAATGTTTACTTTTGATCAGTTCCTATTATTACAATTTTTTCAAAAAAAAATTGGACTGTTCTCCCTTTTTACTTACTGGCTTAAGAATTACTTCATTAGAATTATCTATAATCAATGGGAAATAAGATTTGGATTCGGGTACTTTCTCCACTGTATTCACCCCAAATAATATTGTTGAATAAAAAAAAACCTCAAATACAATGAATTTTCCACCATTAATTATTTAACAAGTATCTCAAAAGCTTTGGTTTGTTCAAGGTTAATGACCTAAATCATCAAAACCACAATAACCAACTGATCGGTGTTCCACCGATTTTAAAAGGAGAAAATAAAAAAAACACAATTGAACTCCATTTACTGGGAGTAATCTTACTCCATAATTAAATCGATAAAAAGCACAGTATTAGGGACCCAAAATTCCCACTAACTAGGTACTTGCCTGGAGAACCAAACCACAACCATTATTTTGTCAAGATCGATTTAATAGATATTAACCGATTAGTACCGCTTGACACAAAAACAACAGTATTAAGTTCTCAAAATACTAGGCATACAGGTTATTGTCAAGTTGATATGGACTTTATACATGCATATTGTCCACAGAGAAGAAAAGAAACCAAATCCTTTCTACCTCTTATCGGAAAACAATGTCCGAAACCGAGTTTGTTGCTTTGACACACATGCCCAAAGCAATCAAAACTCCTCTCACTGGAGGCTAATTACTCAAATTTACCGAGTTCCCAGAATCACTTTTGGAACCATTTTTGAAATTACTACCCGTCAAGCACTTAAAACATCGATTGACACATACATGCAATTTTACATATTGCGGCCCCTCAACTCCGAAATACCCAACCAAAGCACAAAAGGGAAAAGGTTTCTTAAAACCTAAATTTTTAGGTATTGATCTTTTCCAGCTGTCATCACCCAAGAAAGGGTGGCTGCCCAAGCGAGAGAGAGAGATCCTTCAAGCAGGTCCTGAGGGAGAGAGGTCTTTCTAGCAAGTCACGCACTTTCAGGTTCATCCAAGATGCTCTACGCACGTCAGATTCATCATAGCTACCATCGACTGCCATCTACAGCACGAATCAGCCTTCTAATCTCTCTTTCATCCACTTACAAGCAGGAATCCAAATTAGAGGGTGCATTTCGACCTCCAGAAAGTAGGTTTCAAACATCCCCCTGCATCAACCATATGTTCCAGCCGCTAGCAAATCTATAGCAAGTTTACACAATATTCCAACTGTCTTACTTGCCTTACAACGCTCCCCTCTCAAATCTCGCTTCTGAACAAAGGTTTCAATATGAATTCTCAAAGGTAGTATGTCTCAAACACACAAAGGTTTTATAGGGTTTATCAGCATGCAACACCTTTCTCTATTCCAAATCTGCTTTTCTAGAGAATCTACAATTTACAAATCCATTCTATGGTTTCAATTTTCAGTTTGCATAAAATACAAGAGGATAAGTCATATAAAACCTTAATTCCTCACATGCAACCATAAAATTTTAAGATTTCTAGTAGCAATCGGTTTATTTATGCAGGATAAATCGATTCCATGTCAATCTATCAATAAACCTCTTGCTGCCCAATCTGAATCAAACTGTCCAAACCGTTATGGACTCACGCAAATCATTCATTTTAAAAAACAGATTTGAACAAGAAAGTGGATCTACCCAAGCAAATCATTCTACTTCAAATGGAAAATTTTCAAGGCTTCAGAAAATCAGACTGAATTCCACACTAATTCACAGCATCTCTAACAAAATCAAACAAGGAGAAGAGCACTCTACCACCAAGTTTGAAAGGCATGTTCAAAACAAGAATTAGTGAATCGAAACCCAATTTTCCCTTGAAAAAATTGCACTCCAACCGGGATGTGAATCCAAGTGCGTTCCAATTCCAATTTGATGTAGAACGTCTCTCCATCCCATCCAAAAACTGCATCTTAGCCGGGCTCTGATACCAATATAAAGACCCTCAAAAGGATTACCCCTAAGATGAGAATAGGAGAACACAATAGGAGAGACTATGGAGCCAAACCACCCAACCAATCCTAGATCAAATCTGGATCTAGCTCCCAAGCCATGCCATGTGAAGCAAGAGGAGAAGAGAGAAACTAGTAACCTAAACCCAATATGCCGACGGGAGAATCCCCACCTCATTATATAGAGAGTAGAGTCCTGTGCATGAAACCATGCAACCCCCATGCAGGTCAACTATAAATAGATCACATCTCTTCATTCAATCCTCCTACCTATATCCGTCACACAGGCATGCAATACGCCATATGTCTCAATTAGAGTGTCTGGGTCCTCTCAAGGTAATTAGTCACAAACAGGCTTTGACATGGAATTAAATTACGGCGTGACCAATAATCTCGAGTACTGGAGGGCCGGTCTACCATATTAGGACTATTCCAGGTCCTTAACCGAATATGGCCATAACAGTTAGAGTTTATGTGGAATTTATTAAGAAATGTGATCCTTTGAGTATTGTTGAAAGTTTTTTTGTCAATCTCCCCACTTACGTTGAAAATTTTGAAGAAGATGAAAGATTCTACTATTTGCACATAGATACGATCTTCAACTGTTTGGAAAATGAAAATGGTGTTTGTTCTGAGACTCCTTCCCCAGCTATTGACCCACCACTCTCCCCTCACCCCTTAGTATTTGTTGATGATTTGGACAAAGAAAGTGCTTCCAAGCTTGAAATGTTTTCCCAAGAAATTTGTGACATTGGCAATCAATCTTCCTTTGAGTTCTGCCAAGCTACGAGCTGCCAAGTCCCTCTAGTTCCTAGTCGTACCATTGAATTCAAAGCTATTAAGACGCCCTTCAAACTCTGGAGTTTACTACTGTTAACTTTTTGGCTCTCATTTCTATTGAACTTTGGACTACACTTGCCCATATTACCAATGTCGAGATTCAAACTTTCAAAATTGTTGCCTTACATAAAAATCCTATCTTTGGCACTCCTATTGCATTTGACTATGTCATCAGAATGAATAACTTTGAACCTTCTAGATGTCCTTCTGAGCAAACTTGAGCCACTAGGACTAGAGACCATTTTGAGACTGGATTCAATAGGATGAAGCCTGTACCTGGAATCGGATAAGGCCTTTCTTCAAATGTCGTTGTGGTGATAAATGCAAAAATAATTCTTCCATTATCTGGTTTGACCATGTTGTTTGGTTTATGATAAATGCCTCCTTGCAAAACCAAATTAACACATTCTTTCTTTGGTTCCACAAACCAACAAGAGATGTTGTGAAAGCCCAATATAACCTTCCTCTATATTAGTCGGTTTATGATCGATGCTTCCATAGAACTCTCACTTGAACCTCCATGTAAACTCCTTTCTAAACTTGGTGACAACGAAAATATATGGGAGATTGAAAGATTACTTAAAAAACCGAGCTTTTTGACTCTTCAAGACAAATACTTTCAAAATTCTAACAAGAGGACATGAATTTTTAATCTAAACAATCGAAGCTCAGTGGTGTCTGAAAGTGGAAACAAGAAAAAGAAATATATACCGTTCAGAGGCAAAAAGGTGGACAAAGCAGCAGTGGAAAGGAAGAGTTACCAGTGAAAAAAATTAACTTCTACATGGATTGATCCTTGTGCAAGATGAAGAAGAAATAAAAAGGGTGCTTGTCGTCAATGCGGTGAAGCGGGGATTCAGCTTAACAATCAGATTGACAAAGGAAAGGCATTTTTACATTTACGCTACTATAATAGGAGTTTTGAGAATATCAATGTCAAGCAGTTTTATGCCGAGACGTTACTTTGTATTTTTGGCTCTATTGATGACTTCTTTGATGACATTGTCTTTGGTTGACTTATCTGCCTCATATTAATTCACTATGGTCCAAACCGTATGATGTTTTTTTTGCGAATTTAGCTTTATGAATGAAACTATGTGTTGTTGTCTTACAAATGAACATTTGAAAGAGTTTGTTTCAAAAAAATTTATGCCAGTTGTCTCTATGGATTGCAATATCATTATAAAATATTAAGGAAAGACCTACTTAAAGGCTTGAATTATATTACTTTACTATCGTCCCAACATTAATGAATAAGCTACTGAATTGTATTATGGTTGTTTGAAATTAGCAACTTTATTACCTTCTTACAAAGATATTGATATGGATATGCAAGTTGAACTTGTACGATTATGCAAAAGTATGGCTTTAAATTGCTTGACAAACAATAAATGGCTACACTACAACTCCTTATCTGGGAATCGTTTAAAAGGAGCTATGAGTGAAATTGATTGGATCACTTCCCATTTATATATCAATGGTATAGATAAAGCGCAACACAACCCTTGCTTTATGTGCATACAAGTTTTTAGAAGTCTTGCCTTAGAAAGATTATCAAGCCCGAACTTTGCCCCTTTCCTTAATGATATTGATAATTCAATTGTAGCCTCTCTGAGCACATTAAAAATTTCTTTTGACAAGACTATACCAGACTACTTACATGGAAAAGAAATTCTTCCATTTAGATTATGTACATTTAAAGCCCACAAAAATATGTTCAGATGGATTACAAACGCACATGACTACTATTTCTCAAAACTAGCCACCTTCTTGACTGGAGCTCTTGGAGAGTAAACAATTTCTTGGAGCTCTTGGAGAGTAAACAATTTCATGGGCTCAAGTATGATTTACCTTATGGTGATAGGTTACTTTTGGCGAGCAGTTAGCATTCCCTCTCAGGGGTGCTTACCCCTGAGACTCAATGCTAACTATGGGACAGTTGGTGGATTCTCTCTCTCTCTCTCTCTCTCTCTCTCTCTCTCTCTCTCTCTCTCTCTCTCTCTCTCTCTCTCTCTCTCTCTCTCTCTCTCTCTCTCTCTCTCTCTCTCTCTCTCTCTCTCTCTCTCTCTCTCTCTCTCTCATGGACTTCATCTGACTATGCTAATCCCTACTAAAGAACTCTCCTTTTGGCCTCGTCAAAAATATCGAAGTAATTCACCCTCGAATATAGCAAAAACCCATGTATAAGGTACGAACCAAATTCAAAAAATTATTTTTTGAGATAAAGACTTTAACTTGTACCTCAAGCTTCCAAAATTCCATGGTTGAGATGCATCAATTTTTAGGGCTCTTAATCCTACAGTGGGCATTTACACTTGCTTGTGCTTCTAAGAGTAAGCAAGAAAAAGTATATAATGGAGGGTTTCCCAACGGTGGATTCCCAACCTCATTCCAATTCTCTCTTCTATACTCTTCCTCCTCTCTCCAACTATCTCATTGCTTGAGTTCTTTTGCAAAGGAATTAGTTTGGTAAACAAGTAGGACTGTCACCTACTGTGGAGTGCTTGGACAACAAGCTCTCTTTTCGGATTTTTTGCACTCTTATGAGCAGTGATCCAGGTATGCATCTGGCCGCTGGCCAGCGAGCTACTTCTCAAGCTATGCCTTATTGCAAATAATAAGCACTTATTATACATGATTACATAGCTATGGTAAATCACGATATGTTGTCCACACTTTGTCATTGTTGCTACAACATTTGTTCGCTGATGGGGTAAAAATATAACCACTTATTTTGTGTTGTTTTCATCACATTTAGCATCGTTGCCTGACTAGCGGAAATGTGCACTACTTTAGTAGATTGTTTACAACTGTTGGTGCTGCCTTGCTAGTGGAAATGTGCACTACTTTAGTAGATTGTTTACAGCTATTGGTCATTGTTTTCTATAGAAATCCATCATACATTGATGATACTTCTGGCCAATAGTAGATCGTTGCCCATGAAAGAATTTTTCTTGCAAAACCATTGGTTTTTTTTTGTAATGCTTATGTCAAGTGTTTATCCTACAATGCATAACGACGTCCTCTAGAAAGGTATGACAACAAACATTCACTAAATGCGGTTCATCTTCAATTAAGAGGTATGATAGATAGGATCTTAAGTTTGCTACATAATCAATAACCACGGATTCTTGGTACTGAAATAAGTAATCTTTAGCAAATAGATACTTCGCCCATAGAAATCGATGGCAAACCTTGAAACATGTTAGTTCTAGAAGGATGTTCGAAAGTGACTTGAGACTCGATGCTCGTTAATCATAATGCTTTTAGGACTATTGATGTAACCAAGTGGAAGGAATGATCATGTCGACCTCTCAAGAAGAATCTACTACACGCATTCAAGTATGTTTTCATGAAAACTGCAAGTACTTAGACGGGATTGCAAATGATGGAATAGAATAGTAAAACTCTCTGTGTTCTATTATAGTCTAAGATTATGTTGAAATATAAGTAGTATACTTCACGACATTCCTTAAAGCATGATGTTACAAACGAATTACATATAAACATTACTAATGCATAATCGTTTAAAGAGTACTGTCAATACATATGACCAAAGAAAGCCCTTTTTAAAACAACCGTACCCACATTAATGAAAATAAGCTAAGGCTCACACATACTTACAAGTTAAACTGTATATATAGTGGCACTAGAAAGCATGGATTTGCTCAGTACATCCCACACTCGTAGAAGACTAACCATGTGTTAACTTTCTATGACTGATCCGATAGCGGCCATCTGTTGCAAGAGATTTTTAAACTGGTTAATATGATCTGAAGAGAATCATTATTTGACATCTTGAGGGTGAAGAATTTTCTTCGTAGATGTAACTTAGAAGTTACGTCCTTCACATCATATAGTGAACTCAGGATGTCCCATACTTCTTTCGAAGTTTTGGATTCCGATATGTGGCCAATCTGAGTGTCTGATATATTGAGAATAATAAGCGCGAAAGCTTTACCATCCCTCGATTTCCACTTTGAGTCGGTTGTGTCGTCTTCAGGCTTCACTTCGATACCTATGACAACATCCCACAACTCGTTGGCAATTAGCAAGGTTTTCATCTTAAATTTCCACAAATGATAATTGGATCCATTCAGCTTGTCTGCGATAAGACCGGCTTTATTTTGAGAATCCATCTGGAACTTTAGTCTGTCGATATATCGACGACGTTAAAAGGGAGATATTGTGCTGCGCTACAATTGGAAATCAACTATCAGATACTAAAATTTGATACCACAATTGAAGAATATGATATTATGAAAAGTATCTAATGAAATCAATTTGATATTGTGAAAGATATCAAGTATTAGAACTCTGGTATAACGAATCGCTTTGATATCATAAAGGTAATAGCATATTAAAGTGGAAAGAGGTGATAAGATGAGAGTAAGCAAATCGAGAAAGTCGAAGGAGGTAAATGACTTCATCGAGCGTAGCGGAATGAACCTTCTTTCCTGTGCATGACTACGCCTATCAATATTGAACAAAAAGTAGTCACAGAAATCACATTAAATCTTTTAGCAACTAAATCTGAAATCGCTAGAAACTAAAGTGATTATGTAGCCAAACATGAAGCATTGAATTATCAGACAAATAGTAAGAGATTATCACTCACAAAGAATTACAGAGATGCATACATACTGACATGATACTGAACACAATAAAGGATAGATTGATTCAACAAAAGAAACAAATCAGAATGCAAATGAGCACAAAGATATTGCGAATCGAAGCTGCGTGCTCTAAGCTATCTCTGAGTGATTGTAACTTTGTCTGAATTAAGCACTTCCGCTTATAAGCAGTAAGCGCAATAGCAATACTCTAAAAAACTGAGCTAAAATGCTCAAGAGTGTTCAAGCTTGAAAGCTTGAGAGAGATGTTAACTATTGATTCAATTGAATTAATCGATATATATATGAAAATGTAGGAGTATGATCAACTATTTATACTAAGCAAATGCGACAACGTCCAATAGTAAGACAACTAATTAGGTCGCAGCATAATGGCTAGCGAGCCATAGTGAGCTGGCATCCATCCAGTTGGTAATTTCTGAAAATTTACTTGCTATAAGGTTAGGGCAAGTCTTTAGCTTCAAGACGAGTGGAACATTAACTATCAATCAACCCACATGGCCGAAGTGGCCGAAGTCGTCGAAGTGGCTGAAGTTTGTCGAAGTGGCCGAAGTTTGTCGAAGTGACCGAGGGCTCCGAAGTCACCGAAGTGTCCGAAGTCTTCGAAGTTTGTCGATGATGTCAATAAACGTTGGAGCCACCTGTGAGCCATTTCCGAGTAGTTCTGTAGACTGTGTAAAAACATGAAGAATACTACAGGTCTGGATAAAGAAGTAGATGAAGATTAAAAATCGATAGTCAATTAGTAGGAGAATAATCTAACACTTAGTGCACCTACAATAATTAATAGGCTAATGTTCTCTTGATATCAACCGAGCTCTCATGAAATGTTGTTTCCATTACCAGATTTTTTTTTTTTGCAATTTTAAAAAAATAGCAGAAATAGAAGAGCAAATTTTTGTCACCATCATGAAAATTACGCATAATAGTTCTAGGAAAATAGAGAAGCTTTAAAAAATGCAGGTATTTTTTAATAAGTTGCCTGAGCACTGCGTGACGGTCTCACTTAGGCCACGGTTTCGCGCTCTCTGGAACAAACCTGAGAAACCGATTTCTCTCGAACATCCCATGCACACCGATTTCTCGCGAAAGAGGAACGATCGTGGCTCCAGGATTGGCAGATGATTATCGCATATGGGTTTCAGAGATAATTCGCGGCAGCGTTTCGGTTCTGATACATATCTTAGCTACAAGTCAGAGGTCAGTTCCTGATCAAATTCGCTCCAGAACATCTTTCCGTTTGGGTTCTGCTACTAATCTTAGCTACAAGTCAGAGGTCAGTTCCTGAACAATTTCGCTTCAGAACGTCTTTTCGTTTGGGTTCTGCTACAAATCTTAGCTACAAGTCAGAGGTCAGTTCCTGAGCAATCTCGCTCCAGAACATCTTTTCGTTTGGGTTCTGCTACGATCTTGGCTATAAGTCAGAGGTCGCTTTCAGTTCAAATTCGCTGCAGCAGATCTTTTCGTTTGGGTTTTGCTACGAACCTTAGCTTCAAGTCAGAGGTCGGCTTCAGATCAAATTTGCTGCACAACATCTTTTCGTTTGGGTTCTGCTTTGATCTTAGCTAAAAGTCAGAGGTCGCTTTCAGTTCCAATTCTCTGCAGCAAACCGTTTCGTTTGAGTTCTGCTACGAATCTTAGCTTCAAGTCAGAGGTCGGTTTCAGACCAAATTTGCTGCAGAACATCTTTTCGTTTTTTGGGTTTTGCTAGCAATCTTAGCTGTAAGTTAGAGGTCGGTTTTAGATCAAATTCGCTGGAGCACATCTTTTCGTTTGGGTTTTGCTGGTCTGTTTTGAAAGATCTGGTAAAAAATCAAAAAACTTGGTTAAAGCATGGCTCTTCGGCTTGCTTCAGCCAGGTTGCTCCACAGCAGCATTAATCCAACATGCTTGGCTAAGTTAACAAGAGCGTACTCGCATCAAGCTACTTCTTGCATCAGCACGGTTGAGAGATCAGCTGTTTCTCTTTTGGCATCAGCTTTTGTTCAAAGATGGACAAGCAGCAGTGCAAGATCATATAGCTCCAAGGTAGCAGCAACAGATGCTATAGGAATTGATTTGGGCACAACCAATTCCTGCGTGGCTGTGATGGAGGGCAAGGTTCCTCATGTGATTGAGAATCAGGAGGGGTCTAGAACTACCCCCTCTGTGGTGGCTTTCACTCCCAAAGGAGAGGTTTTGGTGGGCACTCCGGCAAAGAGGCAGGCGGTAACCAATCCAGAAAACACTCTGTTCGGAGTGAAGAGGCTCATAGGTCGGCAATTTGATGATCCAGTGGTGCAAAAGGAGATGAAGATGGTGCCTTTTAAGATCGTGAGAGGACCCAATGGCGATGCATGGGTTGAGGCAGGTGGCAAGCAGCTCTCTCCAAGTCAGGTTGCAGCATTCATTCTCAAGAATTTGAAAGAAACAGCTTCAGCTTATCTGGGTAGGACTGTTGAGAAGGCAGTAATCACCGTTCCTGCATATTTCAATGATCCACAACGCCAGGCGACGAAAGACGCCGGGCGAATTGCAGGGTTGGATGTTCTAAGAATCATCAATGAGCCCACGGCAGCCTCACTTGCATATGGTTTGGACAAAAAGGAAGGATTGATTGCTGTGTTCGATTTGGGAGGAGGGACTTTTGATATTTCTATTTTGGAAATTGCAGGTGGGGTTTTTGAGGTGAAAGCTACCAATGGTGACACATTTCTTGGTGGGGAGGATTTTGATAACGTTTTAGTGCAGTATCTTGTGGATCAATTCAGGAGAGACACTGGAATCGATTTGTCCAAAGACAAATTAGCTTTGCAAAGGCTCAAGGAGGCAGCAGAAAGGGCCAAGTGTGAACTATCTTCCACTACACAGACAGAGATTAACCTCCCATTCATCACTGCTGATGCATCTGGAGCAAAGCATTTGCAGGTAACTCTGACAAGATCCAAATTTGAGTCTTTAGTGGAGGATCTAGTGAATCGGACTAAGCAGCCATGCAAGGAGTGTCTGAAGGATGCAGGAGTAACTCCCAAGGATTTGAATGAAGTCATCCTTGTTGGAGGAATGACAAGGATGCCTAAGATCCAGGAAGTAGTGAAAGAGCTGTTCCAGAGGGAGCCCTCAAAAGCGGTGAATCCAGATGAAGTGGTTGCACTGGGTGCTGCGATTCAAGGTGCCGTTCTTCGGGGGGATGTGAAGGACATCTTGCTGCTTGATGTTACCCCGTTGTCTCTTGGAATTGAGACTCTTGGGGGTGTGTCTACCAAGCTGATCAACAGGAACACAACTATTCCCACCAAGAAAAGTCAGGTTTTCTCTACGGCTGCAGATGGACAGACCCAAGTAGGTATCAAGGTGCTTCAGGGTGAGAGAGAGATGGCTGCAGACAACAAGCTTTTGGGTCAGTTTGATCTTGTGGGTATCCCTCCAGCTCCACGAGGAGTTCCACAGATCGAAGTAACCTTCGACATCGATGCCAACGGCATAGTGAATGTGTCTGCTAGAGATAAGGCCACAGGAAAGGAGCAAGCTGTGACAATTCAATCATCCGGAGGTCTGTCAGAAACTGAAATCCAACAGATGGTAAAAGATGCAGAAGCATATGCACAGCGAGATAAAGATCGAAAGCAGCTGATAGAGGCTAGAAATGAAGCAGACTCCATGATCTACTCCACAGAGAAGAGCTTGGAAGAGTACAAAGACAAATTGCCACAAGATGTCATCAGCAGCGTGAGAACTGCTCTTGAAGATTTGAAAAAGGCAGCACAGTCTGACAGCATTGCTAACATCAAACAGATGCTATCAGCAGCACAGAATGTTGCCATGAAGATTGGAGAAGCCATCACCAGACAATCATCTGGTGGATCCTCAAGTCAAGGAACCACTGGCAAGCCAGGGGGACCAAATCAAACAGTGGAAGCAGAGTACGAAGAGGTGAAATAGAGGACAAAAACAAAGTATGGATGCATTGATGTTTTTCCCTTCACAGGCCTTAGCGGTAAGAGAGGTTTCAAATCAGAAATGTTGTCTTTAGAGCAATCACTTCATCCATACCATTTGCCTGCTCAAGTTCGATGCAAGTTCTGTCAATATTATACTTACTTTCTCTAGCTTGACAAGGACCATAAGCTTGACAAGTTTTTTTGTATTTCTGACTTTGTTCGAAGTGATGATGTTCGCCATCCTACCATAACTGGATATATATAGTGAAGTATTATCTGGTTCTGTTCTGTACAAAAGGTCTACAACAAAAGCTGACATGTTGCACATATCTGAATGATCCAAGGATTTTATAATCGAAACAATAAGCATGTCTATCCAAAGCTTGTACATTACACTATTGATTTTTTAAACCCAAAAATTGTATACAGAAAGTCAAAAGGGAACAAAGACATACATAAACAATCCTTCTTCACAATCTGTAGTCATGCGCTGGAGAAACGTAGCTTATTGCAACTACCATCGGGGGGCAACTTTTTCCAGGCAAGCAATCCCACACAGAATGGAAGCTGTCACAAGATAAAAGACCTTTGCTCTTTAGTGCCTTGGAAACCTGATTTTGTACAACTCAATCCAATATGCAGAACATTAAGCACTTTGTCGTCTCCGCTAGGCAGGGGATTTCCAGAGAAGGATGTAACAGTTTTAATATTGAAGAAGCCAACAAATTCAGAGTTAAAGCCATAAACCTGATGTTAACGTTGCTAATCTGAATGACTCTACCATTGCTATAAAGTCCACATGATTCATTCAAATCTACAAACCCTGAAGCTGTAACCGAAGATTCTCAAAAAGTTAAAGAGGATAAACTTTTACACCATGACTTTCATTTTGGTTTCCTGCAAGTGAGGCTTTGATACTTACAAAAACTTTAGTTCTGGTGCTTTTAAAAAGTTATCTATTCTTGTCATTTTGAATTCTTAATACTCACCCACTACCTGAAGCTTTAGCCTAGGTGCCCCTCCTTAACAGTGTGCAGTCATTTTTGGGTCTGCATATGCTGCAGAACGCTTTTGAATACGTATGAAGCACCAAGAATTATATGCTATCAGGATAGCTAAGGAGTTTATAAGTGGAGGTCTCTGGCAAAGCTTCAAATTCAAGTCTCCACAGGCAATCACAGCTCGTCGGCAATATCCATAGCAATATTTGCTAGAGTTTAACTGCACAAATCTCTGCCACTACAAGCTATTCACAATACGTATGATAATATTATGTCAGCTACATGCCCCCAAGTACTCAAATCTTTGTACAGCAAAAATGTTGAAAATGTTGTCTTTCACAACACTAGCCCCGCAGATTGAATGGAAAATAACAAGTTGACCAGACATTACTTGGCCTTAGGTTAACCACAACACCCCTCCCTACCTGGAGAAGGTTGCAGGCATCAAATTCCTCAATAAGTTGAGATGATCCTCAACCATAGCGGGAGAGGGATGAAAACTTCATTGTTTATGAATTTGCAGAGCAAATTTAAATCTATAAAAAAAAGGTGCACATGGAATGAATCATAGAACACCATTCTGTACTGTACTTAGGCAAGTAGGAGAAGATTCAACTTATATTTACTCTTTGGGAATCCAGAAGCTAAGACTTGCATTTCAATAAGAATCAAAATTTATATGGGGTCCAGCATGATAATCATCTCTCTTTGACCCATAATTCCCTAATGAAGGATACAGGCATGCATAGAACTCCGTTCTGCACATATTTTGGTTCTTGTCAAAAATTTGTTATGAGGTATATTGTGAGATTGCTTGTTGTATGATTTCTTCAAATGAGGTCCTTGCTACACAAATTTCCTTGGAAGATGTGTGTTAAATATTCTCATGATGCATTCAACTCTTAACCAATAAATAGGTGCTGATTCAGGCTTCAAAGCCCTACTCTCTATGTTATAGCAAAGATATCTTTTCTGGCCAACCTATATGTTTTTATGAAGACAAGCCTCATTAAGTTCATGCATGTTTTCCAAACAACAAGGAGTGTCATGAGTGTTAAACGAAATAATATTTGCCAAAAAAGGGTGTCAAGAATTTCAGTCCATATTTCATGGTTCTTCCACTTTAGGGCAAGGATGACTAACTAAAATTAAAATGCACAAAACGAGAAAAATACGATCACTCACAATCTCCTAAATGTAAGAAGAATTTTCTCATTCACAAGTGTAAGAAGAAAGCACATGTGCTCTTATTCATGTGCTTGTTGGCCTTTTTTCTCTTTACATTGCATGCCAGTGGTTATGTGATATGAACTGTCTTAAGTATCTCAGTATTGTAATGCAACATGTGGTGTATCAAATTCAGAGACACGTGCCAAACTTAGCCTTCAAACATCTAATTCATTCATTAAGATCAAATTACAATGGAAATACAAGAAATCAAGAAAGTAAGCCAAAAATCAAGAAGATAGCTAAAAGTAGCAAAAGTTCACCAAAATAGGCAAAGTAAGGTATCATTATTCATGATTATTGATCATTTACAAGATAGGGGCTTGATTCTAGAGCATGATCATAGCTCTCATGTGATTGTAGGCACATGAATCACTTTCTCCATCAAGAAAGCTCTCAAAGAGAAGCTCCAAGATCTCTTAAAACTCAAAATTACAAAATGAACAATAGCCTTCAAATTTAGCACGACCTCGGCTATTTATAGTGGTCATTTGTGCCTCTACTATAAGTTTGGGGCCTTATTTGGCTAATTTGGGCCTTACAACCATTATTACAAGTTCGCTATTTGCAAATATAGCGAGGTTGTTCGAGCCACCTTATTAACTATCCTAATGACTAATTCTAGTCTACTTTAGCTCCGTGGCCATATTTGGCAATTCATTAGTAAGCTCATGGGCTAATTACATGCAGCACATGACACTCACATAAAAGTGAGGGTTACCTCAATTTACTTATGATTTAACTTCAGTGAGAGTTATCTCAATCTGTAATAGTAATTACTTTGCAGTGCTAGCATCTATAAAAAATATGTACACTACACAACTCGACTGGGCCAAAGTAGGGCTTGAGCCAGCACCTTTGTTTGTCCTCATCAATTAAGCTCTCATTATTTTATGTAATAATCAAATCATCGACATACAAAACAATGAACACTATATCTGAATCTTGCCTTATAATGTAAAGATTAGGATTAACATTACTCTTTACCATTTCCCTTCGCTTGAAGTGTTCATCAATGCAAGAGTATCACGCCCGTGGTGCTTTCTTCAATCCATAAATAGCTTTGTTGAGCTTACAAACAAGTGTTGAAAATTGTCACTTCTCACTTGACATTGGTTCATGTAAATATTGATCAAACATTAGAATATGTTGATGATATGATTTCACACGTGTGGAGCATGTTCCCATGTGTGAAAGGATGTACTTTTCATGTTTGTATATATCCAAATTGATTTTGTATCATTCTAGTTAGTGTGAACATGAAATGACTAGTTTTTAGTCAAGTTGACTAGTCACCTACAAATTAGCTTTTCCTTGCATGTGCATGAGTAAATGCTCCCACATGGCAAGTGGATGTTCACATGTGTGTATAGAGTACTAGAAGATAAGAGTTGACCATTTTCCTTAGATCCTATTTTGTAGGGAATATTCCTATATTCTAGGAGACTAGCTTTTTGGATTTTAGTCATATTCTAGAAGGTCAACTATTGGATAAGGATCAAGGATGGATCAAATGGATAGATATGAGTGATGTGGCACTCTTCACACGTGTGAAGGCCTGCTGGACTGTACCAGACTCATGGATGTATTTGATCCATAAAAGGATCATCATTTTGCTAAGAAAATAGATGAGACTTTTGCACTCTACACTTTTGTGAGATTTCTAGTCATTTGTCTTGTGATTTTTATGCATGATTGCTATCTAGTATCATTGTACTTGTTGTTTCAGGTGCAGGCCGTACAGTGGACAGTACTCCACACGTGTGAAGCCGCTCTCACTAAAAAATGATGTGTTGATCCATTGCTCTTGCTTAAATCCAAGTGTAGTGAATCTAGATCAAGATCTAATGTGTAGAACTTGATAGATTCATTGATTAAGCAACCAATAACTCTCTATGATTGTAAAGTACAATCATTATTGTCCTAAAAACTGTAAAATTTATCATGGTATCAGAGCTAAGTAAGAGAGTGATCATTGAATCATAAATCTTGTAAAGATCATTGGCAAAATTTGTTTTTTGGCCAATACTAGTGAGGGCGAGTTCTTCTAGAGTGATAGCTTGTAATCATTTGGATCAAAACGACTTGGAGGCTGTGTATGTACTTTTCACACGTGTGAAACCGTACAGCAACTTTCAATTCAAGTTACTTTGTGTTTTTTGGTCCCAAAATCACAATACTAGTTCATTTTTGGTGCTTTTTGAAGCATAGAATTGATCTAGATTCATTCTAACTAATGCCTATGACCAAATAGTGTTTTGGATCATTGAAGCATTTCTTTTTAGAGTCTAAGATCAGATCTAAGAGGCTGATTTGTTCAGATCCTTAGTTGAAGTGAAATCTCTAAGAAAAGTGTAAAGCAATTTTTTTTGTGAGAGTGAAAGCTAGAAATTTTTGGTAAGATCTTTGAGTATCATTCAAGCTTGTGTGTTAGTTTGATAGAGACAAGCCTATAGGCATTCTAGTAAGCTTTAGGCCACTTCATAGATCTTTTAAAATTCAAAAATCTTTGTGATTTTTTAAAAGAGCATTCATTCTAAAATGTCATCCATGGGTGGATATTTGATGGAACCAAGTGAGAGACTCACTTCCACAAATTATTCCATTTGGAAAGTGAGAATGGAATCACTCCTAGTGATCCATGATCTATATGACATAGTTCAAGGAGTAGAGGAAGAGCCTCAAACTCCCCAAGAACAAGCCAAATACAAGAAGAGAGCAAGATTAGCTCTACATTGCATAAAGTTAAATGTATGCAATGACCTCTTGAAAGAGGTGTCTTCTTGTACCTCATCCAAAGAGGCTTGGGATTCATTAAAGAGCATTTATGAATCCAACAATACTTCAAGAATCCTCATGCTAAGAAATCAAGTTTTCCAAAGCATGAAAGGAAGTGGAGAGAGTGGACAAGAGTATGTTCTTAGGATCAAATCTCTTAACAAGGAGTTAAGTGCAATAGGAGAGAAGATCCAAGATCAAGAACTAGTACAAATCATTTTGAATGGTCTAAGTGATGAGTTTACCAACTTAGTCCAATCATTTGCCATTCAAGACTCTCTTCCATCCATTGAAAAGTTGCACAATGTTCTTGTGGCCGAGGAGAGTAAGCTTCTACACCTCAAGACAAGAATGGATAGCATGTCACTTAATGGAGGAGAGGAGAAAGCTAACTTTACATCTAAAGGCAAGAAAAAGCAAAATCCATTCAAGAAAAATCAAGGCAAGGAGGCCGAGATGAAGAATGGAGGATCTACCTCCAAAGGCAAAGTGAAGAACAAGGCAAAACTAAAGTGTTTCTTTTGTGGAAAGAAAGGACACTTTGCCTCAGAATGCTACTTGAAGATGAATCAACAAGCCAAAGGAGATCAAGGGAACATTGCTCAAGAGGAAGAATATGAGGATGGATTCAACACATCCTTAATGGTTGCATCTACACCAACTTCAAGTCAAGACACATGGTGGATAGATAGTGGGGCTAGTTCCCACATGTCCTTTAACAAGCATTATTTTTCTACTCTTCTATCTTGTAATGACTCTAAGAAGTCAATATACACTGCTAGTGATCAAGCATGCAAGATAGATGGCATAGGATCTATACCTCTTTGTTTAGGCACATCTAAAAGGATAGATCTAGATAATGTTTTGTATGTTCCTACCATTTCAAGAAACTTGCTTAGTGTAGGACAATTAATGGACAATGGACTAGATGTACATTTCAAGAATGGAGTTTGTTCCATCTTGAAAAATGATAAGTGCATAGCTAGTGGCATTAAGCAAGGTAGACTTTTCAAGTTGGATGCTAATGTTGCAAGTGAAAGTGTGAACTTGGCTAGGGAGGAGCTAACTCAAGTGGAGCTTTGGCATAAGAGATTAGGCCATCCTAATCTTCAATCTATGGAGTCAATGGCAAGCAAGGAACTAGCTCTCGGCCTACCAAGAGCTTTCAAGAAGTGTGGAAAAATGTGTGAGGCATGTGGCCTTGCAAAGTCACACAAATCTTCTTACAAGAAATCTTCATCAAGATCTCTCTCTCCCTTGGATCTCATACATTCTGATGTACATAGTTTTTCACATGCAAGTAATGGAGGTGCCTTGATGTATGTAACTTTTATAGATGATTGTACTAGATTCACATGGATTGAGTTACTATCAAAGAAAAATCTTGTTTATGAAGCTTTCATTAAGTTCAAGTCTCTAGTAGAGAAACAACTTAGTACTTCTATCAAAGCACTAAGATGTGATAATGGAGGAGAGTACACCTCCAATAAAATGAAAGACTTTTGTGAGATCAATGGTATTAAGTTACAATACACTTGTTCCTACACCCCTCAACAAAATGGGGTGGCCGAGAGGAAAAATAGGAGTCTATGTGAGTGTGCAAAGTCCTTGAGGCTTGATGCATCACTTCCCATCTCATTTTGGGGAGAAGCCATAACATGTGCTAATTATTTGTGTAATAGACTTCCTAGTAGTGCTATAGATGGGTAGCATGAATGAAAGATTCACATCTAACATCCATTAACCCTAAGCATTAACACTAGATCCATTAACACTATATCCACAACAAGATAGCTTACTCTTTCTCTCTCTCCCTTTCTCCCTCACAAAAAGTATAATAACATGCAATCCCAATAACAATCAAATCCAACAATTGATAAAACACAAATAAGGCATGAGAGATGGAGGAAAAGTGATGGAGAGCAAGGACATTCCACATCCAATTCACAAGGGAACCAATCTGCTTGTATTGAAGAAAAGATGGAACATGTGTAGGAACTCGAGTTGGTCCCTTTATATAGTAGAGAGGAGGACCTTGGCCTCTTAATCCTATTGGTCCATTGCTGCCTCCCTAATTATTCAAATTTAAAGAAGAGTGGGAACCATCCAAATTGGAGGGAAACCCAACTCTATTCACTAACTTGACATTTAGGCCCTGCGACATTAAAAGTCCCGCAAAAAAGGCCTAAAGTCCTTTTATTGACTTGTAACTAATGAAATAACTATGTGATCATCGGGTTGGACTTACACATGCAGGGTGCCAAATCCCTCTCACTTATTAACTGGGGTTAGGATTGTCTTGGGACCCGCAAACCCTCCAACAGTATCCCCCACCAAAACTGGTGGCGGTCCCACAACACCTGCAATATGTAGTTATTGTGGACTTTTATTTGTTTCACGATGAATCTTTATTAAATGATACTGCACCTTCTCCATAAAATCGAGTCGGGTAGTGTTAAAATCCAAATTGTGTGGCAAAAAACAACGATGGGCTCCGACAATCCATTTTGAAGTTGTACAGGATGTGAAGTGAGATTCCTAGGATCCTCCCATCATTGCTATGCGGAAATACAATCGAGCCACCGGCAGCTGATCCTTGATATTCTCTGAGGCATTGGCTTATTTGGATCGAATGCCAAAGGAAAAAGACAATCATCCCATCTCGTTGCCACGGATGCCAACAGAGTCATGTCTTCCGCAAAAAGCGCTGATTGTCTCACTTTTGGACCAGGAGAGTGTATATACTCCCGCTGGTAGGCCTATAATGCCCGATGGAAATCTACTGATATTTTTAATCTGTGAGGTTGATGGATGATTGGCCAATTTGATGTATGGATCGTAATTCTGTCTATGGCCAATCCCAAATTCTTCCACCTATTCCTGTGCGACATTGGTACATAATATGGATCTACACGCAATTGGCGAGGGCTAGCCACATAACTCCTAATAGATTCTGGAGTTTTCTCAGAAATTGTAACTCTCCAAGCTGGCTGCTCTCCCAATGCGGGTATTTTATCCAATTCTTTACCAACCTCTATTTCAGAGGTCTTAAACTTAAGGACCCAACCACCACGCGAGGACTCATGAGGATGTTGCGCTAAAAAACTCTGGATCTAATCCTCGACGCTGATTGGCCTTCTGAATAATGGTGTGGTCCTTGATGAAGATGGCCCCGGTTGAACTGCGTGTGGAACTGGCTGTTGTTCTTCAACTTCAGGGGCCCCACCCCAGTCCATGCCTGAATCCAACCATGTATCCATGGGTGCATCAACTTGGTGCGGAGGAAATAATTGCGGCATGACCGAAACTGGGATTTGAGGTCCATCTTCCAACACCTGAGCTGCAGCTTTTTCGTAGGCATTGATGGTTGTTTTAGCCTTTGCCAACTCAGTTGAAGCTGCACCTTTGAATTTGTCAAAGCAGCCTTGGAATCCCTGAAGCACACTTTGTAAGTTTCAACTTTCTTGAACAAATACGTGATCTCCGTCGAAGTTACCGGATGATCAGGTATTTGTGTCTGGAGATATGCATCACGCTCAAGGGTCGTCGCATCCAATTAACCTTGGAGACGTGTGCGATCTTGTTTTGCTGTAGCAGTTGCACTTGTTGCTTTGCATCTTGCACAGCCTTGTCCACTTGATCTTGAGTGGTGGTGAGCGCATTCTACAGTGAGCTGACATATTCTTCCTGGCGATCAGCCAATTGTTGTGTCGTCTTCTTCTCAGCTTCGGATTTGGCTTCATGCTGTTTGGCGATCTTCAATTCTCTGTCAAGCAGAATAATTTTCTGGCTGATGAGAGTATTCTCCGATCCTATATCTGACTTCTTCTCAACTTCGGATTTAGCTTCATGCTGCTTGGCGATCTTCAATTCTCTGTCTAGCTCAATAATTTTCTGGCTGATGAGAGTATTCTCCGATCCCATATCTGAGATTCACTACTACATTTCTTTTTTCTTATCCAACATATATTGGATCACTTGCACAAGGCTTGAGACCAAATCGAGAGCATGACCAGAATCTACTGTTGTGGAGGTGGTAGCAGCAGAAGGACCTGGTGGTACTGTCCTTGATTGGCGTGGAGCAGGTGTCTGTAATTATTCTTCTTCAAAGAGGTCTTTCTCTTCATAGCCCTCAGGCACTGTAGCGTCGAACTGCTTTGGTGATTTGACAGCTTGCTCGACCCGAAGTGTGGTTGGTGCGGTTTCAGCTTGAGGTTGCTGGGGTATCTGAAATGAATCTTCAACACCACAGTAGTAGTATCATGGAATTGTTTGAATCCTCTTCTAGGAGATTGGAGGGGCGTAGGGCTCTAGGGCATTTCAAAAACCTCTGAGGCGCCAAGGGGGTCGGAATCATCGAACATATCCATGAAATACTGTGTGTTTAGGAAAACAGCTTCTATGTGTGGGGATGAGACGGCCTGGGCAGCTGTGATGGTAATGGTAGCCCCAGTGGTCACAGACTGCCCATGAGAGGAAGCAGAGACGAGAGAAGCATCAGAGGCGGGGGGAATAGGGAGTTCAGTGCGAATAGCAGCAGGGGGTGGAAGCGCAGCTGACGATGTCTGCCGAATACGACGTCGTGATGCAGAAGGCGAGTCAGGGATGACGATCTCGCTGAACGGATGATGTCGACTATGTGAACTGGGGGCTTGTTGAGATGAATCGGCTGGTGCTTCTTCATAAATAGAAAACACAGAGTCCAGGCGAAATCCATGGATTTTATTTTCAAGGTGGGAGGCTGCTAGGAGAGATAACAAGGGGCCAGCAGCAAACTGCTGCTTGGTATTGCTCTTAATGGCTCGTTTGAGCTCTCTAAAAATAGCCTTGAACCAGTTATATGGTTCCAGAGGGGCCTTGGCTATCTTAACATATGACTCAACTATCCTATGCAATATCTAAGAAGTAATGCGACCTTTATTGAGGTTGCCAACCATCAAAAAATTGTTAAAGAGCTGAGCAACGACGTGTATGGCAGGTTCAGTAATGGCTTCTAGGAGGTAGCCGTCATTGGTCCAATGCAAATCATTTGTAACGTCAATATAAGGGTTAATAGCATGTTTGGCTTGCTTATGGTTTGGTGAGGCTTGGGTACCATATACTATTCCTATGGCAGCAAGGGCGGCCTCAGTCACGCGCACCTTGTGTGTGGCTCCCTGGAAAGTAATATAAAACTTGGATTTCTCCTCCTTCCAAGTATTGACCATATTTATTCTCCCTGAAAAGGCTCTCTCATGAATACCCATTGTAGTAAGCAGAGGCTCCACAAGGTCATCCACTGAGTGACCATGCTTGTGCTAGGAAGGATCATGATATCCGTTGCAGATGGGACATCATGATGGATAGTATAACAAGGTGACTAAGATGTATATGTGGAAGACATGATGAACAGAAACGAGAAGTCATTCGCGCGAGTGTATATTATAAAATAGTTTGGAAAGTTCTGAAGGCTTTGGTCGTTGGGAAATTTGGCAAGAGCTTCACTAGCACAAGTGATGAATGAATCAATTTCAACCAACTTATAGGTAAATTTAGAGGGTCCAATACACTGAATACTAGTTTGGCTGATCATTTCTGAACAAAAATTTGTAGGTTTGTACAGTACTGTGAAAGTAGGCTATAAAAAACTCGGCGAAGATTTCTGAGGCTCTGAACCTATCCGGCGAACGTTTTTTAGGGTTGGCGAAGGATGAACCTTTGCCCAAGAGGGTCCTTCGCCCAAGTACTGTCATAAATGCAATTTTTCAAAATCTGGACCTATGGCCAACCTAATTTCACATTTTAAGACCATCTAGCATGTCAACGAAGGGTTCTGAGGAGAGTAAGGTGCTTAACGAAGGTTTTTAAAATGGCATATTGCTGATCATTCGCCTAACTCAAAAAAGTACTTTTTTTGGAAAAGAACCTTCGCCCAACTCAATATAGATATATCTAAAGTGGATGTACAATCTGAAATGTCAACGAAGGTTTCCAATACTATATAGGCAACATATGACCAAAACAGTGATTTTATAAGTCATTTTCCATCGAAAATACTTTTCTTTCTCTTTTTTCGTTCTGATGACTTTTCTGACTTTTGCTCATCAGTCTTTTTTCATTTTTTTTCTGTCTTTTCCAAACAAAATTAAATATTGAAAACAAAAAAAACAAAATAAAATTAAAAATCGTTTAGATCATGCTTGCTGCACTGGCGGAGCAGGCTGCCAAAACTTGCGTAATTGGTTGCCATTCACATGAGTATCCAATTGTTTTTCGTCCAAGTGCTCAATAATCACTGCACCATAGTTCAGGATTTCCTTCACTTTATACGGGCCTTCACCGGTAAACTTCAATTTTCCATTGATCAGCTTGGTTTTGTACATCAGTGCGAGATCTCCTGCTTTCAGATCCTTTCTGTGCAATCGACGATCGTGCCATGCCTTGCAGCGGGCTTTCTCTGATGCTAACGCATGAACTGCCATCAATCTTGTTTCACATAATTTGTGCACCACTTCATGATGTAGTTGTAAAGACTTATCATCATTTAACCGTTCTGTTGCTACTATGCTTAAAGATGGGAGTAAAAATTCAATCGGCATGACAACATCTTGACCATAAACCAGTTGAAAGGGTGTTTGATTTGTACTACTTTTGTAAGCGGTTCTGAATGCCCATAATGTTGCATACAGTTTATGCTCCCAATCAGACCGACTTGCTTCAATTGTTTTCATCATAATAGTGTAGAGAATCTTATTGGAAGATTGAGCTTGGCCATTCCCTCTGGGATAGTGTTGTAAAGTTACATTTACAAGCTTTACTTACGGCGCCACTGGCGCCAGCATTGCCCCCAACGCCAGCAGCGCCACTGCTGCTCCCGGTGCCACTGTGACCAAAATCCAGCTGGCGCAAAGTTCCTATGGCTGAAAATCTTTGATCGGTTCTAGAGAAGTCCAGAGAGCTCAGATTGATTTGCAATTACCTCACACGATCTAGGCATGATTAAAGAAAACCTGGGGATCAATAAATTTTAGAGAGATAAAATGACTTTCTAGAGAGAGAAAATGTGCTTTATCAGCTTTGGCAGAGCACTTGGCATGAGGGGAGGTGGCGAATCCCACCAATACTATAGGGGAGTGTGGGTTGTGACTCAGGACGAGTTCCAACCAAGTCTCAACCTCCCTTGCTGGAATGTTGTCCTGGCGCCCGGGCGCCTTGGCATGCTAGTGCCTCGAAGACTAGGGTCGGTCACACAGTTGAAATGTAACCTTCTCAGATTTATTAATAAAGTGGGATTTCTCTTAAACTGACTCTGATTACCTTCTGGGTTTTAGTGTTTGGTAAAAGCGCCAGTTGTAAGTCCGCTTCAAACTTTTTGATCCGACACATAGCTGAGGGTCATATCCTGGGATGCCATTGGTATGCCGTCGAGACCATTCGGTCCATGGCGCCAGCGGTATGCTGTCGGGACCATTCGGTCCAGGAACTGGTTGTCTTGATATCTGTCGTGGCTCGTGGTTCTGAGTGTTCCTTGCATGAACGTGAATGGGTTAAGCTCTTGGGGAACGGGCTCTAACCTGTCGGCTGAGTTGGATGGCTTGCTTGGGTGGAAGTTACCTATTTATGGCTGTCCAGTCTGGCGTGGCGCCAAATTGGCTTTCAGCACTTGTGACGAAGCTTTGGGTTGGTTGAGTCTGATGTAAGTCAGACGACTTGCTGGGAATGGATGTTACTCGTTTGTAATGAAGCTTCGAGTTAGTTAAGTTTGATGTATATCGGACGACTTGCTTGGAGGGAAGTCACCCACATCGGGAGCCCCAATCTGGCATGGTGCCAGGTTGGATCTTAGTGTTGGTTTCTGAACTTCAATTTGGTTAAGTCTGATCATTGTTGACGAGTTGGCTGCTTGTATGTCAAGTGAGTTGGGATGGCAAGAGTTGAAAGCTGGGAAGCTAAGTCGTGGTTCCCGACTCCCTTTGTGATGTATGTGCTACATGTGGTATCAAAGCTGACTGGCCGGTCAGCTATGCGGATCTCATGAAAATGGCCATTGTTTGGGTTTCATTAGGACAACTGTTGTGCAAGGTGCTACCCACAATGTAAGCACGGGTGCATCCACGGTTGGAGTGGTCGACAGAACGGATGACTTGATGAGTCAAAGTGCTGCCCTTGAGGTGTAAGCACTGTCAAGTCCCGCGGTTCAGGTCTGGCGCTGTCTGCACGTAGGACAGATGAGGCAAAGTGATGTCTAGATAGGTGAAAGCATGACCTGTGCCTTGTGGGGTGCGGGGCAACATATTCAAATTGTACGGGTTAACCATTGATGCATAGATGATGCTCGAATTCGGGTGTAAAGCACGGGTGGTTAGCTGCCGGTGCGGGATAGCTGCCAATCGTTTAGCTATAAGGATTATCAACCAGATTTGGTGGGGCATGACTAAGGCAATGTGCTGCTTAATGGTGAAAGCACGTATAGTGAATGGTTGTTCTCTATAGGTTGATTCTGTGGTCGATCTGTATGGGCGCGGCCAGGGAAAGGTCCTTTGGTAGGGCTATCTCAATTTTGGACCTTCTGTTTGTTGCCTGTTAGTAATCTTGCCTGAGTATCTTGCTTGTATGTATTCGTGGTGAGTCCTAGTACTCGTGCTTTGTCTGGTTTGCATGATTGCTTGTGATACAAGGAGCTGATGGCTCGAGAATGAATCTTTCTTTTTGAAGGCTGATACTATCAAACAAAAGAGGACTATAGAATCTGTGGGACGGATTTGTAGTTCAAGTACTCGCACGTGAACGACAACGAAACGACTCAATGCTTGCGAAGGATGGATGGCTAGCCTGTTTCTTGGGTTAGTTTCATTTGCGACAACCCCCACCAGATGCAAGCAAGAAGTCAAAAATTGGAAAGGGCAATTTCAGGGGAGATCTTATATGGAGTAATTGGTCTTCATTTGGGACGGCCACCTTCGGAACTGAAACTCACTGAGCATGGGTGATATCCAGTATCTATTGGGTTTTTCCTCAAAGGGGAAAGATTAGAATCCTCTTCAGAGATCGGCAACAAGTTAGATCAATCCATAATCCTAGCAGATGGAAAGCAAAGTGTTGGAAAGGCTTTTTGTCTGAGAACTCTAGTCTAAGTCCGGTCAGAAGTGACAGGGTCAAACATTTCACATAAAGGCCTCTGTCACCACTTAATAAGATTCTTGGGTTTTACGTAAGCGATATAAAATCTACGCTTTTCCCAGACAAAGTGATATTTTCAAGTTCTGTAATTTTTCACAGAAAGAGCTGAGCCTCCGACTTTTGGTGTGCCAGCTACCATGTTAACAAAAAGTGGCCAGTAAATTGAGTACTGTGCCAAGTAGATTAGATGTATAGTTATTTTTGATTGGGAGACACATTTAATTTAATCTGACATCTGATGAGGACATGAGATTATATAAAGGTGGGGTGGATGTTGTAAAGTTACCTTTACAAGCTTTACTTCCGGCGCCATTGGAGCCAGCATTGCCCCCAGCTCCAGCAGCGCCACTACTGCTCCCGGCGCCACGGGCGCTGCTTCTGGCACCACTGTGACCAAAATTCAGTCGGTGCCAAGTTACTATGGCTAAAAATCTTTGATCGGTTCTAGCGAAGTCCAGAGAGCTCAGATCGATGTGCAATCACCTCACATGATCTAGGCATGATTAAAGGAAGTCTGGAGATTAATAAATTCTAGAGAAAGAAAATGACTTTCTAGAGAGAGAAAACATGCTTTATCAGCTTTGGTAGAGCACTTGGCATGAGGGGAGGTGGCGAATCCCACCAATACTATATTGGAGTGCGAGTTGCAACTCAGGATGAGCTCCAATCAAGTCTCAGCCTCCCTTGTTGGAATGTTGTCCTGGCGCGCACCTTGGCATGCCAGCACCCCGGAGACTAGGGTCGGTCACACACTTGAAATGTAACCTTCTCAGTTTTATTAATAAAGTGGGATTTTCTTCAAACTGACTCTGATTGCCTTTCGGGTTTAGTGTTCGGTAAATGCGCCAGTTGTAAGGCCGCTTCAAACTTTTTGATTTGGCACATAGCTGAAGGTCGTATCCCGGGACGCTAGCGGTATGTTGTCGGGACCATTCGGCGGTCCAAGAACTGGTTGTCTCCATATTTGTCGTGGCTTGTGGTTCTGAGTGTTCCTTGCATGAACGTGAATGGGTTAAGCTCTTGGGGATACGACTTCTGGCTCCAACCTGTCGGCTTGCTTGGGTGGAAGTTACCTATTTATGGCTGTCCAGTCCGGCGTGGCACCAAGTTGGCTTCCAACACTCTTGACGAAGCTTTGGGTTGGTTAAGCATGATGTAAGTCAAACGACTTGCTTGGAATGGATGTTACTCGTTTGTAACAAATCTTCGAGTTAGTTAAGTTTGATATATGTAGGGCGGCTTGCTTGGAGGGAAGTCACCTACATCGGGACCCTCGATCTGGCATGGCGCCAGGTTGTATCTCAGTGTTGGTTTCCAAACTTCAAGTTGGTTAAGTCTGATTGTTGTTGGCAAGTTGGTTGCTTGTATGTCAAGTGAGTTGGGACGACAAGAGTTGAAGGCTGGGAAGCTAAGTCATGGTTCTCGGCTCCCTTTGGGATGCATGCGTTATAGATAGTAAGGAGTACTAAATCTGTGAAATTTTTGCAGATAATCTTTAAAAGCAAATTGCATTACCCCTTGGAATGAACTTGGTGCATTACAAAATCCAAACGACATTAATTTGTAAGCATAGGTGCCCCATTCTGTTGCAAAAGTGGTTTTGTGGTGATTTGCAGGTGCAATCTTAACCTGGTTGTAACCACTAAATCCATCCAAGAAACTATAAGCTTCCACTCCAGTAAGGCGATCCAAAATGCTTTCAGTAAAACGTAACGAAAAGTGATCCTTCCGCGTCACTTTGTTCAAAGCCTTGAGATTCACACAAATTCTCAATTTTTCATTCTTCTTAGGAACAATGACAATCAATGAAACTCGTTCGGTATGCTCGATTAGCTGGGCCATCGTAAACCTCTTTAGATTTCGGCATGTGTTCTTCAGGTTCACGATGTGCTTTAGGTAACATGATAACCACGTCATCCAGTGTATAACGTTTAAAATGCTCTAGCATATCATGTTGGACTACATTTGCTTGTTCTTTTTCGAAAGGACTTGTCTTGGATCTTCGTTTAGCCTTCTTAGCAGGAATTGATCATGGAGGTGATGACTTTTGGGATGATAAATCTTTTTTCATGGGTGAAGACTTCCTAGACGATGATGTCTTGCTGGAAATCTGACTTGAAGAATCATTCTTGACTTTTCCTTTGCCTTTATTCAATAGAGGTGACACCTTCTTTGAATCGATCTTTTGAGGGAGATTTTTCCATTTCAGGACCGTATTATAATGTTGCTTAGCTTGTTTCTTCGTTATCGAACTTGTGATCATGTCTCCCTTCAATATAACTGCTTTGGGTGATTTGATTGTTGGTTCATCAGGAACATTACGCACTCCAAATCTGGTCGGATCCATATGATGTAGAATCTGTTCATCAGTAAGTTCCGCATTGCCATCATAAGTTAAGGCATGGCTCACTGGTATGAGATCATCCTCAATTGGATCTGGTACAGGTTCTGTTGATATCTAGGCTACATTTAGCACATTTAGTGGAAACATGATTGGCATATCCAAAGTTCGATCTAATAAGAAAATCTCGCTCATTTCTGATTGAATATCTTGTTGGCACATATATCTTGTTGTACAATCAATTGTTGCAAGAGCTTCGTTCCAATTGACAGTATCCGTTTAAGAATCATAGTGAACTCCCAATTTTTTTTTCTGGCTGATCACAAGTGTGATCCATTGTTGATAAATCGTCATCCGCTTTTTGAACCACTGGTTTGATAGTCCAAGTCGTAGGATCAACTTTAACTGCACGTTCACGATTTTCAATAGTGATTTTTCTGGTACCCCAGTTATGAATTACTTGCGCAACTCGTAACCATGGATGTCCTAAGAGAACTCGGTAGACATTTGGTGCGTCTCGTAAGTCCATCACGACGAAAGTAATGACGAACTGTACTCCTACAATCTTGATAGGTATATCTTCCACCATTCCTCGTGGACGAACTGTCGTTTGATCAACTAGCTTAATAGCAAAAATAACAGGCTTAATCTTTGTAAGACCCCATTTTGTATATAGCTTTGTAGAAATCAGGTTAACTCCTGAACAGCCATCTATCACGGCTGCTTCCTTAGAAAATTGTCTATGTTGTATCGTCAGAGTGATATTCTTTTGTTCACTTTCCCAAGCGGCTCCAACATGGAGTACATCGTTAGATTTTTCAAATCCAGCACAAAAAAGCGGCTCCTGATGGACTTCTGGTTCTTCTTGAGCTAACTTTTGCGCTAAGACTTCTTTTGCTTTTGGCACCAACTTTAGGAACTCTCCCAATGAAATATTGATCTTGCTAGACAAAATGTTCATGAGTAATTCTGTATGCGGTGCTTCCGGTTCAGTCATCTTGAAGGGTTCTTCGTGATGATGTAATTGATCATTCATATTCGTACGTAAATTTCTTGGAGGCAGCAATGGTGAAGACTGAACTTCAGTTGTTACTTTAACAGCTTCAAGTTCCTCTTCTTCTTGCAGATGTTTAATCCACTGTCTCATATCCTGATATCTTTGTTTTTATGCATTAAGATTTAGATAGACTCCCAATGTTGTTGGTGTATCGTTCAATGGAATAGAATCAATAGGTATTGGATCCACTACTGGTTCTTTTTGCTTTTTGCTTTGGTGACCACCATCAAGGGTGCACTTGGTTTATTCTGAACTATTTATCCTTGCTTGATGGTTATCAAATTTACAAGTGTTGTAGCTGGTGGTGGCTTTGGTCTTGCTGGACAGTCTTTATAGCAATGCCCATATCCACAATCACGATAGAATGGTACAAATTTTTCTTTATTTGGGAATTCTGCAACTCTGTGATTTTCTCCACATGAAAGCCATCCAAGTGGTGCTCAGGTCCAATTTTTCGAGGCTTGTTGTTGAGCGGCAGCATAAATGGCATATCGTTCTGAAGATCCACCTTCCTGATCATTACCATAGCTCCATTGCTCAGCACTTCCATAAGGTTTTGGTTCTATCAAATTGGCAGGAGGAGCGGAGTGTTTTGGTGGGGCAGACAAAACTAGACGTTCCGGGTATCAAAGAGTAGATTGTCGCAGTCTTGTTGCAGGATTTCCTCCATACTGTGGATTTCGATATCCCATCTGGGCATACCGTTGCTGAATTATTTGAGGGTTGAAGTTGCAAAAAGCAGTCTCATGGTCAGGTGAATTACACTGATGGAAAACATTGATTTCCATTCATTTTTTCAATTGAAAAAACTATCTCAGATTAGATCTGCTAGCTCTATTCCACTTTTCAAAAATCTGATTCTATATGATGAAAAACTTTCCGAAATTCGATCAATCGATACTTCTAAAAAATGATAAATCTCTCAGAATCCAATTCAAAATATATCAGATTTGATCCAAATTTTGACAGAGACTTGATCTGGAAAATCAAAAACTAAAAATAGGACTGGCGAAGGTTCTCTAGGCGAAGGTTGGCTCGGCGAAGATTCAACAGTGCTATTTTGGGAAGAAGAAAAAAAAAACTCTCTGAACACTTCTCTGGCAAATTCTCGGAAAATAACCTTCGCCGACTTTTCATATGGAAGATCTGACATAGACAAAACTATGGAAAACCGGATGAAGGTTTCTGAGACAAGGAAATACAGTTTCTATAATCTGGCGAAGGTAAAAATCAAGATTTTTTGTGACCTGATCAAGAAGAATCTTTGCCGAACTCAAAAATAGTATTTTTTTTATAAATAGAATGTTTTGGAAACTCAACGAAGGTTCTTGCGAAGGATCAAGAGTAATACTGGTAATTTTGCAAAAAAGTGACTTTTTTGACAAAAATATGACAACTGATCCTCTGAAACCCTTTTTATTTTTTGTATTATTCTTTGCCGACCTGGCAGTAGATAGATCCGAATCACATCTAAGCACAGTGAATCGGGCGAAGGTTCTTTTTCTGTATTTTTTAGGGTTTTGATAATTTTTGGTGGTTTTTCTGATGTTTCTGGAAATCTACTAGAAATTAATCTTCGCCCTTCAAAATGAAGGCTTTGTGACCAAAACCAAAGTGTCTGCAACTCGGCGAAGGTTTTCTAACAGAGGGTAAAAAGTTTTGAGCTTTGATAACGCTTTTTGCCTCTTTTTGACCAAATTTGAAAGATTTGATCGACTCATATCCAAATAGATCTTAAGATTGGTGATCTGAATAGCTTTTCCTTTTTAATAATCAGATTAGATTTCAAACAAGCAAATTCACTCAAATAAAGCAAAATCAATCTCAAAGTAATCCTAAAATGCAGATTTAACACTATTTATGCCACGACAAGATGCCTAATGCAAGCTAACCATCAACCAAACATGCTGCAAACTGAAAAATTGGCGTAGCTCCCCAGCAATGGCGCCAAAATTGTAGTGGGTTTCTTTTCTTGCCTAACCTGAATCTAGGATCTAGTCAATCTAGCATCAAAGAGACGGAGTTAGTTGTCATGCAGAGGTTCGTTCCCATGAGAGCGATAGTATAGTTCAGATTTCAACATGAATGGAGGATCTAACACTACATCCATTAACATTAAGCATTAACACTACATCTATTAACCCTACTTCCATTAATCCTAAATCCACAACAATGATAGCAACTTACTCTTCTCTCTCTCCTTTTCTCTCTCACCAAAGCATAAGAAATAGCAATCCCAATAATGATCAAATCCAACAATTAGCAAATACCAAAGAAAGCATGAGAAATGGAGGAAAAGAGAGGAAGAGCAAGGACATTCATCAATCCATTTCTAAAGAGAACCAATCTGCTTTATTGACATGAGAAAATGAACATCAGGAGCAACTCGAGTTGGTCCCTTTTTATAGTAGAGAGGAGGACCCTGGGCAGGCTAATTTCACTGCTCTTATTCCATTTATGCACCTTGGAAAGGTTGGTAGGATGATCTTGATGATCTACGAAGGTTCTAAAGATTCAGCTTAGTTCTCTAGAAGTTCTGATAGATATTTGGTAGCAGATCCATCAATTTTGAATGAATTTTGCCCTTAATTTGCCATAGTTACTAAGATCGAGGTCTCTGATCTGCAATTTTGGAGGACTTATTGGTGTAATCTGATTATTAGCTTCCCTTTTGATCCCATCTGGATCTGGATCCTTCTTGGATCCTGATGGATTTTCCTGATCTTGCCAGATCTGGCTGAATTCTGATGGATCTAGCTTGAGTTGGCTCGATCTTCCTAGATCTAGTTGTGATGGCCTGGCAGAATAGCTTTTCGCAACCTACCACCACCAACCTGGATCTGTTTCACTGTGGTGGCTAGTACTTGTGCAACCGGCTACCATTGTTGGGTGTGTCGAATGGTGTTCCATCTAGCTTTTCTAAATTCATGGCTTCATGATTAAGAATTTTTTTGATCCAATAAGGACCTTTGCCTGTGAATTTTAATTTTCTCTTGATCGCCTTGGTTTTATACATCAGGATCAGATCTCCAGAATGAAGATCTTTCTTTTGTAACCAGCAATCGTGCCATGCTTTGCTTCTTTCCTTTTCAGCTACTAGTGCATGCACAGCTAGAAATCGTGTTTCGTAGAGCTTATGTAGAGCTTTGTGGCATAGTTGTAGAGATTTGGATTCATTTAGGCGTTGCGTGGTAGCAATCCTTAATGAAGGGACTAGAAACTCTACTGGCATTACAACATCCTGACCATATACCAATTGGAAGGGTGTTTGATCAGTGTTTTTCTTATATGTTGTCCTGAATGCCCACAGAGCAGCATGCAACTTATGTTCCCAATATGATCTACCAGCTTCAACTATTTTTGTGAGCACGCTACACAAGATCTTATTGGATGATTATGCTTGCCCATTACCGCGAGGATAATAAGGCGTGTGGATCACGAAGAGTTTCTCCAACGGGACCTTGATGGTCTCATTGTTGAAACGACTTCCATGATCACTGACTACCTCCACCGGACATCCAAAGCGCACAATGATATTTTCAGAAAGGAACTTGGCAGTGGTCCTAACATCAGCTACTCTTACTGCCTTGGCTTCGACCCACTTGGTGAGATAGTCTGTGGCTACGATTATGTATCGAGCCTGAGTGCTTCTTGCTGCAGGGTGAATTGGACCGATGTAATCTAATCCCCACTTTTCGAATGGTGCTTGGGCTAAGACCAGGTGCAGTAGGTCATAATTCAATCTCGTTGGTCTTCTTACTTTCGCACACATCACACGTCCTCAGGTATTCCTCCGTATCCTTATGAATCGTTCGCCAGCAACATCCTAATTGCAGGATCTTGCGAACTGTATGTCGGATGCAAAATGGCCTCTACTCATGCCTTCATGAGAAAGCGAAATGATTTGGGTGGTCTCATGAGGAAGAATACAACGTCGAAGAATCCCATCTAGTCCTCTTCGGTATAATTGGCCAGCAATCAGCTGATAAGGTCTAGATTTCAAGATCAATTTTCGTTGATCTGCCTTTGGTAGTGATTTGTCTGGTTGGCCTCACATTAGATATTCAACAATGTCGGCAGCCCATTCTGGTATCGTGTCCACGTAAAATAAGACAGCATCGACTAGCTCATCATCGGGTTGGGTTGCAACCTCCTTTTCCTTGATTTGCGACACATGATCTGCCATGTAGTGTTATTTTCTCTTGCGAACTACTATTCAAAAATCAAACTCCAACAATAGAAGTAGCCATCTAGTGATTCTCCCGGTGTTGCAAGTTTTGTTAATGAGATAGAGCAAGGGTTGATGGTCCGTATAAAAAGCGAAATGTGTGAAAATTAGGAAGTGCCGAAATTTCTTAACCACATAGATCATCGCCAGTGCTTCCCGCTTTGTGGTTGAATAATTCATTTCTGTATCACTGAGCTGTCGGCTTGCAAATTGGATTGAGAAATCATTTTTGTGTTCTCCTGGCTGGGTTAAGACCAACTGCATACTTCGATGTGTCCGTATGCACATAAAACTCAATGGACCAATTGGGTGGACGTAAGATTGGTGCTGAAACCAATGCATCCTTCAGCTTTTGGAAAGCCTTTAGGGCTTCCTCGTTCCAATGTTGATCTGTTGTGAGTTTGTAAATTGGTCGGGCTAATTTCGCAAAATTCAGAATGAAGATCCTATAATAGTTAGCATGACACATAAAGATGTAGACTTCGCAGATCGTCCCTGGTGGTGGTAGATCAACAACGATCTTGATCTTTGATAAGTCTGTGGCGATCCCATGTCTTGACACTATATGGCCGAGAATCCAGCCATGTGTGACCCAAAATTGACATTTTTTTGGATTCAAGGAGAGCTGAAAATTGCGACATTTTTGTAGCACCTTCTCCAAATTGGATAAGTGTTCTGAGTCTGGTCCATGCACGCACAGATCGTCCAAGAAAATTTTTAGAAATTTTTGCAAATATTCTTTGAATGCCGCCTGCATGACTCACTGAAAAGTGCTTGGAACATTGCAAAGTCCGAATGGCATCACCTTATAGGCATAGGTTCCCCATTCCGTGGCAAATGCAGTCTTATGCTGGTCTTGGGGTGCTATCTTCACCTGATTGTAACCGCTGAAGCCGTCTAAGAAATTGTAGGCTTCGTCTCCAGCTACTCTGTCAAGGACACTTTTTATAAATGGTAAAGAGAATGATCATTTTTTGTTACTGCATTTAGCGCCTTCAGATTCACACAAATTCCCATTTTGTCGTTCTTCTTGGGTACTAAACTATCGGCGATACCATTCCGTGTGCTCAATTTCATAAATGAAATCTGCATCTAACTACTTCTACAACTCCTGCTTGATCAGCTCCGTATAGTTTGGGTTGCAACGGTAGTAACAACTCACCTTGGAGACTGCTCCATCCACCAAGGGTATGGTGTGTTGGACTACTGTTGGTGGAATGTCTTTCAGATCACTGTAACTCTAGGCAAAACAGTCTTTATACTCCACCAACAATGATCGTAGTCTCCTGAATTGTGTGGGCGTTAACTGTTCTCCCACATGCACTATCTTTTTTTCTTCACCTGGTTTGGCAAGGTTCATTGGTTGTGTTCGCGCAGGTCCCTTGAAGACTTGTTCCGTTGGTGCTTGATTTTGATCAAGTTCTCGCTGGGCTTGCAGCATCATAATTACCACATCGTCCAAGGTATAATTCTTGAAGGTTTCAAGCATCTCGTGAACTGGTGCTCATCAAGATTCCTCCTTTAGCATATTGATCTTGGCCCAACTGGTCATCTTTTGGTTCTTTGTCATCTAAGTAGAGGATGATGCTGTATCTGACTCCATCTTGATCGACTTCAAGGAATCCAACACCTTCTTTTTTCCCTTTTTTGTCATATTGGTGGATTTGTCCTTGTTGTCTTTAATTGGAACTGGCATGACATTCGCCTCATAGTTGCGAATATCAACATCCATTGTAGCTATAGCCTCTTAGGGTAGATCACTCCATCGGATCACCTGGTTGTAGCGTTGCTTCAACTGATTCTTCTTGTTCGAGGGTGCCCTTGGTGGATCGATCTTTGAGACTTTCACCATAGCAGACTTTTGCGGTGGTTGAGCTGGTACTTTCGTAATTCCCTAATGATCTAAGTCCATTCGCCTCGTGGTTGCAAATATCAACATCTACCGTAGTTATCACCTCTTTAGGTAGATCACTCCAACGGATCACCTGGTTGTAGCGTTGCTTCAACTGATTCTTCTTATTCGTAGGTGCCTTGGGTGGATCGATCCTTGAGACTTTCGCCATGGCAGACTTTTGTGGTGGTTGAGCTGGTACTTTCTTGAATTCATAGCGATCTGAGTCCATGTGGTGAAGGACCTGCTCATCAGTCATCTCAATCTCCTTATTATAAGTTAGAGCATGTTGCCAAGGGACTAAATCATCGTCCAATGGGTTCTCAATATGTTCCACTGATAGACATGCAATGTTTATCATATTCACTCCAAATGTGATTGGTGTGTCCATAGTGTAACATTTGGGGGAAGATGTGTCGGGTTCAAGATCTGATTCATATTGACATGCTCGGCAGTCAATAGTTGCTAATGCATCCGTCCATCTCACGACATCCGTCTCTAAATCATAGTGACCACCCTTGACTGGCCTTGGGTGATAAATTGTGTAATCTATCATGGATGATCCGTCATCAACTGTGGGTGTAATAGGTTTCACCACCCATGTGGTTGGATCAAGCTTTACAGCCTGCTCTCTATTCTCAAAGGTGAGTTTCCCTGTACTCCAGTTGTGTACTACTTGTGCAGTCCTCAACCATGGTCTTTCCAGTAAAACACAATATGCAGTTGGAGATTCAGGTATATCCATGACTAGAAAAGTGATCACAAACTGCATGCCTATTATTTTGTCAGGATATCGGCAACTACACCCTTTGGTTTCACACATGATTGATCCGCTAGCTTGATGGTGAATCGTGTTGGCTTCAACCCTTGTAAACCTCACTTTTCATGTAAAATAGTGGAGATCAAATTGACACTTGATCCTCCATCTACTAATGTTGCCTCGTCCTCATATCTCTTGTGTTTGATTGGCAAAGTGATGTTATGTTTCTCACTTTCTCATGCTGCCCCAATGTGGAGGACGTTACTTGTTTCTTCATAGCCCATACAATATATGGGCTCAGGCGCTACTGGCTCCTCATTCGCTTTGGCCCATTCAACTACAAGGCTTTTAGCTTGTGGCACAATCCGCAGTAGTTTCCCGAGAGGTAAACTAACACGGCTTGCCAATAAGATTGTGAGCCTTTCGTGCGTGGTTCCTCGGGCTCCACCATGTGAAAAGGTGGTTCATGATGATGCAACCGATCATTCTGATCAGTGTGCAATGGTGAGCCTGCTTGCGATTCCCGTTCGTCGTCAACTGGAGGTTCCGTGGGATTGTCTCTTTCTTGCTCTTTTTACTCCGCTTGTGCTCGGGCGTACTATCTTCTTTCTTCCCTCACATTCGGATATGGTGGTGAAGTCGAGGGTAAGTCATCAGTGACTGATGGTGCTGGTAAGGGAGCCACTTCCTTCCTCTTCTATTCTCGCGTAACAGCTAACACAGGAGCATGAAGTTGTTGCCCTTCCTGTGACATCCCTGCTAGAATTGCTGGTTGTTGTATTGCAATGAAGTTTAGCAATGCACTACAATTCTTGAAGCACTGTCCATAACCGCATTCTCGGCAAAAGGATGTATATTGTCCTTTGTAAGAACATTCTACAATCCTATGTCCTTCATCGCATCCATAGCAGCCGTAATTTCTTCCACCTTGACGCTGAGTTTGAGTTGCATAGGCTGCAAAATATTCATTTATGGTAGGATCCATAAATGGCTCCTCTAGTCCATACCATTGCTGCAGCTCAAGTTGAGGTGGTACTTGCATCTCTGGTTCCGCTGCTATCAGGTTTACATGGGCCACTTGTTGATTGGCTGGCCCTGGTGATGCAGGTAAGGCCATATGCTATTGCTGATTCGGTGCGCCATACCTCGGTGCCGCGTTTGGTTCCCCTTGATGATATGGATAAGAAGTCTGATAAGGACTTCTCTTCTGTTGAACAATTTGGGGGTTAAACGGGCAAAAGGCCATATCGTACGATGTTGCATTGCATAGATGGTAAAACCTATGTGTCAGTCTCAGATTTTGCTTTAGGATTGGACACTCGTTTGCTATATGGTTTTGTGTGCACACTGAACACCATACATTCTCCCATCGTGGAGACTGTATCTGGTTTGGTTCCGATTGATGTGGCGTTGCAGCTACAGCTCCTTGTAAGGCTTTCAGTTTCTGATCAAACTGCACCGTAAGTTCTCCATCTGCTATTTGTGTAACTTGGTCATTTGATCCAACAACAGTTATGTGGATAGAACGGATGTGTTTGATGATGATGATGCTATCGAGGGAGTAGGAGTATGGGTGGATGGATATTTGTCGTTAGTTCCCTCATCCTCTTCCCTGATGGCATCTTCCATAGCTTCTTGCAGAGTAGCATACTGCTCCCGTCGTTTCAGTTCTCTTCTGATGTTCCGTGGTAATCTTGCTAGAAACCACATGATCACCGAATGATCGGGAGTTAGAGCTGCACTGCATAGATGTTTGATCTGTTCAATATATCCCTGACCCCTTCTCGTTTTCCCATCTTGACTTTGCTCAACAAGAGAAACGGGTGTTCTAGGAATTTCCTTGGTTTGAAGCGCGTGATAAGAGTCACTTTAGCCGCTTCCTAGGTAGATTTTTCTTCCTCTGACAAGTTGAAAAACCAATCCTGAGCCACTACTAATAAAGACATGGGGAACAACATCAACTTTTCCGTAGGTGTCCATTCGTCGTAGATTTCACAAGCTTGCTCGTAGATCTGGAGGAAGCGGATGAGATCTGATGATCCATCGTATTTTGGTATTTCCATCCCTGGTGCTCTCTGGACTACTTGCAAGGGAGCGACAGGTACGGGTTGGCCCATTGGTTTCATTGGCGTTGGTTCCGGTTTTGCCTCTTGTTGCGCAGCCGCTAATCTGGGAAGGTGTGGTGCTTGATTTGCTATCCTTCTTGCTACTGATCATCCAGATCTCAGATTCATCCGATGGTGGGTTCTAAGTAGTTGGATCTTGCTTGTACAGTGGGATGCAGTCTAGATCTTAAGGATCTGATCAATCTGATCGGCCGGAAGTGAAATTTAGGCCTTTTATAGTGGTTTTTCCTTGATAACTTTTTACTCCTTGCACTGATTGACCTGAGATTTTGACAGTAGCTGGATCTGGTGCAAATCTTTCTTCTGATCTAGTCTGCAAGGGTTGGCTGTGCGAGGATTCTTTAGTTATTTTTGTAGAGAAAAAACTTGATATCTCTCAGATCCTTGGGAAGTAACTCTCGCAAGGATTACAATAGTTGAATCTGGGTCAGATCTCACTATGGAAATCTCTGTGAGAGTTAACTCTTGTACTACGTGTAAATTTCACTATATGCGAGGGTTCATAACCACTATTTTTGCTTGATATTCACCAAATCTCTATATTAACTCTCGCAGGCTTCATCACTGATGAAAATTGACATTCTGAATTGATTAAAATGGTCTGCGAGAGTTCTTACTGGAAGGATTTGCTGGATCTTCATTTTTTAGTGATTTTTTAGCACTTAAACCCAATTTTCTGCTCACTGGAATCAAACTAACTCTCGTAGGCTCTTTTGTGTCCTTGTCTCTAAGAGATGGAACTTTAGAATCCTCTGCGGGAGTTCTTGCCCACTGGAACTAAAAATTTTGGTGTCTGCGAGGGTTCTCTGGTACTTTCCCGTATTTTTCTCACTGGGAACTCTCGCACAGGCACTTAGACATCAAACTAACTCTTGCAAGCTTCTCTATGTCCTAGTCTCACTGAGATGGAATTTCAGAGGGCTCTGTGAGAGTTCTGGTGAAGATTTGCATTTTTTTAAATTTTTTCAAGGGTTTTTTGAAATTTTTTTAATGATTCTTCTCTGACTTTTGCAATCTGCTTGGAACTAACTCTCACAGGCTTCTATGTAGGTCTGGGGCAGTACCATGGAGCTGCTGCCAGTCATGCGAGGGTTAACTCCCACTGGTTTTGGAGAAAATGAAATCTGATGGAAAATTTGGCTCTTTTCCCTCCAAAATGCAGATTGGTGTGTTTTTTTTGGGTTTTTTGGCTAGTTGGTTTGGGTTTCAAGCCCTTAGAGGCTGTTCAAGGCCTCCTCTACCCTCTCACACCTCCTCCGCTAGCTGTGAACAGTCCAAACACAAAAAAAAATACAGAAAACTAACTCTAAACTCCCAAAAATCTACCTAAAACTACTCTAGAAAACAAGAAATAGCTAAAATGCAACTACACTAGTTAGTGGAAACTAACTCTAAACTCCCCAAAATACAGAAAACTAACTCTAAACTCCCAAAAATCTACCTAAAACTACTCTAAAAAGCAAGAAATAGCTAAAATGCAACTACACTAGTTAGTGGAAACCTATCCCCAGCAACGGCGCCACTGTAGGGTCTTCGATCCGATATAGTAATAGCCCTCCCGCCTATCAACAACGATTAGTTCACTGGATAGGCACCTAACTATGCATAAATGCTACTTTTAGTTAGTTCTCTACTTTTCATCTAACTCTACCACCACTAACACTACTCCCACTAACTCTACTTCCCTAAACTAACTTAATCATGATTGTTGGTGAAAGGGAAGGGAAGAATAGAAGAGAAAGAAGGAGAAGAGAGAAAGAGAGAGATAGAGTTGAGGGGGAGGTTAGCTCAAAAGCTCAAGATGCATGCTAATAGAGAAACCATAACTATTAAAACAACAACATAGAAATGGAAACAATTAGAAACACATAACAAGAAGCATTAACATGAGTGCTTAGCAAATGAGGATGCTTGGCTCTCCAAATTGGTAGAGTTTCCTCCTTCTCACTAAGCATCCAAATAGAGTACAAATGGTGCCTTTTTATAAAATGGGGAAGGCCCTTGTCCAAAATCCTATTGGCTAATATTTACATTGATCCTATCCATTCATCTTGGACCCAACTTGATCCAAGGGTCCACAAAAAGTACATTGAAAATCACAAGATTCATGTGAGTCCAAAATTGGACCCAACTCTAAAAAAAGTAAACTCTAAGTTTGAAATTGACTTTAAGCCTCAAGTTTTATTTTGATTACAAAGGCTCAAGTCTATTTTATTTTATTTACAACTTAAGCTTACGTGCTCATTGGGCCATGGGCTTATACGCGTAGGATGCCATGCCCTCGCAACACATTTTATTGGTCGATTTATTTGTTTACAATTTGTCGGGAATACCCCCAACAGATTGTGACTGACCTTTTTATTGCTCGTTCTCATACCAGGTTGAAGAGATTCAGCCACTCAGATTTATTGTTGAATGATATTACGTTTGATGATGGAAAGGCCAATTCCTTCTGGCAATGTATTAGGATCACAACCTTGTGGCACATTTGGTTAGATAGATAGTAGAGAACTTGGGAATGGTGATTTCTGCATCTCCCCTCTACTCCTCGTTTAAGAGGCTGATAAGCTTATGCCTCTTTAAGTTTTGTTGATTCTCTATATTTTGTAAAAAGTTTATAATCTATGGTCAATTTTATTCGAGAGAAGAACAAAAAAAAACTTTGCCACTAGCGACAAGCAAACTAGTACTCATCTATCTTGCTTTTTTTTTTGGATAGTGACAAATATTACTAGACTTGGCACTCTGAGTTATTATCTTTTCCCATAGTAGTTGCTACTTTGTGATAGTTTGGTGTATTTGCTTGTTAAGAGTGTTTGATGCTTAAAAGCCAACTACATTGTGATTATCGCATATGTGTTTTCAAATATTCTGATTATCTAGGGATTGATTTCACTACATTGAAGTGAAAAGAGTGACAAAAACTATGTCATAACTTTTAAACAAGTGTTTTTTGCATTGTCTGGTAATTGTTCATGGTTATTTGCTTTATACTTGCCTTGGATCTACTTGCTCCATATTCACATCATACTCTCCAATTTGTTACAATGTAGTATCTTAGTTGTAGCTATACTATAGAGAATTTATGTTTTCTATTATGATTTCTTTGTCATAATGTTTGTTTAGTGATTCTAGAATTATCTTAAAATTAATAGAAAAATTGTGGAACAAGAATATGGTTCTTGATTGTAAAATTGTATCCAGATTCTTTTATGGAAATATTTCAAATATTGAGGAACCCTAGAGATGGAGTCTCCCACTTTCCTAACAAACTTTAAGAGAACAAGTTCAATAAGAAACTAAGTAAGTTAATCTCTACATTGACTTCAACATTCCTTCCCCTAACATTGCAGTATTACCACATCCACAAACTTTTCACACGTCTCCCTCTTTCACTAAACTAGCACCTCAACGCCGCATTACCATATTCCACTTATTATGATGAAGAGAACTAAGCACTTGGCAATTTACAATGTCGATGACAAAAAAACAATGAAAATATGCATCCCATAACTAACTATTTGAAATAGCATACAAAATTCTAATTAGACAATATACATTAAAAAAGCTTGCACTAATAAACATATAGCATGTGGATACAAAAAAATCACTCTCTTGAATTATGGATCATCACATTGAGAACACTACACTTCTCTTGAAGAAAATGACTGGAAGTCAAAAGTCCACCATGCTTATGGGACAAAGTTTGCCTTAATAGAGCATTGGTCTCATCTCCATTGGTCCATCTCTGGTAGTGGTATCCAATGGAGGCCGGTCAACCGTCACATTGTTCAATATTATTATAAATGTTGTTTCTCTTATTTTTTTGATTTATTTTCATGAATAATGCAGCTCATCCAGGCCACATTTGCCGAGGTGGACTCTAAGAAAAATACAACACTAGGTAAATGTAAAGAAGATTCTTGTGAAGGAAGTTTTATTGAGTGCTTTGAGCCTCGATCTTTCTTTGTCATTTTCTTATATCCACGTATAGTAGGGTTAGGCTAGTTAGTGCAAATTTGTAGAAAGATTCTGCACATGAAGGACACTTGAAAGTAGTTTGGATTGATCATCTACAAAGCTTAATCTTACTATACCTTCACCTTTGATAGCTTGTGTGCTATTGTCCCAGGTGAACAAACTTCTTGGTACTATAACCATAACTTCAACTTCCAACTCGTAAAGACATATAGGATTTGAAACAACCGATATGATTGGTCATATGTTGAGTGGATCCAAAATCAAAAAAATTAAGAGCTGTCATCTGATGCTTCTTGATGGCTTGTCATGAATGCATCGTGATCCGCTTTTTGATTGGATTGAGATGCTTCTGCAGCTGCATTTGCCATATGATTAGAAAGCACTTTGTTGTTGTTCTTAGCTCGTAGAATGCGGCAATCCTGAATCTCATGGTTGGTTTGTTTGCAGTATCTACAGAACAACTTATTCTTTGTCAACGGCTTCGACTACTCTTGACGATTCTGTGTCGACTTCTGATTCAGCTTTTGTGGCTTTAAGCCTCTCTTCTTCTGCTTGCTCGAATTTTTATTGATGTATAAGACATGAGAGTCGACAAGAAAGGAACTGGAGGGTTAGCTCATTCTTGTCTATTCCTACAGCAACATCGTAATGACTCGTGATAGAGTCAACTATGGGTGTGTGGTGATCATCATCACCCAGTTGTAATACAATATTGGCAAGCTTGAAAGCGGTGTCATTACTGCGTCTTGATCATCTATGACAGATCCGACAGCGGCCATTTGTTGTAGTAGGTTCTTGGATTGGTTGATGTGATTATGTAATGAATCACCATTCGTCATTTTGAGGGAGAAGAATTTTTTTCTAAGATGTATTTATCGGACAATAGAACCAGGTTCAGTGGGAAGCTTATCAAGCTACAATAATAGTAGCTCTGATACTATGTCAGGAAAAGTATGGGTGAAATCCTAAAAATGGATTCAGATCGATAGGTCAAACAATCGAATCGGAATGATCCTACTACTGCACAAAGGCAGTGGTCGACTAATTCCCTCGATGTGTGCACTACTACAAGAATAGGCAAACACAAGATAGACCTTAATTGTATTTATGCAAAAGCGGAAGAGCAGACAATTAGACAAATCAATTTGAGAGTCAAACAAGAGGTGGAAATCATGCAACACTGACAAAATCTGAACGCAAAGCTAGACAATAATTTATTCATATTGAATGTATAGATATACAAGTCAGATGATGTTGGTGAGCACAAAACAATAGCGGGCGAATTCGCGTGATCACAAAGCTAACTACGATCTGTAACAGCTATGAGCTTATTCTGACAATCAGTCTGAAAAGAAAGAATCAATGCTTGAAAGCATATACTATGTATGTCTCTGATAAGCTGTCGTCTCGGCGTCTATGGGCGTTGAGGCGTATATGGAGTCAGCCTATTTCGTCTGCCATCAATGGGCATTATTAATTCATTACAATGATCAACTATATACTAATTCAATAACATCAAGTCTATGTGAAGGGATAGAAAATTAATGAGGTATCGAACAAAACAAATGGCAAGGAACACATTTGAAACACCACTTGGCTCAAAATAGCTTGTGGGCAACTATACCAAGGTCGGTTTTCGTCGCTCTTGGCCTCAAGATGCAGTTGTTTTGCCATCCATGCATTGTCTTCCTTGGGCACATGCTTCAATAAATTTTGTTTGTTAAATTTTCCAAGGGCATAGATTGTTACGGCTCTAATGGGAGTTTGGACCATTAGGGTTGCCTTGGACGTAGGGACCGGGCCTAATCTGGATAATAGTTGAATAGGTCACACCTGCATGCGGTATTCGCATGTGTGTTGCATCCTAGTATGAGATAGGGTGTACATGCACTGTGCTTGTGCATGATTCTTGGCTATTGTGGGTTAGGGGTACCTACATGCAGTGGACATGCGTGGAAGTTTGGCATGCGCTAGTAGTATGCTTACATGTGGATTCAGTGCATGAGCAAACGAGGTGGGTTCTACACTCTATATATACCCTCACACGTGTCCATGGGGATCACTGAGAGTCTGTTGTTGTTCTGTTGTCAGATTGGTAAGCGCTTGGGAGACATTTTATTGCTATGAGAGCAACCAATCAGGTCTTGGAGCGGCTTGGTGTGAACCGTTTGCGGTGAATTGCGTTGACGATAATCCAAACCGCAGTAAATTGGTGGTCTTCCAAGTAGGTGTTCTACATTCTTTTTGGTTAAATAGATTTGATTGGTCTTTGTGATTGTTGGTACATTTATAGCTTTCCAGGTTAAAACATGAGGGTGAGAATTCTGATTTGTTCTTTATTGCTGGTTTTTTTGTTATTGGTTGGATTTCTTGAGTTGCATGGTATTTAAAAATCCTCTTCCTCACATGGGAATCGGATTGAAGCTGATTGCAAATTTCTTGCATGCGGCTTGTGTAGCTTAGGAACAGTGTTTTTCCATTGGATATGCATTGCATGCGAAGATTACTCTTCCTATCCACCAAGTTAACAAAGAAATAGACGTTTTTTGACTAACTGGTAGCATAAGTGAATGCTAAATCAGAAAATAGGCAATAAGAATGTAAATCAGGGTTTGCATGGCATGTACACCATGTGCATGCTGTTTTGGCATGTCTCTGGCTTCTTAAACTGTTTTGCATAAGTGCTTTGTGAATGAAGCAACAAATAGGTGCTGTAAACAATGTTGGAAGCTAAAAAAAACAACTACTTTGCTGTAAATGGACTGTTAGCAGCATTGAATTCTGTTGGGTTTCGGTGAAACCATTTTCCAGTGTGCACAAAGTCGGTGAAGCTTCATATATTCTGTTTTGAACATGCAAGGTGCATGAAAGCAAGCCATTTCTGGGAAAGGATATATTTTAGCCTGTTCCTACTTGTTATGGAAGTGAGGGCGGCCGTGGGTGGAGTGTAGCGCGTTCCATCGCGCTCCAGAACCTGCAAGGTGCCATATATATATATATATATATATATAGGTAGCGCCCTCTCTCTCTCTCTCGGCCGTGCCCTCCCTTCACACCCCACCCCCCCTCGTCTCTGTCTCGCGGCCGCGCTCCCTTATTCATTGCTCTGCTTTGCTGTTGGAAGGGAAGCGCGGGCTCGGGCTGTTTGGTGAAGTTCGAGGAAAACCCCTTTGGGGGGGAGGGGGGGGGGGGGCGGGATTTTCTCACCCGATTTTGGCCATGTAAGTGCAATTAGGAACAAGTTTACTCTTTGGGGTTTGTGGACTAGGGTTTATTTTGTTCGTAGTTGAAGAAACCTGTTTTTGGCTTGAATTTAGTTTGAGTTGGTGCTAGGCATGTTAATGTAGATATGGATATAGAAACCGTTTTTTTAATTTGTTATGAGTTTCGGAAGGTTTCTCGCACTTTTCATTAGGATTTTTTGTTGTATTGGCAGTTATGGCCTATATGGAGCAAGAATTATTCAGCGAGGGTATGCCATCGCCAGTTCGTAGTGTGAGAAGTCTGAATAACAACCCGCAATCAATCATGGACATGATGAGCAAAGCACTGCTAGAGATTCAAGCAACGAGATGAACAAATTAAGAATCTGTTGTCTTGACGTGACGCAACATCCTCAACACACTTAGATTTTCAGCCATAAGTTTTTTTGGCGGACAAAAAATTTAAGTAGCTGGCAGGAGTTGAGTCATTGATTAACATGTGGAATAGTTATTTTGGTCTACATAGTGTTCCTGAGGAAAAAAGAATTTCTTCCGTTTTAATTTACTTGGGAGATCTTGATCCTAAGCCGAATACATGGGATGCTTTTCGAGATGTATTTTTGAAAATGTTCATGACTGTGGATGAGAGAGACTCATATAGACATTTTGTTGAGCTTAAGATGGGATCGCAAGACTTTGATACATATATTTAGGCGTTCATGGATCTCCTAACCAAAGTGCCACATTTTCATAAGAAGTACGCGGAGTGGAAATTTGTGAATGGACTGCTCGCGGACTATCAAAATGAGTGTAAGCAGAATCAATTGAACTCGTTATAGGATGCCATCCAGATCGCTTGTGTTTATGATCAGACGGTGGTAGCTTCTAGGAAACGGGTGCATGAGAAGGGCTCGACAAATTTTCGGCCACGGAAGAAACCCAAGAAGTTTTTTATGAACTTGAAGCCATGGCTTACAAGAAACCCAAGTTAGAGAAGAAAATTAAGAAAAAGCCTAAGACATCAATAAGGGATGCCTTTAAGCAAGGCTTATGCTTAGCGGGCCATTTGGCTAAGGAATGTCCGTTGAAAAACAAGTCCTTATCAAACCTTGCAACGGTCGACCTGTCAGCCGGTAAAATGAAAATTGGTGTTATTGAAACTACTTGTGAATGTCAATTCATTACATTGTCTTTTGGTCCTCACAATTTGTTTTGGGTTAGGGGCGAATTGTTAGGGAAAGATGTGACTGTGCTGTTTGACTCGGGTAGTACTCATAACTTTACTAATTCTCAACTTGTGCAGAGACTCTGGGTGCCTACCAAGCCAAGTGACCACCGATACGTGGTTAAGCTTGCGTCGGGGGCAGACACTAAAGTTTTTGATGTTATGGTTCTGGAATTGGAGCTAGATCTATAGGGCTATGTTGAGAAAATTGATTTTCATGTTCTAAATTTGGGCCAATCGCACATAATTTTAGGATATGAGTGGTTATTTGGTAAATTTGATAGTTTGCAAATTGACTTTAAGCAACATAAGTTATAGTTTATTGAAAGTGGTGGTAATATCATATCCATTTTTGGAGGCGATACTTGTACTCAGTTTTCGATGATATTGTCGACGGAATTAATAATGGAAGCTCACAATTTTGAATGTTATTATATTGTTTTAAAATCTTGCTTAAGTGGAATTGTTTCTGGATCTCTGATGTGAATGATAGTTCTAATTCAATTATTGATAGTGATTTTATTGTGTGTGATGGATATCAATGTTGTAATTTAGATCATGAACATGAAGAGAAACAACTATTAGCAAATTTAAAGCAAGAATTTGGTGATGTTTTCCCTTGTGAACTTCCACATGTTCTACCACTGTCTAGGTCCGTAGGTCATAGGATAGAGTTCATGAATCAACTACATTTTTTGCTGGCAGACAATTCGACAAGAGTCCAAGTCTAGTTATTGATCAAAGATAAATACTTTCTATCCATCGCTTCTTTCCATAGATTAGAGTCTGGTTGTTTCGATGCTATTTCAAAATTAGTTGACTCTCTAATAGGATAAGCTGCAGAGTTTTCGATATACCTAATAGGTAGTTTGCGCTCTCTTGTCGATCTTATGGGAGATGAGCAAGGATGATTATTTCCTTGGTTTTATTGATGTGTTGCAAAGTCTTCTTCTTCTTATTCGTTGTCGATAAGTTGTTCATCTGGCATAGACGTGAGAGGGCCTTCGATAGGATTTGTCAAGTCGGGAACATAAATGTTTCATACTTTGAGAGCATCTGATAGTTCAAACGTCTGAGCCTTGCCCTTGCTTTTGAGGTCGATAAACTGATCTTCCATAAATACGATATTCCGGTTGGTGGATATCTTCGATTCGACAAGATCATACAACTTATAACCTTTATATGAAGTAGTATAACCAATGAAAATAGATTTGATATTGTGGGAGTCGAACTTTTTTTTGATCTCTTGTGGTATCTGCTCATAAGCGATACATCCGAACACGTGAATGTTCAATAGTGATGGTTTGGAGCCTGTCCAAATTTCATCAGGTGTTTTATCTAAGAGTCCTTTAGTCAAGCATCTGTTCTTAATATAAGCTACAGTGAAAACGATAGTTTATCACCTCCTATTCGCCTCAATCAAATGGACTTGTTGAGAGGAAGAATTTCGAAAGTGTCGCATGAGCAAGCATACACTTAGCCGATTTGACTAAGGTTCGATTTTTCATCTCAACAAGTCCATTCGATTGAGGTGAATAGGAGGTGATAACTATTGCTTAATGTCTTTGCTAAGGCAATACTCCTTAAATTTGGTTGACATGTACTCTCCCCCGTTGTCAGGCCTCAGTGCCTTAATTCTTTTACCAGTTTCCAATTCTACATGCTCCTTGAATTTTACTTTGCACCAAGCAATGATGGAGTTTGCATTAGACCAAGCTTTTCAAGTTTTTCATGTAACTCAGTTATGAAAGGCCTTAGCTAGATAAGATAATCTGGTAGGAAACAATGTTCTAGCTCCCTTGTTGGATTCCCAACAACTTTCACATGAGTCAGAGGAGATTCTTAGTAGTAGAGAGACACAAACCCATCATACTCTATACTAAGAATATCCAATCAAGTAGAAGGATCAACCTGTTAAGAATGCCACTTGGAAAAAGGCCAGTGTTTTTCACAAGTTATCTCCAGATTTTGTCTTAGTGGACCAAGATGGTTCTTAAGGGAGAGGGAGTATTATGAGCCTGTAACCATATATGAACCCTAAAAGACATTGGAGATCAGATACCATAGTCAGGGACATGTTCAACGCACACGCCCACCACGACAAGATAGTGTGAGTAGCGTGCACCGGTACGGGCTAGAGACCCATGGGTCGTATCACAAGCATAGAGGGCCTAACACAATTTAGGGACCCTGTCAACAAGAGGGCCCCCTGTCAGGCACCGACATGCAGTCAGCCACGAGGCCCGACACTTGACAACATGCATGCTACCAGTCCTCACACTAGGATAGGAGGGGCTTACTCCATATAGGGAGTTGGCAAGGCTAGGTGGATTAGTTAGTGTTTGCCCTGCTATGGTGTCTAAGTCTCTTACACATGGGCAATTTGAGTGTTTGATATATTGAGAATGATGAGAGCAAAAGCTTTACCATCCTTCAAATTTTGTTTTGAGTCAGCTATGCCGTCTTCGAGCTTTACTTCAATACATGTGATGACATCCCACAACTTGTTGGCAATTAGCAAGGTCTTCATCTTAAATTTCCAAATATAGTGATTGGATCCATTCAACCTGTCTATGATGAGGCCATCTTTGTTTTTCGAATCCATCCATAATTGATTTCCTATTATAGTAGTTGTTCATTCCTAAATCATCAAATTATCGACAGACTACCACATACTAGAAGATTAGATACAATGAGCTAATTTGATCTAACAAGAGTGCTCTGATACCATGTTGGAAGAAGGAAAGATGATTTGATAGATTCATTATTGAGCTCTATAAAAACTAATGCATGTTACGCCTATCAAATTCGAACCAAGCTATCATGACATATCGTCATGTTCGAATCTTCTAGTAACTAACTTTGAAATTATTAGAACTAGTAAGTGGTTTTATAGACAAACAATTTTAGAGTGAAGTATCAAAAAATTCGACTGTTCGACTCGACTGTTCGACAATTCAACAATTCAGACTAAATAGTAAGAGATTGATCAAATACAAATAACTATAGAGAAGCATGCATACATTCTGACATAATATTGAATGAAATAATAAGATAGGACTGATTTGGTGAGTAGCATGTACAAATCAAATGATGCAAGTACAAAACAATAGGGGACGCAACCGCGCACTAAAATTTGTCTCTAAGTAATTGATAACATTGTCTGAAAGGCTTCTACTAATAAGCAATAAGCGCTGCTAGAAATACTTTGATAGAATGTCATCATTGTTTTTTTAAAATGTTGTTAAATGATCAACTATTTATACTAATGAGAAATGTTTAAACTTATCCAATTAGAACAACTAATTAGGTCGTATGTCGCAATTGGCACTTAGCCACAATGCACGGTCACTTATCCAGTTAGCCAAATTAATTATCTCGTAACGTTTGTTACACAATCCAATTAGCCTTTGATAGTTCGTTCGATAGTTCAAACTGTCAAAGGCACCTGTTGTTTGATTCTCGTGTATTTCTACAAATTGTGTAAAAGCATAAGTAAGACTGTAGATTTGGATAAATGAATGGATGTAGATTAACTATAGGGTTATAGGAGAATAATGCAATACACAAGGGTTGGCAAAGGCGAAAGAGATTATCAAGAGTTATGAGCAAGCTGCTGCTACAGCCCTTGAATCCACACCTCAAATTCAGATTTCCAACATGCCAAGTTTTTCATCGCAACAATTCGATCAAGGTCAAAGTGTGGAAGAGGGTTAGAATATTGAAAGTGTGAAAGCTCCAGGGCAAGCTGAAGATGTTCAAGCGGTTGAGCAGGTTTTAGAGGTCAGACCATCTACAAAAAAAAATTCAGCATCAAGGGCTTTCAAGCAACTAGTGACAGTCGACAACAAGATTCATGAATTCCTATTGCAACATCCTTATGAATCATCTTGTGGTGGCTGGTTTCTTAAATTCAAGATGTCAAAGTTGAAAAAGGGCAAAGAAGTGGAAAAAGTTACCCACACTTGATGATCAGCCATATTGGTAATTGGTTGTTTTTGAGAAAACTCCTGAGGTAATCAGAAGGTATGTGGCAAGCCCTCGATAACTCAGGGTGAACCCGTATTATGTTCTGATGCCAAGAAGGAAGAAGTAGATGGAGTGTGGTATCCCTTTGTCACAAATAACGGTGCACACTTGCAACTGGCTAATTATCTATCAACAATTTATTTGGACCATTGTCATGGATTTCCATCATGCGCTCCAAAGTTATGCAAGTGAGTACCTATCATCACGGGATCCAAGCATGAGACAGTACGTGATGTATGCGCATGACTTAACATTTATGGCGATGATTGTTTGTTTGATCTGGCATTTGATCCTAATCTGCCGTTAGTGTCTTAGCAAGTCAAGAATTAGTTATCATTGGTAAAGTTTTATTATCGAACGTCAATGATCGTGGATAATGGGAGAGCAATTTTGTAACATGGACAACATCCAACTGGATCGAAGGGGCTCATAGTTGTATTTTGCCGCACTCACATGATCAAAATTTGGCATGGTTGGATTTAATGGAAAAATTCACTTCTTATCTCATCAAGCTCTGGTGAAGCTAATAAGAGTCCTTAATAAGCGATGTCTGAATAATGTTGTGGGCCCGTCACCAGTGTTGGTGGGGGATAATTTTGAGGCTTGGCATAATATCAACATAACATGACCTACTGACCCTTCTTGCATGCTCTTTGTAGTTTGTGAACAATGAACTAAGTGGTGACATTGGTTTTTCTAGAAAAGAAGAATGTGATTGCTATTAGTGATTTCATCCTTGGTGAGGGGTTTATAAATGAGAGAACTATGCGAATGCGAGAGACCACGCCTGTGCTAGACACTCATACACAAGCGATTTCCTTGCACATCATTATCAGCTCACTGTCCTTGATCCTGCGGGGGGCACGCCAGCCCACTTGCATGTGCTAAAGCCCTTGGCACATGCGTTGAAGGCCCTGCGCCAGTGCCCTATCCAAGACCCAACGTTGGGTGATGCCAACAATGCACAAGCGTTGGAGACCTAGGAGCACCCATAAATTAAAAACTAAAGTATAGAGTTCTAGTTTGGCTAAGTTAACAATGCATATTACAATAGGTTAGACATGGTGTAGGTGTGAAATAGTCTTTCAGGGTATTGCAAAAAAGCTCACTTGGGCAGCAAAAAAGCTCGCTTGAGAAAGCTTGCCAATAGTCATCCCCCCTAGAGATGCAAAGTGAAGTAGAATGACTTCTCCATAGAGGAGATTCAACCTACTACTTAAATATTTGACAAGCAATACAAACCTCTTAAAAACTTGTCAATTTTTTCACTAAAATTGCCAAACTGCCAACGATCATAACTTTTGCTATAGAGCAAGAAATTGGACGATGTAAAGCATATAATAGAGGGAGAATAGGTTAGCAAGATGCCTACCATGTCACCATAGACTATACTGATCACACCTGCAAGCATTAAATGCTGGAAATTTCGATAGGAGGGCACACTTTTTGAAGGGGGATTTCTAAAAATTCATGCCTATGCTTCTCATGCTATGAAATAGACATTAATTTTTTTTTGTAAAGGTTCATCATAGATCAATAGAAGCTTGAATCAGGTCCAACAATAGTTCATAGACTCAGATCAATCAAAAATTGGTTTATAAGACGACACCTACCAAGAAAACTTCAATGAATTGTTGTCTGAGTCTCCAAGCACAAAAAGACATGTATGAGAGCTAGAATAATAGTTAATTGAACCTACCTTTCAGCTTGTATACAAATCTATAGGCTTTAGATTTTGTAAAAAGAGTTATTCATGCCCCAAAATTCTAAAAAGTACACTAATTTTTTAAGTTGTGGGATCTCATATAGTACCAACAGCCTATTGTTTCCAACGTCTGAAAAACTTTATTGCACCCCCAAAAACATGCATGCAAAGTTTACAGCATAGAAAATGATTCAATCTCCCAAGAAAGTGAAAAAATCATCAAAAAATCATGTTATTTTTTTTAAAAACTTTATCGGCATGTTCTGATGGATCAATACTACCTCTTACTGATCAATTTGAGCCAAAATCATCAGTTTTTGACCTAAATACAGTCTACATCCAATATTGACTACATAACTGGCACAAAATCATTTGAACCTATCAATTTTACTGAAAAATAATAGTTAATATCCTAAAAATCATTAACATACAGTACGTTCGATGAATTTCAAGCTAAAATGGTGAATACTAGTCGAAAAGCCTTAAAAAATGAGTAAATTGTAGTTCCGGCTATGATAATTGTCCATAATACTAATATTAGGCTAAGAACCATTAAGATCCCCAAAAAATCACTTGGAGGTCAATTCATTTGTAAAAATTACAGCAAATAAGGATCCTAAAACACTTGAAATGATGAGGGAAACAATAGATTATGATTTCATAAGATTAGCACAAGTTGAACCATCAAAAATCTATGCTTGAACCTCACTAAATGGCCCAATTCCTTGAAGAAGGCTTCACACGTGTGAAAGTACGGCCTCCCACAGTCTGAGTACTGTACACCAGACCTACATTCAATCCTATAATCATTAGTAATCACAAGTACTCAAACAATTATGAACATAGAGAGCAATTGCACCATTATGAGAGAAAAAACATGAAATTGCTTGATTGATTTTGGTGAGATATCATCACCTATATATACATGATCCATCACGGTTTTGGGCAGGTATGAGTAGCCCTAAACCTATCCCTAATGCTAATTTTGGTGGATCTTTCATCCCTACCAAGTTAGGGTTGGAATCTTGGAGATCCCTCAACAATGCAAAAATTACCAAAAATAGCTCCTATTTTTTCTCCCTTGTATCTAAGCATAATTTGGACTCATTCCAAAGGTTCTAACACTTAGGTCTACTTGAGAACATCCTTATGAATGGAATCCTATGCTATTTGGCACGTGTGACAAGCCACATCATGACCATCTAACTATTTACAAGTCATATGACCAAAACTAGTCAAGCTAGAATTGTGAATTTTTAACACTCCTCCTCACTATCTAGATTGGTTCAATCATTGCTTTACTAATCACTCCAAGTGATGATCTGAACTTCATAAAAGGTGTCTTTTGAAGTGGTTTAGTAAGTAGATCAGCTACACATTCATTGCTTGGAACATGCTCCAAAGCAATCTCCTTGGCTTGCACCATTTCTCTCACAAAGTGATGGCATATCTCAATGTGCTTAGATCTTGCATGGAAGATTGGGTTAGATGCAAGGTGTTGGGCTGATATATTGTCATTGTAGATGATTGGTGCCTCCTCTGAATCCATGATCTTTAGTTCCACCAATAATCTCTTGATCCAAAGTACCTCCTTTGTAGTGGTTGTCAAAGCTTTGTACTTGACCTCGGTTGAAGATAGAGATATAGTTTCTTGCTTTTTTGAAAGCCATGAAACCACACCTTCTCCTATGAAAGTTGAATAGGCACTTGTTGATTTCCTATCCCTCTTGTCCCCTGCAAAATCTGAATCACTAAATGCATGAAGGTTAATCACATCTCCTCTATATAGAATCCCAAAATCCAATGTACCCGAGATGTATCTTAGAATCCTCTTAGCCTTTTTCCAATGGATATTCAATGGCTTTTGCATGGATTGGCTCAACCTACATATACTAAAGCTAAGATCTGGTCTAGTTATAGTGATCCACATTAAGGAACCTATAAGTTGCCTAAACAAAGTGATGTCCATGAAGGATCTTTCATCATCTTCATTTGGCACTTTTACATCTTGCTCCATTGGTGTGTCAACAATTTGCATACTTCCATCTTAAACTTCTTCAAAAGACTTTGAGCATAGTTTACTTGACTTATAAAGATAAAATTAGACCCTCTAAGTACTTCTATGCCTAAGATGAAGTGAAGACACCCTAGATCTACCATCTTGAACTCTAAGGATAGATCTATCTTGATTTTTTCAATACCATCAACACTATTTCCACTAATAATGATGTCATCTACATAAATGAGTAAAAGTACAATACCAACATCATCAAGCTTAATGTAAAGAGTGGGATCATATTCACTTTGAACAAAAGAAAGTGAAATAAGATAGCAATGTAGTCTTGAATTCCAAGATCTCGAGGCTTCCTTCAAGCCATAGATGCTTCTTTGGAGATGGCATACTTTGTTCTCCATTCCATGCTTGATGAACCCTTGTGGCTGCTCCATATAGATATCTTCTTCCAAAAAACCATTCAAGAAAGCATTAGAGACATCCATTTGACATAGAATCCATCCAAAATGTGATGCAAGTGCAATGATTAGTCTTATTGTGACCATCTTGGCCACGGGTGCAAAAGTTTTCTCATAGTCTATCCCTCTCTCTTGAGCATAACCTTTTGCAACTAATCTTACTTTATGTTTGTTAACACTCCCATTTGCATTCAACTTAAGCTTGAAGACCCACTTGCATCCTATTACATTCCTTTGAGGTCTCTCAACAAGCAACCAAGTTTCATTCTCAATCAAGGCATCATACTCATCCAACATAGCTTTATACCATTCTTTGGAGTTCAATGCATCTTCAACATTAGACGGTTCTTCAAAACTAGATAAAGCATAAGAAGTGGATGAGATACCCTCAACTTGCTGTCCTTTGCCTTGATATGTGAGCCTTGATGGCTCCACTTTTGCCCTTGAAGATCTCCTTGGTGTGATAGGTGGGTTTGGTGCTTGCTCCTCCATGAGCTCCTCCTCAAAACCAAGATCTTGCTCCTCGGCCATCTTCTTCTTGATTGTTGGAGCACTTGAGCCTTCTTCAAGCATATGCATATGATGTTCATCAAAGATGACATCCCTTGAAACAACAAATTTGTTCAAGGATGGGAGATAGACTTTGTAGCCCTTGCTTGAGCTTGCATATCCAAGCATGATCCCTCTTGTGGAAGATGGATCCTCCTTGGTTCTTGTTTCCAATGGCACATGCACATAACATATACACCCAAAAACTTTCAAGTGATTAAGATTGGGTTTCTTTCCATACAACATCTCATAAGGAGTTTTGCCTTCAATTGCTTTGCAAGACACCCTATTCATCAAGTAGTTTGCACATACAAGAGACTCACCCCAAAAGGATTTGGGCAAACAAGCATCTAATCTTAAAGCCTTAGAACATTCACATGATTTTCTATTCCTTCTTTCAGCAACTCCATTTTGTTGAGGAGTGTAAGGACAAGAAGTCTCTTTCTTTATCCCTTCCTCCTCACAAAAGGCCTTGAACTCATTGGAGATGAATTCTCCACCATTGTCACTTCTAAGAATCTTGATGCTATGATTATGATGCTTTTCCACAAACAACTTGAACTTTACAAAAGTATCAAATACTTGAGACTTGAAGGAAAGTAAGAACACCCAACAATATCTTGAGTACATGGATGAACCTCCATTAGATTTGGTGCTAGCAATGTGCACATCCGAGTGTATGAGTTCAAGAGGATGAGATGACTTTGTGATGGAGTTAGGGAACACCTTCTTATGTGCCTTGGATAAGGCACAAGCTTCACAAACCTTGTCTTCCTTCCCAATAGACCTTGGTAGGCCTAAAGCATACTCCTCCTTGATCATAGCCTCCATGGAACCCGAGTTGACATGTCCAAGTCTTTTGTGCCATAAAGTAAAGGTAGATATTTTGCTCTTCTCGGCCAACATGACAACATTAGTATCCACAAATGCATCCAGCTTATAAAGTTTGCCAAGTCTAGTGCCCTTAGCCACTATCTTACCCTTCTTCTTGATGAAACATTCATTTGAAGCAAAGTCAACATTGAAACCATTGTCTACCATTTGGCCAACACTTAGTAGATTCTTTGTTATTGTAGGAATGTACAAAACACCTTCTATGTTGATCTTTTTGGAAGAACCTTAGCAAAGGGGAATGCTACCAACTCCTTCAATCTTACAAGCTTCATCATTTGCTGTATAGATAGACTTTATAGGTCCATCATAAGATAAGAGAGAAGAGAAAAACTCCCTTTTACTAGTCATGTGTGAACTAGCACCCGAGTCAATCCACCAAGGATCTTCTCCTTTGAAGCTTGTTGAAGAAAATATGGACATCATGAGAGAGTCCTCATGTGAACTCTCCTCCTCCTCCTCTTTGCTCATGTTGGCTTGGCTTTGATCTTGCTTCCTCTTGAAGCATTCCGAGGCATAATGCCCCATCTTGCTACAATAGTAGCACTTCACCTTTGATTTGTCCTTCTTGACTTTGGTGGTTGATGGAGATGCCTTTGGGGGTCCTTCTTGATCCTCAAGCTTTGTAGACTTCTTGAATGTTGATCCTTTGCCTTTGGACTTGCCTTTGCCTTTGGTGAAGAGAGCTTGGTCATCTCCACCTTGGATGGAAAGCCTATCCATCCTCTCTTGCATTTGGCTCCTTCTTGATTCCTCGGCCATGAGCGTGCCTTGGAGTTCTTCAAGTATGGGTAGCTTACCCATAATTGCATATCCCTGAACCAAATTGTCAAATTCAAAGCTTAGTCCATTCAATATGAGTTGAACAAGCTCTTCATCCTTGATAGGGTCACCTATAAAGGCTAGCTCTTTGTTCAATTCCTTTACTCTTAGGACAAAAGTATGTGCACTCTCTCCTTTCTTTTGATAGCTTCTATAGATTTGATTCTTCAAAGCTAACATTCTAGTTTGGTTCTTGGATTCATAGACCTTTTGCAAAGTCTCCCAAGCATCTTGAGCTGAAGTGCAATCTCCTACCTCTCTTAAGAGTTCATTTGCAACATTCATTTTTATGCAATGTAGTGCAACATTGCACCTCTTGATGTATTTGGCTTTTTCTTGAGGATGAATAGGTTCACCCTCCTTACCATTTACAATTTCCATCAGATCTTGCATGATCATGATAGATTCCATTCTAACTTTCCATATGGAATAGTTAGTTTTGTTGAGCCTTTCATTAGTATCCAAAAGATATGCATTTATAGATGCCATCTAGTCTCCTAATCAAGGACTTGACACAAATGAAGGTTACTTCTATTGATTTGATTGAAGGTCTACCTTATCCCACTTCTTAGGGACCTGAAAAGATCAGTAATAGACTTCCTATAAAGATCTAAGAATGATCTCTAACAAAATCAAATCATAGAATACTAGAAACAATGCACTTGCTTGATTGAAGTAGACAATACTAGTAGAATTGCCCCTCTTTCTATAAAGAACATTAAAGCTTCCAAATGATCTGATCAAGAGTGAATTTCAGCAACCTAATATACTTCCAAAATCACTTGTAAAAGATCTAAATGGAACTTAATGAGGATGCAACACAATCTACTATCCAATCACAAGCAAAAAATGATCAAAATTGATGAAAAATTGATCTAATTTGGTGCATAAGTCAAGCAATGGTTGGACTGAACCTAAATCACTTTAGGAGGTGTCTACTACACCTTAGAACAGCCTTTAAGAGTCCCCAAAACTCTGATCTTCCCTCTCCTTGAATGCTAGAAAGCCTCCTCTATGAAATCACCTCCAAAACTCGCTTAGAAATCAATGCTTGGAGCAAGCAAAACTTGCTATCTTGGTAATGTGAATTGAATTCAACTTTGCCTCTGGTTTTAGACACCTAAACACCTGCAAATGAAGTCACACAACACCAATCTCCAATGTATTTAACTCACTTTGAGTTCTAGAATCAATACTAGATGCTAAGATCCAATCTACACAAGATTTAGATCAAAAATTGTGATCAAATTGAATGAAAACCAAGGATTTAGCTCCTTTCAGCCTTTAGGCTCTGATACCATGTAAAAATTACAGCAAATAAGGATCCTAAAACACTTGAAATGATGAGGGAAACAATAGATTATGATTTCATAAGATTAGCACAAGTTGAACCATCAAAATCCATCAAAAATCTATGCTTGAACCTCACTAAATGGCCCAAATCCTTGAAGAAGGCTTCACACGTGTGAAAGTACGGCCTCCCACAGTCTGAGTACTGTACACCAGACCTACATTCAATCCTATAATCATTAGTAATCACAAGTACTCAAACAATTATGAACATAGAGAGCAATTGCACCATTATGAGAGAAAAAACATGAAATTGCTTGATTGATTTTGGTGAGATATCATCACCTATATATACATGATCCATCACGGTTTTGGGCAGGTATGAGTAGCCCTAAACCTATCCCTAATGCTAATTTTGGTGGATCTTTCATCCCTACCAAGTTAGGGTTGGAATCTTGGAGATCCCTCAACAATGCAAAAATTACCAAAAATAGCTCCTATTTTTTCTCCCTTGTATCTAAGCATAATTTGGACTCATTCCATAGGTTCTAACACTTAGGTCTACTTGAGAACATCCTTATGAATGGAATCCTATGCTATTTGGCACGTGTGACAAGCCACATCATGACCATCTAACTATTTACAAGTCATATGACCAAAACTAGTCAAGCTAGAATTGTGAATTTTTAACAATTGCCATGGAAATAAAGAGCAAGGAGCTACTATCAAAAAGTTGCAAAAAAGCAAAATGTGTCTCCACCTTAGGATTGGTGCAAGCCTAGACTTTGATACCACTGTAAAAATCACGTGTAGATCCTTAAGATCCTACTACATATATCAAAACTCTCCTCCATATCTTTTGCATGGCACTTTTTTTTGAGTCTATTACCCTTGCATGTAAGCAAATTCTATGATTATCTAACAATTCGACATGTCTTTGAAAACTAGTTTGATGATGTGCAAAATTTGAACTTAGGAAAAAATTGTCCGTAGATTCCAATCATATTTTGATACACTTTTCAAGGCTTATCAAACTTCTAGAAACATTTCATGTATATGTGATTAGCTTTTGCCAATTGCATACATATAGATTATTCCTTTGTTTGGGGGTGGGGGGGGGGGGGGGGGGGGGGTTTCCCATCTTGACTGTTTGACATGTCTCATATGGATGCTTGATGTGGATCAATTACTTTTCGTATTTTTCCAATCTTGTATTTGATGAAAAGTTATCTTGGGATTCAATTAACTTTGTTATAGATTGCATAAATTTTCAAGAATACTTGGTAGGCACGTCCAATTTATGTATTAAGTTTTTTTAAATTAGCAAGAATCCTCCCCTTAGAGTTCACAAAGAAAGACCACATAAAGATCTTATCAATAGAAATGAGAAGATAGAATTTTTGGCTATGAAACAAGCCCTCTTTAGGTTGGTGGTTGGGAAGCAATTACTATGGAAATGATCTCTTGAAGGCACTATATATATGTGATAGTTTTGGCCACATCCATAAGAAAGAAGACAAGAAATGTTATCGCTTAAAAACAAGCGCCTTTAGTTTGGTGGTTAGAGAAAAATTATTATGGATAGGGACCCTTTAAATTCGCTATATATTATGATAGATTTTTTGCTCTTTTGGAATATACTATGATAGTCCTGGCCATACCCACTATCAATGTCAGTGTACACCATCTTGCCAAAAAAAATTACATCTTTATAATATTAAAGAGGTGGCAAGAAGTCAACTTAAGCAAGAGGAATCTTTAAAATATATGAGAATGGCAATCATACCTAGTGAACATGTCCTTAGAAAACTCATTTCTCAAGCATAATACATTGACAAAGCCTTTTTATTCCATATTGAATTTCTTTTTGGCCCACAACTTATCTATTTATATGCTAATTTTTTTTTTTTGGCCTACATGTTCTCTTCAACTTCTTTATGGCCTATGATTTGCATATAAATAGACATCGATATCAATAAACTACTACCATAGAAAGGTATATTCCACTATTTGTCTCATAACTTTTTTAGTAGATTCCTATAAAAATAACAACCGAGGTCGAATTTTGTGTAGTTTTTGCCAAACTAACGTCTTAGAGTGCAACCCCATAATTTATTATAAATTTGCGACGATGAGATTGTTGCAAGATTTAACACCCTCTCACCAACAAAGTAGAATGATGCCCTAACCTTTTACATACATGATACCGCAACTTATGTAGTCCTATTTACTTAAAATTGCATCTTCCACAAAAGTTGTGTTTATACCATGAACGGTAACAAATCTAATTGCCCAAGTGGTGGAATACATGACATATTCATGCAAGCCTCAAGATCCAAGTGATGATCACAATATGTGCAAATGTTCACAAATAACAAGGACATGTATAGGGCGACAATAAATTTGCTACTCCTACATGGCTTAGTGGAGGGTACTCCAGTTTACCTAGCAAAGATGCTCACTCTAATATTAAGCATGAGTTATGGTAGGCTATGCCAAGTAGCAAGTTTGGAGGGATTAGTTTCTCAAAAAAAATACCACCAAGGAGAAGGTAAAAAACATGGAAAACTCATCTCTAGAATACACAATTGGGTAGAAATTGAGAGAGAGAGAGAGAGAGAGAGAGAGAGAGAGAGAGAGAGAGAGAGAGAGAGAGAGAGAGAGAGAGAGAGAGAGAGAGAGAGAGAGAGAGAGAGAGAGAGAGAGAGAGAGAGAGAGAGAGAGAGATCCTTAGAACCAATCTTTTTTGACTTTGGAGTTTTTGTGATTTTTGGTCCAAATGTTTTCATCTTGGTTTCCACATCGAAAGTAGTTATTAGCAAACGAGCCATGCAAATTATTAGTTGGTAATTTGCCTATTATAGATTAAAACATGAGATTGGAGGCCTAATTCAAGACCTTGTAATTGCTAAGTAGTAAAAGTTATGGAGGCAGAGATGAGGCTTAGACCAAACACACAAAGCCACATGGTCAATCTTTTCATCTTGAAGCAGATACATGTCAAATAGAGAAAAGTGTCATATGTAGCTATGTAAATGATCATGAAGGAAGTCCACTAAATTTTAGATATTGGTTGATAACTGTTTTTTCTTTCGTTTAAGGTGTGAATTTAACTCCTAACATACATAGATGATTAAGAAAGAGGTGGCAAAAGAATGAAGAGATGCTCCATGTTGTTTCAATCTCCATGCTCTCTTCATTTTAGGTTGCATGATGCCAAGTAGCACTTCATGCACGTGTTAAACAAATATTGAGAGTTTTGCAAGAAATTGTCCTTGGGCTTTATGCCCATGAAAAATAAAAATAAAAATATTGAGAGTTTTGCAAGAAATTGTCCATGGGCTTATCCAAATGAGAGGTTTCATTTGGATAAGCCCATGGTCATTTTGCCATAGTGGACTTTACAACCTCGATTGTAAAAGTGACAAAATAAAATAGGAGTATTATACCTAATAAAGCCCTAAAAAATGAACTTGTAAAGTTTCAACAGGTATTCAAACAAGCATAAAGTGTTATTCTAGTATAAGTGGTACAACAATAAAAAGAATTTCATTGAGGCTAAACGCCTTTTGGGCCTTGTCTTACCCTCAAAGGCATAAAGCCCAGCTCTTAATATTTGTTCAAGAAGAATAATAGAACAAATTTATTGGCATTTATGCTGGGTTAAGGCCTATCAATTGGGCTATATGCCTTATTGAGACTCCACTTGACCTTATGCTGGATTAAGGCCTATCAATTGGGCTATACTCAACCCTTAAAGGCATAAAGCCCCCCTACTATTTGGCCTTTACTTGTCACTTGTTTTTGGGCCAATGATTCAACCTAGTTCATATGTATGATATGCACACTTTATATCACAAAGTAAGGCCAGACCACAAAGGATCACAAGGTGGTTCCAAAATTCTACAATTGGGATTTGAGCCAATACATGCATAGACACAATTTCAACTCTTATGTAGCAGTACTGCAAAGGACTTGCTTTAAGCATCTTCTTATAGATTGTGTCATTCTCTTTGGTCTTGAGTTGCAAGAGGAAACTTAAACTCGTCGGACAATAAAAGTTGGGAGAAGCACTATAGTTGAGATGCCATATATTGGAAATGAAGCATATATGTAAGAAAGGGGGTGAGTGCATAGGCAATTGTAGTTGCCATGGCTGTCACCATCCAAATGGCATACAAAGCCAGTTGGTGCGTGTTTGAGAGTTGTTGAGATCTGCTATCAAGCATCCTTCTACTTTCGATTGTGCAAATATATGATGGGCAACACTTGACCATGGGCCCCTTTATGGTCACCCAAAGGAAGAAGTCTTTTTTTCTATGAAGATTCACCAAATCTAGATGACCCCATGGACAAGAAGAGTTGACGTTCCATATGGTTCTAAATGGGCTTAAATTTCTCTAGGGCAAAGATCTAGATTGTCTTTTTGTTTTAACTTTGACATGACGTATATGTTTCATAGATAGGTTTTTTTTTGGTATATTCACTTGAATGCTAGCTTTCAAGCGACAAGGATTGTGAAAGCTTTGAGGTACTATTATATTTCAAAGAATCTTTGGAAGGGTTGCTTTGTGGCTATTTTAAATAATTATTGTAATCACTTGAAAATGAGAAAAAGATTTTAACATAAAATTCAGAAAAAAAAGATTGTAACTTGCATGCTCTCACTCACAACCGAGAAACACCATCCACTTTCGCAACTTACCGCTGATGGCAAAGTTAAAAAGTGCAAGAATGGCCCACTTCTTTTTGAAAGATTCTCGTAAAGTTTTGAAAGGTAAAATTTATAATTATGATCTTGATTTAGACAAAATTTCCGAAAATTTTAAAAGGGAAAATCAAGAATTATAATTTAATTTTGAAGCTTAATTGCCAAGTCTTTTTATTGATTAACTCTTTGGTGAATTTTTTTTTCTAATATTTTTATTTTAAAATTTGGTTTTTTTTAATTTTTAATTTTTTTTGGGTGAAAAATACATTGCCACTTGCAACATAAGCCGGACATGAGCATTGTAGCATAAATAAATAAATAGATAATAAAATGTAATTTAATAATTAAAAATCATTGATTATTATTGAAATTTAAAGAAAATTCCACGAATCCGGACTCGCCACATGTTAGTGGCAACCACCAGAGGGCTCGCCAACTCTTCCCTCCTTCCAGTGGTGGCAGCATCCACCTGGCTGCTTAAGGCACGATGTCTTCTGCGCCCGAGCACTTGGATTTCAGCCACGCGTTAGGGAGCCACATGGAGACACTGATGATTGTCACGTGGCAAAATCTGAACGCCTAAAGAATATCCAACTATATCATGCTCAAAATCATAGCGTGCCAGATCCGTGCTGGGGTCTCTCTTGCTCTGCCGTTGGATATTATCTAAACGATTCAGATTTTGCCACGTTTTTCTGGTTGACCATTGAAAAGTCGATTGGATTAGGTAAGACACGTGGCAGAGATCCAAGTGTTAGGGCGTTAAAAATATAGTGCTAGTTCGGGGCAGCGTTTGCTGGCCTCCAGTCACGAGGACTTGCCACCGGTGGCGGTCGCGACATGTGGCTTTCGACGTCACCGCCACCACCACCGCCACCGTAGGCTCCTCCCTCTCTATTCAATTTTTCTTCTTCTTCTTCTATTTCCTTTTCTTTCCTCTTCTTCTTCTTCCTTCCGCAGCTGCGTGTTTTCAGGGTTCGGCGAGCGAGCGAGCGAGCGAGCGAGCGTCTTTGTTTTCTTGACGGAGAGCGGGTAGGGAGCGAGATGGAGCCAGGCCGGGAGGATTCTTTCCTCGCTTGCTCGGCTTCAGGGGTGCTGGATTCGGCTTTTTTCCGGGTGAAATCGCTCCGAAAAATCTGATGAACTGAGAGCATGGACTCTAGCCTTGGGCACTCCCTTCGCCTCCGACCGGTTCGTCTTTTCCTTTTGGTTTTGAAGCTTCCAGATTCTTGCAGGCAATTGCGTTGGACGATGCAAAGGGTTGGTTGGGTGGATTTGGCAGCAATGTGACGGGAGTTTTGGCGAATCCAGCCTCGGGTTTCATTTTTCAAAAATAGCAGCAGCATATGGTCAATTGGAAATTCTAGCATACCTTTTATTCCATTTTATTTGCAAGGGGGAGGCAATGCAGTGGCATTGTATATTGGAAGCAAGCCGTATAAGAAGGAAGGCATTAAGCTGGTGACCTCCGCTGGATGAGGATTATGATTAGAGGGGGCATGCAACCACAACTGAAATTTGACGCTAGGATTCTGATCGACTCCCTGGCTGCATAGGCGGAGTGAAGCATATACACGACTCAGGATCAGTGAGTAATACTGGAACGGTGAACTTGAAGAATGGGTCGTGATGTTGGTCTTTTTGTGTGTGGTTTTACATTTCTTTTTGTGGATTATGTAATGGCCGCATTCCGTTCCTATGTATCATACTGTATTTATGAATGTGGATATGTTGGAATTTTACAAGTGTTTATGACACGTTGTAACAATCAGACTACCCTAGACAGCCTAGTTGCAATGTCTTTTTGATGAGGTTTTCATCAAGTTGTAAGCCCTAAATCACATCCAAGAAAGGGAATGGCACAAAAATAGAAGAGAGCAGAAGCTCATATCTTTTGTGGTTTTGACAAAGCGAGCTGAAGAAGACTCACAAGAAGCCTTATATACTCACCTAATCATTAGGTTGGCTTTTAAATGTTAAAAAGAACTTGAAAGTGTGAGGTTCAGGATGGTTATTATCTCTCACTTTCTTTGACAGCTCTTTCTCTGAACTTTGAAGGAAGATATTCAATATAAAAACAACCACGATAAATATCACCCATAATCTCTTGGACTTTGTTAAAATGTAAGACATTGGAAACTTGCTTGCAGAATTTAAAAGGTTTGTATTTGTTTAATGCTGAAATCTTCCTTTTTTAACACAATCAGTGTTGTCAATATTTGATTGAGTCATGACAGCTGGTGATTGAATAGCCACATCAAGTGTTGGATGATGATCTTGCAACAAAGGTTGATGAGCAATCACATCAATGGGCTTCTCCCTTATGGTCTTGTCATTACGTCTAGCTTCTAATGAGCTAAATTTTGAACTTGATTTTGAGGTCAGCTGTGTTGTAATGGTAACTAGCAGGAATCAGAGTACTCTTTTGGAAGTTTAAACCAATTGGCATCATAGGCCTCATTGGACCAAATAGTAGCTCTAAATGAATCGACAGAAAAGATATCAAAAACATAACAAGCCATTCTGAATTTTTATCCTTGACAAAATCCAATAGGGATTAACTGGAACACATTGTACCCAAAACATTTGGCAACATACATAAATGTACTGCCCTTAATTAATGCTTTAATTCAATACCCATATTGCCCACAAAAAAAAACGTTTTTGACACACAATAATAATGCTCTTAATTAGAGCTTTCATCTGATACCCATATTGCCCAAAAAAAACAAAAAAAAACAAAAAAAAAATGTTTCTGGTATTTTTTTGGAATTTTCAGAAACGCATTTCTGAACCGTGTTTCTGACTGCGATTTTGAAACGCGTTTCAGAAACGCAGTGCATCTATGGTATGGATATCTGTGCAAGGAGAGAGAGAGAGAGAGAGAGAGAGAGAGAGAGAGAGAGAGAGAGAGAGATTTTGAGGTTTGGCTTTAATCATTGATGAATGTATGTCTGCCATCATCCGTTGGTGTTTCTGAGCAATGGTTCTTTGCAGCAGATTCGTTTGAATTTGTTTTGGATCAATAGTATTTTTGCCATCATCCGCTACTGTTTGTGAGCAATGGTTCTCTGCAGCAGATTCATTTGAATTCATTTTGGATCAATAATATGTTGTAGGAGCAGATCGTTTCTTGGATCTGTTATGAATCATAATCAAGGTTACCAGAATCGGACCGATTCGACTGGTTCAAATTGATTCGAGCCGCCCAGGCTGGTCCGAATCAGAAAACGGTTCAAACCCCGATTTTTTTTTTCAAAAGGTGCAACTACAAACTCGGCAAGGAGGATCTCGTGTAAAACATAGGGCTTCACCCGAATCATACGAGCTAGCATGGTAGTTTGTAATCTCGAGATACAGGCCTAGTGTGAGGAAAGACCGGTACACCATGTCTCTGTTGCATATAAGGCTCTGGGGGTGAAAGTTCTACATAGTGCAGTAGGAGCGTATCATTAGGAGCGTATGAAATGTCTCCAAAATAGGGAAAAAAGAGGTAAATGCCCGTGTGCGTAATTGGTCAACAACGTCATGGAAATCAGCCTGGTCCCAGCGTTAAGTCACTAGTGAGGAGAACATACCCTCAATTTGTGTATCTAACAATGTTAGTGGAAACGTTAGCATAAGCAGAGCCAATGCCCTCCACAAAGGAAGAAGAAAGACTTAGAGGAAAATAGTAAGTTGCCACAAAGAGATTGGGTAGGAAGAAGAGCTTGGAGGAAAATAGCAAGTTGCAATGAAGAAATCTCTATCCAATCCAATGCCTTGTCTTGAAATGTGAACCCATATGTCCTTTGCATGTTTGTCGTCCCTTGATGAACTCAATGGTTGGATGAAAAACGGATAATCAAGGTCGCATTATATCTCTTTGTTTGCCATGCCATATCCAGGCCCTCAATATTATGGTCCAGTGTGTAGCCTCAAGAAAAGCATTTTGCTTCCTCAATAGCATTTTGGGTATTTGTATGTACCCTTAATGTTGAGAGCTTTATGCTTTCTAGGCTTTTTCTTTGAAAGAGTGGCTGAAATAACAAAAGAAATAGGTGTAGCTGGCTTACTTCCTTTCTTTAGCAAGGCTGCCCAAGATAGGGCTTCTTTTATTTGTTGTTCTTGCTTGGTCTCCAATTCTTGGTTTTTCCTTGAGGTGGATTTTGGAGTCATATCCATTAAGCTGCTGAATTCTTGTTCCAAAGAGGTATTCTTGGACTGCATTTGGCTCTTTTCTTTTGTAAGATCGGCCTAGGATTTTGAGGGAGTATAGAGATATCACTTTGGAATATCTGTTGTGGTACTGGTCCCATCGTATTGCATACATTACCCCATGTTATGACTTTTTGTTCGTGATCTTCTTGATTTTGGTAGTTTTCTATATAAAGACCCTAATGTTTCTGGTGGAGGAATTTATCTTAAAGATTCATGTGAACTTTTTTGTTCAGCTAGTGATGATAAGTGCAAAACTTTAGACCTTTCTGTAATCCCTAGAAACCCTTTCCGACCCAAACCACTCAGAACATGTTGTACGCTCTGTGCAATATGTTCTAGAACGTATTGGGTCGGAATGTGGTACTAATCATAAAAAAAAACTTGTTTTTTCCTTTGTTCAATGTTACGAATTTTTAATTTTTTTTTGGCCACATTCAAGAACGTCTAGAATGCATTCCATTTTGGAACAGGCAACTATGCTCTAATCCAGGCTAGGTCAGGTTTCGTGGTTGATATTTGAATACAGTAACTTGAACAAAAGGACCCCGCTTTGTTTTTAGTATTTAGTATTGTGTTTGTTAATTTATTCGAGTAATAATAATAGTAATAATAATAATTATTATCTGGCTTAATGCGCCACTGTCCTTGCCTTGCCCTGCCCAGTATGTTGTATATAGGCCTGATAAATAGACCGTCTAATGTACTCAGTGCTTGCTGGGAGATCAGAAACTGGAATACCAAATGTGCTCAAGAGGCGTGCAGCCTAAGAATACCATGAGAAATGAACTCCACGATCATATAGTAGCCTTGAGGATGTGACCGCAAGGTAGGAATATCTGTCAGAAGGGAGAGTCAATACCCTCTAGATATACATAATGATTCGATGCTGATCGAATAATGAATCCGATTTGGCCGATGCGAACCTCCGATTCGGATTTTCTTGGAATATTTTTTTTGACATGATCCAATCACTCTCTTTGTTTGTTGTTCTTCGTTGTAAGAGCGCAATGGAATATGAGTGTGCGTATCACACATACTACAAATCCGAGCATCTCTCGGGATGCCACTGTATCTGCCAGTCTCAAAGGCTAGCTGGTGAGAGGAAACCCGAAACTGACCCATCACTATCCGCAGTCTGTGTGAGATACTATCCACTTTATATCCGGGAACGATAGGATACCCAGCATGATCCCAAGATAGGAAATGTGTCCGATAAAACTCCGTCTTCACCCCAGCTGAAACCTGCCAAGTGCTCTGAAGATATGCCCTATACAGATGTCCTCAAATATATTGATGCGTACCCGCCGGTAGATCCGTAATGTGAATACTCCATGTGGAGAGGAGACGACAGGCCTGGGAATACCACGAAAAGGAGTGTCCCACACAATGTAGGTGCTGGGATGATGACAAAGCTGCTGCAACATAGTGTGTGTCTCTACTCTGAAGATCCTCCAGGCGCTGTATGAATGTGATAGTATGGAACAATGCCTCCAGCTGAATAGGGGGGACGACAAACTCTGCAAATATAATATGATGTGGTATAGAGGACTTAGCCCGTATCATCCGAGATAACATATGAATGTGAAGTCGTGAAATGCGTGCCCACTCGGTAGCCGTCAGGCCAGTACTCCATGTCTCTGATGCGGATAGAGCTGAGGGAACTACCATAGTGTCAAAGAGTCGGCACTTACTAGTCGCATCTCTAATGTGTGAGCTGAAACATAGTCTCTCCAAATCTACCAATGATGCATAGCCCTTCCGTAACCGGGAAAATGCCGCCTGTCGCATGCTGAAAGTGGGACTAGAAAATACCACGCCCAGGTATGTAATTTGAAATCTTTAATGCCTATAATTCATATCTATTATTATCAATGCATTATGCAACTACGTTTTTGGCTTTTATAAATTCTAGACAAATCTACATAAAAAAATCGAGTTTTGAAACCCAGAAACCAATTCGCCGATTCGAAAACCCTAGGACCAATTTGAAAAGGTCGAATAGGCCGATTCGGCCGATTCCGATTTCACCGATATCGAATAGGAAGGAAACTCTAATTGATATATGGTTTTGTCATATTAGTGAACATGCAGTTCCTGTTAGAGATCTTTGTCCAAGATGTTGCCAACTAGTTTGTGCTATTCTTTTTTCCCCAGTGGTGCATTTTTTTTCTAGTTATGGTTTTTGGGTAGAATTTGAGCTAGCTGAAGACTAAAGTGATGAAATGTAATTCTCGTTCTTCTATGAGAAAGTAGGAACTTCATTTGATTTCCTTTCCTCTGAAGTGCTAGCCTTCATCACAACCAAGCCCTTCACATGCGGTCAAGTGAAAGAACACGAGTATGTTGGTCTTAGTACAAATGTATGAAAGCTAATGTGGGTGTATCTTTGTGCATGTGACGTAACCTACTCTCGGGCATTGGTGAGGTACGTAGGGATTTTGTAGCATTGTGCCACGACATGTACGATGGACTTGATGGTTGGGACTTTGTGCGTGGACTCCATAAAGTTGAAGATTGCTTGCCTCCTTTGTGACGTTGGATAATGTCCTAGACATTCTATTGAGATTTGATATGTCCTTGTGACTGATGTAATGGAAATCTTTTAGGCATTGAGATTTGTATTTGCAATGCTGAGTTCCTAGTTAGTAGTATCCTACATTTGCACTCTTTAATAATGCAGCAAGCCAAAAGGGATGAGCGACTCTCTAAGATATGAAGTTTGATGCTCTTGTGACTTTTTTATATCAATGTCACAACTGCAAACATTAGGTATATGTTCTACTCTTCATAGCTTCAAACCGTAAATTCTAGTTGCGCTCTTCCTACTATTTTTGTGTGCTACTAGTACTTCCCTCTGCCCCACTCAGGCATGATGTTTGGAACTTCCTGTTGTTTGATTTTTTCTTTTTGATCAATTTGTGTTGGGGTAATTCAAACAATCAAGCCAGGAGGAGTTTCTAATTGATATGATGCTATGATGGTTCATGACTATTTAATAGTCTGTGCACATTGCAGTCACATCATTGGGTTATAGGGTTTGATTTATACTTCTATCCAACTAACTTGAGAGTGTCTTTTCTTTATTGCATTTTTTCCTGTTTGTCATCCCTGTTAAACACACTGTACAAAATACCTTCTTACATTTGTGTCACAAGTTTAGTTTCCAATCACCTCTTCCTTTTTGAGTTTAGACACTCGCAGATGATAAGCATTTTGTTCATCCTTTTCCATGTGTTGTAGAGCAAAATTATCTATAGAGGTTGTGCTCTGGATTCACATAGCCAATCTCATACAAAAGTCTTAAAGTCAAATGATTGAACAGTAAATGAGTTGTAAGCATAGGTCAAGAAGCTGAGGTACAAAGCTTGATACGTTGGCAAATCTGTTGTTGTTCATTATTTGAAAGTTCTTGTTATATATGAGCTACATGATGACCACCCTTATAGATATCAGAGAAGACTGTCAGCTTTGATATTGGTAAACCTGTTTATCAGGTAATAGCATGAATTTCGATTGAGAATGTATACTCAAAAGCAACTTGAACTGTTTAAGCTGATTGCTTTTCACTTGATTTTTATGTTAGTTAGAAAGTTTTTTGACTGTGATATTGCAGTCTTTCCACTAGAAAGTGGTAATTCATGGTCTTTGCTGTTCTGCTGTTTTGAACTAGTTAATATGTATAACGAAGAATGCTGCTGCTTATCTCTCAACCTATTGTATTCTAAAATTTTTGGTAAGCTTGCTTTAAATTCATGATGATTTTTGCTGCAGAAGAGATTTCAGTTCAAATGAAGTCTCTGAAAAGAGTAGTTACCTCATGTATACAACAATATAATGAAACCTCTTTGTTCAGGGTGGTGCTCTTCATTTTCTATGAACCTGAACGGCTTGTAGAGGATGGAGGCTCTTCAGCATTCAGACATGAGTGAAGGCAAAGCAGTTTTTGGCAAAGACTTTTCAAGCCCTTGTTTTGTCTTGGGATGGAGGGGTGACGAAGATGAATTAGTCAATATAGATAGCTCCGATGAAAGCAGAGATGAGGGTGAGACTTGTAAGATCATTTTCTCAGAGCGGACTGCAGGAATTGCTTCTTCAAATGAGGTTAATTCAGTTTCTCTCTCTAAGACCCATTTGTTGAATGATGACCTTTGTGGGGTTGATGAGGTACCAAATGTTGCAACATTTTCTGGAAAGATACCGGCTGTTCAGGATTTGAAATTGGCAGAATTTTCTGGTAGTCAGGAGAAGTCCATGCATGGTACTGACTTGCTAAATGGAGGAAACATACGAAAGCTTCCAGAAGAGGGATTCATTGCAGATAATCTGAATGTGTTTGCTGGTTCAAATTCTGTTAAAAAGACAAAGACAAATTCTTCGCTAGTAAGTCCCGAATTATCATTACAGCAGCGTTTGCAGGGTATGGAAAAATTGGAAAAGAAAACACTCGATGAAGAAAATATTGATCTGAAGGAAGCAGGTGATTCTGAGAGGGTCGTTCCAGCAAAACGGCTAAAGACAGCAGCTCAGTTGACACTGCATGAAAAGGGTGTGACAAAGTTGGGTATGACTTCAGAGCGGCTCGATGCGCGCAAGTTCAGAAAGGCCTTCACAGATAAGCTACTGGGAATGAAAAGTTTGAAGCGTATGTCTATAGTAGCACAAGCAAAAACAAAAATCGGGCAAGAATTGCTTGTTTCAGAGAAAGGTGCTTGGACATGAAACGAAAATATTTTCTTTCAAAGTTAGTTTTCAAATGTTTTATATATTTTTTTGATCTTGAAACCTATAACACCCTATACTTGGTTGCTGATCAGACCATAAGTTACACTTGCTGGCTAGGACTGAGTTTTTGATGTCATTGGTTTGATATTGATTTTGTATGCTTTTTGGTTGTCTGTTTTTAAAAAAATTTGAAGTGTTATCTGATGAATTTACTGACATAACACTGAATTTCTGTACTGGGATGCATTCCTTTGCAAGTCAGACACACTGAAAAATAATATAGTAGGATGTGGATTTTGAGGCCTTGCATTTTCAGGAAAAGCTAAAGTCTGCCCAACACATTGAGCTTGGAAAATTTCTATTTAAGATTTGATTTGGCCTCTCCTAAAGTTAGATACTGTTGTGGTGAATTGACATGTTCAGTGAATTTTATCTTACCATAGTTTAATATTGTGAGTGGATCTATGCAAAATTATGAAGCCCTTATTGTGAAGCGAGGCCTCTTATGGCTCTGAGAAACTGAGTGCCTAAAGTTACAATTCCTTTCAGAGGATATTTGAGTGAGATGAGAAGCAGTTTCTATCAGATTTCTGTTTGTCATAATAACCGACTGTATTTTCAGTAAGCTTCTTAATCATCTATATTATTATCTTTGTTTGCTATTGTTCTGCCTTGTCTCTATCTTGCTGAGGTGATTTTCTAGTAATTGCTCGCCCTCTTGTCAAAACATTCTGGACTATGCTGGAGTAGTGAGCTTAGTTGACAATTATGTGTTGCCTATGCTAACAAGTATTTATCTAGACATGCTGAAGGAGAGGTCTTGCCATACTTGTCCTTTATGTCTTCGATTGTCTACCTTAGAAAGAAGCTTAAGCCTTTGATGGCATTTCTTTTAGTCAGCCAGTCTTCTTATCCATCCAGTAATGCCATTCTGATGTAACTTCTACTACTTGAAAATTCTAGAAATATAGAAATTCAGAACCTTGATGCTATCAAACAACATTTCACTAAACTGGTGAACCTCAGTGCATTGTCTGACAAAGATAAGTTAGAAATTAAGTGACGAGGGAAGAATGCTTCCGTTCTTGACTGGCTTCAAAGGCATAACTGTGCAAGACTCAGGGGTTTAAGTGGTTATTTATGGCAGGTAAAGCACGAGAACACTCAGTAGATACAAGTGCACCTGTGAATGCAGTTTCTGGCAGTTTCATGAAAAACTTGTCTGGGAATAAGCCTGTGGAAGGCTTTGGCTTGGAAGAGGTGCTGAAAAAAAATGTCCAATCTTCCTCAAATCCGAAGCAGGGTGTCGATTTTTTTAGGAATCAGCCTAGATTGCTTGATTCCACTGTGAAAGCCCGAGCCAATGATATTGATGGTGATTCTAAAAACACGTCTGCCGGAGAGAAGAGACAGCGAAATGCAGAGCCATTAAAAGTAGTTCCATTAAAAGTAGTTCACAGAGGCAAGAACATTGAAAAATGTGCAGATCGGCAACTTGCAGCACAGTCTCCTATGAAGAAAATTAAAGTGCAGGAAACAGAGATAAGGTCGATTTCTTTAGATGGAGATCAGGAACAAAATCAAAATTCTGATCTGAGAAAGAGGTCTGGTAACAAGGGTTCCAAGTCACACGGTATCACAAAACAGAATGTCGTGTCACGAGAAAAGACTGGAGTTTCTTTTGATAACTTTGCCACAGTTAGTGCTCACAAAAATGGCAAGGCTGCAATATCAAAGAAAACACCTGAAGAATGTAGTGACAAAGGTGATCAGAAGGAGTCAACATCGGAGGTATTGCGAGATTCTGGATGCAAGCATTTAGAGAACGTTGCAGTTAGAAGGATCCTTGGGAAATTGGCCTATAAAAAGCAGAAGGAGAGAGAAAAAAAATCACTTTCTGCTATAAAAGACAGTAGCGATCCTTTGTTTGTGGAAAAGAGAGTTAATCCTTGTAGCCGCAGAGATGGGCGTTCCAAGAAAAGGAATGCAAAAAAGTCTTCAAAATCTTCCTCGCAACTTCAAGAGATCGTATCTCCTTCTGAAAGGAAAACACTTGGCAAATCTTTCAGCAAAGATTGTAAGCCCAGCTTTGGGATAAATATGCAAGCTGAACAAGGTGAGGAGATGGACCACATTGATGGAGGCATCAGAACATCTAGCAGGTCAAGTAATGAGCTGCTAGTTGCTTCTAGGCCCCTAAGGAAAAGAAGGAAGCTCGTACATGCCAATCTAGGTAGCATTCTAACTGGAGAAGATGCAGATCAATCATATGACATACAGTTATCGATTGGGAATAAAGCTACAAACACAGGTATAAGAGATTCACCTGTTAATCATAGTGCTGATGGTACATTTCCTCATGAAAAAGTGATAGATGCTTCAAATAGCAGTGCAGAGAATGAGAAGTGGAAGTCTAGCCAATGGGTAGAGTGTATCAGCTGCAAAAAGTGGCGAAGGTAATGTTTACTCTAAGCTTTTATGCTGCTGTTGGGACTAACAGCCTTACATTCTTGTCATTTCATAGTTCTTGCAACAAAGTTCTATTTTATGGTCTCCTCTGATTGATTTTTTTTTGGTAAAGTGATAGTGATTATGAAAGATTTTTTTCGCAGGATTCCCTTTGACGTTGAGATCACAACAAGGAATTGGCAGTGCAAAGACAACATCTGGGAAGTGAAATTTGCTAGCTGTGATGCTCCTCAGGTTTCACATGACTTATAGACTGTAAATAGTGATCTTTTAAGAGAACTAAGCTTTGACCATCATGTTTCCATACTCGTCATGTCAGGGATTGGCTATACTTTTTTGACTTTGCCTTTCTGGCAGGGTATGTAGCATTCATCCTTTTAATTGATGGAACATGTTGACCATATATATATATATATATATATATATATATATATATATATATAGATGAGGCATCTCGTAATTGGCTAGTATTTGAAGATATGATGTTCCTCCCTCCACCTCTAAATCCAATGCATGCAATAGGGGAATAATAGAGAGGTAGAGAAAGAGATGATAACATTAGAGAGCTCCATGATCCTTGCACCTGTGAGATCCAAATGACAAAGGCAACAATTGAAAAACTACATGCCAAAAGTGCTCTCCTTCACAAGGATTTTGTTAGGACATGGTAATGGATGGACCATTATCCCGGACGGCAGGTTGCTAGGGTTCAATGGACCAGCAGATTCAATACTAACCGGAAACTAAAGGAGGGCAACGATTAGGTGTGTCCCTAGATGTGACCTGGTGTGCATGCAAGTAATTATCTAGTAAGGTGGGCAGGAATAGCGGTTTTTGTCCCAAGCTGCCATTGCTTAGATCGGACATGGACTAAGGTTTGTTAGCATTTGTAAATCAGATGTCATATGCATAATGCGAAGTTGTCACTTCTCGATGCTAGCCTCTAGGAGGGCGGCATAAATGTCAGGACTCGTGACTCAGATGTTAGAACTTGATAGGAATCCAGACTTGTTTGTCGGATCATTAACACTACTGTCTAGATTTTAACTCTGCATCTATGATTCTCCAATAGCCTCTTAGCCCTCCTCGGTAGCTCTCTTTAAACCATAGCCCCACCTCATCGTTGTCATCAGCATCGTTGCTATTGGAGCCATCATCTTAATTAGACTATTCTCCATCCTGGTCCTCGCCGTCTTCATCATCATACTCTTCTTCCTCCTCAGTCTACTCCTCTTCCTCAGAGGTCTTTGTATATGAGGACCCAATAAGCTCCTTGTCCTCAAGAGCACAAGAGCTTGTAGCCTCTCCCTACCTCCTCCTACGTGATGCAATAACCTTAGTGGTAGGTCTTGCACGCATGGCTTGGCAACGGTAAGTTTGGAATCCTTGCCATGTCATGTAGTAATCACAAATTTCAAAATTTATACTTCAAAGCTCATACACGGTTACAAATTACATGTATGGGCTCTCTTGTCTCCTTTAGCTTTGTTAGCAACTGCGAGTTGGCGCGCATAGACACCACCCTTTTCGGTTGCGAGGTGGAAGTCTATTCCTCCTTGTCGTATGAATAAGAGAAAAGGCACTCCAATTCCTCACATGCAATTGTTGTGTAATTCCATGAGAGGATCCAAATGGCAAGCCTCTATGACGATGATGATGATGATAGCCGCTCGCATTCTCATAGAGATCAGAGACAGTGTACTTCCCACCATCACGTTACTATGAGGATCACCAGACATCCTACGCAGAGACGTACTACTACACATGCACATGCTCATGTTCATAGACGACGCCGGCAGGCTCCAGTGCCTTTTTAACTTCTTACTTTTCAAAACCACTGGTTTACCATCTTGTATAAGAACTGCTTCATTGCAAAATCACTTGTGTCAGTTTTCACAACATAGGAATTGTTTGAATTCGCAATTATCAAAACTGGAGCCGAAGCAATTTCATTCTTGCGACCTTGAAAGCTTGTATTTGACTGATCATTCCATATAGTAGGTGGACTAGACCTTCCGTTCTTACTTCTTGCCCCCTTCCAAGTGCGCATTGAGGGGTGCTACCAGTTTCTAGCATGATTGAAAATAAGTTTTCAATAGAAAATGTAAAACCCAAGAAAGATTTCAACTGCTTGATAGTTCTAGGAAACAACTCCAAGTAGGAGATATCCCTTCTCGAAACATATGGTTTTATCTCAACTGGTAAGTGTTCAAGTAAGATCTGCCATGATTGATGGGAAATTTTATTCTGCCATGTGTAATGTACACATCTAACCTTAGGGTGTCCTGATGTAATCGGATCCAAAGGTACCATGTATGCCTACACTCTCATGACTCTCCATGAAAAATAAGATACTTGTGTGATATAAAATCATGGAGGTCACCTGCTGCTAATGTTTCACAGAATCGGGATTCGATCTGGATTGGATCACGATTCCGGTTTGAATTGGAACTGGCCGATTCGAACCATTGAATCGGATTTTCCTGGAAACTTTCTAATTCATGTACAGTTCAAATTGGAATATTGAAATTTCATACCTTTATAATTTCATTGTTATTTGTTTCACTAACCTGCTGTCAAGGAGGAATGAATGCCATTACAGTTCAAATTACCATTTTGTAGTGACATTAAACTGGTTCCTGGGGCTCAGCCACTTTCCTCATAACTTTCATTGAGCATGTCAACACCTTAAGCATTCAATTGGTTTAAGTTCTGTACTTGTCATGAAGCTGTTGACTCTTTTCCCTTATCCTGAATGCATCTCTAGACACTCTTAGCATGCGAGTTCCAATATGAACCTCCAGTGGGACTTGCAGGGTAGATTGATTTAGATGTATGGCGTTTTCCATGTTACTGGTGTGATTTTGGTGATGGTCTTTCAGGATTCTAGTGCTTGACATATTTAGATGTATGGCGTTTTCCATGTTACTAGTGTGATTTTGATGATGGTCTTTCAGGATTCTAGTGCTTGACATTATTCTTTAAAAGCGATATTTAACTCAAACTAATTTGCATTCATGCGGTTTAGGATACAATGGCCGAACTTGCACATCAATGTGACTCGCAGTCAACAAGTGTTTCTGCTTCTAGATCACTATCAGTAAATCTTCCAAATCTAGCTGAAGTAGTTGTCCTGGAAAATGAGGCATTGAATGCTGACGGACAAGTGGGAGAAGGGTGTGTGATTGGAAGCACAGAGCGAAAGGAATTAGTTTGGGTGAAGGTAAACTTTTTGAGCAGATGTGCAGAATGTTTGTTTTTGTGAGTTTCAAGTTGCTACTACTTTGCAGGAACGTTTTCAATTTTAAACTCAAATTGCAATGGATAAGTAGCTATTAGGCTTTGTATACTTTCTGTTTCATCGTTTGAGGATGTACCTAGTTGTATGCTAGATCAAAGCTCCTTTCTGTTTGTAGGTGTGATAATTAATCATAATGTTGTTTACAATTAATGAACTAATGAGCATGGGAATTTGAAAGAATTAATTTTTGCAATAGTAATTTCCCATCTTGCTAGTTTATCTTGCACATCATATACGGTTATTTATTCGAATCCAAGTATCCTTCTTTCACATGCTTCGTTAGTTGACATACAATTCTCATCTAAAAGCATTGGCCAGCTGGGCTTTGCTAATTATTCCATCTTAGAATACTATGTTTTACGTACCAGCAAAACTTCTTGTGTTTTATCTGAAGTTTCAACTTTCTTCCTGCTCAGTAAGCTGAAGTGACTGTGGAGTGTTTCTTAGGTGTTCGATAGTAAGCAGAGAGATTGTTTAATTGGTTTCAGCTTCTTATTGGTTTAAAAACAAAAAATTCAGAAATGCATATATATATATATATATATATATATATATATATATATATATATATATATATATATATCATAGTGGCACGTGGTACCGCCATTATGGTACCGCGGTACCATAATGGTGGTACCGCGGTTATGATGCCGCCCTCAGACCAGCGGTACCAGGGCGGCACCACAAAAATAATATTTTTTATTATTTAAAAAAAAAAACCCTTTTAACAGGCTAAAACTAGGTAAAAACTAAGATGTTACTGTACAGGGGGACTGTACTGGGGGCACTGTGGGAGAGCGGACGCAATCGGAGTGCGGCATGTGGGGGAGCAATACATGGGGCAGGTACAGTAGCACATGGGCACTGTGGAGGAGCAGACCATGGACCCAATCGGAGTGCAGCATGTGGGGGAGCAATACATCCGGACAGGTACACCGTCACATGGGCACTGTGGAGGAGCAGACCATGGACCCAATCGCAGTGCAGCATGTGGGGGATCAGTACATGGGGCAGGTACAGTAGCACATGGGCACTGTGGAGGAGCAGACCATGGACCCAATCGGAGTGCAGCATGTGGGGGAGCAATACATCCGGACAGGTACACCGTCACATGGGCACTGTGGAGGAGCAGACCATGGACCCAATCGCAGTGCAGCACGTGGGGGATCAGATCAGCACAAGGGGCAGGTACAGTAGCACATGGGATCATCAACAAAAGCAAATTGGGAAACAGGCTGTGGGATTAAATAGGCACTCACGAGACAGTGAGAGAGCCAGTGAGAGGGGGTGAGAGGCATTGTGAGAAGCTGTGAGGGAGAGCCAGTGGGAGGCTGTGAGAGAGAGGCATTGTGAGAGGCTGTGTGACAGACCGAGTGAGAGGCTGTGAGAGGGGGGCTGTGAGAGAGCCAGTGAGAGCCATTGAGAGGCTGTGAGAGGCTGTGAGGGTCATTTCGAGCAACAGGGTGTCGTGAGATGGCGGAGGGCGAAGCCAGGAGGAAGCTCGAGGAAGATGTCCGAAGGCACAACGAAAGGCATCGGAAGCAAGAGGCAGACATTGCCGAGATGCTGCGAGAGACTCGGCAGAGACACCCAGAGCTGCAGATCCCCGCCCCCACTGTGGCCCCCGCCCCGCTGTCGAGCTGGATTTGGATGAGCAGATCAGAATGAACTTCACACGACGGTAGCTCATCATGGTCAGGGAAAGGGCTGCCCGCCGTCGGGCTGACCAGGAGGCAGCTCGGGCTAACCGGGAGGCAGAGCGAGAGCGACATAACAACTCCTGACGAGGGCGAGGAGTCAGTGGAGGATCCATAGGAATGTTTAGCATAGATGGGGTCTAGCCGTATGTGGCTGACTGTTGTTATGTAATGTTCATCAGTAGATGAGGCAGTATTTAGTGTCTAGCATGGTGTAAAGAACAGCCTCAGCCGTATGCGGCGGGAATATGTATTGTAATTTTGATACATCTGATGAATTAATGTACGGTGTGTTTTTTGTGCAATGCGTGCCTTGTGTATTGCAATCTGATGTATGTGATTATGAAATGCTATCAGAGGGGTTGTATTTCTGTGTTCTGCATATGCTCTCAAACTCTGTAGTGAAAACTAATTGAAAACACGCACACACCATTTGAAGTAAAACTGCAAGTAGAACATCACAATTACAAATCGACAAATACACATTGTGCAGTGAATAGAATACGTCCAACACTAAATATAATATGAAAAATGGTCTGAATACAGCGTTCGACCATCTGGTCGCCAAACATGGAACATGATATCAAACTGCTAAAAATAAAATGACAGAGCTACAATCAATGCTCTGCCTCAAACTCAGATGAATGCTCCGGAGACAACTCAGGGCCCCGAGTTGACTCTCGCAACTGATATCTATGTCTGTCTGGTACTGGCATGGGCTGTGTATGCGAGGGGGAAGACTCGTCATCCTCATCCTCCCAATCTGCCTCCGCATCAGCCCCCAAGCAGGCTAAACCAACAACACCTGCTGCAGCTGGTTGTAATACTGCACCTCTACCAGCAACTGGAGCCATGCGAGGTCGTCCTCTCTTCCCTGGCAGTTTCTGTGCCTTGCCTTTCTTGTTCGGTGCACCCTTGGGCCTTCCTGGCCTCTTGCGGACGAGGGGAGCCGTCAATGCCTCATCACCCCCATGCAGGTCACCTGGCTGACTAGGCTGGGCCCAAGCTGCGGCCGGCTGGGATAGACTAGCTAAAGATGGGTGTCCCTGTGCAGCTAATAGTGGAGGATAGGTCCGAGGAGTGTGTGCCCGTGGGCCTACTGCTGGTGGAGGAACTAGATGTGGAGGGGCCGTCCCTGCAGGAGGCAAGTACAACGGCGATAAGTACTAAAAGGGGCGCTGTGGTGGACGGTACTGGTACATCCTGGGTGCTGCCAAAGGAGGAGGATGTGCTGTGGGTGCTGCCAAAGGAGGAGCCGGTGCCGTGGGTGCTGCCAATGGAGGAGGATGTGCTGTGGGTGCTGCCACTGGAGGAGCGTCTGTAGATGTGGGTGCTGCAAGAGAAGATCTGGGCACAAATGGTGGCCTGCCATGGAGACCTGCTGCTGCAAAAGTGGATGGCGATGAAGGGGCTGCAGGCCTCAACGGTATCGGTGGCACTGGAGATGCTGTGCGGCGGCGCACATACACCTTCTGAGGAACTGGAGGAACTGCAGGCACCTCGTGTAGCTGCTCTCGCTGAGACTCTGTGTAGGGCATGCTGGCTAGAGAGGATGGGGACACCCTGACGCTCGGCATCTGCTGGGCCTCTGAATCCAAGTCTGCAATCAAGTCGTCCAGCTGGGCATCCGATTACAAATGCTCTGGGCTCTGGGACTCATCATGAGCACCATCCTCTGGAACATCTCGTGCCTCATCCTGTGCACCATGTGGACCCTGCATGGCCTCCCAATCGGTACAATCAAAGTCATCTGGTGACTCCTCTGGTGTGCTGTCATAGAAATGCCTATGGCTCTGTGATGCACGCATCCAAGCAGCTGCGGAAGGTAAACCCAAATCACTCTGCCCCCTATCAAGAGCCTCCTCCATCATATCAACATAAGAAGGTATGCCACTGGCCCCCCTTGTGTGCCCTACCCGTCTCCCGGTATAATCTGTGGCATGTGTCCCACCTCTACCACGTGATGCACCTGTGACCCCTGCTCTAGGCGTGTGCCCAACACCTGTATCATATGCCTCATCCCGTTCTGATTTGGCGAACACAACCCGAATGGGCTCATCCTCATCCTGATCATCCTCTGACACTGGATCATCTGCCTCGTACAATGGAGGCTCTCTGTGCTCAAGCCCAAGCTCTCTCTCTCTCATCTCGGCAAGCTCCCTCTCTCTCTCTGCCATCAACTGTGTGCCCAGGTCATCTGTAGGCATGGGATGGGTGCTGTCCGTAGGCAAGTCAACCTGGCGCTCCAAATCAGATATCTTCGTCTGCAAGGTTTAAAATTGGCATGTCAGGGAAACAACTCTATCAAGAAATGAAACCAACATACCAGGAGTCAACCAACATGCTATGAAAGGTTAGCTTATCACCTGCAATGCGCTCGTAATGGTCGGAAGTCTCCTGTCGAGACGTGCGTTGGTGCTACAGAACACCAACCGCTCCAACTGACTCACTGACAACCGGTTTCTTCTCCTCGTGTGAATGAGTGCCCATGTGCTCCAATTACGCTCGCACACGGAGGCAGCACAGTCCTGTGGTGCGTGCATTGAAATACTTCAGCACATTGTCTTCAACGAAACACAACAATGGAGGATAAAATGAGATGCATACCTGAGAAAGGACACGCAGTGCAAGACGCTGTATAGATGGGTATGTGCTACCGAACATGGTCCACCAGGTAATGGGTAGCTGCCTCCTCCCTAGATCCTGAGCAGCCGGGTGGCCAAATGTGCCCATGCCGAAACGAAATGCAGCGAGCTCCTCCATGAGCCTGATAGGATCCAAACCAATGTGTGGACCCACTCTGTGAATGTAATGAAGCCAATCGGCCTCGAGCTCCCTGTCTGCGATCTGTGTCGGAGAGAGGAAGAGGGGATGCAGTATGTGTGCAACGCTGTGGATACTCCTGTGGAAGTAGTTCCACAGCGTCTCCCAGATGAACTTCAGCTCGGTCATCCTGCAGGTGAGAGGCATGTGGTGTAGGGCATTACGAAAAAACTTAATATTGACAGAGAAACAAACTAGAAATTACTAAAAAGATAAAGGCCAATTACATTACTATACCGCTTACCTCTCTGGCTGCAAGATGGGCAGCTGCAGGAACTGTCCAATCCGGTCCATGAGCTCATATACCAGTCCAAGTGTCGACTCCTCGCTGTCAGCCATGCGGAGCACAATGTAAAGTGGTCGAAGCAGTCCTGACAATGCCTGTGCATCCCTCCAGAACTGGTCTCCCCTCACCGTGGAAGAAAAGTGCTCCCCATCCTCAGTGCGCGGAAATGTACTGGCACACCAAAGATCACTGGCAACCATCTGTAGAAGCTGCGCCCTGCACCTGATCAGACGGTCGATGACCACCAAGTCGAATGCAAAGCGTGTGGGGGCTGGCTTACGGAGGTCTAGATGGCTGAACACCCGGAACATGGCAAGAACACGCCTCTTCCTGGTGACAAAAGTCACCAGGAAGAGGGCCTCACGGACGATGGCTCTAACCCAGGGAAGTGCACCTATGTCCCCCATCAGAAGGTCTATGCCGTGCGCAGCACAGGGGCTATGAACAATGTGAGGGCAGTGGATTGTAGCAAGGGGGGGAGAGTCATATCTGCAGAGTTCATGTTTGATGTCATCAGGTCTTTCATCCTGTCCATAGGCCCACAGCATGTCGTCACAGTGGTGACGGACAATGCCACGAACTGCATTCAGATGGGTGTACTGCTAGAGGCCGAGTTCACAAAACTGTGTGCCCATGCAGCTGGAGACCTAGTATGTTGAGGATCGGCCTCCTCCTGACATCAGTCCAGCCATCGGACATGATGCTGCAACCGTAAGTGGCCCAGTGGCGACGTAGAGGCTCCATCTCTCTAGACAGTGACTCGACCCTATCCCTCAGCATGTGTGTGCGGACAACCTCTGAACTAGGGACTCTCCAGCTAGGGCTGACAGACTGTGCAAGGCGGAAGGCCCTTCTGAAGGGCTCGGAGTCGGTGGTGGCAAATGGAAGGTTTAGCTCATAAATCAGGCTGGCCACGGCCTGTGTGGCCTCTCTATCCATGTGCGGCTGATGCGCGCCGCGAATGCTCTGCTGCCTAAGAACTCTCCCAGCTGGGCGACGGGTAGCAGACCTCCAGCACGGTGCACCAAACGTGACGGGAATGGATGATGACGCGACAGGCTGGGCACTAGTGGATGCATCAGCTGTAGACGTGGAATGGGGAGAGTGGGATGCACTGGCCGGGATGGGTGCGGCAGTGTAAGTGGGGTATACTGGTGGAGGGTGGACATCTGGCATGGGATACGAAAACTGTTGGGTAGGGAGGTCATCCGGATGTGAAGGGAGGGAGGAAGGGATCTCCTCAACATCCTAGAAGGCCTCGTCACTAGCATCTGGGGCCTGCTCTTGCTCGGGAGGTGGAGAGTCCATGAGAAAGTCGTAAACTGGGGGAGTGCGAGCAACAGTAGGTGGTGGTGGAACCACAGTGGCAACTGGCGGGCGCGGTGGGAGAGGATCCACCGGAATGGGTGCAGATGGGGGTGCGTGAGGCGGAACTGTCTGAGAGGGACGAGGGGCAAAGGGACTGGACGAGGATGCACTCCCTCTCCTCGTGCGTGCCAGCCAAGCAGGCAGCAACTCGGGGTCAACCACGTAAGGAGCGGTGCAAAACCGAAGAACACCCTCCGAAATGGTGTTCTCCCCCTCCACAAGACGTGGCCCATAGGTATCCAAAAGTCGCTGCCTGACGGGAGCGGACATGCTGGCACAGGGGGCAACATTCAGTGTGCCACCATCTCTCGTGCGTGCGCCGAGTAGGTGACCTTTAAGGCGAGTGAGGGTGGCAACGAACTCGGTCAGGCAATATCGACAGCGCACTATCCTTGCACCGGACTTGTTAGACTTGTTGGGAACCCGCCTGACAATGTCCACCTCGTTCCACAGATCGGCAAGGTTGGAATGCACCATCTCTGTAGAAAGGACTGCGGAAAGAAGGCATAGATCTCTGTGGGTGCGATAGGAGTCGGAAGGCTTGAAAAAACCACAATAAAGGCCAAAATAGCAATAGCAGGGGAGGACGCGATCAGTGCAATGCGAAGACAGTCGGGAGGGCGCGGACAGTAGGGCGACGGACAAGGAGAGAGATGAAGCGAGGGGGGGCGGGTTAGGTTAAAAAAGAAAATATTAGTATATTAAATATTAAAAAATATTATATATTGTGGTACCGCGGATTAGTATGAATCCACGGTACCACACTGGATCCGCGGTACCGGGATCCGCGGATCCTGGTACCGCTGGATCTATGATATATATATATATATATATATATATATATATAGTATGGTCGCTTTCCTCAGTCAATTATTGATATTGTCGTGGATAGGTTGCGAGAATCTGTTCATGCCAGCACAAAGCTTATGGCCCTCGAGAAATCATGCTCAAGTGCATTCAGGAAGTATGCAAACACACAACCATCAACATCTTTAGAGTCTTGTAAGAGAGCAAGAAGTTTAGCTCGTGAAGATTTGCATGCTCATTGTACTCGAGAACATGTCAACAATCACACTTCTATATCTTAAAAACCCGTTACCCTAGCCCTGGGCCCTAGGCCATGGCCCCTAATTTGTGCCCTATCATCATGGGACCGCGTAAGTAGGTGATCATACTCTATACACTTGTAGAAACTAGATCCCGCCATAGAGTCCAATGTCCGTACATATTACAGGAATGAGTTAAAAGTTCTTAATTCACAGTGCGCTGTGGCAAGTGCTTTAGAGTTCACACGTAGTGAGTTGTGACCAATTCCGGCTTACCAGTGACCAGAAAATTGAGATACAGATTACAATTTACAATTTAAATGAATCACGATTCATCTTAACTTATAAGCTATAGTACATAAAAGATAGTCCATAGATGTGAAGGCTTTCCCACCATTGGGTCTCCTAAAATTTGCTTCACTTTATGGTACTTTGTACTGTAAGTTTTTTCAGCTTCGTTTAAACCTGTTATGCTATAAGACGAAAGCATTCAATGGATTTGGTCCTACGTGAAATATATTTTACTCTCTCTCTCTCTCTCTCTCACATGTCACACACACACTCTCTCTCTTCTAGTTTGTACCAGATGTTTTCTTTATTACAGCTTTGGAGACGCTCTCACGGTTACCACACACTTGACAAGTACTTCTGTTGTCTTATATGCCTCCTAGCTAGATGGAATGGCAAATCACAAGTTTAGAACAACTGTTGAATTGCAACCTTTGCCTCTGCCATGGCTTTGGGAGTGAACATGGACACATAGTAGTCCCTACCCCCCGGCTGTGTAGTGCGGCCCCGTCTAGCTCTCCCTTTCCCAGGTGGATGCTGTGGCATGCTGGCTGGAGGTGGTGTCGAGGATTGAAGGGTCATGCTGACTACTAGGCTCTATGTCATCTAAAGCTCTGTCCTCTCCTTGTGCGATAGGCAACGGGGGGGCGTGATGTGGGTCATGGCCTCTTGCTATATCACTACATCTCGATCCGCCAAAAAGAACAAGTCAATTTAGGTGCTTGGTGAACCAGTGAATTGCAGTGACTCGTGACTATTCTTTTAGTCTATGATTTAAAAAAGCTGCAAGCACATCAAAGTTTTAAACATTTTTCAAGCGACAAGTCATTCTAAATTCTGATTTCTTTGAACATTGAATACGTAAGATGACAAAATTTGAAAATCAACTGTCAAATTTGAAATTTCAAGAAATTAGAATCAAGAATCAAGAATGATAGAATCAAGATCAACTGAAGTCTCAGGAGTCAGGTTTGATACTTGAGTGTTTACCTCTCACTCTGGGCCCCAACCTCGAAGGGCCAGCCTTGTCTGATGCAACATGAGTGACTATCCCGTCAGGAGCATGCATGCAAGGGGCAATATCGTACCCCCTCAAACGTAATAAATGTGCCCTGATGCTTGAGGGCCCACCCGTGTAATTGGTGTGGTAGTATCTGCACTAGTAACCACTATTAATAGCTAGTAGTACACCTACTAACTAATTACAGAACCCTAAATCTAACCACTAAGTACCCACACCCCTCTCACAATTCCCATTGTCATGAGTCAAGACTCAAACTATCAATCAAGTCTCAAGATCTACCATTTATGATCTCACATATCACAATCAATGGCCATCAATGATCAAGATTCAATGCACTGTGCACGATCAATGATCATGAAAAGCAGTCACCAGTGTGCACAATCCACATTGCAAAACATAAATGATAAAACACAATCTTGAATCCAGTAGTAACCTAAACCCTCCCCAGTGAAATGAGGGCAAATTTTTTACACCAATGGCAAATGCTGCATGCAGTTGCACATGCTCTCTCTCTCTCTCTCTCTCTCTCTCTCTCTCTCTCTCTCTCTCTCCTAAACACTCTCAAAAGCCCACTCTCAAAATGCGCTCTCTCTCTCTTTCTTTCTCTCTCTCCCCCCCAGAAACAAACACACACACACACACACACACACACATCCCTGCCTCGTCGCTGGCCCCCTTGCTGGATTTTCCATCCATCGTTGTTGCTGATGGTGCCTCCAGCTGCGCTGTTGCTGCCGCTCGATGCAATGCTGATGCTGATTTGGCAGCCCCTGCCCACACCCCCTGCTCTCCATCTGCTACCTCTCTTCCTGCTCCTATTCTCGAAATCTATACCCCTACTGGATTCTTTGAACAATACATTCTCTCCTACATTGAACAGGTCACACAAGAATCCAGCTCTTTTTGGAAAGAAATGGGACAGCTCCAAGCGACCATTCAATCTATGTCCGTTGAAAGGGAAGCCATGCTAGCCCGGATTACTTCTTTGGAGGCAGCAATAAGCAAACAAGGAGAGCCAGCCATCTCTACCTCTACAAGGATTCAAGAATTGGAAGAGAAGATTGAGCAAACACAAAGCTGAGACAAAGACGTGGGCTTCTCGCTTCAAAGAAGGCAAAACAAAAGGTACACCCTCCTTTAATAGTGTCATTTCAGCTACCATATCTGAAGAGAAAATGAGGGAGTACAAATCCTTGAATATTAGGGTCCAAGGGATTGAAGACATGAACGATCCGATGACCGAAGCAACCAGTTTTCTTTCAAGTACAAGAGAACCAAGAGAGACCCTTCTACACTCATTATTCGCTTCACAAACATGGAAGAATGACGGGCAGCCCTTAAACTACGGGTCAAGCTTAAAGGTACACTTATATTCATGGATGATGATCTCAACCCCATGCAGGTTGCGGACCGGAAGAAAGCATTTAGTGAGGCAAAAGCTTTGGGAAAGAGGGTGATATATTAGGATGGTATGGCTCGGTAGATTGATCTTCCGAAATCTAAGAAATAGGGGTTCGGGTGCCCGGACTTAGGAGCTGTTCGAGGGCCCTTTCTAAAGCATTGCGGTTGAGCTTATGGAACTGCAATGGCATTCACTCTTCAGCTACTGCAAGGGATTTTAGAGATTTTTGTGCTAGAGGCGATATCCTACTACTCACAGAGACACATCCGAGTCCTGTGAGGGGCCTACCAGCTATAGAGAGTTTTTGGTGGCACTCGACGTACCATAGGGCGACGACGAACATGGAAGCCCTATCTGAACTTCATCCTCATTTCCCATATGAGCATACTTTTGAAAAGCAGTCTTCTTTTCTTGTCTAGACCATCCATAATGCCGCATCCCTTCCTTTTCCACTGTCACGGCCCATACATCAATGATGCCATTGACCACATAACCCATGGTATGACCAAGAATGCAACCACCTCCATCAGAATTTGGTCTGTGCACGATGCCACCTTCCCCATTTGGTAAAGGACATATCCTGTAGTTGTTGTAGAACTACTCGAAAGATAAGCCAAGGTAAGGAGATGATGGACCTCCTTTTTAGAGATCCACACGAGAGCGCGTATATTGCTGCTTGTGGTTTTCCGCAAAGCCTTTGATTCTGTGCCTAGACATCTATCGATACAAAGGCTCCGAGATTGTAGCTTTTAGGAGGATACTATATAGGCAGTTGTAGCATTGTACAGGTGAGTTATTGGCCGGTTCCGCGTATCAGGGGTTATATCAACACTGAACAGATGTGGATAGCATTTTTGGGGTCAAATAGGGTTGTCCACTTTCACCTATACACTCCTTGGACTATACATAGATGAGTTGGAGGAGGTCATACAGAGTTATGGAGGGGAGGGCTGTACATTGGGTGACCAAATTATTGCTATCATGTTATATGTTGATGATGTAGTTTTACTCTCGAGGATGAGAGAGGGTCTACAATAACATCTGGATGCTCTTCTTTCTTTCTGTACACAATGGCGTTTGTCGGTAAGTCTGGCCAAGACCAAGGTCATGGTGTTTAATACGTCCAGATCCTTCATGATACATCAGGAGCTTCTATGGGATGGTCATCCATTTGAGGTGGTTGACTCCTATACATATTTGGGGGTTCTATTCTTTGGTCCCACTTTTAGTATGAGACAAGCAGTTGTTTCCCGGTTATGGAAGGGCTATTGCCTCATTGGTAGACTGGAGATATTGTGCTTTAGCTCACACATCAGGGATGCGATCAGTAAGTATTGACTTTTTAATACTATCATTGTCCCCTCAGCCATGTATGCAGCGGAAGCATGGAGCACTGGCCTGACAGTCACTCACGCATCTCACCCTTTGTACCACATCAGATTATATTGGTGGAGTTTGTTGGCCTCCCCCATTTAGATTGAGGCCTTGTTTGCATTGTCGCATACTTACAGTGACTGGAGGATTTCCAAGTTGGCGACACACTATATGGTAGCTTCTTTGTCATCATCCTGGCGCTTACATTGAGAGGGGCACTCCTCATGGTATTCGCAGGCCTGTCGTCTCCTTTCCACTGGGTATTCAGATTACCGACCTACCTACTGGTACTCATCAATATATCCAGGGGCACCTATATAGAGGATATCTCCATAGCACTTGATAGGGTCCATTGGGGACAAGAGCGAGTTCTATCGCACACATTTTCTATCTCTAGATCCAGCTGGATGTCCTATAGTACCTGGATACCTGTTGGAGAGTACCTCACACAGACTGCAGACAATGATGGATTGGTTTCAGGTTTTGTCACATCAGCTAGCCATTGAGACCGGCAGATATAGTGGCACCCCGCGAGAGGCGCGATTTTGTAGTATGTGTGACACACATGAGGTAGAGGATGAGCCACATTTTCTCTTTAGATGCCCAGCTTATTATGAGATATGAGGGAGATATTACTGCTTGTTCAGAGAGCAGCCAATAACACTTTCTACCTTGATATCATCTGAGGACCCCGGATGTGTTGGATTGATGATTCGGAAGATGTGGATGACAAGACTGGACGTGATTGTACCCCCCATGATACAACTGATCATCAGAGAGTGTCTATCTTGTCGGAGACAGAGACAGGATGTAGACTTGAGTAGTGACTCTGATGGAGAGGTTGAGATTCTAGATGTCTGATGCTTCCAAACACAGAGACAATGTCAACATCCAGGGAGATACCCAGTTCATAGACCACAGTCCACAGCTCCACAACAGCTAAGACGACACTAACAATCCACTCGGAGACAGAGGTCCACGACACATTCAACTATAGTTTCACAACATACTATACACCATTTTTTCCGTGCTGATGGATACTTATTATGCAAGGCAGATGGGCTTTGAGTGTGCCAGCCATCTCGTTATATACAGTTTTAAAGATTGCAATTATTTTTTCTTTTTAGCTAGTTGAGCTTGTAGGCTCATATATGTGCACATTTGACATGTACCTTTTCTTAGTCCTATGTACCTTGGGGTATTTCAAGGACATTAATAAACATCTTCTCTCTCTCTCTCTCTCTCTCTACTAGACCCAGGATCACCAGATCTTCACGTGCTTCGTCTACAGCACGCTCCACTACTACTATCACTCACTATTTCCAGCTTGCTCGTAGCTATTCACCTCCACAGAGCAGGTTTTAAGCTCTTGCATTGTACCCTCACAAGCTGGTGGTCAAGCTTTGATACTTCTTCTTAGAGATAGAGAGATAGATATGCTAGTTCTTTTCTTTTACTAGTAAATAAGTCCGTATGCAGACAATGCTCCTGACTTTTTGTACTCTCTGTTGTCTTATCTACCTGTGGGTACCAAAAGACGTTAATAATATTAATTCTAATTCTAATTCTCTCTCTCTCTCTCTCTCTCTCTCTCTCTCTCTCTCTCTCTCTCTCTCTCTCTCTCTGCTGGAATGCGTGGTTTGGGCCAATTTTTAAGACAGGGCGATTCGAACCGGGTCCCGGTTCGAACAAGGCTAATTATCTTTGAAGATCCAATGGATGAAAACAATCCAATGGCCCACATTGATATCCTCTCCACCATTGATCTCGTTTTAGCAATATCCAACAGCCAGAAACTAGTTTGCACACCAAGCGCAGGCCTTGGATATGTGGCTCACTTATATGCACAAGAGCCGGGTTCTGATTGGACACGCGGAGGGTCATGCGACCCTCCTCTCTCTCTCTGCCTGCAAATCGCAAATCCCTCCTGTTGCCAATGCGCCATCCCTCCTGTTGCCATCCCTCTCTCTTGTTGCCATCACTGGCTGGAGGAGCTGCTGACATCAAAGAGCCACTTCCAGGCTAGCCGATTGGCACATTGAGGCAAAGGCCTGAGGCTTTCTATCACTCCGATAGCTTGCTGAGCGTTGTCAGTGAGGAAGATCTGGGGGATTTGACCCAACGCTTAATTGGTGATTCAAACGTTGGAAAGTCCTGCTGTTTTGCGGACGACACATATTTGGAGAGCTACATTAGTGCTGGCTGCTCATCATGGTACGCAAAACGAGAGGAAGCCCACGCTCCCCCTCTGCACCCCGCCGGGTTGGCCCGGATTCCTCCAGTGCATCAGCAAACATAGTTGGACAAGAGGAAGAACGCAGTTCCACACCATTTCCGACAATTGTTTCCGATCGTCTCTCTCACGATTATACTCCTTTCCAACCTATGGAAGGATTCTTTTTCTATGAACTAGGCTGGCTAAAAAAGGAACTAAGAGAACTTCAACTACGGTAAGCTATTTGGAGGAAGAAAACGGAAAGATCAAAATGCAAGTAGGAGATCTGCAGGTTGAGAATTTGGGATTGAAGTCGGAGGTCATAGAAGCGAACACAAAACTGAAAAAGGAAATGGACGCATTGCAGTGTGAAATTAGAGCCCAACCCATTCTTGCCACACCGGAATCCTCAAATCGTCTCAAAGAATTGGAAGATAAAATTGATGAACATAAGGAAGAAACCATGTCTTGGGCAACGGTGCTCAAGAAAGGAACCAAACCTACTGCACCTATTTCCTCGGTTATTTCAGCTACTCTATCGGAAGAGAGACTTCGTGTCAACAAAGCTCTCAATATTCGGGCACGTGGTATATTAGATACCCAAAACGCCTTGACGCAGCAAAACGGTTTCTTGCAACCACATTGGACCACCATTATGAAGGGCTGGATACGGCATGGCGGAAAAAACGAGATAATTCTACCCTGATTATTCGTTTTACCTCAGCCATTACCCGTAGAGATGCACTACGTAAGAGAGCTAAACTGAAAGATACACGGATCTTCATGGATGATGATCTCACAGACATCCAAGTGGAGGAAAGCATTAAGCCTTTCAAGATGCCAAGGCATCAGGCCGGCGTGTTATTTACCGAGATGGACAGGTTCGCTACATTGACAGTGTACCCATAGGCTCCCCCCAATAGGGAGTTGGGGCTCCCGGGTATGGGAGCATCCTGGGGCCCCGTTCACACCACCTGCGTATTGGTATTGTAATGGTATACACTCCTCTTCTACTGCAGGCGACCTTATGGATTTTATTACAGATAGGGACATACTTTTCTTTATGGAGACATACGAGAGCCAGACCAGAGGGCTACCTACATTCTCAGGATATTCTTTTCTTTATGGAGACACACGAGAGCCAGATCAGAGGGCTACCTACATTCTCATGCTACAGATGGGATTGTGGCTTCAAAACCCTCTAATCTCAGCCAAATCGGTGACCTCAAGACTGTGAGTCGGTATCTGCTACCAATCCAATTCGGCGATCTGAATATCCGAATGCGTATACACAAACTCTAATAGCATAGCTTGCTTGACTAACTGTGAAACAGTTGTTCTAATTCTCCCAGAATTCGGCTTCAGGCTAATATCAAACTGCTCCACACCAGGGCTCTGATACCATGTCACGGATCTGTCTAGCAGTTATGGTTAGCTAATTTGCAAGCAAAGCATTGGGTGAATCCAACAACAGGAGGAGAGAGCACACCACAACCTAAGAGAACACATTGTAAACTGATTATTAACAAAAGAGATAAAGGGGTACATATATACAGTCTCTCTTTTAAGGGGTACCACTGCATGGCAATACGGTCCCTGTTACGGGCCGCGTGTCCCGACTCTACACAGTACGTGCCGTCGACTTGGCACACACACACAGGCTACTATACGAAAAATTCAAAATACTGCTTAAACTGGAAATAGTAACAGAACTGTAAAATAAAAGGGAGCGCGTTTTGAGTTTTCATTGATATATTAGTGGGGGACTCATAGCAATTGACAATTTTCTTTGCTATATTGTTCTCTTTTGCATGATTTTCTGTCTATTTGTTCTTCACCATAACCAGAACCGATGTTTTTCACTCAATCTGTGAGCCCAATATGCCCACTTTCAGGTGTTGCAGACCTTGAACGGGATTATTGGAGCTTTTCAGTTGTTATGCCCATACATTGGGATATAAATGCCTTTCTGGTCAAGAATGTTTTTCTTCTTGCCATGGCAGCCCTCAACTTTGGTGCCAACAAATCAAATTTCTCCTTGAATGAACAATTTACTGTCTAATTTCTGAATGTTGTGGTGGGTGCTCTTATCTGTACCTGTTTTTGGCTTATCTTTGTTTATGCAATGTTTCAACTGTGCATTTCATTGACTGAATTTCCAAAACAATCTATCATGAACTTTTTTATTTTTGCCAAAAAAGAGCACACTCAAACCTATATGACCTTGTGTAGTGCATTAGAGTATATCATCCTCGTTATTTGAGTCCTTGATCATCAAATTTGGTACAGCTTTTCTCTATGGCAATTATGAGTTTTTAGACCTTTTTGAGAACAAGACCTGCTGCAGAAGTTCTTGTCTGTCAAAAATTTGACAAGCCGAATCTTTGGCTTGCAAGGTCTTTGTATATTTGGGATATGGATGAATATAAAATTTATATCAGATTGGGAAGATGGGTTATGTAACACAATGTCTTGAATGGGGCAAAATATTCTTATGAATGTTATGAAGTCCCTAAATTTTCCATAGGTGTTATCAACAATCAATCTTGAGTTATGTGAAATGGAACCAGTTTTTTGATTAGAAAAGCCATAGCACACCCAAAGAACTGTAAGCTTTCAAGAACAAAACCAATAATTGTGCTCATAGGACTGCCACTTATTCTGAAGACAAGCCCCAAGTAGTCCGCATGACATTTTTTTAGCAACTTAAAGGGTTGAAGACGTGCGGCTGTGAATAAGGATGTCCTACATTTTGACATTGTGTGGTAATTGCATCAATCAAAGTCACAAACTTGCAACCGAATTGGTGCCCCTAAAGCAGATTGCTGACCATACTGCACTAGTACTACTACTTTGAACTTGTCTTCTGCCCGCTCACTGAAGATTTGAAATGTAGAATGAAGTCAAACTGTATTTTTAGTATCTGCAGCCTACAGGTGATTGTCCATATGTAGGCCTGCTTATAAAGAGAGCAGAGTACACTTGATACCAATTAAATATGAATTATTACTAAATCTTTAATCTATAATCTATTCCAGGTGGATAGCCAAGAGGCAATTCTGGAAACTTTGGTGGGAAACATAACTCATTTTTCATAATGGGAAACAACAACCTCCCATGGCAGAGGACTTGTGGGAGCTGCCTTAAAGCTTAAGCTGATATTTTATCCTATTTTGGAACAGTTCTCCATCATTCACAAAGCTTATATTTCCTATATCCTCTCTGTTTCTCTCCCTGAAGGCTAATCTATTGAAAATTATGTGTTGCAATTCAATTTAAATATTCCAGGTTTTCTTAAATTTGGGGAGGTTTATGTAACGTGCTATTTGGCACAATTGAGTATTTGTTCGTTTTGCTTCTTACTGTGGAAATGATATGGCAGTGTTTAAAGTGCTCTGCAATTAAATTTTCTCCAAACCTGACATAATAGTCTTGGGAACCACTAGCCAAATCTACTAGAACTCACTGTGTGGTGATTGAGGTTATACTAACTGGTTGTGGCTGCTGTTGTGCAGATTGAAGATACTAAACTGTGGTGGCCTGCTAGGCATGTGAGTGCAGTTGAATGGCCAGAAAACTTAGAAAAGAGGAGACTGCTGGCTAATGAAAACGTAGTGTGTCTTTTTCAACCCGAGGGATCATCACAGTACATGATCAAGAAAAGGAGGTCTGATATACATGCCCATTATTAATGTGTTCTTCAAGGAAGAAATAGATTGAAATTCAATTTGTCCTTTAGAGGATTCGAGTTTATCTACTCTAAGATGATGTCCTTTCTGTCTTGAATCGTTGATAGTAATGTTGATTTATTTTGATGCAAAGGACTCGGAGCTTATGTGACTGTTCATTTTTATTTCTAACTCTCGTTTACCTCCGAGGAACGCAAGATCAGTATAAGATGTGCAATTTATTGTGGATTTACCTTTATGCATTTCACATGGACTAAATTAACCAATTTTTGGCTCGACTAGATGATCATGTATCTGTTGCCTTATCATATAGTCCCTTCAATGCATGCAGCAAGCAAGGATATTCCATGACAATCTACATAGTGGTTGAAAAAGCTAGAACTTAATGGTATTCAATGAGTAATTTGAATATTCCAGTTCATTGCTTTCTGCCAGCATAGTTTATGGATCTCATGTTCACTATCATTTAAAAACTTTTCTAGGGTAATGGATCTCGTCAGTTTTTTCCGCTTAGGGTGATTATTAGATACCTTCTCACCCAAGAACCTCTAAATTGGCTGATTCCAATTTGCGCTCTCGGAGCTCCTTCTTTGCCCCATCTGAAGTCTCCCTTCTCCAGAACTTGGATCTTCACCATGCAGGAACCATGCTTTGATACCAATGTAAAGACTACAGCAAGATCCTAATCTGAGATGAACCCAATATTGGCAATGGAGAACAATAGGGAGCTAACATGCTACTAACCAACCAGCCATAAAACATTCTCTGACGTTCTCCCCTGAATGGGACTTTTCCCATAATCACATGATTCACATCCATGATATGATGCTCCTCAACTAGGACCTAACTATGGCATACTATACTACCTACCATAGCCCCAATCCTAGAACTACGAGAATCCTTGGCTCACACTTGCCCCTCACACTTGCCCAGCCTATTGGCATGACTAGTCCAACCATACAAGTGATGTCGTCTCCCACTCTTATATAGCCACGGCCCAAGCCGTATTCTTGAATAGTGCTTATGGACTCCCAGTGCATGTGAATGTAGTGCTCCTAGGAGTCTTCCTTATCCTACCCCAAGCCCAACAGTAACTATATCATCTTGAAGCTCTGCAATGTTTCATGGACTTGTTTCGTACGTCGTTTCGAAATGCATATGAAACGGCTGGTTCAGGTTCGAATCAGAAATTATTTATTTATTTATTTATTTTTTTGAAAATGTATGTTTGAGGGTTTTTGGGGTTTACACATCTCATAGAAAGTCTAGTACCAAGTAGATACATCCAATTTCATGAGAATGCTCTAGAGACTGCAATTTTTCAAGAGGAGAAGCTGTGTATGGTGACTATGCTCACTTTCCTCTGTCAATTATTGATATTGTCATGGATAGGTTATTAGGTTGTGGGAATCTGTTCATGCCCATTGCCTGTACAAACTTCAAAGCTTATGGCGCTTGAGAAATCATGCAGCATGCTTAAGTCACAGCCTACACAATAGTAGAGGTGCATTCAGGAAGTATGCAAAGACACGACCATTATCATCTATTATCACACATATTTCACATACACACACACACACTCACAACACTCAATCTATTATCTGACACTCACACTCTCCACACACGTGACACGAGTCTGTCTGTCTGTCTGTCTGTCTCTCGTGCGTGCGCGCACCAGCAGGTTGCGATGGCTGCCTAGCCGGGTGCCTGCTGCCAGCGCGCTGTCTCCATCCTACCGCATGGCTCCACGCAAACGGGGGGGAGGCTCCCCCCACCCTCCACCGCGCCCTGCTGGCCCGGAAACCGGTCCTGAACCGCGCCCTGCTGCCGCCTCCATTGTGGGTCCTGAACCGCATCCTGCTGGCCCGAAATCCGCTTCCATTGCAGGTCTGTCCATCACATTTGAGCCTTTTGTACCTGCTCCTACCATTGTACCTGCTTCAGGTCTGTCTATCACACCTACCTTCGATCCACCTTCACCTTCACCTTCTATTCCAGTTGCAATACCTATCTCTCTGTCAAAGACTCAGATACTCTTGTCATACGCTTTGCATCTACAACTGGTCGTCATGAAATGCTAGGGAAGAGATCTACACTGCGGGGCACCACGATATACCTGGATGAAGACCTTACTTTCATTCACGTTCAAGAACAGAAAAAGGCAAAACAGGAGGCTCTAACGAATGGAAAGCGGTTGATCTATAGGGATGGTGTCATGCGTTTTATAGATATTAAATTTGTTGCTATTAATGAGATATATCTGAGATTGTTCAGAGTTAGTGGAAGAGTTAGAGCACTGAAGAGATGCCAGTTGAATCAGTAAATGGTCTTAGTACCATATAATCCTAGACATTATCCTCTTCTTAGTTAGGTTGATTTTAGTTATGTTGTTTGACGGCATTGCTCCGTCTTGGTTCCACTTTATCTGATGTACTTGTTTCGTCTTATACGCCTTTTGGCATGGAAAAGACGTTAATAAAGCTTTCTCTCTCTCTTTCTCTAGAGGCTGAAGAACTAGAGGCTGAACTTTTGAAGCAGGCCGCTGATATCCTCTCACCCTTTCTCTCTTTCCTATTTAACCGCGCTATCAATCTGGTTTCCCCTCCCCTTGGTCCACAAACCTTATTTATCCTATCCATAAAGGCGGTGATCCCATGAAAGCCGACAACTATCGTACCATCACGATCAACCACCTCTTTGCCAAGGTTTATGGATCTATTCTTCAGTCAGAGATCAGTACAGAGATGGATACCAGAGCACTACTTGCATGCCATTGGCCAAGCTGGTTTCAGACCAGGATATACTACATCCGATCATATTTTCACCCTGAGATCCATCATTGAGGAGGCTAAGGCCAGGAGAGAGCGTGTTTACTGCTGCTTTGTGGATTTTTGCAAAGCCTTTGACTCAGTGCCTAGACATTTACTAATACGGAGGCTTCGGGATCGTGGCTTCCAGGAGGATATCATACAGGCAGTTGTGGCATTGTACAGACGAGTTATTGGCCGGATTCGAGTATCAGGAGTTGTATCACCAGAGATAGAGAGCACCATTGGGGTTAAGCAGGGATGTCCTCTCTCACCTACACTCTTTGGTTTATATATAGATGAGCTTGAGCAGGTTATACGGACAGAGGGAGGTGAGGGTTGCACATTGGGTGACCTCATTATTGCTATCCTATTATATGCTGATGATGTGGTTTTGCTTTCGAGGACGAAGGAAGGCCTGTAGTGGCATCTGGATGCGCTTCACTCCTGTTGTATTCAGTGGGAATTGTTAGTGAATGTGGCCAAAACCAAAGTTATGGTGTTTAACACCTCCAGATCCTTCATGATGCAACATGACCTTCTATGGGAGGAACATCCACTTGAGGTAGTTGACTCTTACACACGACGTAGAGGATGAGTTTCATTTTCTCGTTAACTGTTGTCAATCAGTCCCAACATGGCTCTAGTTTCGGGGCATGGACATAATGTTTGTGATCTAATAATACTGGATAAAATTGCTCAAACCATTAGAGATCTACCTATGGCACTACTGGATTTATGGTTGAGATCAAATCGGTACTAGTGGAGGCCTTATCGTAATTCTGGTGCCCCATATTGGCACCAAGTGTAATGTCAATCTAGGAATTGGAAATGGCAATGTGATGGACCTTCCTCGCACACAATGAAAACATGACAGGTGTATGTAGTGACATGTTCTTCAAGCAAGTTAAATTGATTCTCGTGTGCAACTTCATCAAATTAGAGTAGTGTGCATGTGTCTTTCTTTCACACATTTGGATGCATGGACTTCCATCCTCTATACTTAGTGATCACGATACTCTCTTCAAAGTTCTGGACACAGCTTATGTGTATTGTTGACATTCAAGTCTTGATGGGAGTGACATATCATTGAGCATTAGATGAGTAGTAGAGGGTTTTTTTTATTGGGCATACACTCCATGAGTCTTTAGGGGCCATCGAGCTAGAGTTTCATTGGACAGGGGGGACTTGATTGTATGTCGATCGTTAGACAGACTTGGCACCCAATCTCAGTTGTGCAGTGGGATAGTTCAAAGTTCCATCACATCAGCTTTGGGTGAAGATACCTAGATTCTAGGGGATCCTTAGGGAAGAGAAGATATGCTACAACTTGGGAGAGGCTGAGTCTAAGGAGCATTTTGTTTTCGATGTCATAGCTGTTGTGATTTTAGAGGAGATATCAGTTTCTGATTCAGGACCAACTGCTACATTGCTCAATTATGGTGTATGAAGACCAAGGATGTGTAGGCTAGATGCTACAAGAGATTTTTTTTCTCAGATTAGAGATATGTGGAGCCGGCCACAACAAGGACTTGTGGAGACCACGACCATGTCTTTGCTCTCTAGATGACGATCTAGAGTCCGATCGGACTTAGAGGATGATGCAAAAATTGCCACTCATCACAGAGACTTCATACACCAACGACAAACAATGTAGATACTAGGACTAGTAGTGTCGAAGTCACATGAAAATGACCACACACTAGTCCACATAAGGTCCCTCACGTACCACAAGTCCATCTAAGACAGGGACCACTACATTCTTTAGATCTTTTGCATTGATGGATATATGAGATAGCTATAGGCTTTAGGATTTACATTGATCATACTTGCGATTGGTCCTTTTGCCTATCGACCAGGTGTTGCTCTAGTGGTTAGTCTTACTTTTAAGGCTTATCTACAACTAAACCTATTTATTATGCATTTCAGAATTCTTGCTGTTAATTTGAGTATCTATACACGTTGAACTTCCACATGATGACGTACACAAATGTTATGTACTATAGCAGCCTTTTGCACCATTTTAGCATTCTCCAGACCTTAATATATCTTCTTTCTTTGTTTCTCTCTACCTCTCTTATCGCCCCCCCTCTTTTTAGCATTACAATAGCATTTGTATGCCATGAAATTAGCTAGCAATAATCATGGTGTGTTCTTACTCCTATTAATTTGGAAGTGTGGAAAGTTCAACATATAGTATCACTTAATTTTGGTGTAAGCAAATCTATTTTTGAAGCTAATTTGAAACGTTTCTTTTAGAAATGCATTTGGAATGGTTTTTGAAACAAATGCGTTCCATGTGTACAAATCATGGTTGCAGCGCGATTCTGAATCGCGATCCCGATTCGCGATTTGGGATTTTCCCAGAATCGTGTAGAATCGATTTTTTTTTTTTGATTTTTAGGCAAAATGGGTATCAGATGAAAGCTCTGATCGAGGGGATTATGATTGTGTAGTTTGCCGACTGTTTCGGGTGCGAAACACCAAAAAGTGTGTTTTCACTCGGAGAGTTGGAAGGCCAAATCATGAAGAGGCCTTACCGTGAGGGGGCCCCCCAAACCCCCCACCGGGGGGCTACCGCTCCCCGGATCCCCTGTTTCTCGGGGGGCTATCGCCCCATGAACCCCCTAGAGCTTCTTGCTATATAGACACTGTTGTAGGTAAAAATGCAAGGCAAAACACTGGTTTGACCATTGATCCCCTCAAAAAATTTCAGCCATAAGCTATTTTTCCAATTTTTTTTTTTTTTTTGCGATTCTGCGTCGCGAATCGCGACTCGTGAATCGCAGACCCAGCGAATCTCGATTCGGTGCATCTATGCTACAAATCTACCTTATATATGTACATAGGCATACGTGTCGTGTGGGTGCGTGCATATGCGCATGTTATAGATACCTGTTCCTTATATTTTTAAATTCCCATGTTCCATATATATCTACATAACGGTTATGTCCCATAAGCATGGAATTATCTAAATCGATAAACTATATCTTGACGTTTTTTCACATAAAAAAAGGTTATGTTCTATATGGGACATGGAATTCCTGCTTTCTGTACACTCTATGGAACAAGCTCGTTTCATATAGCTGGGAACTATGGTTTCTGTGTGTGTGCACGTGCATGCATGTGTGTGATAAGTAGTTATCAAAATATTTTTGGGCCTGCTTATATGACCCGGCAGCAGATGTTGATAGGCACGTGAGTTCAAAGTTAGTGGAGAGGAGAAAATGGAGTACATGATTTGGTTGATTGAAAAACCTGATGCGTTCTGATGTGATCCTAGCAAGGTGGGTTCACACAATTCTTGAGGTGAACGAGCATTGTACCAAGACTATTATGTTGTATTCAGTGTAGGTATGATGGAAATGTGTGTATCAAGTTTCAAGTCATGCTGTACATCTAGAGTACAACTGTCCATTATTGTTACATCATCAATGGACAACTTAATTTCAGATCATGCATTACAAATCTTGCAGGTTGTTTTTTCTTTAATGGTCTTCAGGTTTACGGTGTTTACATTTTTCCATATTGACATTGTCGAAGTTAAAAACAGGTCATTCCAGAAACCAAGTCACTTGACTGAGGCAAGTCAATAAGATGATTGTTTCCTTATTTTTCATGGTTGCTTTGTCTTATCTATTCCGGAGGCTTTACTGCTTATTCTAGAAAGTTAAGTTTCAAATTCTAGTGAATCAAGCTAAACTTTATTAGTCATTTCTCCATCCCTGTGGTTGTTGATTTTATAGATGGCTGCTTCAAGCTATTCTTGTTGTTTCCATGTTTTGTCCAGTTGAGCTGTTGTAGGCATAGATAAATGTCATTTAAATAGTACAAAGTTCTACAAACATGTTTGTAGCTAGATATCACTTTTTTTTCCTTATGATTATTTCTTCTTTCAGTAAGTTATGGCTACACATAACGTGCCTCATTATTTTTCTCACCAATTTTTGTTCCCTAGCTCGCTGCTGCCATTTGGTGAACACTATGACACTTTGAAGGATTCAAACTCTACAGCCTTATTCAAAGCTGCTGTCACTAAGGCATATGAGATATATGTTAAGGATTGTGAGATTGTGGAAGATAGCAGTGCTCAAGTTATCAAGGAAGCTGGGAAAAGAAAGGATGATGCTGAAGAACTGGCAAACTTTGATGATAAAACTTTTGCTGCTGTTGCAGCTTACGATACTGATGTTATTCATCATCCACAGGGTTTGACTACCAGTGAATCTGCTTCTGTTGCAGCGGGTGATTACTTCGATGAATGTTTGCCAAGTCAGTTTTTGTCCGAAGTTTTCACCCTTAGAAATCAGGGAGATCCTGATCAACAAGTTGTTAATGACAATATAGTAGAGCATAGAGAAGAAGCTGTTCAGGAAGCCCAGAACTATAAAGCAGGGACAGAAGTTACAAGGTTGGATCTGGGGAGTGCAAATACGGGTATCAGCCTACGTGAGAAGGGCACAGCACCGTTGGAACAAACGTTAGAGCATTGCAATGTTTGTAGAGAGCTGTTGTAAGGAACTTTTTGCTTTCCGAATCCGAAATTTTGAAATATGCTTGCTAATGCAGCATTGATGTTATGAAACATATTCAATTAAGTTTTGAAGCTGTGAAACTAAACGCTGTGGAGTCGATGGTGTGTCAAAGTGTCAGGAAAATGCCAACTTTGACTTAATTTGATTACTTGTCCATTGGGCCGTCATCATTTAGAAAAGTTGATTCTATTTATAGCTTTACCACCTTAGTTGTCATGCACATGCGTTTCGATTGTTTTGTTCATATGTTTCTGTGTTCAAAATGTCTGTTTGTTATACAGTGTTATCAAACTCATTGCATTTTTTATGTCCATTTGCAGGTCTGGTTCTAAAGCTGCTTGCAGACACCATCATCACGAGTACTGTTTAAGCTCACCATTCACCTCAGTTCTTCCTGAAAGCGGGCGCTGTTCAAATTGCATCGAAGATTGTAAGTCTGATCCGGAAGCTGTTGCTTTAGATCATCTCTTGGAACGAGAAAAAGATCTCTCAATGGACAATATTGAGCTGCCGTGCACCAGTTCTAAACGTGCAGTCATAAAGACACTTAATCAAGTGGCCTCATATGCTGGAAAAGTTTCCGAATATGATGGAGAAAGTAGGTCAAAGGTTACGTATGATGTATTTAGTCAGGAGCCTGATACACTTCAAGACAGAGAATTGGTACTTCAGTCGATAGAGGTGTTTGACATGGATTCTAACCAGCAGCCAACCATTGAAGTGAAAGGAAAGCCTAAAGATCAGGACATGGGAAGTGAAGTAGATGCAGATGAAGATGCTATATCAGATTCTCAGCTAGAAGAAAGGGACATCACAATCTGGTCCTCCAATGATGCTCATCACAGTTTCTGTGAAGTTTGTGGAGAGGGTGGAGAGCTTCTGTAAGTTCTTGGCTTCCATGTTTTGTTGTCATAGCTAATATTTAGCCATGATGATGATCGTGTGGTGACGGTGCTTTTTCTAGTGATGAGTGATTATTGTCATAGATAGGAATTGTAACTTATTATTGAATGTCCACACACATTGTACCTTAACCATTGGGAGACATAAAGGCATCTTATCCAGTCTAATTGATAAGAAAATCTTGCTTAGTTTCTCAATATGCAACAGCCAGTCATGAAGTCCAAATTGATGCCTCACACATTATGAATGACAAACATATTCCATAGCACACAGGGAGTGAACTTTTCATAGTCTTCTCATTGAAATTTCGATTATCCTCATTAGGAACTCTTTTCTGGTTCTTGGAGATTCTTCAAGAAATTGTGTCTGAAGTTTTACCCACTTAGTATTAGTGATTGGCTAATATGTGTACTTGACATTTTCATAACTTTTTCTTCCTTGAAGGTGCTTATAGGGAAAATATTTTTCAGGCATAAAGCACTTCAGTAGCATCAATAACTAAATGTTTTTCTTCTGAGAATTTCTTGAGCCTTTCCCACCTATTCTTTCGAAGGTTCAGATAAACTCATCATTAATCTGTAGGAACAAAGGAGATCCAAGCAATTTGTCTTTTGATCAATACTTTAGTTATCTAGAGTGCAAGATACTTAAGAAGTCGCACCTAGTTTGGTTGTATAGATTTCAAAATTTTCAATGGTTCTTCTCGGAACTAAATTTGGTTCTAATGTTGTATTCTTTTATCTGTTGTTTGTTTGCCTTATTTTGATAAGATAACCTTATGAGTTATATTTAAATTCATTTTCATTGTCATCACATCATTGTCCCTATTTTGGGCCGTAAACAAATTATTTGGCATGTGGGCTCATATATTACTTTAAGGGCCATGGTCATTTTTTCCATTTATATGCTTTTGCCATTGTTATGGAGAAATGCATCGTCCCCAACTTTATGTTTCCCCAACTGGAGAAAAGTTGTGGGGAAATGCATTGTGAAACATTTCCCATGAGGAGCCTCGTTGACTTTGTCATATGATTTCCCTCCCTTGCAATGTAAATCATGCTTGCCCTCAAATTTTCCCTCTCTCCAAGTGCACCATTGTAATCGCCTTGCACGAGTTTGTTTTTGTATTGATGTTGTGTTTCCTTGTTGCTAGTGTCCTAGTTGTGAATTATTGAATTATTGTTTTTGGTGTGTGTGTGTGTGTGTGTGTGTGTGTGTGTGTGTTTGTTTGTGTGTAGGGGGTTCCTGAACTGGACGCTGGACTAGGGCATGTTGACTTGAACAGTGACTCGCGGACTGCATGTATGCCACTTGTCGTACTGGGCATACATACTATGTACTTGGCATGGAGACTCCTACCTTGTTAGTACAGATTGGGAGGAAGGACTCTCAGCCATTCATTCTATCTATTTTGCAGAAGGTGATGGAAATGCACTTGTGCATAGCCAAGATGTGAGCTAGCAAGAGGGAGGTGATGGCTAGAGATGCTAGTAGCGGTATGGGATGCCGTGAGTGTCCAGGTTCTTGTGATGCTTGGAACTTGACAATATTTGGCATCAATAGATTGTAACAACTAACATCAGAGCCATCGGAAATCGTGTTTTAGGCATCATTGATCCACTTCTAACGAGCTGGTAAAGTTTCTAGTGTTGTTGCACCTTTTTAGAATTGGTAAGATGGGTGATGAATTTCCCATCCCACACCCCCTTTTGATGTTTTTTAGGGTTTTCTAAAAAAATAGAATGAAACTCTACCATGGCCAATTGACAGCCAACGGTGTAGCGAGTTGCGCTGGCTGGTTGTCAATGCACCCCCTAGGTGTGCGGGCAGCCACCTGGCATGATCAAGGGTTGGGAGGGGTTGTGGAGTGCCACCTAGCCAAAACCTAGTGTATTCACCTGGATTAGGTGGCAGTCGTGGACAAATGCCCTTGTTCCACAACTTGCACTTTAGGACAATTATTAGGCATTGTGGAGAGGATATGAGATGGCTGATTGTTGGATTGACTTCATTTTTAGCTGTGTGTGTTTCTTCCCTAATCTTTGCAAGTCTCCTTTCTTTATAGTGTTCTACCCTCTATATCCTTCTTTAATGGTGGATTGTAACTAACCAATACAGGCTACGATGACAACGGATGCTATGGGTACCACTATAGGCACTGATCATCATTTATTTATGCTGTCTATCAACAATCAGGTGGAATCATCGCATCTGCATCTGGAATCACATCTTCTATTCCGGTTGCAATCCCTATTTTTCCGTCAGATCCTTTTCTCACTAATAGTGCATCCATTCTAGCCGACCCTTTGATCCCGAATACCCTAGAAGAGGAATCACCTGTGCCTCCAGCCTTTATGATCTCCGTCATTCGTGCAGATCAGTTACGTTCTATCTCAACGACCATGGAAAAACACTTCTTCTCTTGAAGCTACGATCCAAGTTGTGCAATCTCACCTTCAGAAACTAGATTCGTCTATCGCAAATCTCAAGAAAGAAGTTACAGCCATCAAAATCGAAGCTTCCTCTCATTCGAATACGTCAGCTAAGATCCAACTGTTGGGGGTATTCCTGAAAAACTGTAAATAAATAAAATCGACCAATAAAATGTGTTGCGAGAGTAAGTAAAATAAAACTTGAGGCCCAAAGTCAATTTTAAACTTAGAGATTACTTTTTTAGAGTTGGGTCCAAATTGGGACTCACATGAATCTTGTGAATTTCAATGTACTTTTTGTGGACCCGTGGATCAACTTGGGTCCAAGATGAATGGATAGGATCAATGTAAATATTAGCCAATAGGATTTTGGGGCAAGGGCCTTCCCCACTTTATAAAAAGGCACCATTTGTACTCTATTTCCATGCTTAATAGAGAGGAGGAGACTCCTATTGGGAGCTCAAGCATCCTCATTTGCTAATCACTCTTGCTTATGCTATTGTTGTGGTTTGCTTGTTATTTCCATTTCCCATACTTTTTGTTTATGCTAGTTAAGGTTTTTCCATAAGCAATGAAATTGAGCATTTGAGCTAACCTCCATCTCATCTCTCTCACTCTCTCTTACTCTCTTTCCCTCTTTTCCTCTTCTCTTCTTCTCTACTTCTCTTCTCATTCACCCTCAATCATGATGAAGTTAGTTACGGGAGTAGAGTTAGTGTGAGTAGTGTTAGCGGAGGTAAAGTTAGATAAAAGGTAGGGAACTAACTAAAAGTAGCATCTATGCATAGTTAGGTGCCTATCCAGTGAACTAACCCTTGTTGACAGGCAGGAGGGCTATTACAACGTCGGAACGAAGGCCCTACAGTGGTGCTGTTGCCGGAGATGGGTTTCCACTAACTAGTGTAGTTGCATTTTAGCTATTTTCTTGCTTTTTAGAGTAGTTTTAGGTAGATTTTTGGGAGTTTAGAGTTAGTTTTCTGTATTTTTGTAATTGCAAAAATCAGAGAAAAATCATAAAAAAATTCAAAACCCCTTGAAAAAATCCAAAAAAATTCAAATCTTCACCAGAACTCTTGCAGAGCCCTCTGAAGTTCCATCTCAGTGAGACCAGGGCACAAAGAAGCTTGCGAGAGTTAGTTTGATGTCTAAGTGCTTGTGCGAGAGTTCCCAGTGAAAAAAAGGCGGGAAAGTACCAAAGAACCCTCGCAAACACGAAAATTTTCAGTTCCAGTGGGCAAGAACTCTCGCAAAAGATTCAGAAGTTCCATCTCAGTGAGGTTAGGACACAGAAGAGCCTGCGAGAGTTAGTTTGATTCCAGTGAGCAGAAAATTGGGTTTAAGTGCTAAAAAATCACTAAAAAGTGAAGATCCAGCAAATCCTTCCAGTAAGAACTCTCGCAGACCCTCTCAATCGATTCAGAATGTTAATTTCCATTAGTGATGAAGCCTGCGAGAGTTAGTATTGAGATTTGGTGAAGATCAAGCGACAATAGTGGTTTTGAACCCTCGCATACAGTGAAATTTCCACTTAGTGCGAGAGTTAACTCTCGCAGAGATTTGGATAGTGAGATCTGACCCAGATTCAGCTACTGTGATCCTTGAGAGAGTTACTTCCCAAAGATCTGAGAGATATTAAGTTTTTTATCTGCAAAAACAACTAAAGAACCCTCGCACAACCAACCCTCGCACAAGAGAACCCTTTCAGACTAGATCAGTGGAAAGATCTGCATCAGATCCAGCTATTGTCAAAATCTCAGGTCAATCAGTGCAAGGAGTAAAAAGTTATCAAGGAAAACCCATCGTACAAGGCCTAAATTTCACTTCCGGCCGATCAGATTGATCAGATCCTTAAGATCCAGACTGCATCCCACTGTACACGCAAGATCCAACTACTTTGGAAGCCACCATCGGATGAATCTGAGATCTGGACAATCAGTAGCAAGAAGGATGGCAAATCAAGCACCACACCTTCCCAGATTGGCAGCTGCGCAACAAGACGAGCAAACTTTGGAAATCTACGGTGAACGGACACATGCGGAAAAGCTGATGTTGTTCCCCATGTCCTTATTGGCAGTGGCTCAAGATTGGTTTTTCAACCTGTCAGAGGAAGAAAAATCTACGGGAAGCGGTTAAAGCGGCTCTCATTACGCGCTTTAAATCAAGAAAGTTCTTGGAAGACCCATTTTTCCTGCTGAGTAAAGTCAAGATGGGAAAACGAGAAAGGGTCAGGGACTATATTGAACAGGTCAAACGTCTACGATCCGAGTGCAGTGCAGCCCTAACTCCCGATCATGCGGTGATCATGTGGTTCCTAGCCGGACAACCACGAAGCATCAGAAGAGAACTGAAACGACGAGAGCAGTACGCTACTCTGCAAGAAGCTGTGGAAGATGCCATCAGGGAAGAGGATGAGGGATCTGACGACGAATACCCATCCACCCACACTCCTCCTTCGATAGCATCGTCATCATCAAACGCATCCGCTCTATCCACAGAGCTGCTGTTGGAGCAAATGACAAAATTACACAAACAACAGATAAAGCAACTTACGGCGCAGTTTGATTAAAAACTGAAAGCCTTACAAGGAGCTGTAGCAGCAACGCCACATCAACCAAAACCAAACCAACTACAGTATCCACGACGGGAGAATGTATGGTGCTCAGTGTGCACACAAAACCATACAGCGAACGAGTGTCCAGTCCTAAAGCAAAATATGAGACTGACACATAGATTCTGCCATCTGTGCAATGCAACATCACATGATACGACATTTTGCCCGTTTAACCCCCGGATTGTTCAACAGAAGAGAAGTCCTTATCAGACTTCTTATCCATATCATCAAGGGGCACCAATCGTGGCACCGAGGTACGGCGCACCAAATCAGCAACAGCGTATGGCCTTACCTGCACCACCAAGGCCAGTCAATCAACAAGTAGCCCATGTAAACCTGACAGCAGCGAAACCAGAGATGCAAGTACCACCTCAACCTGAGCAGCAACAATGGTACGGACCAGATGAACCATTTATGGATCCTGCCATAAATGAATATGTTGCAGCCTATGCAGCTCACACTCAGCGTCAAGGCAGAAGAAACTATGGCTGCTACGGATGTGGTGAAGGACACAGAATTGCGGAATGTCCTTATAAAGGACAATATACATCCTACAATATAAATGTCCGCAAGGGAAAACAACACTACATGGCAGATCATGTGTCGCGAATCAAGGGAAAGGAGGTTGCAACCCAACCCGATGATGAGCTGGCCGATGTTGCCTTATTTTACGTGGACACAGTACCAGAATGGGCTGCCGACATTGTTGAATATCTAATGCGGGGCCAACCAGACAAATCACTACCAAAGGCAGATCTGCGTAAATTGATCCTGAAGGCTAGACCTTATCAGCTGATTGCCGGTTAGCTGTATCGAAGAGGACCAGACGGGATTCTTCGGCAGTGTATTCTCCCTCATGAGGCCACCAAGATCATTTCGCTTTCACATGAAGGCATGGGTGGCGGCCATTTTGCATCCGACATTACAGTTCGCAAGATCCTGCAATCAGGATGTTGGTGGCCAACGATTCATAAGGATACGGAGGAATACTTGAGAAGGTGCGATGTGTGCCAAAGGGCGAGGAGACCAACGAGATTGAATTATGACCTACTGCACCCGATCTTAGCCCAAACACCATTCGAAAAGTGGGGATTGGATTACATCGGTCCAATACACCCTGCAGCAAGGACTTCCCAGGCTCGATACATAATTGTAGCCACGGACTATCTCACTAAGTGGGTCGAAGCCAAGGCAGTAAGAGTAGCTGATGCTAGGACCACTGCCAAGTTCCTTTATGAAAATATCATTGTGCGCTTTGGATGCCCGGTGGAGCTAGTCAGCAATCGCGGAAGTCATTTCCTCAATGAGACCATCAAGGTCCTGTTGGAGGAATTCTTCGTGATCCATAGAACCAGTACGCCTTATTATCCTCGTGGTAATGGGCAAGCAAAATCATCCAATAAGATCCTGTGTAGCGTGCTCACGAAAACAGTTGAAGCTAGCAGATCAGATTGGGAACATAAGTTGCATGCTGCTTTGTGGGCATTCAGGACAACATATAAGGGAAACATTGATCAAACACCTTTCCAATTGGTATATGGTCAGGATGCTGTAATGCCAGTAGAGTTTTTAGTCCTTTCATTAAGGATTGCCACAACACAACGACTTAATGAATCCAGATCTCTACAACTACGCCACGAAGCTCTGCATAAACTCTGTGAAACACGCTTACTAGCTGTGCATGCACTGGCAGCCGAAAAGGAAAGACGCAATGGCACGATCGCAGGTTACAAAGGAAGGATGTTCGCTCCGGAGATCTGGTCCTGATGTATAAAACCAAGGCGATCAAGGGGAAATTAAAATTCACAGGGAAATTTGGACAGTCACTAGATCTGACCTAGATGCAACCAGAAAATTCTCTGCGAGAGCTCTTGATGAGAAAATCTTCATTTTTGAGTGTGTGCGAGGGTTCCCAGAAGCTGAATCTTCAGAACCCTCGCAGAGCATCAAGATCATCCTACCAACCCTCTCAAGGTGCCTAAATGGAATCAGAGCAGTGAAATTAGCCTGCCTACATGGTCTGATCTTGAAAATCCAATCACAGGAACATGTTGTGCGAGAGATCACTTCCTGTGAGAGTTGAACCCTCGCAGAAAGTCTGAACCCTCGCAGAACCTTCGCAGGGCAGTCAAATCACCTTCTGAACTCTCGCAGACTTCCCTGAGGTCTTAGAATTTTGTGAAGAAGGTCCCTGCCAAAATTTGGGTGGAACTGAGCAAGGGAAAGTGGATTTCACCTAATACGCACTCTAATTTTCCAAGTTCTCTGTTTGCGACCAAATTTCCTACAAGCTATCATCTGCTCATACTGAACACAGATCTGCGCTCTGAACTACAATTCTTGCCATCCAACACTCGTTATTCACAGTTTTTTGTCGTTTCCACACCTTTTTACCTTTTCCACCATTTTTCCTACTTTTTCGCCCTTTAACTATCACTGCTAACATGGCCTCCTCATCCTCTGAAGAGTCTGGCACCAAGCAGGTGATCCAGCGTGAAATCCCCTCAGCCACACAAATTTGGCCCTTACCCTCTAACACTCTGATTCAACCATGGCTTCAGACAGCCGGCCCACTTCTTGAGGCAATGGGTTTTTTCCCGGCGCTTTTCCATTCTGAGATTAACATGGGCCTCGCCCTTCACGCTTATGCCACCTAGGACGCGTCGAAGTCACGCTTCCACTTACTGTACCAAGGTACCATGTACAAGGTCAAGATTAACGCAAACTCGATGGTCACCATTGGCATTATGTCCGGTGACCGTCAGCCCATCTCCCATCGTCAGGCAAAAAGTCTGATCAAACCTTTTGTCGCCCAAACTGCACCAGAAATTCCAATCCAGACTAACAACGGTTACGTGATAGATGCTATCACGGAACCCGTCATTCAGGCGGCTGCGCATCTAGTGAACAACTTTATGGTTGTTTCAACATTTCGCAAGGACAAAATCCAGTCCAAGCTGCTGAGTCAGATAGTGGAATCCTTTCTGGCATTCCTTGGCCCTGTGCCATACGACTGGCATACCTTCCTCATTCACGAACTAACCATCTCCATTAAACCCAACAACCGCGAGCGTATCGTAGCAGGCTCCTTGTTGTGTAATTTTGTCTGCGCACTTCTCGAGGCAAAAGTGTGCGGTTTCCACCGCTCAACCCTTTTGTCGTCCATCGTGCCGCACACTAACCTCTATCCGCCAACTATAGCATCCACGTCCTCCCAACCTGCAGTTACTGACACAACGGCCAGCAAACGAATGTGTGGCGTTGTCTCTTCATTTTCATCTCCACCTAATACTCGAAGACGCACCACCACCACCGCACTAACGACTCCATCAACCACTGCCACTTCTTCTTCTGTGCAACCTTCCTCTCCTGTCTCTGTTGGCACTACCCCTCTTTCAGTTCCATCCACAACTGTTTCTGTTTCCATTCCCATTTCCTCTGTTGAAACCACTTCCATTTCTGTTCCAATATCCACTGCCCCTTCCATCACCATCGCATCCTCCATCGCTCCTGTCGCCACCGTCGCTCCTCTCTAGTTTAATCCCTCTGATTCTCAGTTGTCTCCGGACACTTTGGCGTGGATGCAAGTCATCAACTTTTCACCCCCACGCCAAACCATTTTTGCTCTATCCTCGCCTTCTGTACTCCACACCACACTTCAGTTCCCCTCTGTTCCGCCCATCGTCTCGTTTGGACAAACCATCCTCACCCCCGTTTCCACTGCTGCTTCTCTCACCTCACTTGTTTCGCCACCAAAGGTTGCCGAGGGCAACCAACCGTTGCCTGATGACGCATTTGTTCAGACAATCTTTATACCATCGCCAGATTGGGCTGATCCCACTGCCCCAGATGACATTCGGTCCAACGAGAACCTAATTGAAGACAATGACGACGGAGCTCCACAATTCGTCGGGGCCGCTACCACACAAGCCCCTGTCAGTGCCAGCGTACCGGCTGCTCCAACTAATGAGATATCTGAGACTATTCAGAGTTAGTGTGAGAGTTAGAGCACTGAAGAGATGCCGGTTGAATCTGTAAATGGTCTTCGTACCATATAATCCTGGACATTATCCTCTTCTTAGTTAGATTGTTTTTCAGTTATGTTGTTTGACGACACTGCTCCGTCTTGGGTCCACTTTACCTGATGTGCTTGCTCGTCTTATACGCCTTTTGGCATGGAAAAGACGTTAATAAAGCTTCTTCTTCTCTCTCTCTCTCTCTCTCTCTCTCTCTCTCTCTCTCTCTCTCTCTCTCTCTCTCTCTCTCTCTCTCTTTGGAGTCTAGGCGGGATGTGTACGACGCCGATCTAAACTCTTTTTGGATGAAGATCTTACTTATATAAAAGTTGCAAAATGCAAAAAAGCACTTCAGGAAGCAAAGGAGATAGGTAGACGCATGATCTACAAAGGTGGTAACATTCATTTTGTTGAGACCAAGCAAAAAGCTAATATTGAGAGCGTAGATTGGATTGAGCTAGAGCGGAGTTAGAGAAATGAAGACTTGTACAGTTGAATATGTAAATGGTCTCAGCACCATATAATCTTGGCCTATTACTCTCTATCTTCTTAGTGTTTATTTCTTTGTTATAGTAATTTGGATAGTATAGTAAGTTTGTTTCGACGACATTGATTCGTCTAGTTTTTAACACACTTGGATGTACTTCATTTGGCCTTGGCTCGAGTTGGTGCATACAGATGAGCGAGCTCGCTATATTTGGATTCGGGTGGACCGGACTTTGATGGGATTGACCCGTGACCTCTTTCTGGCCATTTGTTATTTTCCACCAGACACCTAAGTTTTCACAGCAGATGAGGAGTCACCTTACATGGATATCTCTTCAGACATTATCCGATATGAGGAGCGGGTTTATGTTCTTTTAGCTGGCGACTTTAATGCCAGGACTGGATCCAGGCAGACAGAGTTCCATAGAGCAGAGGATGATCCATAGCGGATACATGCTTTAGACTGGGATGATCTTGGCCTCCGGCGATGATCGGCAGATGCAGAGGGTCCAATTACTGCCTATGGAGAGCAGATGCTTCAGTTGGGCGAGGCTCATGGAGTGGCCCATTATAATGGCTTATTGCAGTGGCCTGATTCAGGTGACTTTACTTGTTTTCCACATAGCGGAGGGAGTAGTGTTGTTGACTATTTTATGGGATTGCCGTCTCTCCTCCCCTACATTTCATCTTTCCTGGTTCACCGTACCACTTTGTCTGACCACTCATACCTCTCTCTCTCTCTCTATTGGCCTTCTCCACACCCCGTGTACTAATACCCTAATTCCTGGCAACAAAACAGTGTACCGCTATCATCCTCAAAACACCCCCAGGTACAAGGAAGCATTATCTAACCTCCTGACTCATTTCCCTTACGACGATACTTTGACGGACCAGTCTCTTTTTCTTGTCCGGACCTTGCATACCGCTGCATCCCTTGCTTTCCCATCTCCACGGCCCAAGCACTTACGACATAATCGACCACACAACCCTTGGTATGACCATGAGTGTAACCAACTTCATCTGGACTTGATTTACGCACGCTCCCACCTTCCCCATATGGTAAAGGACTTATCCCGTGTATACCCTAGAACCACCCGAAAATAGAAAATTACTTACAAAATCGGCCAGGGGAAGAAGATAATGGACCTTCTCTTTAGCTCCTCATCGCGATCATTTTGGCAAAAATTCCTCTCATGGGCACCTCCACCCCAGATCACAGATCTTAGCACATGGGTAACCTATGCCACATCGTTGTACACTGTTCCTGACACCCCTCCACTTCCTACACATCCCTACACACATACTTCTGATATATTCTCTCCAGCCATAGTAGAAGAGGCCATTGACCGATTAAATCTACATAAGGCCAAAGATATTGATGATCTAGAAGCTGAACTTTTGCAGCAAGCTGTTGACATTTTCTCACCCTTCCTCTCTCTCCTCTTTAACTGCTCTATCACATCTGGTTTCCCCTCCCCCTGGTCCACAAACCTTATCCATCCTATCCATAAAGGCGGTGATCCCATGAAAGCCGACAACTATCGTACCATCATGATCAGTCCCCTCTTTGCCAAGGTTTATGGTTCTATTCTTCAGTCAGAGATCAGTACAAAGATGGATACCCGAGCATTGCATGCCATAGGTCAGGCAGGTTTCAGACCAGGATATACCACATCAGATCATATTTTCACCCTGAGATCCATCATTGAGGAAGCTAAGGCCAGGAGAGAGCGTGTATACTGCTGCTTTGTGGATTTCTGCAAGGCCTTTGACTTTGTGCCTCGACATCTATTGATACAGAGACTTCGGGACCGTGGCCTCCAAGAGGATATCATACAGGTAGTTGTGGCATTGTACAGACGAGTTATTGGTCATATCCGAGTATCAGGAGTTGTATCACCAGAGATAGAGAGTACCATTGGGGTTAAGCAGGGATGTCCTCTCTCTCCTACACTCTTTGGTTTATATATAGACGAGCTTGAGCATGTTATACAGACAGAGGGAGGTGAGGGATGCACATTGGGTGACTTCGTTGTCGCTATCCTATTATATGCTGATGATGTGGTTTTGCTTTCGAGGACGAGGGAAGGTTTGCAGCGGCATCTTGACGCGCTTCACTCTTTTTGTACTCAGTGGGGATTATCAGTGAATGTGGCCAAAACCAAAGTTATGGTATTTAACACCTCCAGATCCTTCATGATGCGACATGTGCTTTTATGGGAGGAGCATCCACTTGAGGTAGCCGACTCCTACACATACCTAGGGGTGGTATTTTCTGGTCCCACTTTCAGCATGCGACAGGCGGCATTTTCTCGACTACGGAAGGGTTATGCATCGTTGGTAGAGTTGGAGAGATTATGTTTCAGCTCACATGTTAGAGATGCGACTAGTAAGTGCTGACTCTTTGACACTATGGTCATTCCCTCAGCTCTATATGCATCAGAGACATGAAGTACTGGCTTGACGGCTACCGAGTGGGCGCGCATCTCATGACTTCATATTCATATGCTCTCTCAGATGATACGGGCTAAGCCCTCTATCCCACATCATATTATATTGGCAGAGTTTGCCGTCCCCCCTGTTCAGATAGAGGCACTTTTCCATATTGTCACATTCATACAACGCCTAGAGGATCTCCAGGGTAGAGGCACACGCTATGCTGCAGCAGCTCTGTCGTCCTCCCAACACCTACACTTTGAGGGACACTCCTTTTCGTGGTATTCCCAAGCCTGTCCTCTCCTCTCCACATTGAGTATTCACATTACGGATCTACCAGCTGGTTCTCATCAGTATATTAGAGGATACTTATACAGGGCATATCTTTAGAGCACTTGGCAGGATTCATCTGGGGTGAAGACGGAGTTTTATCGGACACATTTTCTATCCCGGGATCCTGCTGGGTATCCCATTGTACCCAGATACCTAGTGGACAGTATCTCACACAGACTGCGGATAGTGATGGGTCAGTTCCGGGTTTCCTCTCACCAGTTAGTCATTGAGACTGGTAGATACAGGGGCATCCCGAGAGATGCGCGGATTTGTAGTATGTGTGACCTACATGATATAGAGGAGAGTTTCATTTTCTCTTCAGATGCCCAGCTTACTATGAGATTCGAGGGAGATACTACTGCTTGTTTCGAGACCATCCACTTGCACTCTCTGCCTTGATATCGTATGAGGACTCCAGATGTGTTGCGTCGATGATCCGGGAGATGATAGACCTGCGTATGGCGAGTCTTGATGCTGACACCTCCCCCTTGATACAGCTGAGCATACAAGAGTGTCTATCCCGTCGGAGACAGAGGCAGGAGAGTAGTGACTCTGATGGAGAGGCTGAGATTCCAGATGCCACCATAAATAGACGGCAGAGACAGTGCCGTCGACCGGAGAGACAGCCAGACCGCAGGCCACAGCCTGCAACTTCACGACAGCGTAGACACCACCGATCATCTACTCGACGACAGAGAGACGCAGCTCGCATAGAGACAGTGCCACAACATACTTTACATCATTTTTTCTCACAAGCAGAGAGACATCTATGATGCTTGACTCTCCTTGTGCATAGCACTATTTCCTGTTTTATTGTAATCTTGTTTCTTTTAGGTGGTTGAGCTTTCACGCTCCCACCGGGCACACTTGACATGTACCTTTTTTCAGTCCTATGTACCTTAGGGTATTCCATGGACATTAATAAAGATCTTTCTCTCTCTCTCTCTCTCTCTCTCTCTCTGGTTTATCAATATCATTATCACACTCACTGTTTTGGTAGTCAGACATTCATTTTTAGATTCAGTTTTGATATTAGTACTCATACTTCGTAAGTTCGTATATCTTTCTCTTGACTGTTATTGGAGACGTTTTATACACTCCCATTGCACCACATACTTGACATGTACTCTTTTGTCTTATATGCCTTTTGGCATGGAAAAGACATTAATAAAGCTCTCTCCTCATCATATATATCTAGAGAGCTTTAGCGCTCCCTCCTGACAGATATACATATCGGGTGATTACCTCTTTGATGCAGCTCCATAGTTTGGATTTCCATTCCTCTTGGTATTCACAAGTTACTTGTCTCTTCACTCTCTTGGGTTTGCTTGGTATCACCATCTCCGACCTCCCAGCAGGCACTCACGAGTATATCAGGCGATACATTTATCGTGCATATCTTCAACATACTTGGTAGGGATAGTTGGGTCTTAAATCCGACTTCTATTGGACTCACTTCTGAGAGCTTGATGTATCAGGCTTCCCAGTTCCAGCCACAATACTTATGCTTTGGGCTCACATTGTTTGAGATTCACACTGGGACAGATCAGAGTATCTTCGCATCAGCTTGAGGTTGAGACGAGACGCTTCTAGGGTACCCCGTGTGTTGACAGGATATGCCGAATGTGTTCATTGGGAGAGATTGAGACTGAGGAGCATTTCATCTTCAAATGTCCTGCTTATTATGAGATATGTGGTCGATTATTTAGAGACTCACCTACTATTTTACGTTCTCTGATCGCCTACAAGGATCCTTCGTATGTAGCGCTTATGTTACACGAGATGTCCTTGATACGGAGAGTCTTTGCTCAGCCAGATATTCATGATACAGAGACTCAGATTACAGCTTCCTTCTCCAGGAGGAGAGCTCGGGTGGATTCAGAGACGGATGATGAGGATAAAAGCATACAAGACCAAATAAGTACATCTCAAGTGTGATAAACACTAAAAGGAGCATGTAAATGTCTCTAGTAAAACAAACATCTAGTAGATGAGAAAACTAGTAGATAGATTTCTACTCTACTCTCATATTAAAAAAGACGAGATGTTATACAATAAGTGCAAATGCCCATGCTGAGATGAAGTATATAGATCTACAAAATGCTCTCAAATAAGACGGCTGAAAAAGGATGTGATGTGCTCGACGGAATCAAAGGAGCTGGCATAAGAGCGACACGATGACGACAACTATATCTCATACTTTGGTGCTGACTGGGATATCGTCTCCTAATAGAAGCTCTCCCTCTGGAGGTCCAAATATCAGATCTGTGAGATGTTGTACATTGCCGCTATTCACGATGTCGATCTCTCATAGGACTAACATTAATAAAGCTCTCTCTCTCTCTCTCTCTCTCTCTCTCTCTCTCTCTCTCTCTCTCTCTCTCTCTCTCCGTTGATACCATTGGAGTGAAGGAGGGCTGCCCCTTTTCATCCACTCTTTTTGCACTATATATTGATGACCTTGAGCGGATTATTCGCGAGGAAGGTGGAGAGGGCTGTCCCTTAGCACATATTATTATCCCCATTCTCCTATGTGCTGATGATGTGGTTATTCTCTCATCCTCTGCAGCTGGTTTACAGAGGCACCTTTATGCTTTACATCGCTTCTGTCAGCTTTGGGGATTGACGGTTAATACTAAGAAGACCAAGATTATGGTGTTCAACAATAATAGACAACATATGAGAGATGTGACATTCTATTATGATGGGCTGCCGATTGAGATCGTGACCTCTTACACCTATTTGGGAGTACTTTTCTCTGGTCCACTACTCACATTTCGACCAACAACCATCACTAGACTCCGTAAGGGGCATACTTCTCTTGTTCATATGGAGAAATTCTGTTCCACATATTGTGTACAGGACCTTGCTACCAGATGCTTGCTATTTTCTGCCTCTATCTACCCAGTTGTTTTATACTCTGCTGAGACTTGGTGCCCAGATTTATCACGTGATACTTGGAGGGATCTTACCCGTATCCAGATTCTCATGCTCAACAGGATGATTTGGGCTAAGCCCTTGGTGCCACATGATATCATACTAGAGCGGAGTCTGCTTCCCCCCCTTTGGTTATCGGTGCTATGTTCCAGATCATTACCTTTCTTCACAGGATATCAGAGTTAGATACCTCCAGATATGTTGTTGCTGCTCTCACTTCATCCTGCACCATTGCTGGACAGGGAGCCAAGCATTCTTGGTATGGTAGTGTCTCAGCCCTTCTTCAGACTTGGGGCTTATTTGTACTTGATCTTCCGAGCGAGACCCATGCTTATATCAGACAACAGATTTATCGGAGCTACATACGCACTATATGGTCACAGCCTGACCCTGATAGGGTCAAGATACATTTCTACGGCACACATTTACTACGGTTAGATACTACAAGCATTCCTATCCTTCCAGCATACACAGCCGCTATCTTTTGGTCTGAGGTACCGTATGGGACAGCTTCGAGTCTCTTCTCATCAGCTTGCTATCGAGACGGGTAGATACATGGACACTCCCAGATTGCAGAGGATCTGTCAGCTTTGCTCTCTTCAGGAGGTGGAGGATGAGTTTCATTCCATCTTTCGTTTTCTAGTATATTAGGAGATTAGAGGGCGATACTACTATCTATACAGAGATACTCCTCTCACGCTGCGAGGATCGTTCCTTGAGTATCTAGACCCCAGATGTGTAGGTCTTCTACTGAGAGAGATGTATACTCTACGAGCTTCACTTCTATCTATGCTCCCAGATATGGATCACAGTCAGGCACATGTCACCCAGTTCTTCCAGAAGCGAGACAGAGAGGATAATCCAGTTGTGGATTTTGAAGTCCCCGTTCGGAGATCAAAGACACAGAGAGTCTCACATACTTCTGCTAGATCCAAGATTACCAGATCTTCACGTGCTTCCCGCCAGTCTACAACACGCTCCACTACTACGATCACTCATTATTTCCAGCTCGCTCGTAGTTAGTCTCCTCTGAGAGCAGGTGGTTAAGCTCTTGCATTGTACCCTCACAAGCTGGTGGTTAACCTTTGATACTTCTTAGATATAGAGAGATAGATATACTAGTTATTTCCTTTTTATTAGTAAATAAGTCCGTATGCGGACAATGCTCCTCACTTTTTGTACTCTCTTTTGTCTTATGTACCTTTGGGTACCAAAAGACGTTAATAATAATAATTCTAATTCTAATTCTAATTCTCTCTCTCTCTCTCTCTCTCTCTCACACACACACACACACACACACACAGCCCTTGGTTTATTTTAGCCAGTTTCATTTTAAAGTGGCCCTCTTGCATGCTGTTCCCTTTAGTTTTTTGAGGTCATGAATGTTATTAATTGCAGGTATTCATGTGTCAAGGTTCATGCATAATTAGCCACCGTGCAAAATTAAATATTTAGCATGCTTATTTTCCATGCACGCTAGTTCTGTGTTCCATGTGTCTAAAAATTATTATGCATGTATACTGTTAACAAATTAATAATACATAGTTGTAATTTGAGACAGGTAATTACTTAAGCTCTTCATTAATAGACATCAGACTTAGAAAAAATTTCAGGTTCTTGACTTAAGTCAGTGACTTGACTCTGACTCTTGTGAACATTTGGTGTGGTACCTAGAGGCATGACTTGGGGCCAATCTTCTAAGACTCAGACACCATTTGAGGACAGCTAGTCTGCCTGTTTTTCAATTATATCTCATTTTATTGGTTTGCATGTTTACATGATAATCAGGGCCATTCTATGGAAAGTATGGATGCACGTAATTTGACCATTTTCAGTCTGTGTGCATGCTGAAACACTTTGTGGAGTGTGGTTCATTCATAGAGTCAGAGGACTTTGGTTCAGCTGGAATAATTCCACTAGCCTCAAGCTCGTCAGACCCTCTCCTTGACAACAGGTCACTTGCGTTCCCACAGTTTACCCCTGGGTAGTTTCTAATTTTCTTGGCTTGAGGTAATCATATTTCCGGAGGATGATGAGAGGCCACATGGTTTTTTAATTAGCTTGTAATATCCCATTCTTAATACATAATGTGTATAGATTTCTGGATGCAAGAGATTTTGCCCTTCAATGAAAAGAACAGGAGGTTAAACAAAAGCAAATCTGCTGTAGTAAATAAACTACTGAAAAGTATATCGTATTACTGCTGCAGGCTCGACTTTGAGGTTCTTGTGATTCAGTTACAGGTCTCTGTTCTTTTGTGTTTGTAGTATCCTAGACATAATATTGATATGACTTGTGAAGATGTAGCATCAACAGATGATTCTTTTTTGAAATTTTGTTACCTTTTAGTGCACTCATAGGTTTTGTCTTGTCTAGTTCTGAGTGTTGAAGAGATTAGTCCCTCTTGCATTTTTTTGGAAAATTTGTAACATTCATAGTTTCTCTTGTGTGTTCGATGTGATTTGATTCTTACTGTAAGGAATTTCTTTATAGCTGGTTGGTCCAAACGGTAAATGTGGCTAGCAGCCGGTCTAGCTTTTCTTGTTGCTTGTGGGTGTAATTTTTGTCGTGGGTGATTTGTCATTATTTTTTGCCTATGTTCGTTATGCAGCTGCTGCGATGGCAAAACTTGTAGGAACACCTATCACCTTGGTTGCCTAGACCCTCCTTTGAATGAGGTACCTAAAGGAAACTGGTACTGTCCAGATTGTTCTTCTGAAGTCCATGCTGTATTTGGTGAAGTTGAGTCCATTTGGGATGCTCAAAAGGGTACTTTGGCAGCCCAACCAGGAATCTTTGGGGATTGCATAGATGGGGGTTCTTTGGAGGACATCTATTATGTGAAATGGAAGCACAGAGCTCATATTCACAACCGTTGGGTTTCGGAAAGTGAGCTTCTCAAATTGGCTCCCAAGAAGTTAAAGATATTCAAGAGGAAGATTCAACAGGGAAAGGTATATGCTTGATTTACAGTCAGTCTTTACAATTTTTGCAATAGATGGTGCAAGTAGATCATGAGATAAGTATGTGCTTGCATTGATAGTTAAAATTTTTCTGAAAAATATGGATCGAGGAGAGCATCAAGCGAATAAAATACGATTTAGACATAGCAAGAATCATGTTGTTTGAGCACAGTTTGTCATAGGAGACCTTAATGCATAGTTCCGCACATGCACAGAAACTTTTTCAAATATTTCTCGAATGTGTATAGTTTAGTTCAAAATACCCGTTTTTTCTTATTAAAATCTATCTTTTATAGAGTTAGATATATAGGGAATCGGTATGTATACCTTAAGGTAGCCAAAACTTCAAAAAGATTTAGTATTGAATGCTATGCTCAAAAAGCTTGTTCAAGATTTGTTTGAAGTCCTAGGTAGGAGTGGAAAAGGAAGAAGAAAATTCCAATTTTGGATTAAATAGTTGGTTTCTAATGAAATAAATCAAGATTCATTGTGACAATGTTTGAAAACTTTGTATTTCTGTGTTTTGCTTGGACTGGAGACACTGCCTATTTGTTAATTTCTTTCATAAATCTGGCTAATGGTAGCTTTCAAAAGGTTTGTATGTAAAGTGTTGAATTTATGTGGGTATTCTAAGGTTGATATCAATCACAGGCCTTAAAATGGGATCCAGAGTGGGCAGTACCCCACCGTGTCATTGGAAAGCGGCAATCTGCTGCTGAGATAGAACAAGCAACAAGATCTATATTAGATTGTGGAAATGAATGGAATGTAAAGTGGAAGAATCTTGGTTATGATCAGTGTACATGGGAGTCAACTGAGCTAGCTCTTCGTTCAATTCCAACCATGGCTGACCTGGAAAAGAGTTATGAGTTGCGCTGTGCCGTGGCAAGATACCGGGCTGAACTTGGAAGGATGCAGGAGGTTTGAATTTAACTAAGGCTTTAGTTCAAGAACACATGTTTGGAGGCTTAAGAGCCCTAACGCTCAAACTAAATGTTCGAGGTTATCAGCTCGTATTAGAAATTGTTTCTATTGTTTTTCCAGTAATCTCCTTCCAGTTTTTCTTCACCGTGGTTGAAATGTATAATTGGATGTATGCAGGCAAAGAAGTTAAGGAAAGGCGCACTCTCTAAATTAAACCAACAACCAGATTGGGTCGTTGGGGGAAAGTTGCTTCCTCGTCAAATTGATGTGCTCAATCAGCTACGCAAGTTCTGGAAAAATGACACAAATGGTATTGTGATTGATGGAGCAAGCCAGGTGAAATACCTATTTATTCTATCTAGATAGATTTCCTTTTTAACTCTCTTAAATGGAAGTCATTCTTTTATGAGTGTAAACCGTGTGAAACAACTCTCTGTTTCTATTCATGGCATTTGAAGTCATTTAAGTCAGTGGTTTTTCTCCTCTTTTTATCCTTAAAATGAGTTGGTTTTCTTCTGGCCTTAAGACCAGAAACAATATGAGCTGTTAGATAGTCTGACAATTGTATGATATTTCAATTGGTAGGTTTCACAAGATAAAGTACGTGGTTTATGTCCACCTTCAGAGTTGCACATTAGGAATCTGTTGTTGTGTACTAACAATCATATAACTTGAAAATGCATGGACAACTATAAAGCATGGACATTGATGTCTTGAATACATAGTGTGTAGTCCATATTCGGCAATGTGGAGTGGATGGGTCCAGACTTTGTGGGTGTGTATAAGAATTAGTGTGTCCAAGGGCTTCGGGATGACGTCACTGAGGCCTTTTTGACTAGGCATCTGATTTTCTGGAGGTACTCTAGAACTTCCTAGAAGGAAATGCATCGAAATAATGACAGTGAAAGTGGAGTGTCAGATCTTGGGTGGCCTCCCCCCTTTGTGTCAAGATCTGGTGCATTTGCTGCTGATGACGACACTTGATGGGAAGGGCCTGCCATTGACCCAACAAGCTCCTCTAATATGTGTGGACCTGAACTAGGCCCTGCTGCTGCAGCTGGAACTGGTTGAGCACCTGCTAGACCATGTACCGCACCTAAACCAGACTCTGGCTATGCTGCATGTGCACCTGCACTTGATCTAGAAGCTGCCCCTGCTGTTGACCGTTGAACAAAGGTCTATGCTGGTGGGTGGATGTACACAATGTAACCATTTTCAAAAAATGAGACACACACTAACCAAAAAACTCCTTTCGAAGATTTCGCTCGCCATGGATCTCGAATGCCATGCCACTGTGCACCACCTCGAAATCAATCAGTAGATGGACGCCGAATGCGCATACATGGGAATCCGACATCATTTGTCCCCAAAAAACTCTCTCTCTCTCTCTCTCTCTCTCTCTCTCTCTCTCTCTCTCTCTCTCTCTCTTTGTTACAATCTTACTTACTGCAAACCTCTGGGTGCCGGTTAACCACAAGAGACCGAACGATTCACGTTCCACCCCGCCGTAGGACCCAATCCGGGTCCACCCACCATGCCCTGGCCTGTGACCCTATCAAGCTGGATCCGACCTCCATCCCAGACGGCGTCCCATACCACCGCCTAGGCTCTCAGCCATCTCCTGCCTCATGCTAGCAAACATCGTGGCTGTGCACACGCTCTCCATCCACCTCCTCCTAGGTAGATAGAATGGATGGCAAATGAGTCCTCCTCCCCTTGTATACCTCCAAGGAGAGAGACTCCAAGCCATGTGCACTCCTGGATCATGACACATGGCAACCATGCAGGTTCACGAGTCACCAGTCAAGTCTACAGGCCTAGTCATCGTCCAGTCTCAAGTCTGGGTTTGGGACCCAAGGGAGTTGGGTCCCTAACATTTCCCTCTTCCTTAAAAAAATTCCTTATCTATTGAAGGAATCCAGGGAATTTCAGTTTAAGGTCATGTTCCTTCTCCCAAGTATCATCGTCCTCGGAACTTCCTTTCCAACGAACCAAGTACTCAGTTACCTGCCGGTTCTTGAGTCCACGTTGACGTACATCAACAATGGCCTGTGGTTCAGTAGGTACAAAGGATGATAGGTCCTCCAGCTGAACTAAGTCCTCCTGAGACATCAAGTCATCCTTTCCACCAAATCGTTCCTTTAAACGACTAATGTGAAAAATTGGATGTACCTTAACACCTTGAGGAAGTTCCAGCTGGTACGCATTCCGATGGAGTTTCTTTACTATACGGAATGGCCCTGCGTAAGGAGTTGACAACTTAGGACATTTTCCAGTCCTTAGAACCTTAGAATCTTTTGGAATTCTAAGATATACCCAAGCCCCCTCATAGACCCTAGGTTGTCGCTTTTGATTAGTGTAAAACTGGGCTCTATCTTGAGCAGTTTTTATGTTTTCGCGAGCAACAAGCAACATTTCTTGCATATCATGTAGGTCCTTGTCATAGGTGGAATATCGCCTTTGAGTAAAATCTTTTAGCCAACATAAATAAGAACTGTAATCAACAATATCCATACATTTAACAGTTTCCAAAGCAGAAAGCATATACGGAGTAGAAATATCAACATTTCCATTTAATTCTATGAGTGAGCCGTTATGTAAGAACGACAAACTGTGTGTTACATAGTTTTTCTTCAGAGACTCGTTCCTCTCATAGAACCATTCCTTACCAAGTATAACATCTACCCTATCTAGATTCATAATATGAAAGTCTAATTTATCCTTATAGGCTTGAATCTCTATTGGTAGATGTGGGACTATCCAGTCCCAAACTTGGCTTTCGGCTCCAGTTGCCAGCTTCACTGTGCATCGGTGGTCACTTTGCCTTGTTTCCACCCTTAGCTTCTGCAACAAATTAGCGTTCTAAGAAGTCTAAGTTTAAGAGGGAGTCATCTAAAAGGAATGAGTCTAAGACAAATGAACAACAATCTGGTAAACAACAGAAGAATTCTGGTGATAAGAAAATCTGCAACAGATGCAGAAGATCCCCCATAAGATTGAGTCTTCATAGGACCACACAAATCTATATGAACAAGTTCTAGGACATTTTTCGCCCTGAATGTACTAGGCAAAATTTTTTTCATATGATGCTTGTCAAAGACACAACCTTCACAAACCTTGTGATCAGAAACTACTTGAGGTAAACCTGTAACCATGTTAAATTTCCTCAAGACTTGTAGACTTTTGTAATTCAGATGTCCATACCTCTCGTGCCATAACTTACTCAATGATTCAGTATCCGCAACACTTGCATGATGACCCACCACCTGAGCTTGAAGTTTATACAACCGCCCTGCAAGTATGCCCTCAGCTACTACTTCATCATTTTTTTTCTTGATTAGACACCGCTATTCATCAAACTGCACCACCATGTGTTGCTTTGCAATAGCTGATACTGAGAGCAAGTTTTTCTTGATTCTTGGTACATAAAGCACATCTTTTATGTTTCCAATCTTCCTTGAAGGTAGTTGTACTTGTACTTTTCCAACTCCCTTTATATCATATGTGTAGTTTTCTCCCAACTTCACATTTGATCCATCATCTAATTTTTAAAAATTAGATAGCCAGTCTCGCCTGGGTGTCATGTGCTTAGAAGCTCCTGAATCAATAAACCAATAGTCTTCTTCTTTTGAGAAGGCACTACCAGAAGATGTCGATGCCAAAAACAACTCATAGTCTTCAAGATCTAAAGCACTCAATTTTGTATTAGAAGTTTCTTCTTCTGCAGCAAAATTTCCATCCTGCTTTTTCTTGAACTTGTTGTGCTAGCACTCCTTTGCATAATGTCCTGATTTTTCGCAAATGAAGCAGTTTCGAACCACTTTCTTTCCATCTTCTGACCGATTTGATTGATTCTCCTCCATATCTTGCTGCCTTTTCTTCTTCTTCTTCCCTTTGCCACCCTTCTTGGAACTTTGCTCTTGGTTCTTTGCGAGGAATGCATGTTCCTTGAAATCATCCATGTTTACAGTATTCTGTCGTTGCATTTTTTCCTGTAGTAAGATGGCATTTAGCTCATCAAAAGAAGACCTCGTTTCTCTTAACGATAACACCATCTAGCTTGCTAGACTTTGACAACACAGCGTCGTTCAATCATGCCATTATACTGATCCAAAACAAATATCAGCAACCTGAATTTAGTTTAACAATCAGATCTGTCCAGAAACAGCCTTCCCTCAAATCACCTGTCCTGATTCAGACCTGTCCTAGATATCACCTGTCCCAGGTATTGCCTGTCTGAACCTGCACCTGCTCAGTTACCACCTGCACCAGGTACTGCCTTCCTTAGCTGCTGCTGTCCAAGCCTGCACCAGGTCCACCTACCTCAGATGCTGCCTGTCGGGGCATGCACTAGGTCCACCTACCTCAGATGCTACCTGTCGGGCTTGCACCAGGTCCTGCTCCCTCAGAAGTGCCTTCCCCAGCTATTGCTGCCCTCAAAAGTGCCTGCACCAGGTACTGCTGCCCTCAAATGTGCCTGTTTAGATGTGCATGCACCTGAAAAACACCTGTTTAGATCTGTCTATCTCAGAAGTCACCTATTCAGATACTACCTTCCTTAGATGTACCTCCTCCAGATGTGACCTGCACCAGAAAACTAGCAAACAACCAGAAAAATTCTGATTCAGATCTGTCGACAGCCAGTAATTTTTCGTCAATCTTCTCCTAGAAGATTCTCATTGTTTTCCTAACAACGTTGACTCCACATGCAGCTTCAGCTCCTCCAATCTGATTGCACACCTGCAAATACAAACTCTCTCTCTCTCTCACCAAGAGCCTGTTCGAATACCATGTCAGAATTTGTGATACAAATTCTAGATGGAGTTACTAGTCCTACTAGCACTCAGACAAAACCGAGCATAGAGAGAATTCATATCATTGGAGAATTGAGCAATTGCTCTATCTCATTGAATTGAATGGAATAATTGTGGTGGGTTTCATGAAGGGAAAAAGCATTTCTCTCTCAAGACAAATCCGTTTTTGAAGTTGTAAAGAGCCAGAAGTGGGTGCCTTGCTACTGTTGTGGATGTGTGGAGAGGACGTGGGCGGCCGTGGATCAGCCAGTGTGTAGGAGTGAAGCAAACACAACTTCCATAGCTTGAATGTAAAGGCTTGGGGCTGCCATCACAAAAAGAGGAGGGAGGGAGGCGCAAAAGTCGCGTGCAGGGAATCTGAGAGTGGCTGTAGCGGCCGAAGATGTCTACCGCGTGGAGGAGTGGGCTTTAATGCCCAGATGTCATTTTGAACCATCAGATGAGCCACAATTAGATCAATGGCCAACATGAAGTTCTCGGGGAGAAACGTGGGCCACAGGATGGACGATTACCCTTAGATGGACTTTGAAAGGGTCCTGAAGAATTGAAAGGCAAAATAGGCCTTCTTTTCATTAAAAATTTTCAAACTGAAAAAATTGTTGGGTCTCAAGTTTTGTGAAAGGTGAAGTTTCTTCACACTGAAGAAACAGTTCAAAAACCCAAATTGCCCTTATTTTCACCTCCTTTAGCCTTGGCCAAACGAAAGGCAATGGCCTCCAAACGAAGGGCACCCTGATTGTACCTACAAGTACAGTACGCCAAAATATAGTGATTGTTGCGGAAAAAGTGTTCGGAGCATGACAGAAGAGTTTTCACCACTCCACTGGGCAGGTAGCTGGGAGTTGATGACCAGGAGCATTTCGGAAAGCGATGCTAGTTTGGCTTTCAATTTGGCAAAAGAGCGGCGGGTGGCCTGGTAAGCCAAAAATTGCAGGTCATTATTTTTTAATTTCTGACATCACTTTTGGCTTCGGCATACACTTTATAGCCTACAGGTGGAGTTTCAAGCAGTTTGAAAATGGCAAACATCAATGAGGCAATTTTGGGAGATGCAAGCAAACTTGATGAGGCTTCTAACTACATCATCTGTAAATTCAAAATGAAGGGCATTTTGATGGAGAAAGAGTTATGGGAGATTGTGGCAGGTATTGAAGTCCGGCCAAATACCACTCCAAGTGACATGAGGGCCTTTGATGAAAAGGCACAAAGAGCATTGTCCTTAATCAATCTTTTAGTGAAGGACCATGTGATCACTCATATATGTGATGCCACAGCGGCTAGGGGAGCTTGGGAAGCTCTTAGAATGCAATTTCAAACTTGCAATCCAGCTCGGGCCATGTTCTTGAAGTCGAGGTTGAACGCAATAAGGATGGAAGAAAGTGAATCAGTGGGATCTTTCTTCACCAGGATAAAGGAGCTGAGAGATCAACTTGTGGCAATTGGAGAACCAATCAGGGACGTTGAATTGGTACATACCACAATGAGCGGTGTCTCGGAAGGGCTACAGATGTTTGTGAGCGGCATTGCTTCGAGGGAGAGGTTGCCTACTTTTGAAGACTTCCACGGAATCATGTTGCAGGAAGAGCAGCGTCGCGAAGTGGTGAAGTCAAGGCAAACCCCACAGGAGGATGAAGCCTTGCTTGCTAAAGGCAAGCAGAAAGGATGGAAGAGGATTCCCAAGAAGTCCAAGGATGATGACGACGAGGGAGAGACGTCATCAAAAGGAAAAAAGAAGAAGAAAGGCAAATGTTACTATTGCCACAAACCGGGTCATTGGACACGCGAGTGTTACAAGAAAAAAGCGGACATAAAGATGGGAAAAGTCAAACAACAAGGCAACATTGCCGAAGATGATGGAGAGGATGACGAGATAAGTGTCTTCTCATTGGCATTGGCATCTCAGGTTGATGATGGTGCCAAATGGTTCATAGATTCAGGCGCCACAAGGCATATGACCGGGAAATGTGATTGGTTTGAAGGATCTATTCTAGTTGCAAAACGAGAATAGACCTCTTGAAACTCTTGTAAATACTGACTCACCACCCTTTCTAATCACTCATTTCTCTCCTTCGATATCGGCCACCTCCCACCCACTCATTCATCTACACTACCCATGATTACCCGAGCACCCACACGTACACATTTGATCCCATTTACATGCCATTGTACCGACAGTCCTTGGCTTCACTTTTACACTCCTTTCCTCATGACGGTCCAATCGACACCCAGGCTGCTTTTCTCACCACCTCTCTCCACACAACTGCATCACTAACTCATCCCACGAAACCCCATTTTCTAAGAATCGACGCACACCTCGACCATTGCATCCTCCTTGGTATGATGCCGAGTGCCGTTCCCTTCACCAGTTAGTTACTTATTCACGTATCCATGCTCCACATCTGCTTTGATCTTCCCGACACTCCTACCACCGTGTTCTCCGTCGTAAGAAGCGTTCCTACGATGATACTGAAGGGAGACGTCTTATTGACCTTCTCTTTAGTTCTTCTTCGGGCACTTTTTGGCGTGAATTCATTCCTCGCTCCTCACCACCCCTCTTGGAGGACCTCCGCATTTGGACTGATTATGCTACTAGCTTGTATACCGTCCCTACCGACTCACCCATCTCTATATCTCCACGACCATCGTTCTGCTTCTTCACATCTGACATGGTACTTGCAGCCATTAAGAAGATGAAGTCCAACAAGGCCAGAGATATTGAAGACCTTGAATCTGAACTCCTTTCCCATGCCTCAGACCTACTCGCTCCTACTATAACCACCCTTCTCACTTCCGCAGTTGTTTCCGGTTTCCCTTCATCCTGGTGCACTAACATCATCCACCCCATCCATAACAATGGTGACCCCATGATTCCGAGTAACTACCGCACCATCATGATTGGGCATGTCCTGGCGAAGTTGTATGGTACTATTCTTTAGTCGGTTGTGAGCTCAGAGGCGAAGACTAGGAGACTACATGCTATGGGTTAGACAAGTTTTCGAGCCCATTACTGTACCACAGATCACATCTTCACATTGCGGGCCTTGATTGAGGAAGCTAACCACAGGAGAGAGAGGGTTTACTGTTGTTTTGTGGACTTTAGGAAAGCCTTTGATTCTGTTCCTCGCTCATTGCTTATCCAGAGACTCCGCGACCTCGGCTTCTCCCCATTGACATCGTTCTTGCTGTGATGGCACTTTATGAGCGTGTTCTGAGATGTTTCCGATACAGTAGTGGCATATCTGATCACATTTGGAGCACTATTGGGGTGAAGCAGGGTTGCAGGTGGAAGAAACTCGCACTTGGGCTTCGGTTCTTAAGGGTAATGTTCCCTCTAACCAGGTTCAGCCCTCTTTAGGTAATTCTACTTTGGAGAATGTTTTTACAAAACAAGAGAAAAGAGCCAAGAAAGCTCTTAGTATCCGAGTGAGGGGTATTCCTAATGGAAACAATGCTCTTGATGAGGCGAAAGACCTTCTTGTCTCTAAACTTTCACATAATATCGAGGGATTTGGCACTGCTTGGAGGAGCAAATTTGATGATAAAGTCTTATTCATAAAGTTCCATTCCATTGAACAACGCAATGTTGCATTACGCCTTAGGGCTAAGCTCAAAGGTACTTTTATTTTTATGGATGAAGATCTAATACACACACAATGGCAAGCGAGGAAATTGATCATTTAGGAGGCCAATGCTCGGAATCAAAGAGTAGTCTTTATTGACGGCAAGCCTAAATTCTATGATAGAAGGGAAGTCGGGGATTTCGGGTGGAACCGCTCGAGATCCCCTCAACCATTACAAATTGGTTTTTGGAATTGTAACGGTGTGATTTCATCTTCTTCAGCAGGGGATTTTCACTCTTTTTTGTAGAAATGTGATATTTTACTCTTAGCAGAGACTCATGAATCACTGTATCGACCGGGGACCCCTTCCATCTATTCAGGATTATTCATGGCATTCAGCATACAGACCGTTCTTGAGAGGCAAAACCACACGTGGCTCGGGTGGTGTTGTATGTCTTACCAGAGAGGTATATAGTACTCATTTTAAACTGCTCAAAAGGGATCCATTGTGAGATTTATTTGGCTACAGTGTTTTGGTCACTACTTGGGGTTGCCTCAAGATCTCTTCATAGCAGTTTGTTATTTTGCACCTCAGACATCAACTTTTGCAGACTATGGTGGTGACCCGTTTCAGTCTCTTTCAGAAGATATTGTCAGTTATGCACAACAGGGTCTTATTCTACTAGTAGGTGATTTTAATGCTCGCACCAGCACCCATCAGACAAAGTTTTATGCAGATAGTGATTTCCTACAGATTTAGGCTTTGGACATGGGTTTGGACAGGACCTCTCAGGATACAAATACTCCAGCTACACACTTTGGTGAACAGTTGATTGGACTAGCAGAAGCTCATTCTTCAGCCATTCTGAATGGCCTATATCGTCGGCCATCATGATCAGGTTTTACTTGCCATCCTCATGGAGGTGGACACAGTGTTGCTGACTACTTCATTGGTTCACTGGCCCTGATTCCATTTCTTCATACTTTTCATATTATGCACCCTACCATCTATGATCTCTGATCACTCTTTATTGCTCCTGTCCCTTGGCCATGCTACTCCTAGTTCTATTATGCCATCTCCCACCCGCCGCCATTCTTTCTCCCCTCTTGGTCTTCCTTCATACACATCCTCTTTAATCGCACTGCTCCAGGACTTCCCCTTCTCATCCTCAGTAGACCAACAAGCAGCCTTTTTATCACAATCGCTTCTTCACTCAGCCAATACTGCATATCCACCAAAAACTTTCTCATCTCATAAACGCACTTATAATAGATGGTATGATGATGAATGCCTCTCCCTACACAAGCAAGTTGTTCACTCACGCTCAATACCATTCTCCCGAGCACTTAAACAAAAGGCATATCATAGAATGACTTTGCGAAAAAAGACCGCTTATTTTCAGTCTTTGGCACAGAAACTCCTAGACTCCTTGGACTCCTCCTCTTCCACCTTCTTCTGGAAGATGTTTTATAAAAACTCCTGTAAGCCGGCTCCTATTGCCATCGAATCTTAGATTGACTATGCTACAAAACTCTATACAGTTGACTCTCCTCCCATCTCTCTCTCACCACGACCATCAGAATCCACCCTTTTCACTTCTCCCATGATTGAAAACGCCGTAAAAAATAGTCAAACCCATAAAGCCATTGACGTTGACTCCCTAAGTATGGATTTCCTAAAACCTATCGCCCATATTGTTGCTCCATACATCTCCCATGTTTTCAACCAATTTGTTATTTATGGTCTTCCCACACTTTGGTGTACCAACCTTTTGCACCCTGTACTTAAGATTGGTGATCCTCTGGAGGTAGACAACTATCGCACTATTATGATCAGCCACACTATGGCTAAGCTATATGGCTCGGTCATGCAGTCTATCATCATCTCTCATGCAAAGACAGAGGAGTTATATGCTATGGGTCAGGCAGGTTTTAGAGCAAGCTACTCCACAGCTGACCATGTATTCATACTTAGATGTATACAAGCAGATAATCCTCAGTAGACCAACAAGCAGCCTTTTTATCACAATCGCTTCTTCACTCAGCCAATACTGCATATCCACCAAAAACTTTCTCATCTCATAAACGCACTTATAATAGATGGTATGATGATGAATGCCTCTCCCTACACAAGCAAGTTGTTCACTCACGCTCAATACCATTCTCCCGAGCACTTAAACAAAAGGCATATCATAGAATGACTTTGCGAAAAAAGACCGCTTATTTTCAGTCTTTGGCACAGAAACTCCTAGACTCCTTGGACTCCTCCTCTTCCACCTTCTTCTGGAAGATGTTTTATAAAAACTCCTGTAAGCCGGCTCCTATTGCCATCGAATCTTAGATTGACTATGCTACAAAACTCTATACAGTTGACTCTCCTCCCATCTCTCTCTCACCACGACCATCAGAATCCACCCTTTTCACTTCTCCCATGATTGAAAACGCCATAAAAAATAGTCAAACCCATAAAGCCATTGACGTTGACTCCCTAAGTATGGATTTCCTAAAACCTATCGCCCATATTGTTGCTCCATACATCTCCCATGTTTTCAACCAATTTGTTATTTATGGTCTTCCCACACTTTGGTGTACCAACCTTTTGCACCCTGTACTTAAGATTGGTGATCCTCTGGAGGTAGACAACTATCGCACTATTATGATCAGCCACACTATGGCTAAGCTATATGGCTCGGTCATGCAGTCTATCATCATCTCTCATGCAAAGACAGAGGAGTTATATGCTATGGGTCAGGCAAGTTTTAGAGCAAGCTACTCCACAGCTGACCATGTATTCATACTTAGATGTATCATTGAGGCGGTGAAGTCCAGGAGACAGAGAGCCTATTGCTTTGTGGATTTCCGCAAAGCGTTTGATACGGTTCCGAGAGACACTTGTTGCTCCAGCGTTTGGCATCTCTTGGTTTTTCACAGGAAGTCATTGCTGCTATCATTACATTATATGAGCGAGCGTTGGCCCGTTTTCGTGATGGAGGTGGATGGTTTTCATATATTCATAGTACTTCTGTCAGACATGGGGGCTGAGGGTGAACATTGGTAAGACCCAGGTTATGGTGTTTAACACCAACAGACATCATATGAGAGACACTATGTTTTATTATGATGGCCAGCTTCTAGAGATAGTAGCGTCTTACACATACCTGAGTATTCTCGTCTTGGGTCCATTTTACTTTCTTCTAGACCAGCTGCATTGGCTAGGCTCCGCAAGGGGCGCTCTGCTCTTGTTTAGATGGAGAGGTTTTCCTCTACTTATTACGTACATGATCCTGATACATGTTGCCGCCTTTTCTCTTCGACTGTCTCTCCAGTTGCACTGTATTCAATAGAAACATGGGGCCCAGGCTTATCTAGAGGTACTTGAAGTGACATCTCACGTTTGTAGATTCTCATGCTTAGCCGGATGATTCGGGCCAAGCAGTCAGTTCCTCACGATATTATTTTGACAGAGTTTGCTTCTCCCCCACTGATTGTAGATGCTATTTTCAGGATCATCACATTCATTCACAGAGTTTCAGAGCTTGACTCTTCCAGATATGTGGTAGCGGCGTTTACATCTTCTCGCACTTTAGCCGAGGAGAGGGCTAAGTCCTCATGGTTTCAATATGCTTCGGACTTTCTACATAGCTGGGGATTATCTATGCCTGACCTCCCAAATGGGACTCGTACGTTCATTCGCCAACAGATCTACAAAGCGTACATACACTGTGTGGTCTCACCTGGATCCATCACGGGTTAAGCTTCAGTTCTATCGTACTCACTTTCTTCCCTTAACGCTTCAGGGCTTCCTGTTAGACCGAGTTATCTCTCTCAGGCATTGTCTTTTGGCCTACGCTACCGCATTGGTCAGCTTCTAGTCTCTTCTCATCAGCTAGCTATTGAGATAGGCAAACACAGACACACCACGGCCCTTACGGATCTGTCAGTGCTGTACACTTCAGGAGGTTGAGGATGAGTTTCACTTTATTTTTAGATGTCCAGGTTACTATGAGATCAGAGGCAGATATGACTGTCTCTATCGGGATATTCCACTCACACTTGGTTCCTTCTTTGCCTATCCAGATGCGTTGGTTTGCTATTACGAGGGATGTTCTCTTTGAGATCTTTTCTTCTGTTTGAGGATCAGGATGTTGACCACAACCAACCACATATTTTACTTTTCTTTCAGAAAAGATTCATAGATTATAGTTCAGACAGTGAGATTGACATTCCAGCTCGACAACCGAAGCTCTAGCGTCTTCCTCGACCATCCAGATCCAGAGCTCTCCACCAGAGACCTCCATGTGTCTCACTTAGATCACACAATTTTTCTCTCTCAGTTAGTAAGTTTTTTTTTTCCCTCTCCGCGTAGCTGGTGGTTAAGCTACTGCTTTTGTACCCTCACCATAGCTGGAGGTTAAGCTTTGGTTTTATTTCCGGTTTATTTCTGTGTTATTGTATGTTTTAGCTGATAGAAATAAGTCCGACATGGACGATGCTCCTTTCTGATGTACTTTTTCTTTGTCTCATGGCCCAAGGGCACTCTGTAGACATTAATACATTCTATTATATTCTATTCTACTCTCTCTCTCTCTCTCTCTCTCTCTCTCTCTCTCTCTCTCTCTAGCTACGTTCTTGGATGTACGTAGCGGCACATTGCAATCACGTATCCACTGATTTGAGTGTTCTTGGATGCACGTAGCTCCAACCAACGGGCTTACAAGTTGCAAGGAAAATCTAAGAGTTTCATCTCACTTGCCTTTTGCAAAAGGAGGTCCAGAGGTGATGGCTACATTGCTGCCTCCATAAAGACTCCACCATCGTTGCTCCATTGTTAGTACTTAGAATCAGAAATGTGTTAGCTCTATGCTGAGCTAGAAGTAATGTTAGACCTATCATGTTGGCGCTCTATTGAGAATGCTGTCAGATCGCTTCCTGGTCCAACATTTGAGCGAAGACAGGGGACACATTCAAGATACCTCATCTGCAATTGTAAACGGAAGAACCTCAACATGTGACAGCATGTGGAAACCTGCCTGAGCGGACATCTGTTGACTGTCAACGCTACCTCCAGCCTGAGCATCTGGCAACCTGAAATTGTTGGCATCTGGTCTGCGTTGTAAGAGAAAAATTGGTTTTCTTCTTCAAACCAGAGAAGAGCACCCACTGTTTGGTCTTACATGGAGCCATTGGCAGTTGTTGAATCTGTACCACCTGTGATGGTTAATTCACAATGCACTTTGAAGGGAAGGATGCAACTTGGAGACAACTCATCACATTCAATCGAAGGTGAAGGAATAGTCAGAGTCGAATTTTAGAAAGGTAAAGTCAAGTTACTGTCCAACGTTCTCCACGTTCCAAATCTGACCAAAAATCTGCTCTCAATTAGCAAACTCACCGATTCAGGTCGGAGGGTCGAATTCGATACAGAAGGCTGCACAATTCTTGACATATCCCGGAAGGTTCTAGCCTTTGGAAGAAGAAGCGGCTATCTTTACAAACTCAGCCATTGCTACTCTTCTAACAGTCAAGCTTTTCACACAGCCATTTCTGAATCAATTGATATGCTGTGGCATTTCAGACTTGGCCATCTTAATTTCAACAATATTCAGCATGGAGAACAACCAGAGATGATGCTACCCTCATCATCCGTTTTACATCCTTGGAGAGCCGTCACGATGCTTTGCGTTGTAGAGCCAAGCTACGTGGTTCTCAAATATATATGGACGATGATCTTATGTACATACAGGTTGAGGAAAGGCTTAAAGCCTTCCAAGAAGCTAAAATGACAGGTAGACGTGTTATCTACAAGGATGGATGGTCGTATTCGATACATTGACAATGTGTCTAAGGATGTTGAAAAATAGGGAATTGGAGTGCCCAGTATTGGGGGCATATTGGGGCGCCATCCACAACGCTTGCAGATTGAGGTTTGGAATTGCAATGACATACATTCATCGTCCATTGCTGGTGATTATATTGGCTTCATTGGTGAGAGAGATCTTTACTTTTCAAGGAGACTCATGAGAGGCAGAGGGGTTTACCGACTTTTCCAGGATACAGATGGGACTCGGTCTATCGACATGTGGTGAGATCTGCTAGTGGGAGGGGTTCTGGTGGGGTCGCTTGCCTATATAGGGAGTCAGTGCATCCTATTTTTGAGTTCATCAGCCATGATGAACATTCACAATACATCTGGTTCCGCATTGCTGCGCATAGCGTTGGTTTTGACAGAGACATCTTTGTTGCAGCTTGTTATTTCCCTCCAGTATCTTCTTCCTTTGTGGAGGGTATTGGGATTTCTGAGGACATTTTGGGCCCCATTACCACCTATGGCGAATACTTTTTGCAATTAGGAGAAGCTCATGAGTTGGCCATTTTTAATGGTTTAACTTGCTAGCCCGACTCTTGCAGATACACCTGCCATCCCCACAGTGGTGGCCATAGTGTTGTTGATTACTTTTGCCTTGGTACTATTTCTTTGCCTCGACAGTTCTCACCCCCACCATTGTCTCGTGCACCCAAATACATTTTTGACCACTCACTTGCACCTACCTATCAGCATTTGCTTACCTTGCTGCTCCACATTTTCTCACATTAGAGCTCGCTTGAAGCGCAAGCTTCCTTCCTTACCACAACACTCCATACGGCTGCCGCTGCTTCCTTCCGTTATAAACCCCATCATAACAAACAAAAACAAAACACCAAGCCTAGATCGGTGCGCCCACCTTGGTATGATGATGAGTGTCGTTCCCACCATCACCTTGTCACACATGCTTGCATACACACACCTCATTTCTTGCAATCCACACGTCGTCTCTTTACCCGCTTACTCCGTCGTAAGAAACGGGCATATGATAGTTTGGAAGAGCGACGACTTAATGGTCTCCTCTATAGTTCTTCCACAGGCGCATTCTGGCGTGAGTTCATTCCCCGTGCTCCACCTCCGCTCCTTGATGATCTGCGCATTCGGACTGATTATGCCACTGCCTTATATACCATTGATACTGACACACCTATTTCCATCTCCCCTAGACCTTCTGAGTTTACCTTCTTCACTATTGATATGGTCAACAATGCCATCAAGAAACTGAACATCAGTAAAGCCAGGGATATTGATGACCTTGAATCCGAGCTTTTAATCCATGCTGCTGATTTACTATCACCTCTCCTAGCCACTCTACTCAATAAAGCCGTTGTCTCCGGTTTTTCTTCTTCTTGGTGCACCAACATCATTCATCCCATACACAAAAATGGTGATCCCATGAATCCTAGTAACTATCGGACTCTTATGATTGGGAACGTTATCACGAAGTTGTATGGCATTATTCTTCAATCAGCTTTGAGTACTGAGGTAGAGACCAGGAGATTGCATGCTATGGGCCAGGCTGGATTTTGAGCCCATTATTCTACTACAAATCATATCTTTACTCTCAGAGCCATTATTGAGGAAGCTCGGCACCGGCGAGAGCGAGTTTATTGTTGCTTTGTTGACTTCAGGAAAGCCTTTGACTATGTCCCATGCTCTTTACTCATTTAGCAGATACGAGACCTTTGTTTCTCTGATGACTGGGGTGAAGCAGATGTTCCCTCTCTCCTACACTTTTTGGATATTGATGAGTTGGAGAGGGTTCTTGAGCAGTGTGGCGGATCGTTACAGAGACAGATTGATTGTCTTCATGGTTTCTATTCCCGATGGGGCCCAGGGGTGAACATTGCGAAGACCAAGGTGATGGTCTTCAACACTTCCAAAAGCTTTATGTTGAGACAGGAGCTTCTTTTGACAGTCGGCCACTAGAGATTGTTCCATCCTACACTTACTTAGGCACACTTTTTATGGCGCATGTGCCCTTTGTTTTTTTAGGGGTACTTCCCACCATTTTTCAAATTAGAATAATAAGGGAAGTAGAAATTGGCCAATAGCCATTGAGGCTAGGTGCCCAAACTCCACTGTAAATAGTGGTAAGTTGTACTTCCTTTTTCATGTTCAATCAAAGCAAGTAGAACCTCTCCCAATTTGGCATTTGAATGTCCTTGCCTCTCCCTCTCCTCCAGCTCTCTCATGTTATGTTTCTCGTCATTATTGGATTTGCTACTTGTTGGATCTGAATGTTGTTGCTATCTTTGAGAAAGAAAGATTTTATTAATGTTTTTTCCATGCCAAGAGGCATATAAGATGAAAAAGTACATATCAAGTGTGCGGCACAACGGGAGCGTATGAATCGTCTCTATGACAGTAAGGAAAAGCATATGTACTACAACTGCAATGATAAAGTACATCTAATGTAGGAGAGTCAAGCTGCCAATATAGGCTAGTGATAATGGTACATCTCGCTGTCCTACCAAAGAAAGACGTAATGGGGATAATGCTTGGAGGTGGTGTTGATAAGTGCTATTGCCGTCACCAAGGAGTTCGTCTTTGAGTAGTGACTCTGCGGACATTATGAGTATGGGTGGTACGTCGTGTCTGTCTCTATGTCGGGAAAGGTCACTATCTTCGCCATTGTCATCCTAACCAAGATCCATCCGTGGTTGCTCGTGGGAGAAGAACGATGTGATCTAGAGCCATGCATCAGGGTGAGTCGGTGGCCGACTAGTTCTTGTTGTATTAAAAAAGTATCTCTCTGACCATGAGTGCAACACATCGTTGATCATCATATGCTTTAAGGGATCGCAATGTGACTAGAGCATCTCGAAAAAGGCAGCGATATCTCCCTTTGATCTCATAGTAAATTGGGCATCTGAATAGACGTCCAATCTCAATATCAAGCTGATGTGATGAGACTCGTAACTGACCCAATGTGAATCTCAGTCCATGGGATACTTCGGAGTCTAGATAGCGTGGTAGAACTGGGGTCCCCACTGCATCCATCTTCAGGAAATGAGTCTTATAATAGTCGGGTTTGACCACTAATTGCCCTTGCCATGTACGATGAAGATGTGCTCTATAGAGAAAACGTTTGATATAGTCGTGGGTGCCCGATGGGAGGTCCATGATAGAGATGCCGAGGGTATCAAGTAAACGTGATGCTTGTGAAAACCATGATAAGCGATAGTCTAGACTATGAAGGTGCTGAGATGATGTGAGTGCCGCCTGTGTGTATCTCTGTGCATCCATGGGAAGCAATCTGAGGTGCTGTATATATTGGATGAGATGAAAGATGGCATCCGGCTATAGAGTTGGGACTGCAAACTCTGGCTGTGCAGGTCCTAAAACTATTCTCCCGATAGCAATATGTAGAAACAGCTGGGAAAGTGGTGAATACCATTTATTGATAGTCTTTGAGAGCAGCGCTCACTATTTGTTCCCTCACTGCCAATTTTAGGAAGCAAGCTTTTAAACCACTTAGTGACAGCTTGTGAGAGCATCGATCATTACCCTGCAATACGTATTGCAAATAACTGCAACAGAGGAAGTGTTAAAAATGAGTGACATTGTGGTGTGATGAGTGCTTCACCTTTGGCTATTTGGGCTGGTGTACAAAGGTTGATATTGATTTTGTACGCGATAGGTGATTTGTCCTTGGCTATTGGGCTGTTTTCTGGGATTGGAATTCTTTTCTTTCTAGTATTGTTGTTGTGCCCTCCTGTGGTATTCTGTGCACAATTTTGATATCACTCCTATTTTTTTTTTGAGATTAGAATCATAAGTCGTCTCTAAAGAAGACATCACCTTTTTCTCCAACAATCCATTTGCCCTTGGCTATTTGGGTCAGTGCCCACAAATTCAGTTATCACCAATGTCTCTTAGAAGGCGATGTTGCTTTGGTGCATAACAATTGATTTCCCTTCGCTCTATGGGCTGGCATGATATTGCTCCAATTTCATGTTGGAAAATAACTCCTACAAGAAGAAAAGTGTGGTAAAAACATGAACTTGCTGCCACCAATTTTCATGATTGAGATAAAGCCACCTGGTAGATTGCTTGATCAACAATCACGTATAGCAGACCTCTTGTGGTGAATTGCGAATGGAAAATCAGCAACGTTGAGGTTTGTTTGTAGGAAAGAACAATCAATGAAGGACTGTGAAAGATGCAACAAATAGCATTCTCCAACAACATCATGTAGTCCCCTAGAAGGAAAAATGACGAGCCTTCTACAAATGAATCCAAATTATAAACTATTGAGCAAATAAAAGAGCTCCTATTTATACTACATGGCTTGCGGTCTATGCCCCACATCCCTAAAAAAAGGGTTTAAAAGTCTATGCATCAAAATCAACAATAGGTCTGTAAAAACAATCATGGGCCCTAGAGTAGGTGAGCAGGTCATATGCCCATGATATGCTCTAGTGTACTATTTGTGCATATAACATTGATATAACATTAAGCAATTCCTCAGCTTCTATTAAATATCATTGTAATCGATGTTTTGGTGTGGAAAACTTTGAGAATAACAAGGTGTCAGCAGAAATAGGAAAATTCTTGTTTAGACAAGTATAAATTTTTGCAACAAAAGTAAATTGTGTCATACGAGTAGAAGTGTGATGGTATGATGCCTACAAATGTAATGGGAAAAATCATCTGGCAGGAGAGAGAGAGAGAGAGAGAGAGAGAGAGAGAGAGAGAGAGAGAGAGAGAGAGAGAGAGAGAGAGAGAGAGAGGTTATAGCATTCATAATTGCATAGTTGAGTAAGGAGATTTTCATAACTTTGTATGGGGAATTGCAGGAGCGAATTGTCACAACGATCAATTTTGTGGTGTCACTCATAGAAGAATTTAGAGTCGTGAGGCCTATTCTAGTTGTTGGGCCATCAGACACTATTCCAGTTTGGGAAGCTGAAATAGCGCAATGGGCACCGACAATTAATGCCGTCACTTACAGTGGCAGTAGAGAGGCAAGGGAAGTGATTCGAAAATTTGAGATTGGGACTTGTGTTGAACCTATCAAGGTGCAATTGCTACTGACAAGCTTTGAGATTTTAAATGCTGTAAGTCATATTTCCTCTCTCTCTCTCTCTCTCTCTCTCTCTCTCTCTCTCTCTCTCTCTCTCTCTCTCTCTCTCTCTCTCTTATTCTGCAAGCCTTTCTTAATACAAAAGATAGTTGAACTGTTTCTTGAAAATTTTGCTGGGGTCATGATACAACTGTAGGTAGAAAATCTGCAAGTCTTTTAGGGCGAGGAATAAGTTATCAGCTGAATATTTTGGACAAACATGTGCATAGCAAAGTGATGTGGCACATATTGCTGTCAATACCCTTCTCTCTCTATATCGCTGCTTGTTATGTCTTGTACTGATCTACGGTCTAAGGTTTCCCACCTTTTTCGAATTGGAAGAATCGTCGATTCAGGCGGTTTAGAAATGGGGTCTGCAGAATAAAAATAGAAAGAATCGATCTATTTTTTTTAAAATGTTGATTTTTCACCAAAAAAATGTTTAGAGTTACAAGAAAACAATGGTTTTTCTTGTATTTCGCGTAATTTATTCCTTAGTAGTACTTAGGTAATTTGAAATTATCACTGCAATGGCCAGTCTCTAGTGCTGACACTTGTGTCCACACAAGAATTGACTAAACTTGTCAGAATTTAAACCCAAATAGAACCACAATAAAAAATCTAATGTAACCATGATTGAAACTTAAATAGGATTATATTACATTATCCAATTTAACTTCATTCAAACTCAAATATAACCCCAATTCATTATCCATAATAGAGTCAAATAAACAAGTTACAAAAAGAGATTCAAATCTCTCTCTCTCTCTCTCTCTATGGACTATATATTGATGAGTTGGAGCAGGTCATCTCTCTCTCTCAGTGCAGCGGGGATGGTTGTATGCTTGGTGACATTCCGATCGCTCTCCTTCTCTATGCAGATGATGTGGTATTAGTCTCTCGTACCAGAGAGGGATTACAGAGACAGCTGGATTGCTTACACACCTTTTTTACCAAGTGGGGTTTAGGGGTGAATCTCTCGAAGACCAAAATCATGGTCTTCAATACCTCTCGGGCTTTCATGCAGCGTTAGGAGCTTACCTTTGATGGACAGCCTGTAGAGGTGGTTTCTTCATATACTTACCTCGGCGTGCTCTTCACTGGTCCTACTTTCAGTATGAGACAGGCGGCTACTTATAGACTCGGGAAGGGTCATTCTTCCCTAGTTCAGTTGGAGAGATTCTGCTTTCGTAGATGCCCGGAGTAAGTGTAGACTTTTTGACACCATCGTCACCCCTTCAGCCATGTATGCCTCTCCTCTTCACATTGGGCCAGCATTTCACGCTTACAGACACCATGTTTGCTCGCATGATTCGGGCGAAACCCTCGGTTCCACATGAGATCATTCTTGCAGGGTTTGCCACCCCCCTATCCAGATAGCGGTAGCCTTCTAGCTTATCACGTACATCTAAAGAGCTCAGGCACTCCCTGATACAGCGTCAACACAGACAAGATCTCATGACATTGATGCATCTATTATGCACACACACTCTCATTTTCGCATTTATCTTAGTTTGTAATAGATGTTTCTTTATTACAACTTCAGAGACGTTTAATACGCTCCCATTGTTATCACATACTTGACATGTACTTCATTAGTCTTATATGTCTTTGGCATGGAAAAGACATTAATAAAGCTCTTGGTGCACCAATATTATCCATCCCATTCATAAAACTGGTGACCCCATGAATCATGGTAATTATCGCACCATTATGATTGGGCATATGATTGCTAAGTTACACGGCACCATCCTCTAATCAACAGTCAGTCAGTTCTGAGGCAGAGTCTAGGAGATTACATGCATTGGGCCAGGCGGCTTTCAGGGCACACTACTTCACAAATCATATCTTCACCCTTCGGGCCATTATTGGGGAGGCTAGACACAGGAAAGAGCGGGTCTACTGTTGTTTTGTTGACTTCAGGAAAGCCTTCGACTCTGTTCCACGATCCCTTCTCATTTAGCGTCTATGTGATCTTGGTTTTTCTTTTGACACGATCTTGGCAGTGATGGCACTTTATGAGAGAGTCCTTGGCTGTTTTTGGAGTGACACCAGCATCTCAGTTCTTATCTGGAGTGTTGAAATATAATCCTAGTTAAATAAATAAAACATAGCACATGGTTTTATTTGGGGCCAAAGTTTTTAAGGCCCAAATAAACTTAGGCAAATTTTATTTTTTTAGCACCAAACTTGTGCCACTTGTCCACTAGAGTTTGGTAGACCCCCACGTATATGTGCATGGGGGAGAAAAAGTTAGTTTGCCACATATCCTAGTTTGCATGCAACATGCAAGATGCATGCATGACAAATTAGACACATGCAAATAGACATGCAAGTTGCCACATATCTTGGACACTTGGCAATAGCATGCAATGCATTGTACATAAATAGAGCCTCCACGATTTGGAGGAGGTTGATTTCTGGAATAATCTTCCATTCTTCAGTGTATTGTCCTCTTCATCTCAGATTTGTGTAGAAAGTCGCAGGTGGGTCAGATCAGGGAATTCACAAGTTTCTCCCTCATTTCTTGTCTGATTTGCATGAAATCTGTTGCAAACTGATCCATAGAGCAGGGTGCTCCTTCTCGGATCTTCTCCCACTCGAATTCCACTATTCTGGAAGCAGGGCAGCCACCGAACAATCTAGAGTAGGGCGCTGGATCTGGTTTCCAATTTTCATCCTATCTCTTTCATAGATTGTCAGATTTGAATAGGATCTTTTGCTAGTGGTTTCTCTTGCAGAGGCTCTTTCAATAAGTCATATAGAAGCTGATCAGAATCTGATTTTACAGATCTGAGGCACCTATTTGATGTAGCCAGGAAGTAGGAAATAGTCCACATCTTGATTCCTTCATAGACAATGAATAGAGTTCAAAGAGGATTGAATTAGGATCATTCTTGTGATCTACAACTTGCTGTTCTTTGTGTATTTCAGATGCATGTTTCATTCCTAGACTTGTTAAGCTCAAGTAGTCCTTGAAAATAGCATCTCTAGGGTCCTGAATCCAGATTTTGAGCTATTCTAGCATTCTTTGTTTCTTTACAACATGGAGCACTATTGGCATGAAACATGGTTGTTCTGTTTGGGCTATATATTGACGAGCTTGAGAGAGTCATTGAGAGATGTGGTGGCACATGTTGCAGGCTTGGGAGTATCTTGATTGCTTTACTTTTATATGTAGATGATGTGGTTCTCTTATCTTCTACCAGAGAGGGATTACAGCCACAACTAGACAGTCTTCATGCCTTCTGTAGTAGATGGGGATTGGGGGATTACATATATAAAACCAAAGTTATGGTTTTCAACACATCGAGAGCTTTTATGCAGCGCCAGGAACTCATCTTTGATAGGCAGCCCTTGGAAGTTGTATCTTCTTACACTTATCTTGGCGTGCTTTTTACAGGCCCTATTTTAGGCATGCGACAAGCAGCTTCCTCCAGACTTGGGAAGGGTCACGCCTCCCTTGTCCAGTTAGAGCGTTTCTGTTTCCGACGATTGATTTGGGATGTCCCGAGTAAATGTCAGCTTTTTGATACTCTTGTTACCCCCACAGTCCTATATGCAGCAGAAGTATGGTGTACGGGTCTTAGTCATCTGATTGGGCCAATATTTCACGGTTGCAGGTTCTCATGCTATCTCGGATTTTACGGGCTAAGCCGTTTGTCCCACATTAGATTATCCTGATAGAGTTCGCAGTTCCACCCCTACAGCTAGCCGCCATCTTTTAGCTTATCCTATATATTCAGCGTATCATGATGCTACCCATTGATGAGCAGAGATACATATAGATGGCACTTGTCTCACCACGACTCCTTTATGACGAGGGGCATTGGCTATCATGATTTTCTCAGGCCTCCCAGCTATTGGATACACTTGGCATCTCTATCACAAACCTTCCATCGAGCACCCTTGAGTATATCATACGCTTTTTCTGTAGAGCATATTTGAGCCGGACGTGGCAGGGACAGCTCAGGTCAAACCTGACTATTACAGGACACACTTTCTGGAGCTAGACACAGTGGGATTCCCACTTTTACCACATTATCTTACCTCAGGACTATCTCACGGACTTCGATTTTTGCTGGGCAAGTTCCGAGTTTCTTCACATCAGTTGGCGATTGAGACCGGACGCTTCCAGGGTACCCCGCGAGAGGAGCGGTTTTGCCAATTGTGCTCTTTATCTATGGTCGAGTCCGAGGAGCATTTCCTATTCATATGTCTAGCTTACTACGAGATCAGAGGCAAATATCACTGCCTTTTTCGTCAGTCACCAGTTACGATGCAGTCCCTTATCTCATACGAGGACCCGCTGTGTGGCACTGATGAGACGTGAGATGTCCTTCCTGCGACAGGGCCTATGTTAGACAATTCAACATACTTATCCAGCCACACAGTCTCAGATTACATCCTTCTTCTCTCGAAGAAGATCGTGTTCTGATACAGACATGACTGACAACGATTGCGACGACATTCCCAGACCTAGGACACAGAGATGACACACCACCTAGCCTCAGGCGACCGCGAGAGCTACACGCCCCATTATGCGGGGCCCTACTTCTCGACAACACCAGAGACAACATTCAGCCATCCATGCAGCAGCTATGCGTATCACATCCTTTTTCATGATTCACATTTGACTTGGGTCTTTTAGACCTTCTTGTTACATTCATACTGCGGTTATAGTACTCATGTTAGTCATTTACATTCAGAGCACATTAGTTCTCTACATGTATATTTTGTATCACTTGGAGTCGTTACACATGCTCCCTCTATTACCACACTTAACTTGTATCTTTTATTTTGGCATGGAAAAGACATTAATAAAGGTTTCTCTCTCTCTCTCTCTCTCTCTCTCTCTCTCTCTCTCTCTCTCTCTCTCTCTGTGCGCACTATTGGGGTCAAACAGGGTTGTCCACTTTCACCTACACTCTTTGGATTATACATAGATGAGCTGGACCACCTCAAATTATATTGGTGGAGTGTGTTGTCTCCCCCAATCAGATTGAGGCCTTGTTTCACATTGTCCTACACTCTTTGGATTATACATAGATGAGCTGGACCACCTCAAATTATATTGGTGGAGTGTGTTGTCTCCCCCAATCAAATTGAGGCCTTGTTTCACATTGTCACATTCTTACAACGAGTGGAGGATTTCCAGGTCGGCGACACACACTATGTGGTAGTAACTTTGTCATCATCTCGACGCTTACATTCAGAGGGACACTCCTCATGGTATTCACAGGCCCGTCATCTCCTCTCCACAATGCGTATTCAGATTGCCGACCTACCTACTAGTACTCATCAGTATATTCGGGGGCACCTATGCAGAGCATATCTCTAGAGCACTTGGCAGGGTCCACTGGGGACCAAGAGGGAGTTGTATTGTACACATTTTCTATCTCTAGATCCAATTGGATGTCCTATAGTACTTGTATACCTATTGGAGAGTATCTCACACAGATTGTGGATAGTGATGGGTCAGTTTCAGGTTGTGGCACGCCGCAGGAGGCTTGGTTCTGTAGTATGTGTGACACACATGAGGTGGAGGATGAGTCACATTTGCTCTTCAGATGCCCAGCTTATTATGAGATACGAAGGAGATATTACTGTTTGTTCAGAGAGCACCTAGTCACACTTTCTACCTTGATGTCATATGAGGATCTCAAATATGTCGCATTGATGATTCGGGAGATGTTAGACTTGTGGATGACGAGACTGGACATGATTGTACCCCCCCTGATACAGTTGAGCATTAGGGAGTCCCTATCTCGTAGTGACTCTGATGGAGAGCTTGAGATTCCATATGCTTCCAGACAGAGATGGCAGAGACAGTGTCGACACCCAGAGACCACAGTCCACAGTCCACAGCTCCATAGTTGTGTTTGAATGGAAACCAAGGTCGTGCAGTCTCTCGCTATGTTGCACTTAGATACAAGAGATGTTCCTACTACGACGAGATTTATGTCAGATAGCTCAACAGGGTCATCTTATCTCTCAGCCTCAGATTACCTCTTTCTTCTCTAGGAGAAGACCACGACGAGACTTAGAGTCTGGTGATGATGACGATGACGACGTGCCTATCCATAGAGATTAGAGATAGTGCGTCACTCATAGTCATGTTGTAGCTCGAGTTATCCGACCTATCATTAGGAGACACACATGTCATCCTTGGTTACGGAAAGCATAGTGGGTCCCATCAAGCACGGTCCTGCCGGCAACACATGACCACCTAGGATGGTGACGCATGGCACTAAAACATGTTGATAACGCCAGAAGAACTACATCCTGTCCCTTGCAAGATCATCAGTGAAGGGCGTACCGTTATGTTACATAACATTCCCTCCCCCATAATAATTTCCTTCTATGGAAGCAAACCAGAGAATCTAAGTCTCAAGTCGTCTTCCTTTTCCCAAGTGTCCTCATCATCTGATCTGCCTTTCCAACCTATCAGGTGTTCAGAAATCAAGCGATTTCTCAGCTGATGACATTTTGGGTATCCATGATCCTATCTGGCTCATGGGCTACAAAGGCAGTCAAATCCTCCAATAACAAGAGATCATCGGCCGAAATTAAATTGCCCTTTCTGCCAAGTTGTTCCTTTAGACGACTAACGTGGAATACAGGATGAACCTTAGTTCCAATGGGAAGTTCTATTCAATATGCGGTCCGACCAATCTTGTTAACACTCTTGAAAGGATCACTATATCGTGGAGATAGCTTGGGGCATTTCCCCATTCAAAGCGTCTTAGAATCTTTTGGGATTCTAAGATACACCCAATCACCGATCTGCAACTCTCGAGGAAAGCGGCTTCGGTTACCATAGAATTGGGCTCAATCTTGAGCCAATCTAATGCTTTCCTTGGCCACCTGCAACATTTCCTGCATATTCTGCAAGAAATCAGTTGCAGCTTGCACCTGAGGCCTTTGAGTCAAACAGAGATTAGGGAACGAGGCTGAAAGCCGTACAAGAGCATGAAAGGACTAAATCCGGTGGTAAAATACTTCATACTATTGTATGTGAACTCGACCATTGGGAGGTATTTTTTCCAATCTGACAGTCGTTTGGAAACATACGTGCAAAGCATATCCTCCATCGACTGGTTGGCATGTTCGGTTTGCCCATCGGACTCTAGGCGATCTGTAGATGAAAGACTTAAGGTAGTTTCTAGTCTTTCAAAGGCTGCTTGCTAGAAATTGCCAATGAACTTATCATCTTGATCACTAACAATATCGTTCGACAAACCATACATGTTGAACTTTTCAATGAAGAGTTGTGCAAGTTCAGAAGCTTTGACAATAGTTTCCGTTGGAATAAACTGTCCCACTTTGGTAAGCCTGTCAACTACTACCCAAATGGCATCATGACCCTTCCCGAACTTGGATGCATCAGTTTCCACCAGGAAAGGTTTGTTAGGGTTCACTATGTGTAATGTGGGGGCGGTAGACACTAACATCTTCAAAGCCTCAAAGCTTTGATTTAGTTCATCGATCCAAATAACAAGTGGATTGTGACGTCCATCGATCTAGCCAGGCTAAAACCATGGCCTGGTGTCTGTCCTTCTTCTTGCCAGTAAAAAATTGCAGGGTAAACATCGGGTTTAGGAGAGCTGGACGAGACTGTGACAAATCCTTTATCTCAGCTTCCCCCCGTTCATGTTTAGATTGCAAGTCGACAATCTGTTGTTGCAATAGATTAATCACCCGTGCCATCTCCTCCATATCAGCCACCGCCGGGCTTGGAGCTTGGGTTATCTCCATAGGAGACTCCATGGAAAGAGTGAGGGGTATTAAAAAACTAGAGGGAAAATGGAGAGCAATGGTATCAAAACCGTCGAAAACTAACAAGAGAAGCTCAAGAAACCAAGAAAATGGGCTAACTTACAACATTACAACTTGGAAAAGTCGGGTGAAGGAATGGGAACGTACACTCCTTTACCCCCTCCTCCAAGCTCCTGTAGGAAATCAAAGTGGCAAGATCCTCCTAACATTCAATCTACATATACAAGAAGAAGAGGGAGAGGGTTAGGCGCCCTCAAGGAGAGAGAAAGTAGGAGCAATGCTAGAAAGGGAATGAATTACAAATGAATAATGAGTAGATATAAATAGGCCTTCCAAGGGCCTAGACTCTTCCAAACCCTAAGTTCATCCACTACCAATTATAGGGCACCCCCAAAAGTCAAGATAGGGCCCCTTAACATAATTAGACTTTACTTGGACCCACGAGTTATTACTAGACCAAAATTGGGTCCAACTTAGCTAAAACTAACTTAACATGGTCTAAATAATATACCTAACCCATGGTTACACAAGTCTCGACCTTTTGGGTCAAAGTAACCTTTGGGAAACTAACATTATCATTTATTATTTCTAACACCCTCCTTAAATGGTAATGTAAAAAACATAACATGACATGAAGTAGAATGGAAAAATTGCAACAAAATGCAAAATGTTTCTTGCTGCCCAAACTTCATGTAGCCAAAAAAAAAAAAAAAAAAAACTCCAACTTGAAGTAGTCGAAGTAGCCAAAATCTCAGCCCCAATCATGCCCGATGTAGAATACGAAGTGCAGTAGCATCAAGTCGAAGAGTGAAGACAAGCATGCTCCATCCAAAGTAGGTAACCAAAAAACCAGCCACAAGCCGAAATATGGATTTGCAATCCATCAATGGTTCCCACATGATTTCATAAGTCTTCTTACCACGAAAAACATAAAGAAGAGTATGATACTCTTTTACCATCACATCCTCCCGAATGTTACTATTAATGATCTGCTCACCAACACTAGGTAAGGCAACACCGTCATCGTAAGAAGTAAACATCAAAATCTTCACCCGAACAAGTACAAATCGCTCCCAAATCTCTTTCCAAAAGCACTAGCCAAGAAGATAAACTTTTTCAAACCCTAAATGTGCTCTGACACAAAAACTAGCAAGTATCAAATCTGAAAAATCAGCACCGGAATGTGTCGAAACCACACATTAGATGGATGTAGGAACAAAGTGCCAAGATCCTTCTAACATTCAATCTCCATGTACAAGAAGAAGAAGAAGAAGAAGAAGAAGAAGAAGAGGGAGAGGGTTAGGTGCCCTCAAAGGAGAGAGAAAGTAGCAGCAATGCTTGAAAGGGAATGAATTACAAATGAACAATGAGTACATATAAATAGGCCTTCCAAGGCCCTAGACTCTTCCAAACTCTAAGTTCTAGAACCTTCCAAGCCCACTACTAACTATAGGGCACTCCCAAAACTCAAGATAGGGTCCTTTAACATAATTAGACTTTACTTGAACCCACGAGTTACCACTAGACCAAAATTGGGTCCAACTTAACTAAAACTATCTTAACATGGTCTAAATAATAAACCTACCCCATGGTTACACAAGTCTCAACCTTTTGGGTCAAAGTAACCTATGGGAAACTAACATTATCATTTATTATTTCTAACACCCACCCTCCTTAAATGATAATGTAAAAACATCACATGACATGGAAGTATGAAAAATTGCAACAAAAATGCGAAGTGTTGCATGCTGCTCAAAACTCCTATGTAGCCAAAAAAGAAAAGATGTAGCTTGTTGTCCAAGCTTAATGCCGCCAAAAAACTTTTGCTTGTAGCAGTAAAAGAGTTTTCAAGTCTCATCCCCACTCTTGATCATCAAAGGCACTGAAGAATGGGTTTGAGACAATGAAAAAGGTGAACCAACACCCTTGCTGCCCTGCAAAGTTGATTGTCCAACAGCCACACGATTTTACTTCTTGGCTGTCCGAAGTGTTCCAAAATTGGACCTTGCTGTCCAAAAATCTTCCGCAGGCTGTTCCCAAAGCATAAAAGGATGCGTAAGATGTAAAATAAGTTGAAAATGAACAATAGAACAAGACTGAATCTGCTGTCCACCAGTTTGAACCATAGTTGCCCAGAAACGCGTTTCTGGATCCAGAATCATTGGAAAAAAAATCAGAAACAGGTCTTTAAAAATTCATAGGGATTGACAGAATCCAACAAGGATTGCTGCACCTAAACTGGACCACACTGTAACCGAAACACTCGACAACTTACATAAATGCAATGCCCTTGATTAGAGCTTTAATTTGATACCCATATTGCCCACAAAAATTTAAAAAAAAAATGTTTCTGAGAAACGTATTCCCAAACCAAAAACGCGTTCAGAAACGCGTTTCTAGAAACGTTGTGCATCTATGGTTTGAGCATAAAAAACCAGCACCCAATCAAAAGAAGAAAGCTGGTTTTGCTGACCATTATCTTCAATAAAAAAAAATCAGCAGCTTGTCACTTTGATTCGACGTACCAATAGACTTCAAAGAATGCTCAATTTTTCCAGCTTTTTCGATAATATTATCGTGAAAAGTTTGCTCATGAACCTTTTCACTAATGCTCCCATAAAATGCATCAACTTGCGGTGATTGATAATATGATTTCTCAGCCATATCAACATATTCCAACAATCGTGAATATTCAAACAATTCATCCCTTTGTTCTTCTACTATCAAAGTGGATGCTAGAAAACAAGATGAAGCTTCCTTCTTATATGTGTCCAACACAACCAAATTATTTCTTGCAGTGCCCGTAGCAATGAGCATCAAAGATTTAGAAGGATCTTTTACAAAACATCTTCCTTAAATTCAACAAGCAACCCTTGCTTGATGATTAGAAAAATAGAAAGTAGATTTTTCTTGATGCTAGGAACATAAAGTACATTCTTGACGTACTTTTGATAAAATGTGATGTGTCTCCTGCACATTGAACTTGGCTTCCATCATTAATTGCCGTCAAGCTTGTGAAAACTTCACGTTGATAGGACATATGATTAGTGGCTCCACTATCCATGAACCACTCGAAACTTGGTTTCTTAGAAACCATAAAAGCATAATCTTTATCAATAAGATTTGCTTGCTCCTCCACTTGTGGCTCCAAAGATGCTAAGGTGGCCGTATTAGGTTCTTCATGATCTTCATTAGATGCCTCACGCTTTGCTTTCTCTATTCTTTTCCTACAATATTTGATGGTATGTCTCTCTTTTTGACAATAGAAACATATCATCTTCCATTTGAACTTTGAAAAGTTATCTCCACTTTCTTTAGAGGATGTAGAAGAAGAAATACCTTTTGACTTTCCCTTTGAGAAAAAAGCTTGATCTTGTGGCTCTTCAACCGCAAAATTGATGTAGTCCAACAAGATCATCGAAAGATATTTTTGATCCTCTTAGAGAAATGCTCAAGGATGATATGAAAGGAAGATAAGTCATAGGAAGAGAATTGAGTGTAATGGAGACAAATTGAGATTCATCAATGATCTCATCAATATTAAGAAGCTCTTCTCTAAGATCCTTGATCTTTGACAAATGATTAGTCATGACATCATCTTCACGAATTTTCAAGAGAGTAAGTTGATTTCGTAGATAAACAACTCTTGAAGTATTCTTTACTTGAAATGTCTTTGCAAGAGTTTCCCAAGCACTCTTAGAATTTTTGCAAGACCTGACATGAGCAAGGATAGATCTTTGTACCTCTTGTTGCGCAGTAGCAAAAAACACCTATTGTTGCTATTGCGCAACAACAGGTCCCCCGCTCCTCTTCTTCATCTTCTTGTTGCCCTTCTTCTTGTTCTTCCTTCATGTCTCGATCTTCCTCTTCCTCTTCTTCTGCTTCTATTTCCCCTCCTCCTTCTGTTGTCCCTCTTGCCCCTTCTTCTTCTTTGCGTATCAATTATCCTAGAACCCTACACTCCCACAAAGCCAATGGAGTCTTCTATTGCATCTAGCTTGAGTGTTGTACTGCATGATTTTCAAAGTTTGTAGCCGGAATTACATATGGTTAAAATAGAGATGTCCCATACCAAGTTGCAGCAAGACGTAGACATGCGGAAACAAGAATTCAAGTCCCAACCTCTCCTTGCTACACTGGACCAATGACATAAACTCAAGGGGGATAAATTTGAAAAGCAAAAGGAAGAAGCTCTCTCTTGGCTGACAATTCTCAAAAGGAAGTAAGCCAAGTGCCCCTATTTCTTCGATAATCTCAGCTATTCTTTCAGAAGAGAAATCTAGGGAACAAAAAGCACTCAATATTAGAGTAAGAGGCATTGAAGATACCCAAAATGCTCTTGAAGAATCAAAAGGTTCCTCGAAACTACACTTGAACACCATACTAGGATCTCTAGAGAGTCGTCGGGATGCTTTACGTTGTAGAGCCAAATTACCAGGTTTCCAAATTTTTATGGATGATGGTCTTAGGTAGATACAGGTTGAAGAGAGGCGTAAGGCCTTCCAGGATGCTAAAGCGACAGGTAGACGTGTTATCTATAGGGATGGTCAAATTCGATACAGTAACAACATGTCTAAAGATCTCAAGAGCTAAGGAATTGGGGTGCCCGATATTTGACATATTGGGCCCCATCCACATATGTCGCTTGCTTATACAAGTATTCAATACACCCCATCCTTGAGTCTGTCAGCGATGATGAGCATTCGTGATACATTTGGTTACTCATCGGCATTGATTCAACATGGACATCTTTGTTGCAACTTGCTATTTTCCTCTAGTGTTATCTTCCTTTGTGGAGGGTGTTGGTTCACTATATATTGACCTTTCTACGTATATTATTAGATATGCAGAGCTAGGTTACATCTTTTTCACTAATGAGTTTAATGCCAAGACAACTTCACGGCAGACAACGTATGTAATTCTACGGACCAACTTCTTGTATGTGCCCTTGATGGAGATGAATTGAGAATTACCAAGACCTTAGAGGATATTTTGGGCCCTATTACCACCTATGGAGAGTGTTTATTGCACTTGGGTGAAGCTCATGAGTTGGCCATTCTTAATGGCCTAACTTGTTGTCTAGACTCAGGCGGATATACCTACCATCCTCACAATGGCGGGCTTAGTGTTGTTGATTGCCTTATGGGATCACCGTCTTCTATCTCAGTCATTCATGACTTTTGTATCTCTCCTGCCACTCTCTCCGATCATCCCTTCCTTTCGTTAAAACTTCGCACTATTTCTTCACTTCAGCGGTTCTCACCCCCATCTCTGGATTATGCACCCGAATAAATTTTTGATCATTCACTTACACCAGCTTATTGGCACTTGCTTAGCCCCCTGCTTTACATCTTCCCACATCACAGCTCCCTCCTTACTACAACACTCGAAATGTGATTCTGCGAAACCTTAGATTTAACTTTTTGAAGATCTTTGATCCAAATTTAAGATAGAAATATTCAGATCCAAATTTGAGGATTGGATCGCCACCATAAAGCTATGCTACAATTGAGACTTAGGATTACTAGCATAAGTATTTCCAACTCTCTAGACCCCTTAAATTCCTACTTTGGGAAGCTCAGCCAGCAAACTCGTTGTGTTGTAAGACGTAGTACCTGCAGACACAAATATAAGCACATAACTGCAGATCAAGAACTCGTCCTTTTGAGTTGCCGCTGTCCATTTTACGATTTACAATATTCTTATAGTAAGTACTATTTAATATTTTATACTTAGGTTGGTAATAATGCGATATAAGGAAATTCAACTGAACTATTTATAGCTTGAAGATCTTTTTAGCTCTCTTTAGAACCTCTTACGCTTTGGACAATCTGGCATCATGATTTGTTTAAGTTATGCAATTGCTGTACTAAAAAAATGGTCTTCATGCTGTCTGTTGTTAGTGATGCATAAATGATGTATGACAAAGAACAGGTAAGTTTCAGGAACTTCTTAGCACTGAAAACTTTTATGCCTAGAGTTCAAGATTTTAAATCTGAAGGGCAAGATTTTGGTTCTCTTGTGTATGATGGAGTCTTTTCAAGTATGCTGCCTTTAATGCTGTGGAGTCTTTTCAATTATGCTGCCTTTATTGCTGTTTGCTTTGCTTTCTCCAAAGTTTCTTGGTTACTAAATTCACTAGACTTTAAGATTTGGTGGCTTTTCTGAGGTGGACAACACTGTAACTTGTCCTAAGTGTAACAAGTATTTGGTCTCTCAAGGAGTCTCTATCCTGCATACTGTTATGGCCTGTAGGTCCATTGTCTATGACCAATCTCCATTAGCTCTGAAAAAGAGGCATGAGCTGAATGTTCTACTTGTATTTCATGTCCCTTTATTTCGAACTGGAGGTTAGACTTGTGAGTGCTTACACTTTGATCATGATATACTGCTCAAGTGGTTCCACATCAATAACTTGGAGTTTTTGTTGGCAGCTTGCTATGTCTTATAATGGATATTTACCGTGTGGAATAGGTAAATCGGTTTGGAACAATCTCTATTTATGATACATTGCAATGTTGTCAATTCAGGATGTGAATTATCTGAGAGAAATCAAATGGGAGGCTTTTCTAATAGATGAAGGGCAACGTATCCGAGCTGCTAAGACATTTCAAAACTTAAAGTCAATCGAAGCTGAATTTTGTGTGTTCGCTTCAAGTGAGAAGTTAAAGGTAAACTAATTCCAACTAAATCAGGGCCATGCTGAAAGTTGCTTTTTAAGTCCCATGCCATTCTTAAAGAAAGTTTGTAAGGTCAACCCAGCATGTTGCAAGTTTCAACATGCTGTTTATATGGGCAACACTTTTTTTTTTCAATTCTAGTCTGCATGATGTTCTGTCTGGGGGGCAAATCTTTTTAAGATACATTCATTATTTTTGTAAATCTCTGAAGAGGATATGTTTATGTGCAGATTAATCTGGAGGATCTTGTTCAAGTGTACTCACTGGTCGAGCGAGATAGTAGTTTGTTGCATGTGGAGTCTCGTAAGTCCTTTTTTCACGAGGATGAGGATGTACAACTTGAAGACTTGCAGAAAAAGCTTAATCTGTACACTGTTTGCGACTATCAATGTGAAACACCACCAGACATCCATGTGGAGTATTGGGTTCCAGTGACAATGCCCCAAGTTCAAGTTCATGAATATTGCAAAATATTAGTTCAGAATTATGAACTATTGCAATCAAGTCGCATGAGGCCTGATCATAAGGGCTCATTTCGGGACCTCCTTTTGAAGCTACGTGAGGTAGGTTGTGCTGTTGGGTTGCTCATATTCTATTCTACGAGGAGAAAGATCAGTTCTTTGTTTGTTTGTTTGTTTGAATCATCTTGTAATATAAAAAAAATTAAAAAAAAAAATGGCGTCCGGATCCCCAGACGCGTGCGTCCGTACCCCGGACGCGCGTGTTTTTTTTTTTTTTTTTTTTAAATTAAAAAAAAAAAAAATTGGACACGTCCGGGGGTCGGACGCATCTGGGTCCGGACGCCGGACGCGGGCAATCCGGCCTGGTATTATACATATATATATATATATACATATATATATATATATATATATCATAGGTCCTGCGGTACCAGGTCCCGCGTATCCCGGTACCGCGGTACCATATCGGTCGGCGGTACCAAAAAAAAAAAAAAAATTTTTGCAAAAATAACACGGGAAATTTTTATTTTTATTTTATTTTCTTTTATATTATGGTACCGCCCTAATACCGCGGATCCCAGGGCGGTACTGTACCGGCGGTACCACTGTTATATATATATCATAGTGCCCTGTGGTACCGCTGTTATGGTACCGTCGGTACCATAACAGTGGTACCGCCGGTACGGTACCGCCCTGGGATCCGCGGTATTAGGGCGGTACCATAATAAAAAAAAAATTAAATTTTTTTCCCGTGTTATTTTCCCGCGGTACCGTACTGGTCGGCGGTACCATAAATTTTTTTTTTTTTGGCGAAAATAACAAGGGAAATATTTTTTATATTACCGGGTTGCATCAGTTAGAGAGAGACTGGCCACACTGCATGAGGCTTGGGATACAGACGGCTGTTCCATCATGGCTGATGGGTAGACTAATCGTCGCAGACGTCCACTCATCAACGTGATTGTTTCTAGTTGTTACGGTTCCATGTTCTTGCGCAGCATCGACGCCTCCGAGGCAGGGAGAGTGCATTCGGCCGAGTACATTTACGGCATCATTCGCGCAGCGATAGAGGAGGTCGGGCCATAGCGCGTTGTCCATGTATAATCTTCTTTCATTAGTTGCTTGGTCATTTACTGCTTAATGTTGAAACAATAGTTTTGCGTAGTTTTCGATTGATTGCAATGTGTTTCCAAGCTGTGAATTGACCGTGTGAACGTATCGCGAAAGGTTGTGACAGACAATGCGTCCAACTGCCGCGGTATGGGGGAGCTTCTTATGGTAGACTACCCCTCCATTGTCTGGACTCCATGTGCCGCACACTCACTGGACCTCCTCCTGCATTCCATCGGGCGCCTGCCTTGGGTCAGTGAGATTCTCACGAGGGCACTTGCGGTTGTGGACTTCGTCACACGCAAGCGCCGCATGACGGCCCTTTTCCGGACATTCAGCAGGTAAGCTCCTACTTATGTTTTGGCTCATTCAAGATGCTTCCTTATTTTTTGCTCGTTTCATGTGTGCCTCTCATTCCGTTTGTCAATGCATGCTCAACTTGAAGAAGCCCGCTCGCACCCGCTTTGCCTACTAGTTCATCATGTTGGAGCGGCTACACAAGCTCAAGGGTGAATTGCGGCACATGGCCACTTCGGCAGAGTTCACCGCCATGGACCTGTCCACACACGACATCTTATTCATGGAGCCTTTCTGGGTGGATATACAGCAGTTGATGGACATCATGCGCCCCATCTACTCTGTTCTGAGGCTCGTTGATCGCGAGGGGTGCACGATGGGCCTCATCTACGAGTTCATGGACCGCATAGGCGAGTCTCTCCAGCGTTCTGAGCTGGACCCTGCCAGGTATAACTTTTTTCCGTCTCACCATCCTTACTTCCATTTCGCACTCTGTTTTGTCTTGCTGCCGCAACACGATGGTATGTAACTGTTGCCTCCGCGTGGTTTGGTCCACAGGTTGGAGCCTATCAGGCACTTGTGGTAGCGGCGATGGGAGAAGTTTCACCGGCCCATTCATAGTGTGGCCCACATACTGCATCCGCTTTTTCAGAGCGAGAGGCAGTACGACGATGCAGAGCTGTGTGCGGACTGGTTCGGATACGTCCACCTCCTCAACAGCGACACTGGGTTCCGCAGCAGGCTCGAGGTGCAGAGGCTCGGTTATAGGTAAACTCTTGACCTATCGTACATTGTCGTTCGTTTAATTTCCTTGCGCGGGCTCAAGTGTACTCAAGCATATCGTTGCTCAACTGCAGGCACTCTTTGGGGCTGTTGGGCGAGGACCTTGCACTTGTTCGAGAGATCAGGCTCTTGCCTATATCATGGTGGGAGAGCTACGACGCGGGGCAGCCAGACCTGAGGACGCTCGCGCTCCGAGTCCTTTCACAGGTATGTTGTCTGATCTCATTCATCCAACTAGTTTTCGCATTTTCTCTACAAGGTCGGTACTCACTCGAGTTGTTGCCAATTAATGCAGGACTGCTCTGCTTGCGTGTGCGAGCGAAACTGGTCACGTTCAGCCTTGTGCACACGAGCAGGCGGAACCGTCTGACGACGGAGCGGTGCAATGACCTGATGTACTGCAACACCAACACCAGACTGGTTCGACGCATCATGGAGAGCATGAGGGCAGGAGGCGCACACGCCCTACTGCTTCAGGTATATTTCGTTGCTCTATCGTTTTGCTTTCGTATTGGTTTGAGACATTCAGTTTAATGCCCTCACGGTTGCTTCGGCTATTCTCACGAATGATTGACTTGTGCAGGTCAATTCCGATGAGTGGCTGGTTGCAGCGGCAGATCATGAGCCAGAGGTTGATCGGGACGATGCTGTTCGGCGTGCTCTGCGGGGTGAGCCCGAGGATGATGCCGATGCCGATGCGACCACCACCCTCCCTGCTGACGTTCCATTGCTCTCCTCTGATGATGAGCCCACATATGATTCAGACGAGACGGTCGACCTAGCAGGGGATTGTCCACGTGCCCCACCCAGTACCCCCGCATCACACCCCTTTCAGATGATGGCTGGTCAGAGTTTGCGAGGGAGACAGAGGCTGCTGCCCAGAGACAGATAGCGCAAAGACGACTCAGAGCATCACAGGCAGGCAGTTCCTCCCAGAGACCCCCCCGTGGCAGAGGGAGATCCCTAGGCAGGAGTGTACCACAGAGGGTTCCTTCCGGCAGACCTAGAGGCAGGCCAGCCAAGAGGGGACGCACCGATGATTTTTCTAGTGGTCTCTTGGCAGGCGTTGGCCCAGACCTAGAGGAGTCCCAGATGCCTCCAGACTTTGAGCCAGACTTTGTTTGACACCCCTGCAGATGCATCTGGCATGAGAGGGATGATTTGTTTAGCGCAGACTTGTAGATACTGATACACATTTTAGCATCATGTACAGTGGCATCGGATGAGATGTATATATATTCTTTACAGTCTATTTGTGTCATGGCTAATTTATCGTGGTTGCTTACAAATGGTTAGCTCTGTGAAGTTTGAATGGTTAGTCAAAAATGGTTTGCTCCGTGCAAGATGAGAGAGAGAGAGAGAGAGAGAGAGAGAGAGAGAGAGAGAGAGAGAGAGAGAGAGAGAGAGAGAGAGAGAGAGAGAGAGAGAGAGAGAGAGAGAGAGAGAGAGAGAGAGAGAGAGAGAGAGAGAGAGAGAGAGAGAGAGAGAGAGAGAGAGAGAGAGAGAGAGAGAGAGAGAGAGAGAGAGAGAGAGAGAGAGAGAGAGAGAGAGAGAGAGAGAGAGAGAGAGAGAGAGAGAGAGAGAGAGAGAGACAGAGAGAGACCAGCACATTTGCATCTCATTCAAAACATATGCATCATGTTCAACCATTTAACAATAAAGACCCTAAACCCGACACCCCAACGAATGGCACAGTTAACACAACACCCCAAACCCTAACAAATCACCCTAAACCCACAACCCCACAGCCATAACCATAAAAACAAGCCACAAGCATAATCATCATACATAAACATCATCAACCCCACCCACGTCCTCATTGTGTCGTAGGCATTGCACCACAGGTATGTGCAGATTCAACATCAAAGCTGCACTTTCGCAGCATACGCTTAAACCTGCGTAGAATGTATCAATGGTCCAGGAATACAGTCCACTGGTTCGTGGAGCGGGTACGTACTCAGGGGACCGAGCCTGGCCCGATTCGGGCATCGTCCGGTCAAAATGGTCGTTCGACGGGTTAGAAACGCAATTAGGTCAATCCAAATGGACTAGTTTTGCAGCTATCCGTCTGACGGTCCCGTTTCTCCAAGCACTACAAGGACTGAATGGTCACCAGTGGAGTGGATGGTCATCATAACTGTGTCGTTCACTACCGGGAACCAGAAGACCTACTGGCTGGCCCGACGACGAGGGACCCTGTCCCGGACCATGGGAAGTTGTTCTGTGGTGAAGTTAATTCCAATCCGTTGCGTTTCCTCGCCCACGCCAGCTCGGTCAGGGGGGAGCAGGTCCGAGGACTGTGAGGGCATGTAGCTGCAGCTCTGGTAGTCGCCCCATTATCTCTATCTGGCTCTCGTGAAATCCTCCTTCTAGCTTCCATTCGTTGTGTCGCTGGACATCTACCAGGACATGCTCCGACTAGTTGCCCACGTGACGTCGACCCTAAACCCTAAATCTATCTCATCACATAGGCCATGGTACTGTGTAGAACGCATCGTCGGTCCAGGAATACAGTCCACAGGTTCGTGATCCCGATACAAACCCAAGGGATCGAGCCTGGCTCGATTCGGGTATCGTTCGGTCAAAATGGCCCTTCGACTAGAGATGAGCAAGTAGGTCAAGCGAAATGGACTGGTTTTGCAACTCTCCGTCCGACGGCCCCGTTTCTCCAAACGGGATCCGTTTCGGGTGCCGTCTGTTTCGGCCAGTGGACAACATCGATATGAACATGTGGGAACAAACAGGACGAGCAAACGATGGACGGTCGGGCCGCATCGTCCGTCCGAAGTTCGACGTTAAACAGGGCTTCAGGGACACTTTGTTCGGTCGGGACCTGAAAACTGGGAGATGTTTCGGAGCCCCCGTGCTGGTACGTAAAATTTCGACATCGTATCGTAGCAAGTTGGAGTAGTGAGATAACTAATTAGTAAGCTGTTGAAGTTCATCCGGGAAGAAACCGATCCCCTAAACCGAGTCACAGTAGTGTATAGCTTGTCACTCTTCTGGTGAGCCCTAATTTCCCCCAGAGACTTCTGCTCCTGAGAGCTTGTCACTCTTCTGGTGAGCGTTCACCTTTCCCCAATCCTCTGGCGAGCATTCACTTCTAAACCCTGGGGCAGTAATATGTTTGCCATACAAACCTTCACTCGAAACCACTCTCAGATCTTTCTTTGCCGCTTTTTTGGAGCTTAGTTCCCAATGAAGGTTCATAATAATTTATGAACTGCTCACTGGCCATGGTTGTTTAGTAATACTGAGGTTATGAGAGGCATGGCCCAGTGGTTAGGTGTGTTGCAAATTTTTTTGGAAATTTTTTCGGTACTGTTTTCCTATTTTTTAACAGGAGGGGGCAGGTGGGTGACAGGCACCCTCTGATAATTAATTCCGGGAGAAAAACAGGGGCCATAAATTGTTTTTATTTTGCTTTTGGGATGGGGGACAGTGTAGGCAGTTGCTTGTATTTTTTTTTTTTTTTTGAAAAAAAAAATTTGAAAAAAATTGGGCGCGTCCGGACGCGGACACCATCTGCTTCCTTAGATATATATATATATATATATATATATATATATATATATATATATATATATATATATATATATATATATATATATATATATATATATATGTATGTATATATATATATATATATATATATATGTATGTATATATATATATATATATATATATGTATGTATATATATATATATATATATGTATGTATATATATATATATATATATATATATATATATATATATATATATGTATGTATATATATATATATATATATATATATATATATATATGTATATATCTATATATATATATATATATATATATCATAGTGGCACGTGGTACCGCCATTATGGTACTGTGGTACCATAATGGTGGTACCGCGGTTATGGTGCCGCCCTCAGACCAGTGGTACCAGGGCGGCACCACAAAAATAATATTTATTATTATTATTTTTTTTTTCTATATTAATAAAAAACCCTTTTAATAGGTTAATACAGGGTAAAAAATTCAGGAAAAAAAAGGGCTAGGGTTTAGAAAAAAGATGTTACTGTACAGGGAACTGTACAGGGGGACTGTACTGGGGGCACTGTGGGAGAGCAGACTTGGTGGTCAATGGGAGTGCAGCATGTGGGGGGGCAGCAAATCCGGACAGGTACACCGTCACATGGGCACTGTGGGGGAGTAGACCACGGACCCAATCGAAGTGCAGCATGTGGGGGAGCAATACATGGGGCAGGTACACCGTCACATGGGCACTGTGGAGGAGCAGACCATGGACCCAATCGGAGTGCAGCATGTGGGGGAGCAATACATCCGGACAGGTACACCGTCACATGGGCACTGTGGAGGAGTAGACCATGGACCCAATCGGAGTGCAGCATGTGGGGGAGCAATACATGGGAGAGGTACAGTAGCACATGGGATCATCAACAAATGCAAATGGGGCAACAGGCTGTGGGGTTAAATAGGCACTCACGAGGCAGTGAGAGAGCCAGTGAGAGGCTGTGAGAGGCATTGTGAGGCTGTGAGAGAGAGGCGTTGTGAGAGGCTGTGTCACAGACTGAGACACAGGCTGTGAGAGGGAGGCTGTGAGAGAGGCTGTGAGAGGCTGTGAGAGGCTGTGAGAGCCATTTTGAGAAATAGGGTGTCGTGAGATGGCGGAGCGCATACCACCGAGGCCTGAGGGCGAAGCCAGGAGGAAGCTCGAGGAAGATGTTCGAAGGCACAACGAAAGGCATCGGAAGCAAGAGGCAAACATTGCAGAGATGCTGCGACAGGCTCGACAAAGAAATCCGGAGCCAAAGCACCCAGCCCGCGCTGTGCCCCCCGCCCCCGCTGTCGAGCTGGATTTGGATGAGCAGATCGGAATGAACTTCACACGGTGGCAGCTTATCATGGTTAGGGAAAGGCTGCCCGCCGTCATGCTAACCAGGAGGCAGCTCGGGCTAACCAGGAGGCAGAGCGAGAGCGTCAGAACAATGCACCTGACGAGGGCGAGGAGTCAGTGGAGGATCCATAGGAATGTTTAGAATGGATGGGGTCTGGCCGTATGTGGCTGATTGTTGTTATGTAATTTTCGGCAGTAGATGTGGCAACATTTAGTGTCTAACATAGTGTAAAGAACAGCCCCAGCCGTATATGGCGGGAATACGTATTGTAATTTTGATACATCTGATGAATTAATGTATGGTGTGTTTTTTGTGCAACGCGTGCCTGGTGTATTGCAATGTAGTGTGTGTGTTTATGAAATGCTATGAAGGGGGTTGTATTGTTGTGTTGTGCATCTGCTATCAATCTATGCAGTTGAAACTAATTGTAATTACGCAGATACCATTTGAAATAAAATTGAAAACAGAGCATAACAATTACAAATCGACAAATACAAAATGTGCAGCGAATAAAGTACGTCCAACACTGAATATAGTATGGAAAATGGTCTGAATATAGTGTTTGATCATTTGGCCGCCAAACATGGAACATGATATCAAACTGCTAAAAATAAAATAACAGAGCTACAATCAATGCTCTGCCTCTAACTCAGATGAATGCTCTGGAGACAACTCAGGGCCCCGAGCTGACTCTCGCAACTGATATCTATGTCTGTCTGGTACTGGCATGGGCTGTGTATCCGAGGGGGAAGACTCGTCATCCTCATCCTCCCAATCTGCCTCCGCATCAGCCCCCAAGCAGGCTAAACCAACAACACCTGCTGCAGCTGGCTGTAATACTGCACCTCTACCAGCAACTGGAGCCCTGCGAGGTCGTCCTCTCTTCCCTGGCTGTTTCTGTGCCCTGCCTTTCTTGTTCGGTGCACCCTTGGGCCTTCCTGGCCTCTTGCAGACGAGGGGAGCCGTCAATGCCTCATCACCCCCATGCAGATCACCTGGCTGGCTAGGCTGGGCCCAAGCTGCGGTCGGCTGGGATAGGGTAGCCAAAGATTTGCATTGAAGGGATCTATATTGGAACTGAATACTATAATCACGAGTCTTTGGAGCTCAAACTCCCTGTGCAGCTGATAGTGGAGGATAGGTCCGAGGAGTGTGTGCCCGTGGGCCTGCTGCTGGTGGAGGAACTGGATGTGGAGGGGCCGTCCCTGCAGGAGGCAAGTACAGCGGCGATAAGTACTGAAAGGGGCGCTGCGGTGGCCGGTACTGGTACATCCTGGGTGCTGCCAAAGGAGGAGCCGGTGCCGTGGGTGCTGCCAATGGAGGAGGATGTGCTGTGGGTGCTGCCACTGGAGGAGCGTCTGTAGATGTGGGTGCTGCAAGAGAAGATCTGGGCACAAATGGTGGCCTGCCATGGAGACCTGCTGCTGCAAAAGTGGATGGCGATGAAGGGGCTGCAGGCCTCAACGGTATCGGTGGCACTGGAGATGCTGTGCGGCGGCGCACATACACCTTCTGAGGAACTGGAGGAACTGCAGGCACCTCGTGTAGCTGCTCTCGCTGAGACTCTGTGTAGGGCATGCTGGCTAGAGAGGATGGGGACACCCTGACGCTCGGCATCTGCTGGGCCTCTGAATCCAAGTCTGCAATCAAGTCGTCCAGCTGGGCATCCGATTACAAATGCTCTGGGCTCTGGGACTCATCATGAGCACCATCCTCTGGAACATCTCGTGCCTCATCCTGTGCACCATGTGGACCCTGCATGGCCTCCCAATCGGTACAATCAAAGTCATCTGGTGACTCCTCTGGTGTGCTGTCATAGAAATGCCTATGGCTCTGTGATGCACGCATCCAAGCAGCTGCGGAAGGTAAACCCAAATCACTCTGCCCCCTATCAAGAGCCTCCTCCATCATATCAACATAAGAAGGTATGCCACTGGCCCCCCTTGTGTGCCCTACCCGTCTCCCGGTATAATCTGTGGCATGTGTCCCACCTCTACCACGTGATGCACCTGTGACCCCTGCTCTAGGCGTGTGCCCAACACCTGTATCATATGCCTCATCCCGTTCTGATTTGGCGAACACAACCCGAATGGGCTCATCCTCATCCTGATCATCCTCTGACACTGGATCATCTGCCTCGTACAATGGAGGCTCTCTGTGCTCAAGCCCAAGCTCTCTCTCTCTCATCTCGGCAAGCTCCCTCTCTCTCTCTGCCATCAACTGTGTGCCCAGGTCATCTGTAGGCATGGGATGGGTGCTGTCCGTAGGCAAGTCAACCTGGCGCTCCAAATCAGATATCTTCGTCTGCAAGGTTTAAAATTGGCATGTCAGGGAAACAACTCTATCAAGAAATGAAACCAACATACCAGGAGTCAACCAACATGCTATGAAAGGTTAGCTTATCACCTGCAATGCGCTCGTAATGGTCGGAAGTCTCCTGTCGAGACGTGCGTTGGTGCTACAGAACACCAACCGCTCCAACTGACTCACTGACAACCGGTTTCTTCTCCTCGTGTGAATGAGTGCCCATGTGCTCCAATTACGCTCGCACACGGAGGCAGCACAGTCCTGTGGTGCGTGCATTGAAATACTTCAGCACATTTGCACGGGTGGAACTTCAACGAAACACAGCAATGGAGGATAAAATGAGATGCATAGCTGAGAAAGGACACGCAGTGCAAGACGCTGTATAGATGGATATGTGCTACCGAACATGGTCCACCAGGTAATGGGTAGCTGCCTCCTCTCTGGATCTTGAGCAACCGGGTGGCCGAATGTGCCCATGCCGAAACGAAATGCAGCGAGCTCCTCCATGAGCCTGATAGGATCCAAACCTATGTGTGGACCCACTCTGTGAACGTACTGAAGCCAATCGGCCTCGAGCTCCCTGTCTGCGATCTGTGTCGGAGAGAGGAAGAGGGGATGCAGTATGTGTGCAACGCTGTGGATACTCCTGTGGAAGTAGTTCCACCGCATCTCCCAGATGAACTTCAGCTCGGTCATCCTGCAGGTGAGAGGCATGTTAAAACCTGGGCATTACGAAAAAACGTAACATTGACAGAAAAACAAGCTAGCAACCATTGAAAAGATAAAAACCAATTAAAACACTATACCGCTTACCTCTCTGGCTGTAGGATGGGCAGCTGCAGGAACTGTCCGATCCGGTCCATGAGCTCATACACCAGTCCAAGTGTCGACCCCTCGCTGTCAGCCATGCGGAGCACAATGTAGAGTGGTCGAAGCAGTCCTGACAATATCTGTGCATCCCTCCAGAACTGGTCTCCCCTCACCGTGGAAGAAAAGTGCTCCCCATCCTCAGTGTGCTGAAACGTACTGGCACACCAAAGATCACTGGCAACCATCTGTAGAAGCTGTGCCCTGCACTTGATCAAACGGTCGATGACCACCAAGTCGAATGCAAAGCATGTGGGGGCTGGCTTACGGAGGTCCAGATGGCTGAACACCCGGAACATGGCAAGAACACGCCTCTTCCTGGTGACTTCTGTCACCAGGAAGAGGGCCTCACGGACGATGGCTCAATGTGAGGGAACTCGGCCTCTAGCAGTACACCCATCTGAATGCAGTTCGTGGCATTGTCTGTCACCACCGTGATGACATGCTGTGGGCCTATGGACAGGATGGAAGACCCGATGACATCAAACATGAACTCTGCAGATATGACTCTCCCCCCCCTGCTGCAATCCACTGCCCTCAAAAACTGTGTGCCCATGCAGCTGGAGACCAATATGTTGAGGATCGGCCTCCTCCTGACATCAGTCCAGCCATCGGACATGATGTTGCAATCGTAAGTGGCCCAAAGGCGACGTAGAGGCTCCATCTCTCTAGCCAATGACTCGACCCTATCCCTCAGCATGTGTGTGCGGACAACCTCTGAACTAGGGACTCTCCAGCTAGGGCTGACAGACTGTGCAAGGCGGAAGGCCCTTCTGAAGGGCTCAGAGTCGGTGATGTTAAATGGAAGGTTCAGCGCATAAATCAGACTGGCCACAACCTGTGTGGCCTCTCTATCCATGTGTGGCTGATGCGCGCCGCGAATGCTCTGCTGCCTAAGAACTCTCCCAGCTGGGCGACGGGTAGCGGACCTCCAGCACGGTGCATCGAACGTGACGGGAATGGATGATGACGCGACAGGCTGGGCACTAGTGGATGCATCAGCTGTAGACGTGGAATGGGGAGAGTGGGATGCACTGGTCGGGATGGGTGCAGCAGCGTAAGTGGGGTACACTGGTGGAGGGTGGACATCTGGCATGGGATACAAAAACTGCTAGGTAGGGAGGTCATCCGGATGTGAAGGGATCTCCTCAACATCCTGGAAGTCCTCGTCACTGGCATCCGGGACCTGCTCCTGCTCGGGTGGCGGAGAGTCCATGAGAAAGTCGTAAACGGGGGGAGTGCGAGCAACAGTAGGTGGTGGTGGAACCACAGTGGCAACTCGCGGACGCGGTGGGACGGGATCCACCGGAATGGGTGCAGATGGGGGTGCGTGAGGCAGAACTGTCTGAGGGGGATGAGGGGCAAAGGGACTGGACGAGGATGCACTCCCTCTCCTCGTGCGTGCCAACCAAGCAAGCAACAACTCGGGGTCAACCACGTAAGAAGCGGTGCAAAACCGAAGAACACCCTCCGAAATGGTGTTCTCCCCCGCCACAAGACGTGGCCCGTAGGTATCCAGAAGTCACTGCCTGACGGGAGCGGACATGCTGGCACAGGGGGCAGCATTCAGTGTGCCACCATCTTTGGCGCTTGCGCCGAGTAAGTGGCCTTTAAGGCGAGTGAGGGTGGCAACGAACTCGGCCAGGCAATATCTACAGTGCACGATCCTTGCACCGGACTTGTTGGACTTGTCGGGAACCCGCCTGACAATGTCCACCTCGTCCCACAGATTGGCAAGGTTGGAATGCACCATCTCTGTAGAAGGAACTAGGGAAAGAAGGCAGAGATCTCTGTGGGTGCGATAGGAGTCAGAAGGCTTGAAAAAACCACAACAAAGGCCGAAATAGTAATAGCAGGTGCGGACGCGATCAGTGCAATGCGAAGACAGCAGGGAGGGCACGGACAGCAGGGCGATGGGCATACAACAGAGAGGGCGCGGACAACAGTGAGGGCGCGGACAGTAGGGCGACGGGCAGGGAGGGAGATGAAGCGAGGGGGGGGGATTAGGTTAAAAAAAAATATATTAATATATTAAATATTAAAAAATTTAATATATTAAAAAATAATATGTATTGTGGTACCGGGGATTAGTATGGATCCGCAGTACCGGGATCCACGGTACCATAATGGTGGTACCGCCTGGGATCCGCAGTACCAGGGCGGTACCATTTTTTAATATTTTTTTATATTTAATTATTGCCTTTTATATAGTAAAATAAATAAATGAAGCGCCAGAAGAATAATGTCGCGAATAGCAAGACAAATTATGTGTCCGAAGAGAGGAGCATGCACCTTTGTTTGAGCCATAGGAACCAAAAGAGGCATTGAATGAATGAGTCGCTTTACCTCAACTAGACATGTGTTCCCTCCTAGCATTGATCTTGGGTCTGTATCTCATACACAAGCTGTGTCTGCTTTGACAATGATCTTGTTGCTAATTTATAACATTTGCAACAATAGGACAACTTCGGACTTCAGACTCATAAAATGGTTTTGCTTGTGTATCTTCCATAAATACATGTCGTTCTCTTATTTGCCTCATGGATGGAAGGGAGAAACCTTACAAAGGGGTTATTGTCAGGGTATTCTAGGAGAGGTCTGGCCTTCCCCTCATTTTCCACCACCATGTTCTGAGTGTGGCATCCTCCGGACATGAGCGAGTTTTGTCACTATTTAGTTCCACCAACCTAGACACCATGTGACAAGAGAACCCTTTATGTGACAAAGTGTGATTCGACGCGTTGGTCCTAGTCTCACAGAGGCATTATTCTCTCATAAGGCAAGTGCCATACATCTTTTAGAGGCTCTGTTATCTTCTTGGGTCTCCCCCCATTCATCTTTTAGAGGCTCTGTTATCTTCTTGGGTCTCTCCCCATTCATATATGGCAAGTGCCATACACATGTAATGCTTAGGCGCAACATACATGCTCGTCATATGCAACGGAAACCTAATGGTCGCAGCTTATATCGCTCATCACCTTGATCTTTTGGCAGTAGGTCATCCATAATATCATCCAAATACTCAATCTTTTGTGACTATGTATCATCTATAGATATAAGTACCACAACCTCGTCATTAGATATGAATATTGGATGGAGCAATACTGAGCAAAGTAACAGGTACAAAGAACATGAAATGTCAAAGTCAACTTGTAGACAATGGAATTGGGATTTATAAAGTGGAATAGAATTGCCCTACTCTATTGAAACCGAAGATCCAAATCAAGTCCTAAGGACCAAACAAGATTTGATAAAAGATTTATTGCCAAAAACTTGAAGAAATTGAAAATCTAAAAGCTGAACTTCTAGATATCCAAATCAAGATCTATATACCACAACAGAAGCACCCTACGGTCGTACGATCAGTGATATTAAATCTCCACAACTTTCTACAAAAAAAGTACAAGAATTACAACACTTCATAAACTAACAAAGAGTAGAGCACCCTAACTTGTGCTACTCAGAGAAGCAAAATGTTTACATATTGGGGTGCCAACCAAGAAGGAATCAACATTTAAATTACAATACAATGCTTAACCGTTTCTTTTAAGTCTTTCTCTCTCTAGATGGGCTACACCTACTTAGAGCCCTAATCAGTATTTAGCTTGTAAATATTACTTGGAACATAATACAATTGTTGTGTGGTGATACTTGCATAGACAATTGCTCCTATGCTTTTGTTTCTATGATTCTATTGATTAGTAGACCTGTAGAAATTGTTGGTTTTGCAATTGGTTTCATGATTGTGTTAGAGCCTTGTTTGGTTGGTAGGAGAATCATTATCGGCGTGATAGAGTCCGGGCTTCAAGTTGTGGGGGAATCCAAGGAGGAATTGAGAATTCAAGAAAGTAATTTGGAATGTATTGTGGCTTTCAATCGAAAGCAAGATTTGCAACTTTGAAAACTGCAAATTGCTTGTTCTTGATTGATTCTCTTCGGAATTGAGTTAAGTTTCTTTTAGTTGGCAAGTTCTTAGTCAGAGCAAGACATCTGTGAGGCTTCATAGTGAAGCTGGTATAGTAGTGGAGAAAGATATGAAAAATACTTCTAGGGTTTCGGTAGAAAACCCTACAGCTCTGGCTTAGAAGTCGATTTTTGGTGAAACAAGAACGTGCAGCAGGTCGCTGGCGGATGGTCGTCTAACTTGTGTATCACTAAGGGTGGCCTTCTGAAGTACAAAAACAATTTGTATATGTTCATGATTATTTAATTGGTAGTGTGAGTGACTTTATTTTACATCATTCTTACAATTTAGACCATGATCTAAGCAAAATATCAGATCCACCATAGCTGGAAAAGCCAGAAAACAAGGGTTTTTGAGAAGGGGAAAAAAAGGAGAGATCTCCTTGACTCGTGTCCATCCAAAGAGAGAGAGAGAGAGAGAGAGAGAGAGAGAGAGAGAGAGAGAGAGAGAGAGAGAGAGAGAGAGAGGTCCCAATTGAATCATCCAAGGCCATTGGATTGCAAGGGGATTAAAAGATGAATTTTAGGTGAAGGGGCCCGGAGTGCAAACTGCGCTTCAGCTTCATAAAAAAATCTCATGTTGAAAAGGACCCATGAATTGAATTTGGGTTAAAAGCCTTGGTTATTAAAAAAAGAAGAAACAACTCATTTCTCCTAAAAGCCTGTAATTCTATGGTCTTTTCTCCATTTGTGGCCATTTGAAGCCAATTTCCTCCAAATTAAGGGCAAAAAAGAATTGCCTCCTGTAAGTACAACTTCTTGATAGAGTGAGTGCCGGATCTCAGGGAGAAAGTGGATCAAAGGTCTTATTGGACCATTCCAAGGGCAAGGTAGTCAATGACGCTGCATTGGAGCGTTTTGGAAATTTGGTGTGTTTTTAGAGGTTGAATTTGTCAAGGATGCTTGCTTCATGAAAGACATTGATCATGACTATAGGGTACTTGCAACGGGTTATCGTGACAACAATTGTGGTCTGTACAAGTTGGATGCAGCCAAACTTGGTGAGTATTGTTTAGCATCATCAATTTGAATTGTGGCATCATAGGATGGGCCATCTTATCTACGGTAGCTTGCGCTTGATGAGCAGGTGGACTACCAAACTTGCAGGTGGAACAACACTCAATTTGCGAGGGTTGCATGATGGGCATGCACCACTGGTAAAGAATTGCTTGAACAAAAGTAAACAGGAAACTTGTATTCATATAATGATTTCCCGAAAGGATGATTGTACAATCAACAACATGCTGGTGTGCATGCTGGTGTGCAGCCCTCCTGTTGTATGATTCTCCTACAAAGAACTAGAGAGTATCATCTTGATCAGCTTTGAAAGTAGTGGATACTATTTTAGTCATTCTATTCAGGAGGCACTCGAGGAGTCGATAGGTGCTCTCCTAGGTAGTTTCTAACCCTACCAAGTGACCAAGTACCAACGCACTATTTAACCATAACAAAAGGCCCAAACATTACATTGGTGCTCCTGTCCCTATTTCAGTTACTCATTGTGTATGTACAATTCATTAGTTTTCCAGTTAGTCAGTGCCTGAGATAGAGGTCTCTCTTTTTCATAGAATCATATTTGTTTACGTTTTTATGCTTAGCTGTAATTTGTCCACTGTTTAAAAAGCAGTTGCAATTATCTCTAGAGATTATAAATTGGACCTTGGTCTAAATTCTCTCTCTCCTATTTTCTGAAAAGCTGATCTTCACTTCTTGTTCTTTGTTAATAGGTGTCTTCAATTTTGCTTTATACATCTCATTCCTGTTATCTTTTTTCATCATTACTATTGCAGTGCTGTAATCATCCCAATACGGTCACGTTTTCAATACAAGCATCACTTGCAAAGGTGATACCAGGTAGGGCCTTACTGGATGCAGGCATAAAAGCCAGTGGTAAGTTGCAGCTGTTGCACTTGATGCTTTTGCAGCTCAAGTTGGAAGGCCGAAGGGTTTTGATATTTACTCAGGTGACTATCTTCCTGCTTCCAGCTATTACGTGAAAGCGCAAAACATTCACAACATGAGATGCGTTTGTTATGAAATAACTTCATATGTCCGAAAAAGATTTCTGTATCTCTTGAAAGAGTATGACAAAAATTTTGGCCTGTTTGATTCTCCTATCTGTACGTACCCTGTAAGTGAAACAACTTCATCATTTGATGTTTACCCTATTGTTCTGGCTTTCCTTTTCAGACAACATGTCTCCGAGGTGTGGTCTCCAAGATTGATATTCTGGAAGACTATCTGAGGCAGCAATTTGGTGTGGATGCATATGAGCGGCTGGATGGCGGACTTGCATGGTCAAAGAAGCAAGCAGCTTTACAAAGATTCAATGCCCGAGACTCTGATCGTTTTGTGTTTCTTATTGATCGTCGTTCTTGTGGCTTTAGCTTAAAGCTTGCCTCTGTTGATACTATAATTATCTATGACAGTGATTGGAACCCACATACCGATATACAAGCTCTTCTAAGAGCTCATATCAGTAGTAAATCTAGGAAATTACGGGTGTACAGATTGTATAGTCGAAATACTTTGGAGGAAAGAGTTCTATTAGGAGCTTATCAAACTGGCACATCAGACCACAAGCAGAAATCCTTGAATTCACAATTTTTTCAAAAAGCTGTTAGGTGGGGAGCAGAAACTTTACTAAAACTAGATGAGCAAGATTTTGCAACAAATTCTCCAAGTAGCAATTGTGAACCCCAACTCTCAAAGACAATGTCTCCATTCATAGTGCATAATACTCCTGAAGGAGCACAAGATGAAGTAGTTTGTTTTGACACAGAAACAGTTATGCTAATTTTAAGTGGTACTCCTCAGCCATCTTCCAGATCATCGATTAATTACTTTCTTCAAAAAGTTCTGTCACCTAGAGAGATGGGGGCTGATGTAACAGAGAAGGGCCCTTTGTTGTATGGTGTAACCCAGGAAGAGTGGAATGAAGAGGAAGATGAGTCTGGACAGGATTTCTGGAACCGGATACTGAAAGAGAAGTTTGAACGATGGCAGGCAAAGGAGGAAGAAAGAAATCCCAGAAAAGGACAAAGAGTTAGGAAAAAGGTGCAATATGATGAAAGCATTGAAAATCCAACTGGTGAAATTTCTGTAGCTCCATCAGATGTTTTGGAAGAAAGAAGACGTAAGAGGAGAAAATCGGATGAGCCTGATACACCTACATATTTGATTTCACCAAAAGCTGCTAATGAGCACGCTGGTGAAAGGGACAGTACCCAGGTATCCGTAACAATGCCTGCTAATAGACCTCTGAAAGGAGGCAAATCTCCAGGATGTGAAGTTGAATGTGTGGGTTTAGAAAGAAAGGTGCTACTAAAGGCTCTAAATGCTTTCTCTGAAGAGATGAGTCAATCAAAATCCAATGTTGCTGATGGTGAAATGTCTAGAACGCCATTTATCACTGAGTCTCATACAAAACCTACAGTGCTCGGTTTTAACCCAGAAATAGCCGGGGAAGCTATGGCAGTGGAGGCTTGTCCTCAAAAGTCTTGTGAAGGAGAATTTGAAGCTTTGAACATAAGTCTTCAGAGTAAACTAGAGAAAGACCAATGTTCTGGTGAAGAGTGTTCTGAATGCGCAAAAAGTGTTCACTCGGTGCAGAAGCAGCTGCATATGGCCATGAAACCTGAGCTAGCCATTCTCTGCCAGATCTTACAATTTCCTGTATGGCAATTACTCTTTGGATATAAACTGTCTTTTGAATTGTGATGAGCCTATAGTCACTGAGAATTCAGCATGGCATATCAGTTTCCCTGTCAGTGAGGCTGTTCTGTAGCTTTCTGAAGTAGTCTTAGAAAATTAAATATTTAAAGTGATTTTGAGTTCTTTTTGTTTTTCTGAGCTATTTGTCATTTTATTAACAGGTCAAATTGCATACCACTTATTTTTACTAGTGTTGGTAGGATATATATAAAATTATTCACACAACGTGAGGCTAAATTGGCTTTTCTGCTTGGGTAGAGTGCTATGTTGCTCAAAACTGAAATGAAATTATCTGCCAGAGAGCTGTTGCAGAACATGCAGGCGAGCTGCTTGCTTTTGTTGTGCATAATTTTCGCCTGCCCAAGGAACCAAGGAGCCTTGTTCATGCGGTGGAGCTCTCCTTGGTAAGTCACTTAATATGTTAAACATGTCTTTGGTTTTCTACCTTGATGATGTCACATATGCAATTTTGTCACACCTTTTTTTGAGGAACATGTAACAGTGAATGTAGTGACTAATAAATACGGTCAATTTTTTTACCATGCTGGAGAATACATGGATATAAGCCTTGAGTGCAATTTCAACATAAGCATGGCTGTAAACAAGATCGTCTTATGAAAAACCACCATTACTTTATTCATGCTTCTTTTTATCAAATAGCAATTGATACTTTACATAGAACTCTCAATCATATTAGTCAAATTGCCTTACAACACCCAATTCATATGCTGATCGAGTTTTGTTTTAGTTGGAAAGTTTTGCATGGATGGAGATAGAACCACTTTTGATGTTTTGAACCGAGCAATTTTAAGGTTTCTTTTTGGTACTGTTGAAGTTCTCAATAATAACATCGTAACTGTTTTTTCTTGCTTTGAACAGTTTACCTGAGCATTTAGGTGACCTTGGCCTCTCATTTTGACTTTCATCCACGTTGTGAGCAAATGCTTGTAATGTATCAAGCCCAAAAAAAACATTCTGATGCATACTAAAATGAATTTGTTGATGCAGTGCTGGGTAGCAGCTGAACGCTTAGGACTGGATTTGAACTTCGTGCAAACACTGAACTTGGCAAGGGAACATTTAGATTTCAAGTTGAAGGATCAACAGCTGAAACTGACATATGAAAAACTCAAGGATCAATGCATGAGATATAAATTGCCCTCAACCAGTCTGGCTGGGAAGCCAACAACTGAACCTGGAGTGGACTCACTCGTGGAGTCATATCCCTCACAAAATGGAGTGCAGGAGCCAAATCCTCTGTCACGAACACAAGAACCAAGAGACTGTTCCATGCATCCTGAGCCAGAACAGCCCACTGCTAACCTGTCTCACTTTATAGACTCAGAATCTTTCATACATGAGCTGTCATCTCAGTCACAGATTCATGATGTGCCTCCATGTTTGCACACAGAGCTAAGAATTCGAGACACTCCTACCTTTAATTCCGAGCTTCTTGAGCAGGTAGTGTCTAGAAATGCTTTGTCGTTGCCACAAATTTCCCCAGGAAATGAAAATATGCCAATTTCACAGGCTGATATGCTGGTATCCCAAACTTCCGTGTGCACTCTGGTTGATCCTGTGGTAGCACAGCTTGAAAAGTCAGCACCAGTTCCTCCAGATGAATGCTTGAGCACCGAAAGTATACCTGTCATGCAGCAAGCAGCGCACAGACAGCAATTGGATCTAGAAAGTGGATCACAGCAACAGCAGGAACAAGTATCACCTGAAATATTGGCATCCTTGAGGGATCGACTAGTGGCTAAAAAATTAGGAAGGATGCGTAACCTTCTAAATCAACAAAAGTCCGAATTTTGTGATTTTGATTCTTACATGAAGAAAGAAAGGGAGTCCTTAAGAAGTAGACACGTCATTGAGCAAGCCAAGGTTATGGCAGTAAGAATGAGCGACACGGTCTTGAAAGATATTCTAGTCCAGCAAAAAAACAAGCAGGCCATTGAAACAAAACTTTTAGAAGAATGCCTCCATAAGGAGAGGCAAGAATTGGTAAGTAAGCAGGCAATAGATCGTGAAAAAGAACACAAGTCCTTTGCCATGCAGATGGAATGTTTAAATGCTGGAAAAATATCATCAATTGATCCCAATCTTCTAAAAGATACTTGTTTTGTGGAAAGCACAATGCCATCTTCTGCCTTACAGGAGATTTTACCACAGTTGAATACAGGGCCATTGATTCCTGGAGAAGGGGAACCTCCAGAAACTGAAAATCAGCAAGTTGATTCATCAACTGCGGTGGAAATGTCTGAGTTCACACAGCAGATCTTATTGTCCCAGCCACAAGAGCAGAGAGTCCAATGCTCTTTGCAACCCCAGTGTGATACAAATGTCACTACTAGATTTGTTACATCATCTTCATCAGTATGCTTAAGTACAGTCCCAGACCCTCTCCTACGTTCTGAAGGACAAGCAGTTAGATCGTCTTTAGTAGTTCGACAAGAATCAGATGGACAACTACAAAGAATTCCTGAGCCTTTTCAGCAAACACAAGTGTTAAGACAACTTCCAGAAGCATCAATGCAATCAGGTGCTTCTGTAGCCCCTGAGGTTTCTTCTCGGCATTCTTTTCAGGTAGATCTGCATCCTGCGGATCTACGCTATGATTTTCATTCTCAAAATTCGAATCCTAGACCACCACAAATATCTTCTGCATCGTGTCAACCAGAGCACTTGCAACTTCAAAGAAGACAATATTCCTCATTGCTTCAGTCCACCCAGAACGTTCGGCATTTTAACCAGGGTTCAACCATTCAAAATTCAGTCCATGGAGGAACTCCAGGTGTCACTGCTGGGTATGCTGCTGTTATCAGGGACGAAGCTCATGTATCATCTTCTGCACTTCCTGTGCAGAGTGCTTCCTTACCTTCTTTGAGGGCTGCACAACTGCACTTTCAAGATCCATTGCGCAATGAGGAAATGAAACTCAGAAGAGAGCAGGAGAATTTAAAGCAGACTTTCAGTGAAGAGGTCTCTCTCTCTCTCTCTCTCTCTCTCTCTCTCTCTCTCTCTCTCTCTCTCTCTCAAGGTCGGTATATCGATCTTCCAAAATCTGAAAAATAGGGAATAGGGTTCCCCGAACTAAGTAGCATTCGGGGGCCCTTTCAAAAGCCTGTGATTGAGCTTATGGAACTGCAATGGCATCCATTATTCAGCTACATCAGGGGATTTTAGAGTCTTTTGTGCAGGGGGTGATATCCTATTACTCACAGAGACAAATGAGAGTCCTGAGAGAGGACTACCGACGACGAAGGGTTTTGCTTGGAGAGAGCGTGTATATTGCTGCTTTGTGGATTTCCGTAGAGCCTTTGATTCTGTACCCATGCATCTATTGATACAAAGGCTCCAAGATCGTGGCTTCCAGGAGGACACTATACGGGCAGTTATAGCATTGTACAGGCGAGTTAAAGGCCGTACCACCAGAGGTGGACAGCATTATCGTGGTCAAACAGGGTTGTTCACTTTCACCTACACTCTTTGGCCTATACATAGATGAGTTGGAGCAGGTTATACGAAGTGAGGGAGGGGAGGGCTGCACACCGGGTGACCTCATTATTGCTATCCTGTTATATGCTGATGATCAATGTTTGATAGAATCGTGGTTCGACCCGAACCATGGTTCAAACCAGCCGGTTTGAACCGCTGTTGATGGAAATCCTTTTTTTATTATCAAGAGTAAGACCATCATCCATGCATGTAGGTAATGGAAAGACAAATCTTCTCAAAATTATCACTAATTTGTGTCACTGCATCGTGATCTAAAAATCAAGTACCAAACTGTTGAAGTAACACGTTGGCAAGTTACAATTGTACGAGTTTATGTGCTTGTCTGAGGTCTCCCATCTAGATTCTATATGTAATCGAAAACTAGAGGAAGGACTGAACCTGGCATAAAACTTTAGCATGCCTCAGCCCTCTTGTATCTAAATTCTGTGGTGCTTGGTGTAGTATCTTGCCTGGGGCCTCTATTTCACACGTCAACTTCGTGTCATGAATTAATATTAGATCACGATTCACATGTGTCTTTGTATCTCATTTACCTACCCTTGGCTCTCATTTATACTAACAATAAGAGACTGAAGTTGTAAAGGCTCACCGAGGACTAACGTGACATGTCACCTACTACCTACTGAATAGGATACAGTTTGCCACAGTCTAGAAATCATACTCAATACTGTTGGAATATCAATCCACACTCTAGAGAGAACTATCAAACAGGCCGATAGCTCAGTGGTAGAGCATCCCATCCGGTATGAGGGAGGTCCTGGGTTCGAATCCTAGTCTGTCCATCCATATTATGATTTATGGATTTCTAACATGGTATCAGAGCCAAGTTAGACCCAGAGTTGCAGCGCGATTTGCGATTCGCGATCAGAATCGCAATCCCGATTCGCGATTCGGGATTTTCCTAGAATCGTGTAGAATCGAATTTTTTTTTTTTTGAAATTTTTTTGTGCAATATGGGTATCAGATGAAAGCTCTGATCGAGGGGAGTATGATTGTGTAGTTTGCCGACTGTTTCAGGTGCAAGATAAGAGAACACATTGGGGCATTCCCAGTGAACATAGCAGGAATCTCCCTTTCTCTGATTCTCCCTCTCTCTATCTCTCTCTGATCACGATTCACAACAAACGGAACTAAAACCATGCTGAACAAAAACCTAGCTGAATCATTCTGAACTTTAGCCTTAAATGAAACAATTTTTGACAAAACAACCGTACTCTCTCTCTCTCTCTCTCTCTCTCTCTCTCTCTCTCTCTCTCTCTCTCTCTCTCTCTCTCTCTCTCTCTCTCTCTCTCTCTCTCTCTCTCTCTCTCTCTCTACAACCATAAATCATAAACCATAAAACCGAAGTTACTGAACTAAAACCCCAAAGAACAATACTGAATCACGACAATGCTGTGAATAGGATCATCATAATATATAATATCGGGCCACATGGCACCAAAAAGGGGTACAATGATGTTCCATGAACGTAATGAAAACTATATAACTAAGGCTCGTCAGAGTCGTGGTAGTATAAATCATCCAAATCTGTGGACTGCAGATCCCATGGGTCCGCAGATGAATCGGAACTGGAGGGAGCCATATGCCGTGGTGTGGCCCTGGCTCTGCTGCGTGCTCAGGATCCCTGCTGCGTGCCCTGGCTCTGGACCACCCCCCTCTCCCTGCCTCTACCTTTGCCTCTGCCTCTGCCTTTTTCCCCTCCTCTGGCCCCCATCTGGCTGCCCCCAGCCCTGTGTCTACTCCGTCGTGCCTGTGTGTCAGGTGGCTGTAACCCTACGCCCTGGGATGGCCCTACCCACTGTGATGATGCCTGGCCGACGACTGCCTGTGATGCTCCACTCCTGTCTACAAAAAGAGTACTCAGCCCCCCCCTCCTAGAACCTCTAGGTCTCCCCCTAGGCCTACGTGCAGGAATGGCTGGCTCCTCCTCTGTCTCTGCATCAGGGTCCACCAGCAGGTCAGCCAGGTCATCCCCCTGTGCCTGCGCCCACATCTCCTCGTCCTCCTCTGTATCTCCCTCAACCCACTCCTCCTCCTCCACATAGTGTGCCCCGAGCATCTCTCCACCCTCCAGAGACCTCGTCATCTCCCTCCTCAGCCCTCTCCCTCTGCCTCTCTGTCCTCCTCTGCCGCCGTAAAGCCCGTGCGTCAGCTTGTGCCTGTCTGTAGAGCTCTCTATGGATCTCATCATCCATCTCCTGTGTGGGTGGTGCCCGACGAGCAACAGCTATCGAATCCACCAAGCAAGTGTCGGGGTCCACCTGCAACCAAAAACAATACATTGTTGTTAGGCAAGTATTGTGCAACTCACTGCATATTTTGAAAGCAAATCAATTCATCAAAGCATACCAAGAAAAAAGGGGTGATGATGTGACTCACCTCGAGCATCTGACCCTCTCCTCGTGTGCGCCTCAGCATACGGCCGTTGGTGTTCACAAACACCAACCGCCTACACTGCTCGATGGACAACCTGTTCCTCTTCTGCGTGTGATACAAGGCCCAGGTGCTCCAATTCCGCTCACAAGCTCCTGCAGAACAGTCCTGTGCAAGGACTCTCTCAGCCAATCACCTCAGGTCACCTGTGCTGCGCCCATGGATGCACCACCATGTAATGGGCCTCAGCTGATCCTCCCTCCGCCGACTCTGCTCTCCATCAAAAGGAAACTGGAAGCGCTCAAATGCGAGCAGCTGGCTTGCAATGTTGGCCAGAATCGGACCTGTTGGCAAAAGGAAAAACATGGCACATGTAAGACCCCTCGAATTCAGACACTACCAATGAGTACAATACTGCAGTAACATTGCTACCAAACGATTTCTCACACGTACCTGGTCCAGGCCATACGCGCTCCGTGTACTCCACCCATCCCCAGTGCAGCTCCGGATCGTCCCTCTCTCGTGTAGAGCGCCACAAGGGGTGCAACATGTGGGCTACGGCGTGGATGGGTCGGTAGAAGTAGTCCCATCTGGCCTCCCAGATGCGTGAGATCTCGCGCCTCCTGCAGTAGACAAATTACAACAATCACTAAACCATAGCATAAAAGAAACGCATCAGACTCGAGTGAGAAACAACAAACTAGACACTGAAGAGTCATACCTATGCTCGTCCAAGGCTGACAACAAAATCCCCTCGCCAATGCGCTCCATGAACTCTTATCGTAAAGTTGTGAAGAATTATTCACATATAGCTGCACCATTGACCGATATGTTATAGAAAAATAAATGGAAAGAGTAGACGAAAGTTTAGCAGTGAAGTTTCAATGCTTTGAAACAAGCTGTGGATAACTTTGTCACTTAAAGAATTGTTGACTCTGAAAAACCATTTGTCGTAGAAACAAATGACATCGCCGTTGGGGCAGTTCTGATGCAAGAGGGTAGGTTTGTGGCCTTTGAGAGCAAGAAGCTCAACTCTGCACAGAAGTACTATCCAACTCATGAGAAAGAGTTGTATGCCATTATCCACGCTTTGAAAGAGGCATTATTTGTATGGTGCGGAATTCTATGTGTACACCGGCCATAACACTTTGTGATATTTCTACAACCAGCCAGACCTAAGAGGTCGGCAAGCCAGATGGGCTGAGTTGATGCAGGAATTTCACATGGAGATTCGGTACAAGAAGGGTGCCGAAAATTGTGTGGCTGATGCATTATCTTGGATATTGTATCAGATGTCTTTTGTGGTCATTGAAATTGACCTGATTGCTGAGATTAGACAGGCTCAGCAAGAGGATCCTCATTGTCAAGAAATTGTGAGGGAGGCAAATCTTGCGCAAGTAGAATCTCATGATGAGAGTTCTGGTCTCTTGACTCACACTTACCTTAAATATACTATAGAAGATGGTATGATCGGGAGAAATGGCAAACTTCTCATTCCAGCTTGTGAGGAGCTGCGTACGAAGATTGTCCATTTGTGTCACGATAGCCCTAGTGCAGGTCATCATGGTGTGGATAAGTCCTATGAGTGCAGGTCATCCTGGTGTGGATAAGACCTATGAGTTGATCTTACATAACTTCTGGTGGCCTAAGCTTAAAAAAGATGTTTACCATTACGTGATGCACTGTTTGAAGTGCCAAGTCACTAAGGCTGAAACAATTAAACCTTGTGGAGTTTTACACCCACTACCTATGCTAGAAGGAAGATGGGAGAGTATCTCCATGGATTTTGTCACCAACTTGCCTCTCACGCAATTGCAGCATGATTATATCTTGGTCGTAGTTGACAGACTCACAAAAATGGCTTATTTCATTCCAACACATAAAGAAATTGATGCGTCTTGAGTGGCAAGTTTTTTTATCGAGCATGTGTTCAGACTTCATGGGTTACCCTCATCCACAGTGTCTGACAAAGATACTCGATTTACTGGAAACTTTTGGACTGCAGTTATGGCCAAACTTGAAGTCCAATTGAGAATGAGCAGTACGGAGCATCCTGAAATGAATGGCCAAACTGAGAGAGTCAACCAGACCCTAGAGGATATGCTTAGGGCATTTGTTGGGGATAAGCAAACTAAGTGAGAGAAGTACTTGCCACTATTGAAATTTGCTTACAATGACAAGAAAAATGTAAGTACTAAGATGAATCTTTTTGAGCTTAACTATGGATTTAGGCCAACTAGCCATGTTACGGTAGGAATTCCTCAAAGAGTGCCTAGTGCGGCTGATTTTCTAACTCAAATGAATGAAATGCTTGAGTTAGCAAAGGTTAATATTAGGCAAGCAATGGATCGAGCTAAGTCTTTCGCTGATCAGCATCGCACGCCTAGAGAATTTGTGGTAGGAGACATGGTGTTTTTCCAAGTACCCAAGGACTCTAAAATCCTTAAGATGAGCAAATGTTACAAGTTGTCCCCGCGTTATTGTGGACCCTGGAAAATTGTTAAAAGAATCAGTGATGTTTCTTATAAGTTAGATTTTCCTAAAACTTGTAAAGTGCATCCTGTATTTCATGTTTCTAGATTGAAATGAGTTTTACATGAGGGTGACAACTTGTTGTCTGATGGTTTGTTTGCATTCCAGGAGCAGGGAGAAGTAACCCATGGGCCGACGAGGGTATTGGATAGGTGGGAGAGGCGTTTACGCAACCGTCGGATCCGAGAGTACTTGGTCGCTTGGCATGGCAAAACCCTTTTGATGCTACCTGGGAGACAGCACACAGTTTGCGTGCACGGTACCCTAGCTTTGCCATCCCGGACGATGTTACCTAAGGGGGGAAGGGATGTTACATCTTTTACTCCCTGTCCCAGTTAGCTATTGTTTTGTAAGCATGTAATGGCTAAGTCACCGGCCTATGGTGACATTTTGTAAATGGCTAAGTCACCGGTGTGTGGTGACCCCCTTTGTAATGAACTGTAAATAAAGCTGTTGGTTTAGTTTATAAGCCTCTGTGTCGCATGTTGCTTTGGAAAAGGGTACTGGATCATTAATTAGGAGTGGCTGGACTGATCTCTTAAAAAGTATGAGGGTTGACTAGTCAACATGACAAATGTCATATGCTCATTGGGACATTTGGTCCAGTGAATGAGTGACACATGTTAGTGTTGACCGGTCAAATATGACACATGTCACATGTCACATGCTCACTAGGACACTTGGTCCAATGGATGAGTGCTCACTTGCCTATGTGTCAGGGTACTGCCGAGTGGCAAGTGTCGACTGTGCATGGAGTTGGCCATGTGTCGAAATTTAGAAAGGGTCAGGGTCAAGGGGTGCTTGAGGATTGTGTATAAGTGAGCCTAGAGAGAGGCATTTCTGATCATAATCTATGCAGCAAAGGCTGGGAGGAGACGAGTTAGCTAGCTCCATCTTGTATTAGATGTTATTTGATGCTTGTATGTGCAGGAATTTAGCAAGGTTTGAAGAGAAGATCAGAGAGGGAGTCTGCTAATGGGGCTTTCTTGTCTTTCACATGTGTGGTTGGACTCAACATAATGAACATGACATAATGTAGTTAACCTATATTTAAGTTAATTGGGATGCAGATGCTCTTTCAAAGTATGAAATATGAGAATTTTTGAAATCCTATAAATCACATACTAGGATACTAATACCTATTTACAACAATATCAAATCATTTGCAATTTCTATGCATATTAGGTAATGACCTTTAAAATTCATTAACATAGATGGATCAATGACATTTAATCGACACGTAAGGAGGCATCTCTACGATAGCTACCGACACAAGGCCCCACTGCCAGACTAGGCACAAAGCCCAACATTTTGGCTGAAACCTTCAATGTCCTCACAAGCACACGAGTTTGAGAGTTCAAACCTTGGTGTGGAATCTCAAATGCAAGCCCTCACCCACTCCACTAACAATTGGAGGACAAGCATTAGTCGATGCCTACACATATTTTGATGAAGTGTAGCTTGTATGAATATTCTTCATAAATCAAACAATATCAAATCATGCTTCGTAGTGTGTGCTTGTGCTTTGTTAGGAGCATCAATTTAGGGAGGTGCCCATCTCTCTCATGTCACTTATTGGAGAGAGTGCTCAACAAGCGTTGTTTGTCGTTCAACGCCGCAAAAAAAGGGGTTGACTTTGTTCTTACCTCTTCCTTTGACCATCAAACTCTCTCTAAGACATGCCAAAAATTGGTGGTTGTAGTCACATCATGACAACACACATGACCTAAGCCCTTTGTAGTCATTTATCAACCCACTTCACCTTTCTATGGATACCACCAAAGCTTCCAAGTTTTTTTCTTGGGCCAACAATAACTACTTATACTATCTTAGTTATGTACAATATGTACACTTTACATCACATAGTAAGGCCAAGGGAACAACACAAGGCTCCAAAAGTCCACTCAAGCAACAATTGAGATTTGAGCTTGCACTTGCATGGGCACAATTTTTACACTTCCCCAAGCTGCATGTTACAGAAAGCAAGAACTCATGCAAAGGACAATAAATGTGGGAGCCAAGACATGGACACCCAACCTTCATGTTCACTTTTAGCAAGAGTTCATTTAAAAAAAAAAAATCATGGATTTTAGCGACTTGATGTTTACTACTATGTCATATTTACATTTATTGATAAGCTTGATGTACAATGGCCTTGCCAAAATTGAGAAGAGACATTAATCCAAAATGAGGCCACATTAAATTGCTCTACTAGGTAATACAACAAAGTTTGGTCGGTGTTCAATTCGATTATCGAATTTATTTTTGTAAAGTTTTCTTTATGCTAATTTCAATTCAATAAGTTGACCACTCTTCAAAGTATCAAGTATCTTCCTATCAACTCTTGCACATTCAATCCAAGTATCTTTCTAGCAACTCTTGTACACATTCAATCCAAGTATGTAGGTTCTCTATAGAATGTGGTTGGCTTAACTAACAACATTTCTCTGGTCATAGTTAGTTGGATAAAGCATTTGTTAGTATCCATAGATGATGAGACCGAGGGTGCACCCCTCACGGTCTACCAGACGCAGCACTCTGTAAATGGGTAGTAGGATCCCACTAATTTCCTCAGCAGCTCTCCAGAACTCGTCGCCGTACACAGTGGACTGGAAAAATGCCGAATGGGGGAGGTCTGTAAAGTCCCGGAAGGCCACGCTGGAAACCATCCGCCGCAATGCGTCCTTCACCACCACCAATCGCTCTAGCACCAAGAAGTAAAACGCAAAGCGTGTGGGTGCGGGCTTCTTCAGGTTTAGGGTGGAGAAGGTGCGGAACAGGACCAACACACGCCTCTTCCTGGTGACAAAAGTGACTAGGCGCATGGCCGTAGAAGTGATCTGCAACACAAAGACCCAGTAAAAAAGTTTAGACAGTAGTTGAGATGTGGTTAGCAGCATCGAAGGAAGAAAGCATAGCAAATAGAACAAACTATACCTCTCTGATCCATGGAAGCGCACACAGGTCATGGATGAGCAAGTCTATGCAATGTGCAGCACAGGGTGTCCACACAATGCTGGGGTGCTCCCTCATCATAATCTCGCCCATCTGCTTGCAGTTCGAGGCGTTGTCGGTGACAACCTGAACCACATGCTCAACTCCGATGTCAGCAATAACATCTCTAATGACCTCCCATATGAAATCGGCTGTGATGGCGTCACCACCTCGAGTGGCATCCACGCCACGTAGGAATACTGTGCCAAGCGGGCAAGAAACCAAGACATTGATGACGGATCGCCGACGAATGTCGGTCCATCCATCACTCAATATCGTGCATCCATACCTGTCGCAAAACACCCATTAGCTACATGCAAAAATTCGGCACCAGTAAATCCTAAACACATGCAAAGAGATTACAAAGACAAGTTACTCACTGCTGCCAAGCTGAGCGAATGGAACTCAACTCCCGCGTGATGGTCTCCTCCTCCTGACGAAGCAACCTCCCTCGTAGTGCCTCTTGCCTGGGAGGTGTCCATGTAGCATCCACGGCCGCCATCTGTGCACAGAACTCCCTGAACACCCAAGTGTCAGCAACAGCAAAGGCAATGCCGCACTCGTAAAAGAGCTGGCCACACAGTCGAGTGCAACGGGCCTGCTGTCTACCATGGATATTGGGCCCAGTACATCACGGGCAGGGCATGGTATAGCTGCAGGGCGTAGTACATCATGGGTTGGGCATGGTACAGGTGCAGGGCCCAATACATCACGGGCAGAGCATGGTACAGCTGCAGGGCCCAGTACAGCACGGGCAGAGCATGGTTCAGGTGCAAGGCCTAGTACAGCACCTTCAGTTCCATCCGCAGCAGCAGCAGGACCATCAGATGAGCATGTTGGTTCAGCAGCAGCGGGTGCTTCTCGACCCTCCTCCTCGGCAGCAGATGCACCACATGCTTCGGCAGATGTTGCCAGAGAGAGTGACACACCCACAGATCAGCCATTCGAGATTTGATCTCGAAAGGAGAACTCTTATGTCGAATTCGTGAAATCTGAAGACATGATCGCAAACCTCTTGACCAAACCATTAGACAAGCCATTGTTCACAAAACACAGAAGATCAATCGGAATTGGATGAAAAAGGTTGTATCGTTTTTGAGGGAGTGTTGGAAATGGTGAATTCAACCAACCTTTTTTTTCAGCACATCCCCTGGACAGCCGATAGTTCGAATAGTTACCGATCTATCGAATGTCTACAAGCGCTGAAACGAACTGTCGAGCCATTCGAATTATCGAATTCGAAGCCCGGCAGTCGTGAGACATAAAAGGTCACACTCAGCCGTAGGCAACATTACAAAAGTTAACACGTAGTTAGCTGATAGTTTGGTGTAAACCTCTCTTGTAATGACAAGCTAGATTATCTTTTAATTCCCTTTAGTGGAATACAAGTATGGGAACAGAAATCAAAAGACATAGTGATGAATTTAGAAGAGAAGAGAGAAAGATAGAGAAGTGTAAGAGGAGCGTCAGGCCGCTATTTGGCGGTTCACTGTCGACTCGCTCTGAGAAAAGAAAATACAAAAGATGTTCTGTTCTTACAGTAGTGTTTTCCATTATACGTGTTTGATTGATTGTTGCATTGTCTGCGATTCGTATTAGCTTATCTAGTTCCTGCAATTCCGCACATTACACAGCACTTTCTACAAACAGTGGCTCAACTTCAAGAACACATTGCAAAACTACAACATTATTCAGTACCGTGACTCCACTGAGGTACCACATATCCAGAATATGGATCGGATTTTGGCGGATATTCAAGGCCAAATTAAGATCCAAGCTGCCACCATTGCATCCATCCAGGATATCAACGACGAGGACAATCAAGATCAGCCCCAACTGCACACAAAAACATGGGCCAATGTTCTCAAAGGTAACAAAACTCCCGTTTCATTTATATCAGCTACTTTCAATGAGAATTGAATACGGGAACAAAAAGCCCTAAATGTTCGTGTACGTGGTCTCCTCGACACGCAAAATGCTATTGGGGACGCCAAGAAATTTTTGACGGACGCACTCCATCATAATACCGGCCTGGACAAGGCCTCTGGTGTACCAAAAAGGATGTGGAAGCCCTAGTTATCCGCTTCTCATTAGCAACACATAGGTGAGATGCACTCCGTCAGCGAGCCATGCTAAAGGGTACTCAAATCTTCCTGGATGAAGACCTAATTTACGTATAGGTGGAAGAACGGAAGAAAGCTCACCAACAAGCAAAAGACATGGGCAAACGTCTCATCTACAAAGACAAGACAATGCGCTTCGTGGAAATTAAAAAAGGAATAGAGAAAGTTAGTAGTGACATGTACTTCCCTGTCTTATATGCCTTTTGGCATGGAAAAGACATTAAACAAGCTTCTGATTCTTCTTCTTCTTCTTCTTCTTCTTCTTCTTCTTCTCTCTCTCTCTCTCTCTCTCTCTCTCTCTCTCTCTCTCTCTCTCTCTCTCTCTCTCTCTCTCTCGTGCTCCCGTGTAACAAGCTTCAATTAGGTTTTTGGCCACAGTTATGAACGTAGCCACGGCTGATCTGGATTTAGTCTATGAAAGCATCACATAAGCAAGACTAACCCTAGAAAGCAGGAGAGAGAAAGCTTAAAGAGACTAAAGAAGGAGATCATATCATAAGCCAAGTAACAAATGACACAAAATCCCTACTTATAGCCAAGAGGAAGCCCTAAAAGGAAGCTTCCAGTGGCTAGGGCCAAACTGAGAGGGAAAATAGTGCGCCCTCCAAGAAGGCCCCCACTCTCAGTAATATGACCAAATAACCAATATAGTGAATCATAGGGCCCAAGGCCAATAATATGGTCTAAATGTCAATAATTGGGCCCAAGGCCAACCATATAGTCTAAATGTCAAATAATGAATAAAAAAGGGCCCAAAGCCTGCTTATGCATAAAGTGAAGTAAATGTAAATGGACATGGCGAATGTAATGAGCCGAGTCGGCTGATCTAGATTTAGTCTATGAAAGCATCACATAAGCAAGACTTAACCCTAGAAAGCAGGAGAGAGAAAGCTTAAAGAGACTAAAGAAGGAGATCATATCATAAGCCAAGTAACAAATGACACAGAATCCCTACTTATAGCCAAGAGGAAGCCCTAAAAGGAAGCTTCCAGTGGCTAGGGCCAAACTGAGAGGGAAAATAGTGCGCCCTCCAAGAAGGCCCCCACTCTCAGTAATATGACCAAATAACCAATATAGTGAATCATAGGGCCCAAGGCCAATAATATGGTCTAAATGTCAATAATAGGGCCCAAGGCCAACCATATAGTCTAAATGTCAAATAATGAATAAAAAAGGGCCCAAAGCCTGCTTATGCATAAAGTAAAGTAAATGTAAATGGACATGGCGAATGTAATGAGCCGAGTCCATAACTCTCCCCGACACAAAAATAACACCCAACTGCCATAAAGGACTGGATCAAGTAACAGCAAGCCCTGGAGGATCAACTGGAACATGTGTAGTAACAACTGGAGCAACAGCTGATGTAGAGGAATCAACAAGTGCGGCAAGAGCACGAGCCTGATCCGCAAGTGACGGTGTATGATAAAAGACATCAATAGGCTCCCATGTGGCCTCCTCAACAGGACGACCATCCCACTGGACTAGGAACTGAATCTAGCGGCGGCGTTGACTATGATGCAAATGCACCTGAAGGATAGCAGTAGGTAATAAAGGAAAGAGATCCGGTGCAGTAGGAAACTCAGCATCACGAGGAGCATCATCCTCAATAGCAGCACGTAATAAACTGACATGGAATATATCACAGGCACGTGTGGAAGCAGGAAGCTGAAGACGATATGTAACTGGACTAAGAACCTCCAATATACAATAAGGCCCATAATAACGTGGTGCAAGCTTCTCAGTAGAAGCATGGCCCTGAATAAAATGATGACGTGCAGACCGTAGGCGTAGATATACCATATCACCAACATGAAACTCAACATGACGTCGATGACGATCAACTGAAGCCTGATAACGCTGCTGGACCTGCTGCAAATGGGAACTGGCCTGGAGAATAAGCTCGCGAGCACCTGATAGAAATGAAGACTGTGTCACAGGTGTATCCTCGGGAGGAAGAGGAATACCAGGTAAAAGAGGTGCATAACCATGAGATAATAAAAATGGTGCAACGCCGGTGCTGGTACTAACAGAGCTGTTATAGCTATACTCTGCCAAACATAAGTGCTGATCCCAATCCTTCCCTGAAGGAGTAACAAAATGGCGCAAATAATCCTCAAGGATCTTGTTAAGGACTTCAGACTGCCCATCAGAAGTAGAATGATAAGCAGACCCCATAAAAAGCTGTACATCCAATATACGCATAAGCTCTGTCCAGAACAATGATGTAAACTTACTATCCCGATCAGAAAGGATAGTACGAGGAAACCCATGTAGGCGAAATATCTCTGAAAGGAACAAGCGTGCACACTGCTCTGCTGTGATAGTACTGCGGACGGGTATGAAATGTGCCTGTTTCGAGAACCTGTCAACTACCACCATGCATGAATCGTGACCACGACGGGTGTGGGGAAGGCCAATGATGAAGTCCATAGAAATATCAGTCCACTGGCGGTGAGGAATAGGCCAACTCTGAAGCAAACCAGCGGACTTAGCACGGGAGTACTTATTACGTAAGCAGAAAGGACAGGTACGAATAAGTACAACAAGCTCTTTCCTAAGGGATGGCCAATAGAAATGATCCTTTAAGACGAGCATAAGACTTCTGAAAACCAAAATGACCCCCAACTGGGGACGAATGAGCATCCGACAACAACTGAGAACGGATACCCAAAGAACTAGGAATACAAAGAGAACCATAATGATAAAGACGGTGGTCAACAATGGAATAAGCCTGATGAGGTGAAGACGACATAGGTGGAGCGGAACTATAAACATCACGAAAATCAGAACATGTAAGATAAGCAGATGGAAGATCATCAAACCAGGAAGGGATCGTGGCAACAAGGGTATTCAATAAAGCAGGAAGTCTAGACAATGCGTCAGCAGCAGTGTTAGCACGACCAGGACGATACAAAATAGAAAAATCAAAAGATTGTAAAAACTGCAACCAACGAAACTGACGATCACTAAGATCACGCTGGGAGAAGAGAACGTAAGGACTGATGATCAGTAACGATATCAAAAGGAACACGGTACAGGTAATGGCGCCACTTCTTAAGAGCATATATAATGGCAAGAAGCTCTTTCTCATGGACAGAATAACGTTGCTCATAAGAGCGTAAACGACGCGACTCATAAGCAATAATACACTGAGACTGACGAAGCAAGGCACCCAAACCAACATTACTAGCATCGGTCTCAACAATAAATTTCTGATCAAACTGTGGTAAACACAGGACAGAGGCCTCCACAACAGCACGACGAAGAGTGTCAAAGGCGAACTGACAATCAGAAGTCCAAACAAAAGCACTAGACTTCTTCAAAAGGGCATGAAGAGGGGCAGCCACAGTGGCAAAGTGAGGAACAGGACGACGAAGGTGAGTTGCGAGACCAAGAAACATACGAACATGGTGGACATCTGTGGGAACAGGCCAATCAGCGATTGCCCGAACCTTATGAGGGTCCAAACGAATACGACCATCACAAATGAGAAATCCTAAAAACTCAATCTCAACAACAGCAAAGGAACACTTAGAAAGTTTAGCAAACAACTGGTGATGAACAAGCAATTGAAAAACAGATGAAAGATGTAACACATGCTCATCAAGAGTCTTACTAAAAACAAGAATATCATCAAAATAAACTAAAACACAACGACCAAGGAGAGGACGCATGATGTTATTCATCACATTCTGGAACGTAGGTGGACCATTAGTAACACCAAAAGGAAGAACACGAAACTCATACAAACCAAGATGGGTACGAAATGCAGTCTTGTGTTCGTCCGAAGGATGCATCCTAATCTGGTGATAGCCGGAACGTAAGTCTATCTTAGAGAAAAGATGAGAGGTGCCTAACTGGTCAAAGAGATCATCCATGTGAGGAATAGGATACTGGTTACGGATGGTCAACTTATTGAGGGCACGATAATCAATGCAGAGGCGTTTGGAACCATCTTTCTTACTGACAAGGAGAACAAGGCCACCAAAAGGACTGTGATTAGGAACAATAAGGCCCTGATCTAGTAAAGCAGTAATCTGAAGCTCAACCTCATCACGCTCAGACTTAGACATACGGTAAGGAGGCCGGGAGGGAGGAGCAGAACCAGGACGCAAATCAATATGGTGGTTCACATCACGTAATGGTGGTAGCGTCGTAGGTTCTGAAAAGACAAATGCATACTGATGTAATAAGTCAGAGATCACCTGAGGAACAGCTGCTGGAGGAGAGGTAGTCACTGGAGAATCTGCTGCAGCACGCTGAACACATAATAAAGCTACACAATGAGCCTTAGGTAGGCTGCGGATAAACTGCTTCCCGCTGATCAGCTGGAAATGTGCCTGAGAATCAATACCAGCAAGTGAGTGGGTCACTGCATCATGAACAAATGTCAATGTCTGCTGAGCCAGGTCCAAAGTAACCGCTCCCAATGAAGCAAACCAATCAGCACCAAGGATAAGGTCATAGCGCTCCAGAGGAATGATATAAAGATCTGCTTGTCCAGAAAAATCACCAATGCGGTAGGATAATCCCTGAAACATCTGAGAACTAGGAAATGAGTGAGAACTGGCAACCTCGATTGTGAGAGGCTGTGGAGCAGGAATAGGTGAAGCGCGTATCCGGCTGAGAACATAACTGCTGATAAAGGAATGAGTGCTGCCGGTATCAACTAAAGCAATATACTCACGACCAGTAATGCGCACACGTAGCCGAATGGAGCGAGGACCGGGGCACCCTGTCCAGGTAGCATAAGCAAGCTGAGCATGGCAAGTAGCAGGAAGCAAATCAGTAGAAGGCTCAGGAGATAGATCAGGCTCATCAGATATATGAATGTAGATATCGGACTCATCTGGGGTAGTGCCCTCATGGTAGAAAACAGCAGTAGAATTAGGCAGGGGCTGGCGGCAATCACGGACAATGTGATCAGGACTCTTACAACGAAAGCAAAGACGCTTCTGCTGAATGTCAGCGAACTCTGCAGACGTGTAACGTCGGACAAAAGCAGGACGAGGAGGCGGAGGGCGAGGAGCGGGAGAAGTAAGAGAAGAGGTCGGGACGACAGTGGATGGGGCAGATGGGGCCGAGATGGTAGAGGTGAAAGAGATGGACGGGGTCGGGAAAAGCGAAAGGGAGCAGGATCAGGGTACTTATGCTGTAAAGTACTAGCAAGGGACATGGCCTCAACAAGTGTGGGTGGACGGAAAGAAGAGACATCGTATCGTAGAGCACCACGAAGTCCAGCAATGTAGCGAGAAATAAGCTCGGTGGGCTGAAGATCTGTAAAGAGGTAGGAAAGGTCCATAAACTGATCTGTATAGGAAGAAAGATCACCAGTCTGAGTAAGACTACGGAATATATCACGCTGGCGGCTCAGCCACTGAGGGTCAATCATAGCATGACGAAGATCACGACGAAAGGTAGGCCATAACTGGAGACCATCCCGATCAGGGTCAAGTCGGTAGACCCGCCACCAAGTGGCAGCACGTCCAACTGCCTTACAGTGCTATTCGTCTGTGATGGGTTGGTTTGCTACTCTTCGTCAATGATGTTATTGGTATGTGCATATCTACCCAGATACAACAGTTCTGTTATGGCATACTTTTTCCATGATGAACATATTGGTGCCTTCACTTGACATTCCTGTTCCATACAGCTAGCATGGTACATGTATTTTTGTAGCAATATTGTTATACTTCTTGCCTACAGCTCTCATTATGATACCTTCCTACGGAATTCTTCATCCATTCTTATAGCTTGACAAAGTTTCTCACATTATTCAGTATTTTTTCACTAATGTGGCTTTCATTTTCAAATTGCAACTACTCGTGCAACATGTCATTTTCACAGCATGCTATATGTGACATCAGCATTCTACGGCAACACCATATGCATTTTTGGCCTTATATTTTGCGGTGTTTACATCACTTAACATTTCTGCATTCATATGGAGCTCTTCCGTCTTTTGCCTACATTACGGGCAATGCTGTTGTAAGCCAGGGAGAGTGATGGGTTAAGGATGGGTTTAAGGCTTAAGCAAAGGGAGAGCAACAAGAAAATGATCAACGTAGGAGAGTAGCATACTTTCCAGGTTTAGCAAAGGCAATCCACTTATGAAAGACTATAGATGTAGGTAGAAAGAGCTCTGGGTGCTTAAAAGATAAGGTGTATATGTACCTTATCTTCTCGCAGCAAAATGGAAGATATTTCCAACAAACACAATGAAAAGTCATAACACTCTGGCTTTCAAGTGATCACTAGCGGATTTTTGTAGTTCCTAGTGAGGTTTATAGCATGCTTCATGGCTCAGCAAATTAATATCCCTTAGAATAAGGGGAGCTCCATAAGGGTTTACCTTATGCATGTTTTGCTCATTGTAATATCATAATAAGTGCAAGAAAATAGTGACTCTTACTTTATGCAGCTCGGTGGCTTGCTGGCTAGAATTTTTTTTTTCCAATTGTGGAGGTTTTATGTGTCCCATTTTCAGCTTCTACTCTCCCAGCTTAAACCTCCTGCATTCTGCAAAGAAAAATGTCTTTTGGGAGGCATTTGAGACACTACTTGTCGGGATTTTGTTGTTTTTGGGCTGAAACAATTTTTTTTTTTTTATGTTTTGACCAGTTTGGGAGTACATAATAAGACACCTCTAAACAAAAGGAACGTTTTGACCAGTTTAGGAGTATATGTGAGGCTAGTTTCTTCACTGAAAGTATAATTATGAGATAAGCTGTTTCCCAGTCTTTTCATCAGCCACATGCCCTACTTGCAGCTCATATTCTCACATTTTCAAGTTCAACTCAGCAAACTTGTAAACTATAAACGTAACTAGAATTTGACTTTTTAACTTCTGATAGACTAATATGGTGAAGGTCTCTGCCCTTTTTGCCTGAAAGAGCGGATGAAAATTGGAGCATTGTTTCCAAGTTGCATCGAAGAGGTTCTTCCTCTCCAGAATTTGAGTTTGTGCTAACAAAGCTTAAGCTCTGAAAAACAAAGAAGTGTCTATATGTTCAGTTTATGATCATAAGAAACCAAGGTCAATCTTGAAGTTGAAAGGTTGAATACTGGGCACTTGCATCGCCAAAGAAAATGAACAACCTCATGCAGTCTTGAACATGTATAGGCTTATATTAGCAATATTCAGGGAATATCCAACACTACAATTGAGTGTGTATTTTTATTTCTTCTTATGCTGTTGAAGCTAGTGTGGTGGGGTACATGCAGAGTACCAGGATAAAAACACAATATGAGAAGGAAGCAGCTGCCTTGAAAAAGAAGTACGAAAGTTTGCTTCTTGAAGAGTACAAATCATTCACCCACAAAAGTGAAACCCTGCAAAAAAACATACTCAAAGTGGAACTCAATCGCCGGCTTGCTGATGCTCTTAGGATGAAAGACCTGATTTTTTATTCGGCCCAATCATTGCCTGGTACGTTTTCTCCATGATAGCTGCAAGCTCTGTCAAAGTGATTTCTTGATAGAAAACTTGAGCATGGGTAAGAAGACCTTCTATTGTTAGACTTGATTTACATCATTCACCTGAGGACTCATGAGGATGTTGCGCTAAAAAACACTGAATCTGGTCCTCAACGCTGATTGGGCTTCTGAATAATGGTGTGGTCCTTGATGAAGATGGACCTTGTTGCACTGCCTGTGGAACTGGCTGTTGTTCTTCAATTTCTGGGGCTCCACCCTGGTCCATGCCTGAATCCAACCCTGTATCCATTGGTGCTTCAGCTTGGTGCAGAGAGGAGAATTGCGGCATGACCGGAACTGGGAGCTATTGTTATTCCATTTTTGTAAAGAGTTTTTGTATGTTTCAGAAGTTCTGTAGGCAAAGCATAGAAGCTTCACCTCTACATTCGTACAAGTTATTTGTAGTCCGTCCTTGATGTAGGTTTTATATCACCAAATAATTTTTTAAGGCAGGTTCAACACCAAAGTGAGTGGCTGTTAATTTAGGTCCGCATCTATGCAGGACTCAATGTTGAAAGTGCCACTGGTGGTGCTAGAGTACACCCACTAGCTGGTGGAACATACCGTGGCCCATCGCAGCAGCGACTAACACCAATTTCAATTCCTGCAACACATAGAGTCTCTGGTTCACACTCTAATGCCCCAGTTATATATGTGCCTGGTCTGGATGCTACTTCAAGAGTTCCCATGAATGAAAATTCTGTAGCAACAGGGGTGTCACCATTTCCGCCAAATCATATTGCTTCATATACTGGGGAAATTGGCTCCTTTCAACCTACAAATTGTGGTACTTCTCTGCCAACATCACATACGACACCTGAGGCCCTGCCGGTCACAAATATGTCAACATTTACAGTAGATGCCACCATACAAAACATGCATCCAAATCTTCCAATTGCCATTAGTCAAGCCCGTCAATGTTCTATACCAGCTGCCACTCATGGAGGAGGATCCTTTACTAGCAATACTTGGGGCTCAAGTCCAACTATTCACCAATCAGCACATCCACCTATTTCAGCTGCTCTGACTCGATCATCTCTTGTAAATGTACCTTTTGAACAAACTGTAGATATGGAGAACGAAGTGCCATGCTTGCCATTTAGACAAGCAATTCCAGCACAAACAACCTTACCAGGCATAGAGAATGATTTTTGTTCTCCAACCTTGAATTTACCATTTGCGCCAGGAAACTTAAGTTCTACAGTATATGCTACTTCTGTGCCCAACACGTTAGAGACTGGTAGTCTCAACAACCCTGATGTTGTAAATATGGGAGGCATGAGGGCGGCAAGTGAGGCTGATGGAAGTAGTGAAGTCCAAAGTCAGGTAGAAGGTCGACAACTGGACAAAGCAAGCTCTTTGGCTTCTCAACCAGTGGCTGAAAGAGTGGATTCACACGTTCATGGTTTAGCAACATCTGAGATTCCTGACGAAGGGGTCTGTGAGATCATTTTGGAACAGCAAGGAGTAATATATTTGTCAGACGATGATTGATGCTTGGTTGATGACGTGATCTTTTCAAGCTATTGGCCCTTACTTTGCAGTATACTCTTCATATTATTTAAGTTAAGGAGAACAATCATACACAAACGCACTGGGAAATAGCATACACCAGAATTTTATGGAACCCTGCTGGCATTATTCTTCTACGTGGCAGTAGAACTTCTTAATGCTTTGGATCGTTATTAGTGATTATTGAGGTCTGAGCATGTTGAGGGTGGAAAGATTTTGGTGCATGTGAGCACTGAAAAGGCAACTAATCTACTGAAGAAGTTTTTGTAAGCACGCTTGCTGTAACATAAATGTACATTATGAGTGATTTCACTCATGTATTGAGAAGCTCCTTCTAATTGTCCCAATCAAATTCTTTTCGTAAATCGCTGACTGAACAGCTGATGTAACCCACCCAAAAGGTTTAAACAATTTTGATTTTGTACATAAAGACGGTCCCTTTGATTTCCTCTCCTTCAAACGGGCCTACTCATAAGTGATATGTAAATTGGTTAACCATATTTCTCAGACGAAATTTTTGTGAAAATATCAAAGATGAATCATGACTCCAATTTGTTATCAAGCCATTTTTATGCAAAGGTCAAAGTGGCTTGTACTGATGACCATTCTTTCTGAAAAAAATTTGAGCATTCGATTTGTACTCAACGTAGATATTGTCTCATGTCATTGTGAAGTCCCAGGTCCAGTCCACAGTCGCATGCTATTGAAAAGCTTCTTAACTTTCAAATCTGTATCGTAAAATTTCTTTTTGGACATACTCAACAATTAATACAACTTGAGGTCTTTATGAACAATGCGTCAATGACTAGCACTATTGTCTAAACCAATATCCCTCAAGGAAATCACTTTTAATATGAGCATGCTTGAAAATAAGAACTGGAACTATTTCTAATGAGCAAACATTTTGCTGCATACTTTGTTAAAAGACTCTTTCTGGAGTATGGGCAAATTATTTTTGATCTTTAACACCAACTATCAAGAAAAGAAGAAAAAAATTTCCCCAGAAAATTAAATCACTTCATAATTCCTCTTAAGGCAATAATCTGGCCAGACGTGAAATCAGTGATCTCTTCTTGAAAGCCATTCAGAGAAGTTCTTTTGCTCTTACAAAACTTATAGAAGTGAATATACCCTTGTAATTTTACTGACTACCTAACGAACCCTATCATGATATACTCGCGTACAAACAAGTTGAAACCAGCAGATTGAAGATCCAACGCTTATGGTGATATCTTAGTCTCAATATCTACAAGAGTCTCTCCTCATTTCAAGTTTCTTTTGATGTATGAGTGTCCTTCATTAATGATATTCAAACCTTTCATGAAACTCATACATATTTGTGGTCCTTCAAATCAATTTTTGATGATTGATCTTTTACTTGCACAGTATATGAAGCCTTCATGGCTTTTTTACTAACAATCGATAGGTCGAAAGCGTACCTTAGTCCTACAATCAATGTTTTTCATATAATGGAACTAGGCCATCCATTTGTTTGGAAGAGTTACTGCAGAACTAGAAAATGCTTGCGTGAGCCTATTAGACTTTTTTAGACCCCTAGTTTTATTTTTGTAGCTACATTGAGCTAATGTATCTACATGAAGCTACATCGAGCTATTAAGATTTGAGGTTAGGTAGGTGAGTAGAGGAACAGATGGGGTAGGTGGCCAGTGGTAGGTAGGGCTATAGAGGAAGAGATAAATTTCTGTTATGAAGACACTCCTAGCAAATTTGTATAGAGGTCTTTTGATAGTAATGTCATGCTATCGTTTTATGTACTCATTGTACTTTCCACAATAGAATGCTATGAAGGTAAAATGTACAATGATGAGTAGCATGAGCACACTAATCTTTAGATTTTTTATTAGTGTAGTCATTGTGCTATATGAGAGTTGAGTACTTTCAGCATTTTACTATATTTCTCTTGTTGTGTACTTAATTAAATGTAAGTAAGAATTACTTCATCAAAGGCTATACGATTATAATCACTCTAGAGCTAGCATTTAGTGTCTAATTAGAATTTCAAGTGAGATTAAGATTCTGGACAATTTCAACATTTGTTTGCTTCAAAGCATGTTGTTTGAGGTCGTATAGTACAGTCTGTACTTACTGAATTATACGTCATTTGAAGGCTGACAAGAAAGTAAAAGTTAGAGATTCAATTATGAGCAATTTCTTGGAATTTGTACGTTTTGAGGCAGTTTCGACTTCTACAAGTTCTCAACTATATGTTATACCAGTTATACCTGCTACATGCCATTCACTACAATCAGGAGGTCGTACAATCCGTACAGAGGACCTACATGCTTTGAGGTGTCAGACCAGATTTGTTTATTAACGGAAAAAACTCTGTCAGACCCGTTTTTCAAGATATCAAGTTGAAAGTTTTTTGTACAGGACGTGGCTGCAATACATACGGTACTGTAGGCTGTACATGTCGTACGTTTAGTGGTTGATAAAGTGTATAATCTGTATAGTAAACTGTACAAACCTGTAATAATTGTACCACAATGCATTTCAAAGTTGCTTTTTTGACAAAATTCTTGATTAAGATGTGAAAGGTTGTATGTGCAGTCAAAAGGTTGAGGAAACTGTAAGCCTTAAGGGCTACTGTACTACAAACAAATTTAGGGGACAATAGTTATCATAGATTTGGGCTACGGTATATGCACACAGTTTTTTTATGAAATCTTGGGCTACAGTTGTTGGAAATATATTGTAGCCCAAAATCTTGGTTAGGATTTCCTCTATCATAAATACAAGAATTTCCTTGGGCAATTTCTAGTTAGGTTTTGGGCTAGTGTACAGACATTAAATTTGAAGCTAATTGATAACTACAATAGACACCAGAATTTGGGTCAATGTTTGGACCAACAATATTCCTCAATAATTTCAAAATATTTGTTGAAAATACCATTTTGTTTCCATTATCCATCTGTGATGGATTCTTCTAGTGATTATATGTCATAAAAAAGTTGATGGAAGTAAGTTATCCATGTGAAATTTTAGATTAAGAATGTTTTGGCCAAAGATTTATAGGATGTTGTATCTGGTACTTGAGTTTAAACCAAAAGTGGATTTGTCTTCTATTCATAGGTGGAAGCAAGAAGATGGCACAACCTTACATTCAATGTGATTATGCTCTTGATTATTTGGATGAAAAGATCAAAATTGTTTTGAATACTAGTTTTGGTGAAGCTAGGATTGGATCTCTTTATAAATTCATTTTTGCTCATGGAAACATATTGCATCTACCATATGCATGCTCCAAAACTAATGTTGAGCTTCAACAAATTTTGGACGAAATGAATTTTGTAACTGTCAATGAATTTGGAACATTTATAAAATAAAATTTGTGGTATTTGATCTATTACAAAGTGGAGGCATGGGACATTTTGATTGGTCTTTATGAAATCAAGAATATAATGTACTAGATGGATGTCTTTAGGGATGGGCCATCTAGTATTGCCATTATCTTGCTAGGATCAATTTTGAATTTCCTTCTTTAAAGAACTAATTTTTCTCAAGGAAAAACTAACTCTTCTTGCATTTGACATGCAGTGCATTTTCTATCAAAGTTATAAAAACAATGTCAAGAGTTACCTTACACCTCTTTATTTTACTAAGAACCAAGATATCATAAAATAGAAGTCCCAACAAACTTGCGATGCGGTTAAAATATTGTTTATCATTCTATTGAAAGTTGGGGGAGCATTAGCAAGTCCAAAGGGCCTATTACAAGTTCAAAAAGTGATTTTATGCACGACTTCTAAGACTATCTTGATTTGATGGTATATACTAGTCACATCAATGTGGCTAAACATGTGCACCCTTCAATTTATTCTATATATCATCAAGCCCAAGAACAAGAAACAGAGTCTTGACCATTATATTATTGAGAGCCCTATAGTCCACACACATGCATAAACTTCCATCTTTCTTTTGAACAAGAAAAATTGGATAACAATAAGGAAACTACTAGGTCTAATCAAGGCCTTTGTCAACAAGTCGTCAATTTGTTAATCAATTTCATTTTGTTGTGAACTAACTCAATATGGAGGTCAATTAGGAATAGTGCTTTTTGGAACAATATTAATCTTATGATCTAATCTTGATGGTGGTAAAATATTTGGCAATTCAGCACAAAAACAAGTCTAGTAGTAAGAAAAAACAATCTTTTATGTAACTTGAAGATGACTAATAATAGGTGTAGTCTCCTCTGGAATACTTGCAAGCACCACGATTAGTGGTATAGTCTCCTCCGAAACTCTTCCATGCAACATGATTAATTTTCAATTGTATTCCCCAAGAGAGGATTTGCTTTACGTAGACCACCATAGGGTTATAATACCCAAAATAACATCAATACCACCATGGATTCAACTTGTTCCAAAAAATTACCAACATGCAACTTAACCTTGCCAACAATAGGATAACTATAAGTGCTGCTATCAGCTCCTAGAGCTTCCATAGTAGGCGTGTGAGGATAACGTCTTACTCCAATCTCCCTTTTCTCCTAAATTTTCTGCCTAAAAGCATCCCAAGAAGCTAGCGCATCTCTCTTAAACTCTTTTGGCAAGAAATGAGATCTAAGTTTCTTCTTTGTAGCTCTCCATGTCCTAGCATGTTCTCTAATTACTTTCATTGCATTCCACCAAAGACCACCAACTATTTTATCTAGATGCAAATTAGCAAAACAAGCTTTGTCATAATTGCAGTGCTTCCCTTTTTCAAAGAAAGTATCTAGATTCAACTTTGACATGTCTCCATTAAACTTCTCAAACTTGAAAAGGCAATTGTCAACTCCCCCCCCCCCCCCCCCCCAAGAAGCTAGCGCATCTCTCTTAAACTCTTTTGGCAAGAAATGAGATCTAAGTTTCTTCTTTGAAGCTCTCCATGTCCTAGCATGTTCTCTAATTACTTTCATTGCATTCCACCAAAGACCACCAACTATTTTATCTAGATGCAAATTAGCAAAACAAGCTTTGTCATAATTGCAGTGCTTCCCTTTTTCAAAGAAAGTATCTAGATTCAAAATCCAAGCTAAGAGATCATCAACTTTGACATGTCTCCATCAAACTTCTCAAACTTGAAAAGGCAATTGTCAACTCCCCCCCCCCCCCCCCCCCCCCCTTTAGGAAATATTTTGTTATGCAAGTATGGTCTCATGAATAAATTCCACAAAGGAAAACTTTCCAAATCAAAAATATTGTTTTTCTTTCTTGAAAAGAAAGACATACTTTCACTTTGTTAAAAATACTATGACACTTTTTAAGCTAGAATTCACCAATTCCTTTCCAGAAACAACTTCTAGAGTGAACTTATAGTGAGAGAATCTGGTAGGGATGCAGAGAGATAGAGAAAGCATGTGGAAGAGGCTATGGCGGGAAGATCTCTTTCTCCTTTTAAGTAAAGTTAGAATGGGAAAGAGGGAAGGGGTACGAGACTATATTGAACAGGTTAAACACCTCAGATCTGAGTGTGATTCCGATCTAATTGTTGATGAAGCTATGATTATGTGGTTTTAAACAGATCCACCTAAGAGGATTAGACATGAGCTGAAACACCATAATGAATATATGTTTTTACAAAATGTTATGGACAATGTGATACGAGAGGAAGATGAAGAATTTGATGATGAACCAATTATTGGAATGTTGTCATATTCAGCGAGGCAAACCACTAGTACCCCCACCACTATTGCATCTATGAATATTAATGTTATTGTGGAATTGATGATCAACGAGTTCAAGAAACTTGGTCAAAAACAACAGATGCAGTTGGACAAGATGAAGTCTCAGTTTGATGAAAAGCTGAAAGCCTTGGAGGAATTCCATGGTAAAGCGAACAAAGAACTTGAAAAGTTTGCTAAGACCTTTCCTAGTTAGGAAAATGTCTGGTGTTCAATTTGTGCGGGAAATCACACAATGAACGAATGTCCAACATTGAAATAACGAATGAAAAATACTATTTGTCATTTGTGCAATTCTACGGGACACGAAACTTTTGCTCGTTTAATCCTCGGATTATCCAACAAAGGTGTGCTAAGCTTCAATATCAGGAATCTACTACGCAGACGAGACCTGATTCTAAAAGAAAGGTTTTCAACTTTGCCCTTGGATTTTCTGAACGACCAGCTTTGCTAGCTCCACCATGACAACAAGCTCCTCCTGCTAATTTATTGGAACCAGACCCTTGCAACGTTAATGAGCAATGGAATCACAGTAATGATCAAGAAATTGGTCCTTTAGAGCAGTATGTTATCTATGTTGCCGCGCAACAACAAGCAACGACACAATGGAAAAAGTGTACTTTGAGTTAGAAATCAGAAAAGAGTGATGATATAAAGCATTCTAGTGCATTCCAATAGTACTGTGCAGATCCATGCTTTCCAGTACCACTACACAAACACTTTAACTCGTGAATACATATGAGCCTTGGCTTACGTGGATATGGTTGTTTTCATAGGGTTTTTTTTTGTCATGTGTATTGATAGTAACAAAATTACTTACTAGTAATGTTTATTCGTGTTTCGTTTGTTACGTCACACTTTTAAGGAATGTCATAAAGTTTACTACCAAGACATTAGAAAATTCTTAAACTATCATGGACCATAAAGCATTTAACCATTCTATTCCATCATCCAAACCGCTGATCTAAGTATTTGGGGTTTTCATGAAATCATACATGAATGCGTGTAGTAGATTCTTCTTGAGAGGTTTGTTTACTCTTAACGATATTGGTGACAATTTACATAGTTTGTCTTTCATAAAGCCATTCTTTTGAAAGGCATGTATCAACTTTGCCACCTCTTCAATAAGGGTATATTGGTCATTACAACAATACATGGCAGCTATAACTTGTGAAACGATAACTTTGTAAGAGTTGAAGATAGGTCTATTTGTTGATGTCAGGTGGATATATTGTTTTGATCGAGAAGGGCAGAGTCCTCCTCTTATCATATTTGGACATATGAAAAGTACCGATAATCGAATCAAATTTTGAGGAGATATTTAAAAAGTTGACAGTGTAATTTTGAACATTCTCGAATTTAATTTCTAAGTATTCTAGTGGGTAAATCCAAAACAGAATAGTCTCTACTCGGGTTTGTTTTTTTATCCAAAAATGTAAGACCACAAGATTATTGATAAAACATACATCATCGATGTATCATAAGGTGTATTTAAAATTTCTCATATATTCGAAAGCTGCAAGCTTAGCAAGTCTTTTGATAAAATGCATCTCATAATAAGCAAGATACCAGTTACACCATCCCATAGGTATACCACAAATTTGTCTTCATGTTTTGTCACCTAGTCTAACAATACAATTATCTATCACAAAGTCATTACATTTACATAATTTACTCCTATCAATAGTATTCCATTCACTGGAATTCTTCAATTTCCATGCCCATTTGAACTTCCCATCTCTTGGTTTTCATTTATAGGCGATAGCCTCGAATTTCGTATGCTTGATGGCAAATCTCAAAAGTTTACTTATTATTGTTTTTTGTCCGTCAGGCCCATTCAATGGAATATTCTCATAGCATTTAGCTATGTCAATGGTCCACATATTATTAATTTTCGTTGGAACGTTGAAGTAGCATTCAGACGATGAATCGCACTGCCAGAAGAGATTAGTGTTCACATTAAGGATACTCTGATAAGTATTTGCCTTAAGGCCTGCTCCCTCCATGAGGAGAGGAGACATTCATACCAAGAGATCTAGTCAAGAAGGTGGCTAATTTTGAGTACTAGTAGTCATCTGCGTTCGTAATCCATCTGAACGTATTCTTGTGGGCTTTAAATGTATGTAATACAAATGGAAGAATCTCTTTGTCGTGTACGCTGTCTGGTATAGTCTTGTCAAAAGAAGTCTTTAATGCGTTCATCGAGGTTTCAATTGAACTATCAATATTATCAAGAAATGGGACGAAATCTAGGCTAGATAATCTTTGTAAGACAAGCCTTCTGACAAACTGAATGCACATGTTTTGCAAATATTCAGCTGACTACAATGTTGATTCCAAATACATAGGTGTCAATTCAGTGCACATAGCTCTATGCGTAGATGATGCATTTACCAATGGATCAAGCTATGGTATTGACCAAACCTTCTTGTGCGGATACCGAAAGTGAAGTACTCGACTTAGCGAAGTACCTTTATCGTGTACTTATAAGATCTTTAATGTATGCCATGCTCTGCACCAGACCAGATTTGGCATACATTGTTAGCACATTAAGTCCATAAATGTCTAATCCTAGGATCTGGCATTGGAAAGCGTTAAAGAGAGTGATGCATGCACATAATGTCATTGATTTTTTGTTGTTGCAAGAGACACGACCTTAGATAGTGATGTCAATTGAAAAGAGACAACGTCATACTTGAGAGTTTCACTCAATGTTGTCGCAGATCAGAAAAGAACTGATCTTTCTGCGAATCTATGAAAATAGTTAGGGTTTACTGGAGTTACCAACTCTGAGAAAGTTTAGATCACATTTTATGCTATGATGGAAATGCTATTGACCCAATGGTTCTTCGAGGCTACTCCGACTCAAATTGGGGAGGAAATGTCACAACCAGAAAATCCACTTTTGGGTTTTGTTTCTTTCTGACAAGGGGACCAGTTTCATGGAATTCAAGATAGTTGAAAGGAAGAAGCCGAAGGCAAGTGTCGCATTTTTCGAAAAAGTGCGAAAAAATGCGAACTGTGCGACACTTAGTGTATTTCTGTAGACTGTTGAAAAAAGTCATGTATTTTTGCAGACTTGTTCTAAATGCTAGTTTGTGAAAGTCCTTGCACTGCCTCTAGGGCAACAAATAGATCGACACCGAATGCTCACACGCGAAGATCTGCCTTCATCTACTAGAAATAGGCATTTTTTTGCCTTCTCACTGGGTGCGCGAGAAGAGGCTGCCGCGGCCAGGCAATATAGAAGGTTTTTTTTTTGTGGACTGTCAACGATTCGCTGCAGCGAATCGCGTTTGCTAGGGAATCGCAATTCACTGCAACTATGTATATTATGATGTAAGCAATGAACTTATAACTGAGAAAGCGGCATAGTTTGCCATAAACAATTTGTATGAATGATGGATTGTGAATACATAGGAAACATATTGAGCACCTCGCACTGCTCCAATTTCTTGTTAGGTCTTCAGCACGACTAATAATGCGTTAGCACCAAAATAGCATTCATGTCATCATGCAGCCCGATCATCATTGCTGTCCCTATGTTGGATATTTGGAAGAACTGGTTCTTTAGTTCTATTATACAAAGAATTTAACTTGTGGCATGCCACTGCCCTTTTTGGATAACTGTTAATCAATCTACACAGTTGTTAGTATGCTACTTAAGTGCCTGAAACAAGAAAAAGAAATGACAATCACACAATAAACTTGCAGCTCAAAATCATGATGCTCAGCAAACATATCAGCAATGTTTAAGAAAAAGATTAATTCCCGCAAAGAAAACAATAACATCATCCATGTGAAATGAAGTGACATTTTGACCCTCTTGTACGTTACGAATGATAAAATCAAATGCCCAATAAAGCTCAAACCGTCGTGTAAGTTTTTCACTTGGTTTCTATAATGCCATGCTTGTGCTTAAACAGCTTCACTTCAATCTCATTTTTTCTCCTCAATAGTTAATACTTCTAATGATGACTTCTGATTCTTCCTTGCTTTTTTTTTTTAAAACAGAAATAATATATTTCCACTTTTGGAGTCTGCTTCTTGACTATTTTTACCACCTTAATCAAACCCTAGTGTAGCAAATGTACTAAAATTCAGTCAGATACATCACCTTTAAGAATGTGGCATTACTAAAAGACTTTTAAGTAAATGAAAAAGGCACAGATTTCAACGAAACATCTCACAACACGAGCGGACAGCCATGCACTGATGCAGCAGTTGATGAGAAACATTTTGCACTATCCTGTTAATGACATACATAGAAGCGCACTTCAATAAACCATGTACATAGGCAATTCTCAAGAAGAATGCTACATATAAAACTTGCGAGCCTTTAAAAAGTAAATAGTTACTATCTTAAGTTATTTCTGAAAAACCATAAGAGTGTTAGATTTAAGCTATATCTAACCTGGAAACTGCTTCATCCTTAACCCAGAAAGCAAAACTCTTCAGACATAGACAACGTACATCTAGCACTGCCTAGACTATAAGTCTGAACCAAGAAACTTCAAGAAATTTGGCATTGCTACATAAAGAAACAGCCGTGTTGTTTTCTTATCTTCAATTTAAGTCAAATTTCGAATTACAATACCGAGAATTCAGGGTGAACATACGCAAAACCTAGCATCAGGTAATGTTAATTGGTTTTGATAATCCCTGTCTCCACAACAAATGGATATCACTTCTAAAAAATTTGAGAAGCTGCAGCATGTTTCTACTTCATCTGAAAGTAGAAATTGTGGGAATTTTCCAGACAACATTGCAAATGAACTTCAGCTTCTCTTAAAGCACTACCAATGGTCCATACATGACAAGTGAAATACACCTTGCTTAAAGCACTACCTCCTCCTGCAACAACACACCATTCATTTCATGAATATTCAATAGAAATCTTCATGACACCAGCATTGATAGAGCTGGCTAGGACATCAGAAGGAACTATCGGGTAACAAGTACCAAAAGCAAAAACCACTATTGTAATGACTTCAGATCACACCTTTTTGGCCGACTTTGGTCTTCTTCCACATAATCCATAACCAAAGCTCCAGTTTCAGAATAGACGATTTCTTGCTGCCCATGGACATCCATCTCAGCCTGCTTACATGTTGGTGTACAAAGGCTTCTGCCAACAAGTGAGATGAACATATCGAACAAGTGCCATCTCCAATTTTTAAGAAATTGCCATCTCTCTCTCTCTCTCTCTCTCTCTCTCTCTCTCTCTCTCTCTCTCTCTCTCTCTCTCTCTCTCTCAGGTTGAAGTCAAAGATCGCCCCCCAAAGTCCAACACTAGAACAAGATTTCTTTTTCCTGAGCGTGGTTGGACTCCACAGGTTTCTCATAAGAAGTTCAGGCTTAAAACCGACATTATCAGGTCTGATGTTACTTTATTTTCAGAATCAAACTGACTCAGAAAGCTGCATCCCGGTCTGGAACGCTGCGATCCAGAACGAGAGTTCCGGATCGGAACGCTGCAAAAAAAAAAAATTTGAAACCATGTCTTGGGAGTGGAAAATTCAAACACATTGCAAAACATAGTAGTTACTAACTCACAACTGTAAGTACTTACTAGTCTACAGACTACTACTAACAAAGCATTTAGGCTTCAACATGCTGCATAACGAAAGTTAAAACTGAAACTTGAAAGCAATCACATAGTGCATACTACAGTGCTAAGTGTATATGATACGAACACATGGCAACTGATCCACATTCCACGCATGCCTCATGAGAATGATCAAGATATCAAGAATGTCATAAACGATAAAGCTCTGATATTATCAATGAGTGGGCCAATGGCCAAGAACATGAGTATGATAGATGGACAATGGACAATAGACTCATAGACTGATGAATCTCTATGACTCGGAGGCATCGTTATCAGATGGGGATTCCTCATCACTATCACAGGTAGACGAGTAGGAAGACAAGGAATCCTCCTCAGGTATGTGCGGTTGTGTCCCTAAACCTCTGCCTTTGCCTCTGCCTCTAGGTCTACCAGGGCCTCACCGGGCCGCTACTCACTCTGCCTATGATGCTGATGCCTCTAGCACAACATGTAAATCCATCAAGCACACCCTACGCCTACCCCCTCCCCAATGTACAAATGATGCAAGCTCGGCCTTTGTCTCAACATCAAGATCCACCCACCCCACATCATCTCCAATGTCCATCTCCATATCATCATCCAAGGCCTCATCCTCCCCATCCTCATCATCATCCAATCCCCCCTCAGCCTCATCCCCGCCCTCCTCTCCTGCATCCTCTGCATCAGCCCCGACCATGGATCTAGTGGTCCTGCATTGCCTCCTATCATGACGTGCCAGCTCCCGATGATACTTTGAAAAGATCTCATCATCAGCCGCAGCTTGTGTGTGCATGGCCTGTTGCAGTATCCATGGATCTAAGGCACTCCTTGGGATTCACCTGCCTAGGTGTACCATCTCTCTGCACGTGCCTGACTAGCCTCAGGTTGGTGCTGCAATAAACCAACTTGTTCAGTTGGGGAACGTTGAGCCTGTTACATCTCTTTGTGTGCATAACCAAGTGCTCCAGTTCTGCTCACAAGCCGAAGGGAACAATCCTGAGCAAGGATGCGAGTGGCAAGAGCAGTAATATCAGGGGCGGATTTGCCCACCACACCCCACCATGTGAGCGACTCCGTCATACTCACACTGAGATCCAATAAAAATGGCAGTTTGGCAATAATTGCCATTTTTCAGGCTTAAAGGCAGTTGTGAGCCATTTTAAGGCCAAAATCTTCAATTTGGCATAACTTTCAATCCATAGCTCGGATTGGAAAGTGGTCAACGACGTCATTTGTCAATTTTGCAACAAATTTTCCATTTTTGCAGTCATTTTTGTGATCCGGACTCATCTAAGTGCAATTATGGCAACTCTAAGCGAGAGTGTCCTCAATGAGTCAAGCAAATTGGAAGGAGCCGGCAACTATGCAGTTTGGAAATTCAAACTGAAGAACATTCTGATGGAAAAGGAGCTATGGGAGATCGTGACAGGTAAGGAAACAAGGCCAGTGATTGAAGAAGATCAGCGAACATTTGATAGGAGGAAACGGAAAACACAAAATGTCATCAACTTGTCAGTCAGAGATGCTATCATTCCCTACATTTTGGATTCGGAAGGACCGAAAGAAGCGTGGGATACGTTGAAGGCATTGTTTGAGACCACAAACACATCTCGAGTGCTATTCCTGAAGACGAAGCTGCACACATTCGGTGTCCTACGAAATCTGTGGAAGGTAAGACACCTCATGAAGCTTTTACTGGAAAGAAACCTAATATTTCTCATTTGAGAGTATTTGGTTGTGATGCTTATGCTCATATTCCTGATGAGAAACGAAGGAAATTGGATGCAAAAGCTGTCAAGTGTATTTTCCCTGGATGTGATGAGAAGGCCAAGGCATATAGGATGTATGATACAAATGCACAGAAGCTTGTGATTTCTAGGGATGCTACATTTGACGAGTTGGGTCAAGGTGAACAATCTGAAGAAATCACTAAACCTTTTGATGAGGGAGCGGAAGTACAGGTCAAGAAAGAAGTGGATTTTGATGCAAAAGATCCAATGGAAAAAGATAAGTTTGAAGCTGAAATCCCTAAGAGAGTACCTAAATGGTACGTATCAGTCACAAGTGATGCTAAGAAGCGAGATACTCCCGAATCTAGCGAACAGGGAGAGCTTAGAAGGTCAAGCAGAAATCGGAAACCTCCTGCAAGGTTAGAAATGAATCTAGCCCTAATGGGTTCCGTGCTCAAAGCTCAAGAACCAAAAACCTTTCATGAAGCAAAGGAGCACAAGGAGTGGCGTGCAGCAATGGAAACAGAAATGGAGGCCATATCAAAAAATAGGACGTGGAACTTGGTTGAGCTACCTAATGGTAAGACGCCTATCACTTGCAAATGGATTTATAAGATCAAATATGGAGCAGATGGGCAATTCAACAAGTACAAAGCACGGTTGGTTGCGAGAGGATTTGAACAACAGGAAGGCATTGATTTTGAGGAAACCTTCGCACCTGTAGCTAAGATGGTAACTATACGTTCTATTATTGCTATTTCTACTTTCCATGGTTGGAAGATTCAGCAAATGGACGTAAAATCTGCTTTTCTTAATGGAGTGCTGGATGAAGAGGTGTATTTAGTACAACCGCAAGGATGTGTTGATCCAGGGAGAGAGCATCTTGTTTGTAAGCTCAACAAAGCTATCTATGGATTGAAGCAAGCACCACGGGCGTGGTACTCTTGCATTGATGAACACTTCAAGCAAAGGGGAATGGTAAAGAGTAAGGCTGATCCTAATCTTTACATTCTAAAGCAAGATTCAGATATAGTGTTCATTGTTTTGTACGTGGATGATTTGATTATTCCAGGAAGTAATGAGAGCTTAATTGATGAAATCAAATCAGATCTTTCCAATGCTTTTGACATGAGCGATCTAGGATTGATGCACTATTGTCTTGGCATTGAAGTATGGCAAAAGGAAGAGGTTGTCTTTCTTACACAAAGCAAGTATGCACGAGATTCGCTTTATAAGTTCAATATGCAGGATTGTAAGCCTCACCGATGGATGTCAACATGAAGCTTACTGCATATGATGAATCTGAAAAAGTAGATGCTTACTTGTACAGGCAGCTGGTGGGTAGTTTGATCTATTTGACACACACAGGACCTGATATTTCTTATGTTGTTGGTGTTGTTAGTCAATTTATGCAAGATCCTAGTCAAGCACACTGGAAGTCTGCTAAACGTATTCTCAAGTACATTCGAAGTAGTTGTAGGCTAGTCTATAGTCAACTACTAGTTTTCTCTCTCTATATATTCAGGGTTCATTGTACTCTCTTTCAGTTAGTGTGATATACAGTGATTGTGTGCTCTTCCTCCTCCTTATGGTGATTGCTTATGATGAATAACTAAGTGCTTATCAGATTTTTGACACCTTGTCGTCGTGCTGCAAAAGGTGGCACCGCAAAACAAGCAACGCCATCTACGTGCACCTGAAAGTGTAAAAACCATGGTGTCTCCCTCCAAGAGATCCACCTCCGACCACACGCCTCGTCCCGCCACAGGCATGGCTACAGAAGCCCTCAAGACGCTATAAAAAAGGTCAAAAACTCAATGGAAAGTCGGTAGGTGGAAAAGGGGAGCTATAACAAGCCTAGAGCCAACTAAGGCATAAACCATAATGCCAATGGACGCCAAGACCAACCCTAAATCCCTAAGCCCTATCCCCAAAACCTAAAAAAAGACATGCAAAATGCCCACATGCCCAAATGCTCATAGTGACCACCTATGCATAAAGGAGCTTGGGAACATGCAATCACTCTCCCCTAGCAACCCTGCGGCCAATTTATAGCAACAGGAATCACTCAAAATGATGCACTATAGCCTCCAAACAAAGCAAAGAAAAAAAGGGTGAAAAAAGGCTCCAATAAGTTGCTTTGCTTGCAAATCCCCACCTAATCACTGTTGCCCACTTCTGAGTGCTACATACAGCTTGCAATCATCATGGCCTCCGCATAGAGTGCTCACACTAGCCATTTTCCTCTCTCCACAAGCTTCTTTTCTCTCCAAGAAGTGCGGGGCATCGCGGGCTGTTAGCAAAAAAATTTCAGGTTTTTTTCCTGACAGTGTTCCTGCATTCCGGAACGCAGGGTCCCGGAACGTCATTCCCATGCAACTACGCTCACACGTCAGCACAAAATTTCTACATAGAGAGAACCAGCTGGCAATAGTTGAAGCATCCAGAAAATGGCATTCTTCAATACAAAATGTTGGCAATGCAGTCAGGAACCACAAGAAGACGTATTCATGGTGAAAGGTTTAACACAGAAACCAAGAAGCAACAATTACAGATAATGGTAGGGAGGAACTGGCACTTAAGATATCATTAGCACCATCCTTAAGAATACGAGCTTCAGAGCTTTCTCCATTAGTTGATGCCATTTGCTAGAACAATACCTTCCTTGATTTGTTGATTATAAAGCACATACAGTCAGGTAAAATAGTTGTGTGATGAGAGCAGACAAAACGTGTTGTTCAACACTGATGAAGCCATCTGGGAGCAAGCAGTAACAAAATACATTTGCTGACAAATAGGCAAATGAGAGCACTTCACATGAGCTCTACAGAAAAGCATGTTTCCAAAAAAGGAAGAGGTTCGGCAAATGCTAATTAGGCCTTGTCTCAATGATGTGCAATTTTTCTCATGAATAAACAATTTCTTTAAGGATGTCAAAAACTTTAAGATTTGACACCTGTAAACATGCTTTAAGATTATATAAAAGAGAGCTTAAACAATTAGGTTTGGCAAGACAATCGTGTGCCCATCATATAATCTCGAGCAGCAGAAAACCAGCTATTGGAACTTCTTGCACAACCATACTTTATGCTTTTGACAAATGGGTACTGCATTCCCTTGTTCATTCTATCCGGTTCAAATCATCGGCATAGAAGTTGGCATCTCTGAGCAGAATTGGCTCCTGTGGAGAGCGGGAGACTTGTGAAATACTTCCGAGGAGATCAAGGACAACAATGGTATAGCTCAATAAGAACGTACTTAATGCTTAATAAGTACAACCATAAGGCCTTTAAATCTAAAAGTTTGTTTCTAACATACCTTGATAGATTTTCTCATCTCCTCTGCCTTGTCTTCAACTTCTTTCTTGTGTTTTCTCTCTGTGTCACTCATGTAATCAGCCCACTTTATTTTATCTTGAATGGTCAAGAGAAGATTCTCCGATGTCATGAGCCTGCTTGCAAAATCATTGTTTTCTTAAAAATCAGAGACAACCAATATTAACATCACCCCCATTACAGTTCGTTGCTGAGTGAAGCACAGGTAACAGTGAAGAAGGGCATCAGGAAAGTTTGGAGCTTCAAGCATCTCCATTTGAAAATTCATCCAACAAATCCAAGTGACCCTTATTACAACACTGAGCTCTATAATTCAATCAGTTAGACTGTTCAGACTAATAAACCTTTCGAACACCTAAAACTTCTTAAAATTTTACGAGCAAAGTTTTGAGGTAATGGCTTCTTGCTATATGACTTTCATATAATTTGCCCTTCCAAACTTGAGGTTGAAACACCAGCAGACCAGATCAAGAAAAAGCTTTACGATTGTGATTTACTGATATTTCTCAACGACTTTCAGCAAACAATCAAGATATTTTGATCATGCAGAATTGCCAAATTTCATGGACATGATTCAAAATTCTGATCAACAGGTTTCAGATAAATTCTATAGTAAGTGAACCCGACAACGAGAGATTGTCAAAACTATGAATCTCTAACTGAGCAACGGAAATCTTTACAACTAAAGTGTTCTGAGAACATTTTCAAAATGAAAGTCAAATATGCTGCAGATAGAAGATAGTATCAGCAAATTTACCAGCTCAGAAGCTAGTCTAACAGGCTTAAGAGCAAGTTCATGGAACAAATCTGAAACTATTGCAACATCATTTAGAGGTACAAGTTGCAAGAAAGCATTTTGTGAGACTCTTACATGCATTTCAGGCATTACCTATCCAACATACAGGAGGCCAAACAATATTCTCTCACAGTAATCAATAGAAAAATTTACAACTAGCGAAGCTACATGACGATCAATTATGCAATGTGTTCCTTACAGAAAATATCTCCTTAAAGCAAATCAAATCCTGATCAAAATCTTCCAGACTCTCGCTTCGATATCCTATGTGCATTCTCAAAAATATTCTCAAATTCTCGGTCCTGCAGTTCCTCAACTTCTTATAAATAAAATGTCCAAAACGATATACATAATCAACATCCTACTTGTAGAGACAAGAGACAATATCTCACCAATTTGATAAAGTTTGAATCATGTTCTCTAGTTGGCCTGGCCTTAGATCCCTTCCTGCAGCAAATTGGACCTGCCATATATACAAATAGAACAAGAGATTAACATCAAACTTTGCCTTTCTGCTACACACCAGTTCAAGTGACAAGTCTGCTAATCACCACTAGATAAATGGAGAAAAAAATGTCTTATCATGTATTTTTTGAGATGTCTGATGTGTATAAACTTACTATAAAGTTAAGGTTTACACAATCCAGATACTAGCCTAGACTCAGCATCCACATCTTTCTTTAAGATGTCTAACTGTAGAAAACACTATTTAGGAACATTCGTAGACTGCAAGCAAGACAAACTTCGGTTCACATCCAGATTATCCAAGATTTATGTTACTCAAAACTAATGTGTTCTGTTCTTTCAAAAACCAATTTGAGCAAGCAAAAGATGAAATTTGAAGATGACGTTAAGAAAGAGGACTGAAGTTAGCTGGCACAGATATATTTTACACGTCCTAGCAAGGGCTATGTTCTTTTGAAACAAAACAATGACAGTTATTACATCTAGGATATTGTGCATCACTGAGCAGGCTTTCCTTGAAAAGTTTCAAAATTAATTTTGAGCACTTGCCTCAAAACAGCGGCGACACTGATCCAATTTTCCTCTTACTATACCCTGCACAACACATCAGTTCAAGCATAGATATCAGTCCTGGAAAAATGCAAATGCAATCTCTCTCTCTCTCTCTCTCTCTCTCTCTCTCTCTCTCTCTCTCTCTCTCTCTCTCTCTCTCTCTCTCTCTCTCTCTCTCTCACACACACACACACACACACACACAACACAAAGCCCTTAACGAATTATGCAAGAAATATGAATGTCTATTATGTTAGAAATGTAGCGACAACATAGTTTGTCAATTACTAAACCCCCTGGCAATAAATTCATGGGACCATATAACGTTATATAATGTTATGCTCATTGGGTCAAGGCGTGACCCAAAATCGTAAGTCTTTGCATAGTGGTTCAGATTGCAGACTACTATATTTTTTAAATCATGAGTCTAGTAGGACCAATGACCCAAAGTTCTAGAAGTTTCCTGACATAAGTTGGGCCTGAACTTTCAACAAGCTTCCTAAGCGGAAATGGATGTAGATTTAGGAGGTGGATCCAAAGATACAAGTAAATACTCCCCCACAGACACTAGCAAGTAACTTCTTATGTTGACTTACTTACGGTGACATGCTAGGAGCATCGCCATACTTGAGAGAATCAACTCGGTGACTTCTATTGCACTTTCCACTTCACTTATCAACAAAGATTGCACTATTGATTCATTTGCATCTTGTCCGGTCACCGATGTGCTTGTGTAATATCTATGAGTAAGTACTTTGGGGATATTATTGTAAGATCAGTAATGCATGCACATCCACAAAAATTTTGCATGAGAGTTGCATTGGTTGCTATGAGCCTATGGATGTTAGCTTGCCAGAATAGCTATAGAGACGTGAGATTTTCCCTCAATGAGCTTATATTTTATTCTATATAACATGCAACCCAGGGTTTCCAACAATGAAAGGATCAAATTTGCCATCAATTCTTCAAGCTAGGGTTTAGAGACCCCACTTCCAGAACAACAACTTGAGGTGGATTGCACTTTTTATAAAGGATCTGGTCAAGGTGAAACCTATATCATTGAAGAGCCACTAAAAAGCCATATTTGAGTTCGTTGTGGCAACCACACTAGCCAAATTGAAGTTCAATCCCTGATATAGAAAAAATGTACATCTATCTTGGTTGGGAGAAAATCGAAATCCTAAGCATAAATTTCTAGATTTCTAGTGCCAAACACCTTCAATACGCTTTTGGCTTGTTATTTGTTGAAGTCTATATAAGTTGAGATCACATGCAGTGGAAAATTTATTTTGCCTATCTTTGCGTTGTTGGATGGCCAAACTATAGTATATGAAAATAAAACATCTTAATGAAAAAGCGTACAGGATCAATCATTATTGGTGATGAATCTAGACTTTCAATTTTTAAATGAGGTTTAATTATGATGGCAAGGTGAAGCAAGCTTCTTACTGCGTTAATCAAGGATAACATCATGCCTCATACCAGGGAGACCAAGGGTGCCAAACATACATGGAATACATTGACATCAATGTTCGAAATTGCCAATGCTACAGGTTATTATGTTCTAGAGATAAGTTGCATACAATAACAGTATAAGCCAATGAATCCATAGCTAATTATCTCACTAGAGTCAAAGACCTCAGACACCGGTTAGTAGCACTTGGTGAGCTAGTTCCAAAAGCTTATTTGTCATTTGCAATGTTTAAGGGCTTTCATATGCATATCCAGATTTTGTTGCATTCAATCCTCTTGTATTGGGGTTGATTTATTTTTACCAAAGGACTATATGCAAAAACCCATGAACTTAGAGCAATTAACGACATATTATTACAGTAAACAATCCTTGCATCATGAGAGAATATTTGCAAACAGCCTTTCAAATCCAAGAGACATCACGAATGGGCCAAGTACTAGCGTCGTATTCTCTAACAAACCCAAGAGGCAAGGCAATTGTAACTGTTTTGATAAGTATGGTCATTTTTCATTTGAGTGTCTAAAGAAGCAATTTGACAAGAATAAATCTTATAAAAGACAAAGTGGCCAGTTTGTTGAGAGTCACAAACAATGATGAAGAAGATTACTTTGATGTATTTTCAGCTGCATTGTTCTAGCAAAAAAAGGGATGCTCACATATACATGGGGGCTTCACAGCATTATGACACCACACAAAGATGGTTTACTTGATTTATGGGTGAAGTGTATTCAAGAAATAACCTCTCAATAAAGTCAAGGGGTATGAGAGCATACCAAGACATGCATGATGGTGCGGTAAGGACTACATAAGGTGTTTATATGTACCTCAACCCTTGCTCCATAGCGCGAGCAACAAAGACATTTGGACCATCATTTTGCACATATCAAACAAAGCAAAAGGTTTTTCCATTTTTTTACAATTTTTTTCTTAAAAAGCTCTTATAGGTTGTACGTATTGGGCATTAAAAACGTCTCAAAAAAGGCACTTTAGTATCGCAAAAAAGACTAGAAAAATAATTCAAACTCCCTATACTACAAGATTGGCAAGAAAAACATAACATACGATTGTTGGCTAATTTGACATTGATTGTGTTGCAAGGCAGTATGCATACGACAAAAGCCAAAGAATTTAGTTTACAAAATGGGAGGGATGGGTATATTGTGTGTGTGTGTGTGTGTGGCACCCACTTGCCCCCTCCTGTTAAAAAATAGGAAAACGGTACCAAAAAAATTTGCAACAGACCTAACCACTGGGCCATGCCTCTCATAACCTCAATATTACCAAACAACGATGACTAATGAGCAGTTCATAAATTATTACGAACCTTCATTGGGAACTAAGCTCCAAAAAAGCGGCAAAGAAAGATCTGAGAGTGGTTTGGAGTGAAGATGATGGTTTGTATGGCAAACATATTACTGGTTTAGGGTTTAGGGTGCATCAGTGACTGTCTCAAAGAAGTGAATGCTCACCAGAGGATTGGGAAGAGGTGAACGCTCACCAGAAGAGTGACAAGCTCTCAAGATAGGAAACCACAAAACCGACACACTACTATGTCTTATATGATGAGATCGGTTTCCCCCTGGATGAACTTCAACAGCTTACTAACTACTTATGCAAAATTGTGTCATTCACTACAGAAAACCACAAGACCTATACACTATTGTGTCTCGGTTGATGAGATCGGTTTCTCCCCGGATGAACTTCAACAGCTTACTAATTAATTACTTATGGCACTACTTCAACACGCTACAATACGCTGTCGAAATTTTGCGTACCAACACGGGGGCTCCGAAACATCTCCCAGTTTTTAGGTCCCGACCGGACAAAGTGTCCCTGAAGCCCTGTTTAACGTCGAACTTCGGACGGACGTTGCGGGCCGACCGTCGGTCGTTTCCTCGTCCTGTTTGTTCCCACAGGTTCATATCGAGGTTGTCCACTGGCCGAAACAGACGGCACCCGAAACGGATCTCGTTTGGAGAAACGGGGCCGTCGGACGGAGGGTTGCAAAACTAGTCCATTTCGCTTGACCTAATTGCGCTTCTCTCCAATCGAAGGGCCATTTTGACCGACCGATACCCGAATCGAGCCAGGCTCGATCCCTTGGGTTCATATCGGGATCACGAACTTGTGGATTGTGTTTCCGGACCATTGATGCATTCTACACAGTACCATGGCCTATGTGATGAGATAGATTTAGGGTTTGGGGTGGTACAACGTCACGTGGGCAACTAATCGGAGCATGTCCTGGTAGATGTCCGCCGACACAACGAACGAAAGCAAGAAGCAGAATTTCACGAGAGCCAGCGAGAGATAATGGGGCGACTACCAGAGCTGCAGCTTCATGCCCTCACGGTCCTCAGACCTGCTCCCGCCTGCCCCAGCTGGCGAGGGCGATGAAATACAGCGGATTGGAATTAACTTCACCGCAGAACAACTGGCCATGGTCCGGGAAAGGGTCCCTCGTCGTCGGGCAAGCCAGTAGGTCTTCTGGTTCCCTGTAGTGAACGGCACAGTTATGATGACCATCCACTCTTCTGGTGACCATTCACTCCCTGTAGTGAATGGCACGGTTCTGAAGACCAGGCCATTGCTTTCTTGCAAGGCTTCCTGGCCAAATATCCAGATGGAAGGGTAGTGAACATTGCCTGATATATATTGCTTCGTTGGGTTTCTGAGTTCAGGAAATGGGCAGTGAAGCCAAAACCTAAATCATAAAACAATATAAAGCCAACACAACTGCCTTTCAAACTCTATATTGATTGCAAAACCTGCTCTAATTGACTTTCATTTACACCATCCCCGTTGGTAACCAAACAGCTTCAGTACGTCTGTCGCACTCGCCAGTTATGGAAGAGATCGAACTTTCTTCTTGGCTAACTGAAGGCTTGTACTCTTCATCATCTGAGGAGTCTTGCTCAACAATGTATTTGATGTCCTTCTTTTCGCCATTTGTTTGCTAGCCGTTGGCCCTAAAGCATACGATAGGTCCACACTTTTGCGCGTTTTGATGGGCTTGTGTGGTGTGCGTCCTCAATTCCATGGCTTGATGAAAACAACTGTGGAAAAACTGTTGTTCACAATTTTGAACTCCAGAAGTTAATGGACACCAGAAGAGTGAATGGTCAGCAGAACTATACCATTCACTACAGGGGACCACATGACCGACCATCCTGCAAGAGGTATAGCTACCTCTGTCCTCACGGTTCTACACAATACTGTGTCTTGTATGATGTGATCGGTTTCCCCCCGAATGAACTTCAACGGCTTACTAATTACTCATGCAAAACTGTTTCATTCACTAAAGGCCGTCCGTCCGTCCGTTCCTCGTCCTGTCTGCTCCCACAGCAAAACTAGTCCATTTCACGTGACCTGATTGCGTTTCTGTCCCGTCAAACGGCCATTTTGACCGGACGACACCCGAATCGAGCCAGGCTCGGTCCCTTGAGATCGTATCGGGGTCACGAATCGTTGGATTGTATTCTTGGACCATTTTGTCAATTCCAAATGTTTTCAGGTCCCATCCCAGCAAAGTGTCCCCGAAGCCCTGTTTGACGACGAGCTTCGGAAGGACGTACTGGGCCTGCCGTCCGTCCAGTCCTCGTCCCGTCTGCTCCCACAAGTTCCTATCGAGGTTGTCCACTGGCCGAAACTGACGACACCTGAAACGGATCCTGTTTGGAGAAACGGGACCGTCGGACAGAAAGCTGCAAAACTAGTCCATTTTGCATGACCTAATTGCGTTTGTCCCGTCGAAGGGCCATTTTGACCGAACGACACCCGAATTGGGCTAGGCTCGGTCGTTTGAGTTCGTATTGGGAACCCTAAACCGTGGACTGTATTCCTGGGCCATTTTGTCGATTCCAAATGTTTTCAAGTCTCGTCCCTCGCGAAGTGTCCTTGAGTCATGTTCAACGTCGAACTTCGGACGGATGTTCTAGGTTCTTCGTCGGTCCTTTCCTCGTCCCGTCCGCTCCCACAGGTTCCTATCGAGGTTGTCTGCTGGCCGAAACGGACGACACCTGAAACGGATCCTGTTTGGAGAAACAGGACCGTCGGACGGAGAGCTGCAAAACTAGTCCGTTTCGACTGACCTAATTGCGTTTCTAACCCATCAAACGGCCATTTTGACCGGACGATACCCGAATCGAGCTTGGCTCGGTCCCTTGGGTTCGTACCCGCTTCACGAACCAGTGGACTGTATTCCTGGACCATTAATACATTCTAAGCAGGTTTAAGTGTATGCTACACAAGTGCAACTTTGATGTTGAATTTGCACATACCTGTGGTGCAATGCCTACGACACAATGAGGACGTGGGGTGGGGTTGATGATGTTTATGGATGTGGTTATGATGATTATGGTTGTGGCTTGTTTTGATGGTTATGGCTGTGGGGTTGTGGGTTTAGGATGATTTGTTAGGGTTTAGGGTGTTATGTTAACTGTGCCATTTGTTAGGGTGTCGGGTTTAGCATGTTATGTTAAATGGTTGAACATGATGCATATGTTATGAATGAGATGCAGATGTGCTCTCTCTCTCTCTCTCTCTCTCTCTCTCTCTCTCTCTCTCTCTCTCTCTCTCTCTCTCTCTCTCTCTCTCTCTCTCTCTCTCATCTTGCACGGAGCAAACCATTTCTGACTAACCATTCAAATTTCACAGAGCTAACCATTTGTAAGCAACCACGATAAATTAGCCATGACACAAATAGACTGTAAAAAAATATATACATCTCATCTGATGCCACTGTACATGGTGATGCTAAAATGTGTATTAGTATCTACAAGTCTGTGCTAAAAAAATCATCCCTCTGCATGCCAGATGCATCTGCAGGGGTGTCAAATACAAAGTCTGGCTGGGAGTCTGGAGGCATCTGGGACTCCTGTAAGTCTGGGCCAACGCCTGCCAAGAGACAACTAGAAAAATCATCAGTGCATCCCCTCTTGGCTGGCCTGCCTCTGGGTCTGCCGGAAGGAACCCTCTGTGGTACACTCCTGCCTGGGGGTCTCCCTCTGCCACGGGGGGGTCTCTGGGAAGAACTGCCTGCCTGTGATGCTCTGAGTCGTCTCTGCACTATCTGTCTTTGGGCAGCCTCGCAAACTCTGACCAACCATCATCGGAAAGGGGGCGTGATGCGGGAGTACTGGGTGGGGCACGTGGACCATCCCCTGCAAGGTTGACCGTCTCGTCTGAATCATATGTGGGCTCATCATCAGAGGAGGGCAATGGAACGTCAGCAGGGAGGGTGGTGGTCTCATCGACATCGGCATCATCCTCGGGCTCACCCCGTAGAGCACGCCAAGCGGCATCGTCTGGATCAACCTCTGGCTTTGGCTCATGATCGGCCGCTGCAACCAGGCACTCATCGGGATTGACCTGCACAAGTCAATCATTCGTGAGAATAGCCGAAGCAACCGTGAGGGCATTAAATTGAATGTCTTAAACCAATACGAAAGCAAAACGGAAGAGCAACGATAAATACCTGCAGCAGTACGGTGCGTGCGCAACCTACCCTCATGCTCTTCGTGATGCGTCGAACCACTCTGGTGTTGGTGTTGCAGTACACCAGGTCATTGCATCGCTCCGTCGTCAGACGGTTCCGCCTGTTCGTGTGAACAAGGCTGAACGCTGACCAGTTCCGCTCGCACACGCAAGCAGAACAGTCCTGCATTAATTGGCAACTCCTCGAGTGAGTACCGACCTTGTAGAGAAAATGGGAAAACTGGTTGGATGAATGAGATTAGACAACATACTTGTGAAAGGACTCGGAGCGCGAGCGTCCTCAGGTCTGGCTGCCCGGCGCCGTAGCTCTCCCACCATGATACAGGCAAGAGCCTGTTCTCTCGAACACGTGCAAGGTCCTCGCCGAACAGCCCCAGAGAGTGCCTGCAGTTGAGCAACGATATGCTTGAGTACACTTTGAGCCCTGCACAGGGAAATTGAACGAACGACAACGTACGATAGATCAAGAGTTTACCTGTAATCGAGCCTCTGCACCTCGAGCCTGCTGCGGAACCCAGTGTCGCTGCTGAGGAGGCGGATGTATGCGAACCAGTCCGCACGCAGCTCTGCATCGTCGTATTGCCTCTTGCTCTGAAACAGCGGATGCAGTATGTGGGCCACACTGTGAATGGGCCGGTGAAACTTATCTCATCGCCGCTGCCACAAGCGCCTGATAGGCTCAAACTTGTGGACCAAACCACGTGGAGACAACAGTTACATACCATCGTGTTGCGGTAGCAAGACGAAACAGAGTGCGAAATGGAAGTAAGGATGGTGAGACGGAAAAAGGTTATACCTGGCAGGGTCCAGCTCAGAACGCTGGAGAGACTCGCCTATGCGGTCCATGAACTCGTAAATGAGGCCCATCGTGCACCCCTCGCGATCAACGAGCCTCAGAACAGAGTAGATGGGGCGCATGACGTCCATCAACTGCTGCATATCCACCCAGAAAGGCTCCATGAAGAGGATGTCGTGGAAGGCCAAGCCCTCTGGGGTCGTGGATAGGTCCATGGCGGTGAACTCTGCCGAAGTGGCCATGTGCCGCAATTCACCCCTGAGCTTGTGTAGCCGCTCAAGCATGATGAACTGGTAGGCAAAGCGTGCGAGCGGGCTTCTTCAAGTTGAGCCTGCATTGACAAACGGAATGAGAGGCACACATGAAACAAGCAAAAAATAAGGAAGCATCTTGAACGAGCCAAAACATAAGTAGGTGCTTACCTGCTGAATGTGCAGAAAAGGGCCGTCATGCGGCGCTTGCGTGTGACGAAGTCCACAACCGCAAGTGCCCTCGTGAAAATCTCACTGACCAAAGGCAGGCGCCCGATGAAATGCAGGAGGAGGTCCGGTGAGTGTGCGGCACATGAAGTCTAGACAATGGAGGGGTAGTTTGCCATAAGAAGCTCCCCCATACCGCGGCAGTTGGACGCATTGTCCGTCACAACCTTTTGCGATACGTTCACACGGTCAATTCATAGCTTGGAAACACATTGCAATCAATCGCAAACTACGCAAAACTATTGTTTCAACATTAACCAGTAAATGACCAAGCAACTAATGAAAGAAGATTATACCTGGACAACGCGCTGTGGCCCGACCTCCTCTATCGCTGCGCGAATGATGCCGTAAATGTACTCAGCCAAATGCACTCTCCCTGCCTCGAAGGCGTCGATGCTGTGCAAGAACATGGAACCGTAACAACTAGAAACAATCACGTTGATAAGTGGATGTCTGCGACGATCAGTCCACCCATCAGCCATGATGGAACAGCCGTATCTATCCCAAGCCTCATGCAGTGTGGCCAGTCTCTCTCTAACTGATGCAACCCGGTCCTGGAGCAAAGGGCCACGTAGTGCGTCGGCTGTGGGTGGTGTGTAGCCAGGCCCGCAGACTGCAACTTTCGAGATAGCCTCTCGAAAGATGCGGGATGATGCCATGATAAAGGGGAGGTTCAGGTCATAGAACATCTGTGCTATGGTCCTGGTGGCCTCTCTGTGCTGCCCCTCTTTGAAAGATCTCGGCATGGACATCTGTCTGGCGACTCGGGATGTGGATGGCTAAGAGGATGTGGATGGACGATGCGGATCTGGAGGTGGTGGCATAGGTGCAGGTGCGGAAGCGGAGGATGTGGACGGGCCGTGCAGATCTGACGGTGATGGCAGAGGCGTAGGTGCAGCAGTGGAGGCTGTGGATCCATGGGGAGTACTGGCGGAGGGGGTACGGGTGGCTGTGGCGGAGGTGGTGGCGGGTGCGGATGCAGCGGCGGTGGCGGGTGCAGATGCGACGGTGGCGGCGGCGGCGCTGGGTGTACCAGTGGCAGGGGGCGGTGGCAGTGGGTGCACCAATAGAAATAGAGTCCGCGACACTTGTGGACGGCTCGTCGGGCTCAGCAGCTGGCTCAGAATATGTCTTGATAATGCGAGCCCTCTCCACAGCGGGGATGACCATACAAAACCGATCCCATAGCGTCCCCCCGTGGGTCGGACTCGAAAACCCCCCCCAAATGTGCTCGAACCCGAGAGGCGTTCCCTGTGAACTGCCTTCGACAAAAAGGGCAACGCCACTTTTTGTCGGGCATCACCTCCACCTCATTCCAAATGGGACGAGCAGCCATCTCTCTCTCTCTCTCTCTCTCTCTCTCTCTCTCTCTCTCTCTCTCTCTCACACACACACACACACACACAGAAGCACGCAAATCTAATCTCTCTCTCTCACCCTAAACCCTAAACCCAAGCACCCTAAACCCTAGATCCTAAACCAACACACACACACACACCATGTCTCGTACACGCGCGCACACACACAAATCCTCTCTCTCTTTGTACCTCACACTCTGTCTCTTCATCTCTCTCTCTCACACATATCACCACACACACACATCTGTATGCACACAAATCAACAATATCCACACACAAACACACACATAAATTACCACACAATTTTCACACACAACTCATCACACACACACACAAACACCATCTCTCTCTCTCTCTCTCTCTCTCTCTCTCTCTCTCTCTCTCTCTCTCTCTCTCTCTCTATGCCTCTCCCACTCACTCTCTCTCTCCCTCTCCCGCCCTCTTTCTCTGCTCTCGGGTTCTGCGGAACAGTCCGCAGGGCCTGCGCCTTATGTTTTTTTTAGATTAAACGCGTCCGGGGCCCGGACGCGTTTTGGGCCCCGGACGCGTCCGCGTCCAAACGCTAAAAAAATAAAAAAATATTAAAAAAAAAGGACGCGTCCGGGGGTCGGACGCATCCGGGTCCGGGCGTCGGACGCGGGGATTACGGCCCGGACCCTCATGTTTGCTTTGTTCATATCACATTTTTGGTGCAGATTTCTATCAAAAGTATTATGCAGGGCTCTTAGATACTAAAAGGGGCAAAGTTTGATCTATAGCTTGCATGTTGAAACTGAAATCTCAGCAAGTTATGGAGATTCTCCTCTAGAGGCCGCAAAAGGAGCAAAAGGCAAATCTGGATATTTTATTAGATTTTGCCTATATTGTCTCTTCTAATCTTTTTTGTGTGGTTTCTAGGAAGATCTTTACATATACTTCATGGCTGAAAAGGGAGAATTTATTTCCCTTGGTGAAAGTTCCAAATTAGATGTTAAAAATTACATGGTTTGGAAATTTAAAACCACGACTATTTTGGTTATATTAGATCTATGGGCTTTGACAATTGGAGAAGAAGAATCTCCTTCTCCTCCTGAAAATGATACATCTGACGCAACTTTCAAGAGGAAAAAAGTTTTTGATAAAAGAGCTAGTAGAGGACTAGCCATAATCAATATGTCTACTAAGGATAGCCTTATTCCACATGTCACTGATGTCAAATCACCTAGGGAGGCTAAGGAGAAATTCCAACAAATGCTTGAGACATCTTCCACTAGGATCCTCTCCCTAAAGCAAAAGTTTCATACCTTGAAAATGAATGAGGGAGAAGCTATGACAACATACTTGTTGAAAATCAAAGATGTGATAGATCAATTGAAGGATGTAGATGACCTAGACATTGTTAGTGTCACCCTCAATGGGCTTCCTCTACAATTCCAGCATCTTGTCACCACATTAAATGTTAGAGAGAAACCACCAAGCTACGATGATGTGGCTGGAATTCTTCTTCAAGAAGATTTAAGATCCCAAACTTATGGGACAATAAAGGTTAATGCAAAATCTCAAGCTCTTGTTGCATACAACAACAAGAAAATCCAAAGAATAAGAAGAAACAAGGTACTAATGCTTCTAACAGTTCTAAGTGTTCTATTTGTGGTAGAAAAGCCACAAAGAAGTAGATTGTTGGTTATCTAAGGCGAAGCAAAAGCAAGTTTCTTCTTCTTCAACAAACAAGGTACAAGGCCCTTGTTTCTATTGCGGAAAGAGCAGACATTCAGCATCAAATTGTCATATCAAACAAGCTGCAGAGGAAGCACGAGTCAAATGGAAATCAAACTCTCAATCAACCGAGCAAGCCTAAGTTGAATCAACCAACTTCATTGGTGGTGGTGGTCGTAGTGATGAGTACGTAATCATGGTGAATCCAAACTTAATAAGCGGCAAGGAATGGGTAATGGACATGAAGCGTCTTCACACATGACTCCTAGAAAGGATTGGTTTTCATCCTTTTCCGAAGGTATAAATGTCAAGTTGTGCTAGGAGATAATAGCACACAAGATATAGTTGCAAAGGTGATATTCCAATTCAATTCAATTTTGGATTTTCAAGTGTGATCAAGAATGCTTTGCTTATTCAAAAGCTTGTTCGAAATCTTTTCTCGGTTGGTGCTATAACCGATCACGACATGCGTGTGGAATTCTGCGATGATAGATGCCTCATTAAAGACTTAAAGCAAGATAATAGGATCAAGTATTGTATTAAGCTTGTACAATTTTCCTTCATCTCTAAAGCCGCTAGCAATGATGCTTTTATGCGCTATCTTCAAAAGTTGTTAATCAAAGTTTAATTTGGCATAGAAGATATGGTCACTTACGTTACAAAAGCATCAAGTATCTTCATGATCGAAATCTTGTACTTGGCTTACCTCCAATTGAGACTAGCCAAGAGGTATGTGAACCTTGTGTCTATGGCAAGCACCATCAACAAAAGTTTCCGTTTGATGGTTCAACGTGAGCCAAATCGGAGCTCATTCATAGCGATAATTGGGAACCAGCCCAAACCCGAAGTATTGCTGGCTCAACATACTTCTTAACCTTCATCGACGATTATTCAAAAAAGACTTGGGTATACTTTTTGAAGCATAAGTCTCAAGCGTTCTCTTACACACACTATCTCTCTCTCTCTCTCTCTCTCTCTCTCTCTCTCTCTCTCTCTCTCTCTCTCTCTCTCGGATGCTCCTTCGTTCAGTTTTGCCTTGCTTCGTTATCTAACAAGTGGAAAACGACAGACGTACTGCCTCTCCAAATACACAAGGTCCTTTTAACATTCTACACTTGCATAAGAAGGAGTTTTTTACTCTTGACTAAGGGGTTTTCCCACTTAAAATTCAAAAACACATTTTAAAGTTTAAATCCTAAATTGGAGAGAAATTAACTTTCCCTCTCCCACTCATACCTTCCAGGAAACCACTCATCTTGACACTATAAGAACCTACAGTTTCGAAGCTTTTTCTTTACAACACTATGAAGAGTTCTTTCTCCTCTTATATGCTGAAAGTGCGCCCTACCAGTTCACAGATAAACAAAGTGTCATCATAACGATAAGCTTTTTTCTTCCTCTTCCATTACTATCTCAGCGCTCTACTCTCATAATGATAGTTCGTTAATAGCCCTTAGCTATTGATGATGCTTGCTCATCACACAAAAGCATGAATGAGTTTTTATGGTAGCGGTCCAGCGATGGGCATACTAAGTGCATTTACTTAATAGAATGCAAGCACATCCTACCCAAAAGGTAGCGATGGAGGCTTCTTTCCTACATGTATCTCCGAAAAAACATTCTGATGGCAGCGCTGAAATACTAGCCACATGTATGTCTACATATATTGTGTTTTTACCTCTGAAATGCAGCGTAGGCCCTATCCCTTGCGGATTTGTGGCTACAGTTTTTTGTATACTAAGGCGCATCTGTCTAGCGATGAGGACAACTTCCTTTCTCTTTCATTCTGTGAGAACTTATCAAGTGAATCTTATACATGAAACCCAGCGATGGGCGGATTGCCTCATCATCAAAATCACAGCTACTGTCCAGCGATGGACAGTAGCTTCATGTTTTCATAATACTTTGAATGATTTGATGGTTCTCAAGCTTGCAGTCCAGCGATGGACATATAGCTTGAATACTTTATAATTGTTTGTTGCACTTTACTTTCATACATTCTACTATCCAGAGATGGGTAGAGGGAATTCTAATGACTCGCCTTTGAAAAATGATTCTACTTTCTGTTCTTGCAGTATATCGGTGTTCTCAAAGTTTCGTTTTTCACATTTTATATGTCTCATCATACGATACTAATCTGCTATTGGTGCATGTGATAATGTAGTGCCATCCTTCACTACGGCCTTTTCCCTTCTATGCTCTGGTTCTTACTCAAACCAAGCATTGTCGTACTACAAAGCGAAGGTATGCTTTCAATTGAAACCTTTATTAAGAAGAAAATCTAATGGACTCTGTTTACTCTAGCTAAACGCTTTTCTTAAACGTAGTCATGGACTAAAAAGACCATTTTTTCTGTCGTTATGATATAAAGATTATACTTTTACAAAGAAAACAACTATGGCAACCTCTCAAGAAGCCTCGTCTACAAACATTCAGGTATGACTTCTCGTTATCAATTCAAACACGAAATCTACAATATACAAACTAGAATGGGATAAGTAGTTTCTGACGAAAACCTCGTTTTACGTTTCTTAATATACCTCCTCCTTGCTAAAGAAACGACTTAAGAAAAACATAGTATTTTCCATAAAGCAAAAATAAATAACGAATTCTCAAAGAAACCCTTGTCAAAGAACCTTAACGTAAGGACTCCAATAGGACGACCTTAGACAGCATGGAAATGCGTAAGATACGTTGTTTTTACGAATGGGTTAGAATGGCACGGATCTGCCCTAATACCTAGTATAAACATTGGCAGTCTCTTACTAATTACTAGTTATGATCAAAATCTCAGGTGTTGAATCAATGAAGCATAAAAGACAGCAATAGACTAAAGCCCTACAAGCAATAAACAAGACAATAGGTTCTCCCACGAAGAGCCCAAGCAATACCAATCAATAATCTGAAAAATGAGTGTACAAATGCCCCTATAAATACCCTACCTGTTACGAGCTCGTAACCAGTGCCGAACCCTAGAGAACACAGATAGGTCAGATACCACAGTCAGGGTCGTGTCCAGCGTACATGACCAACAGGGCAAGACAGTGTGAGTAGTGTGCCCCAGCACGGTCCATAGCCATGGCGGGCCTAACACAGCCTAGGGACCCTGTCAGCAGGATAGGGCCCCCAGTTGGGTCCCGACGTGCAGTCGGCCACGTCAGTGCCACGTGGCCGACACTTGGCAGTAGCATGCTACCAGTCCTCACACTGGGCTAGGAGGGGCTTACTCTATATCAGGGAGTAGGCAAGGTTGGGTGGATCAGTTAGTGTTTGCCCTACTGTGGTGTTAGGACATTACACTGGTATCAGAGCCATCTCCATCCTAGGGAGTTCAGGACAGCAGTAGAGAAAGCTATCAGAGGATAGGAAAGATTTCTCAGATTCTCAGGAAAGAATTGAGGAGGAAGATCGCTGTAGGAGCAGCCTTCAAACTTCTGATTTCCACTGAGAAATCACAGTAGCAAGGAGTTAGATTCCAAGTGTAGGTAACTCGCTGAAAAAACAGCTGTTTCTCACTGACTTCAGAGGATTCTCTATAGTTTTCCCAGCGAAATTAGAGTAGGAAGAAGCCAGCACCTCCATCGCTGTACAGTCAGAGTCCTACATCCGATTTCCAGGGAAAAAGTCACTGGTTCTCAGCGAGTTGGAAGCCAAAAAAGAGGAGCAGGGCCAGCGCTGCCAGTGCTTCTGAAAATCTGGTTTTTCAGCAAGTTTTTGGGCCCCAACGTCAGAGATTTGGAGCAAGAGGATTCCTACCAGATCAGCGAGTAGGAGACTTCTGAAATTTCAGAACTCAGAAGGGTTTTTGGACTTCAGATTTGCCTTTTTGTGGACAAGTTGGATTGCAATCAGACCAGCGAGCTACTATCCTCAAAAAACCGGGAAATTTAGTACCGTTTTGAAGCCTCAAACTGGCATTTTTCGGAACAGCAGGTCTGAAATCTTGGGGAAAAGAGCTGAAAGGGTTCCTCTTCATTCTTTCTTTGGAAGTACAGTCCTCAGAAACAGCTAAGTCATCTTTACTTTCCCTTGTACAGTTGTAAATTAGTCTTTTAGACTTTTTTCCTTCAGAAGTTAAGGTAGCTCTCTTTCACTTTCGAAGATGACCACTCCTCAGGGACCTGATCAACCCCAGGAGAGAGGCTTCGACGAACTTGAAACAGAAGCCTTGGCTTACAGAAAAGGGAAGGAACCTATGGAAGTAGAAGAACAGGAACAGTTCGCCGAAGAACTCGACGAACTGATTACCAAGGAGCAGTTCCTCCAATTGGTAACAGAGGTGGATGAACTGAAGCTGGCATTAGCCAATTTCAAGTCCAGTGTGGACGACTCGTTCGCTGAACTCAAAAACTTGATTTTGAGTTCCGCGAAAGGAAGCCTTCCCTCCACTTCTCAGTTATCCCCTTCTCCACTTCCATCAGTTTCGGGTGAGACTTTACGGTCTCACCCCAGTGTTTTTAAAGATTTAAAGCCTCCTACTTTTAATGGGGAAGAGAAGGATAGAAATGCAGATATTCTACAAACCTTCCTCAGCAAATGGAAGAACATTCATGCTCTTAAACAGACCCCTGACCATTTGCAAGCAATTGAGGCCAGTCTTTCTTTAGGGCCTATGGCCTATAAGTGGTGGTTAAATCTCCAGGAGACTGGGCAGACTCCCCGGTCATGGAAAGCTTTTGAAGAAGCTTTCCTAAGAGAATTTCTACCAGAGAATGAACTTGATAGAGCCTGGGAAGCCTGGGAAAGAACAGTAATGGACAAGTCCCTCATCCAATATATCTCGCAGTATCGAGAGGCAATTTTAAAGATTAAAAATATGGATGACTATCAAAAAATCAGGGGATTTGTCCGTGGCCTCAAAGATGAATATAAAGTAGAGGTCCAGAGAAACTCGCCTACTACCCTTGAGCAAGCTCTCAGATATGCTCAAATCTATGATGATTCAGTGGGTAGGAAGAGAGCGAGACAGCAACCACTTTTTGAGCAGCTTCCTCAGAAAGACTTTCAATTTAAAAAGAAATTTTTAAAAAGAAAGAAAGAAGATAAATTTAAAGGTGAAGCTCCTCAGAAACGCCCTTCACTCATACAGCCCTTAAAACCAGATGATTTTGAGAAAGCCAAACAAGAACGTTTGTGCTTTGTGTGTATGGGCAAGGGACACACAGTCAGACAGTGTCCCAAGGGGCCTTTCACTAAAAAAGATAAAAAACAAGTTCATCTTGTTCAGACTGTATGTTTCCCCAGTGACTCGGCAGCTTCCGAGATCAAAGTGTATCATGAAGATCATGAACACTGTTGCCAGCTGACCTCTGCAATGCTAGCGAGACCCTTCAGCTTTGGGCCGCATGACCTAGTACGTATGCATGGGAAAGTTGGTAACCAGTCAGTAAGAGTCATGGTTGATGATGGGGCAACCCATAATTTCATCAACCACACCCTGGTTAAAAAGCTTAAACTACCAGAAGTACCTAGTCAGCATAGGTACATAGTTTCATTAGCTAAGGGTGAAGATAAAAAAATATGGGAAACTATGGTAAGTAAGTTAAATCTTGGTATTCAGGGGTACCAAGATCAAATAAACTTTCAGATAATGCACCTGGATCGAACAGACATTGTTCTCGGGAGAGATTGGCTCTACAGTTTAGGACCTTCCCTCCACAGAAACTATCAGGAGAACACCCTCAGCTTTCAGTATAAAGGCCGAGAGATCCAGTTGCATGGGGAGCATGATGTTCCCAACAGCCCTATGGTCTGCAGTTCAGAGCTCTGTCAGCTAATCGGAGACGAAGACCATCAGGTATTCTTATGTGACTTTCAGTTTATTCCTGAAGTTTCTATTTCCAGTTCTATTCAGCAGAAAATCAGTAAATTAGAAACTTTATTGTCTAAATTTAAAGATGTTTTTCCTGAAGATTTGCCACATGGTTTACCACCTAGCAGAGAGGTAGATCATGTAATAAACCTAGTACCAGGTACAGCACCTGTTTCTAAACCTCCGTATCGGGTCAGCCGAACAGAGGATGAAGAAATAACTAGGCAGTTAACAGACTATCTTGGGAAAGGCCAAATTCAGACCAGTAGTTCACCATGGGCCTCACCAGTCCTATTGGTGAAAAAGAAGGAGGGGTCTATGCGTCTTTGCGTAGATTACAGAGCCCTCAATAAAGTCACAATTAAGAATAAATACCCTATGCCTCGGGCAGACGAGTTGTTTGATCAACTCGACGGGGCTAAGTTTTTCAGCAAAATAGACCTCAGATCGGGATATCATCAAGTCCGTATAAAATCGGAAGATGTCTCGAAAACAGCTTTTAGGACTCGTCACGGTCATTATGAGTTTAAGGTGATGCCATTTGGGCTCACAAATGCTCCAGCTACCTTTATGACCTTGATGAACAGTGTCCTCAGACCATACTTGGGTAAGTTTGTAGTCGTATTTTTAGATGACATCCTTGTCTACAGCAAAACGAGGAAGGAGCATCTAAAACACCTCAGAAAGGTGTTTCGACTGCTCAGAAAGCATAAGCTTTATGCTAAACAATCCAAGTGTGAATTCTTCGTTGAAGAAGTAGCATATTTGGGTCACATTATCTCTTCAGATGGGATTAAGATGGACCCAAATAAGGTTAAAGCCATACTCAGTTGGCTGAGACCTCAGAATATTTTGGAACTTCAAATCTTTCTTGGTCTGGCGGGATATTACAGACGATTTGTCAAGGAATATGCTCAGATAGCAGTCCCTATGACAAATCTTCTTAAGGGGAAGGGAAAGGAGTTCATTTGGGAGTCTGCACAACAGGAGAGCTTTGATGCTCTCAAAACAGCCTTAGCTACAGCACCAGTCTTAAAAGTCGTCGACCCCAATCAGCCATTTGTGGTCGAAACAGATGCTAGCGACTTTGCAGTAGGCGCTGTGCTAACTCAGGGTGGACGACCAGTTGCGTTCGAGAGTAAAAAACTCGAGCCAGCTCAGACTAGGTACAGTACCTATGAAAAGGAACTCTTTTCTATAGTCCATGCCCTTAAGACTTGGAGGCATTATTTGTATGGTGCCAACTTTGAGGTCCTGACAGACCATGAGAGTCTCAGATACCTTTGCAATCAACCTGAGCTTAGAGGTCGGAAAGCTCGTTGGGCAGAGTTGATGCAAGAGTTTGACATGTCTATCAGATATAGGCGTGGAAAATTCAATACAGTAGCAGATGCCCTTAGCAGAATGCCTATGATAAACGAGCTGAGTTTTACTCAGATTCGTAATGAGTTACTCGAGTCCTTGAGAGGGAAATGCCAGCATGATGCATTCTTCTCTATTATCTGGAACTCAGTCCAGAACAGACAGTTACAGACTCCAGAACCAGTTCCCGGGGCTGGTGCCAGTTCATCCAAGAATACGGCAGCTTCCGTTGAGGATGATGATGAGTCCGAGTATACGTCATCAGATGACGTTGAGGATTCTGAGCCTGTATCACCCAAACAAACCCCAGTGGTTGAGGGTCAGTTGACTCAAGGATTCAAATGGAAACAGTATTCCATTCAGGATGAGTACTTGCTCTATAGAGATAGAGTATGTGTCCCCAATTCAGAGGATTATAGGCAGCAGGTCCTATATGAATGTCATGACAATCCTAGCGCGGGACACCCAGGCATACAGAAGACCTATGAGCTTCTTCGTAGGCAATTTTTCTGGCCCAGTATGAAAAAGGACGTCCACCAGTATGTAACCAGTTGCCAGAAATGTCAAGTAAATAAAGCAGAGCGTTTAAAGGCAGGAGGGTTGTTGCATCCCTTAGAAATACCAGCTGGTAAATGGGAGAGTATCTCCATGGATTTTATAGTAGGCCTGCCTAAAACCCAAAAGGGTAATGACGCTATATGGGTCACAGTTGACCGTCTGACCAAAATGGCTCATTTTATTCCGACCAAAACAACCGTTAGAGCTCCAGAGTTAGCGAGGTTGTTTGTAGACGGGCTATTTAAATTGTACGGTCTACCTTCCGGCATAGTCAGCGACCGGGACAGTAAGTTTACTGGAAATTTTTGGAAGGCAGTATTCCATCATCTCCATACTAAACTTAATATGAGTACCACTGACCATCCACAGACGGACGGTCAAACAGAAAGGGTAAATCAAGTGCTGGAGGATATGCTTCGTGCATACGTCAGCAAGAGGCAGACTAATTGGGAGGAGTATCTCTCAATACTAGAGTTTGCTTACAACAGTACCAAACATTCAGCTACGGGATACAGCCCATTTATGCTGATGTACGGTTTTCAGCCACGCTCACCCACAGCTGTAGGGTTTAAACAAGAAAAAGTTGAAGCAGCCAGAAACTTTTTAGAAGACCTAAACCAGATGATAGAACATGCTAAGCGTAGCATTAGACAATCCCAGGATCGAGCCAGGCATTATGCAGATCCACACAGACGGGATGTGCAGTTCTCCACTGGTGAGAAAGTCTACTTGAGAGTCCCAGTTGACTCTAAAACCCTCAAATCAGGAGTGTGTGCTAAGTTGTCTCCAAGGTATTGTGGTCCCTTTACCATCAGTAGGAGACTAGGCGAGGTCACCTATGAACTAGAACTCCCACACAGCAGTAAGGTTTTTCCAGTCTTTCATGTAGGTCAGTTACGAAAAGCCTTAACCAGATCAGATAATCTGGTAGGGGACAATGTTCTAGTTCTCCCATTGGATCCTCAACAACCTCCACATGAACCAGAGGAAATTCTTGATAGTAGAGAGACGCAGACTCGTCATACTCTATACCGAGAATATCTGGTTAAGTGGAATGATCAGCCTGTTGAGAATGCCACTTGGGAAAGAGGCAGCGTCCTTCGCAAGATTTTTCCAGACTTTGTCTTAGAGGACCAAGACGGTTCTTAAGGGGGAGGGAGTGTTACGAGCTCGTAACCAGTGCCGAACCCTAGAGAACACAGATAGGTCAGATACCACAGTCAGGGTCGTGTCCAGCGTACATGACCAACAGGGCAAGACAGTGTGAGTAGTGTGCCCCAGCACGGTCCATAGCCATGGCGGGCCTAACACAGCCTAGGGACCCTGTCAGCAGGATAGGGCCCCCAGTTGGGTCCCGACGTGCAGTCGGCCACGTCAGTGCCACGTGGCCGACACTTGGCAGTAGCATGCTACCAGTCCTCACACTGGGCTAGGAGGGGCTTACTCTATATCAGGGAGTAGGCAAGGTTGGGTGGATCAGTTAGTGTTTGCCCTACTGTGGTGTTAGGATCTATTACACTACCAATGAACCCTAAAATAGGAATTCAAAAGTAAAGGGAGGCAAAATGTGGAGGGAAAATAGTGCGCCCTCCTACGGGCCCCCACTCCACATATAACCATATAATAAGGGCCCAAGGCCAGTCAATGTCATAAAAAAGGACCCAATGCGGGTCATAAGCATATAAAAAGGCTTTGGGGCCTGTACATGACTAATATAAAATGCGTAACCAGAAATATACATAACCAACAGTAAATGTAAAGAGGCCTGCGGAATATATGTAGAGTAGCCCAGTAGGCCTGTATCCCGTAGTCCGTAACTCTCCCTGGCTATAAAGAACATTGCCCCCAATGTAGACAAAATAAGATAAGAACCAGTGCCAGAGAAAAATACTGCATCAAGATATCCCATCTGAAAAAGGAACATCAAGAGAAGCCGGAGCATCCCGAGAAGCAATGGTAGCTGCAAGTGATCAATGGGCTCCCAAGTAGCCTCCTCAATAGGACGACCATCCCACTGGACCAAAAACTGAACCTGCCGATGGCGACGACTATGCAATAAGCGCACCTGTAAAATAGCAGCTGGCAGGAATGGAAAAAGCTCTGGATCTGTAGGAAATGAGGAATCTCGAGGAGCATCATCCTCAATAGCAGCACGTAATAAACTGACATGAAAGATATCACAAGCCCAAGTAGCAGTAGGTAACTCAAGACGATATGTAACTGGACTGAGGCACTCAAGAATCTGAAAAGGCCCATAATAGCGCGGCGCAAGCTTCTCAGTAGAAGCAAGACCCTGTACAAAACGATGGCGAGCAAAGCGTAACCGGAGAAAAACAGTATCTCCCTCTGCAAACTCAACATGGCGTCGATGACGATCAACAATGGTCCTGTACCGCTGCTGAATATGCTGTAAATGAGTAGCAGTTCTAGTAATAATCTCTCGAGCACTCGAAAGATAAGATGAAATAGTAACATGTGCATCATCTGGAGGAGCAGGTATACTGGGTAGAACTGGTGAGTATCCATGAGCAAGCAGGAAAGGAGAAACACTTGTGCTGGAACTAACAGAACTGTTATAACTATACTCAGCCAAACATAAATGCTGATCCCAATCACGACCAGAAGGAGAAACATAATGTCGTAAATAATCCTCCAATACCCGATTAATAACCTCAGACTGACCATCCGCAGAAGAATGATAAGCAGTGCCCATAAGTATCCTAACATCCAAGATACGCATAAGCTTTGTCCAAAAACCTGATGTAAACTTGGTATCCCGATCAGTAAGTATAGATCGTAAGAGACCATGTAAGTGGAAAATCTCAGAAATAAATATCCGACCACACTGCTCTGTTGTAATAGTACGTCTGATTGGTATGAAATGAGCTTGTTTAGAAAACCTATCAACTCCCTCCAAATGTAAAGCAGCCAAATGTATTCGCTGAATGTCAATCTTAGGAAACATAAGGAAGTAGGTCTCAAGCTTAGAATACCAATTCTCGAGTTCATTCCCATCGGATGACCCAGAAAACACAGTAAGCTGAACCTTATCCTTAAAGTCTCGTGGCAAAGGACCAGAAGATGGTGTCTCGGGTGGTGGAAATGTACGCTGTGGGGGAACAGGTGGAGATAGTGGAGAAACACTGGACTGTAATGATAGTGTAGCAATCTGGGCAGAAAGAGCAATGACGTCTCTCGTAACTCCTGGCGTAAATCAGTGCATACATCACTCATGGCTTCCCTAAGATGATCTCGGAATTCATGCCGTACTTCGTCAAGGTAAGTGGAAGACGGTATGCGAGGCTCAGAAGATGTAGGGGAAGTATCCATGGTCAAGGAATGCAGGAAGTGAAGAGAGTGTAAGAAAAGCTTAATATCGGAGGGAGCGGGCTTTTGTCGTCACCCCAAATACGCTTTAGGTACACAAACGACACTAAGAGCAAGAAAGGAAATGACAAATGTCAAGAAAAGGTGTGGAAAGCAAGGAAAAACCAGCAAAGATACCTCTCGATAGAGCTCCAAGCGTGTGTGAAGAGCTGGCTGGAAAATGTGACCACAAGGAGAATGAAAGCGGGCGCTGGATAGCCTCCAATCAATGCTGAAAATATGGCTGGAAATCTGTGGAAAACGTGATGAAATAGGGCGATGGACAGCCTCCAATCAAAACTGAAATATGGCTGGAACAATGGCTGAAAAATGTGATGAAGTAGGGCGCTGGACAGCCTCCAATCAATGCTGAAAAGATGGCTGGGAATCCTCTCCCTGAATCAAATGGAGGATTCAAAAAAAAAAGGGGGAAAAGGATTTGGAACTTGGGCGCCGGAAATAATCTGCCCAAAAATATATATATATATATATATATATATATATATATATATATATATATATATATATATATTTTCCGACCGCCAAATTTAGCGGAAGTACTTCCGCTAACTGTCTGCTAAAGCTCCGCCAAGGAAAATGCTCTGATGGGAGTTGGTCCTCCTCCAAACTGTGCTGAATGTTGCTGAAGCAAAGAGACGAAAGCCCTCAGCAAAGAGAGAAAAATCAGCAAGGAAAATGGGCACCCAATCAGAAAATCAGATCTGAAATTCAGCAATCGGGAAAGTGCTCTGATACCAAGTTATGATCAAAATTTCAGGTGTTGAATCAATGAAGCATAAAAGACATCAATAGACTAAAGCCCTACAAGCAATAGACAAGACAATAGGTTCTCCCACGAAGAGCCCAAGCAATACCAATCAATAATCTGAAAAATGAGTGTACAAATGCCCTTATAAATACCCTACCAATGAACCCTAAAATAGGAATTCAAAAGTAAAGGGAGGCAAAATGTGGAGGGAAAATAGTGCGCCCTCCTACGGGCCCCCACTCCACACATAACCATATAATAAGGACCCAAGGCCAGTCAATATCATAAAAAAGGACCCAGTGCGGGTCATAAGCATATAAAAAGGCTTTGGGGCCTGTACATGACTAATATAAAATGCGTAGCCAGAAATATACATAACCAACAGTAAATGTAAAGAGGCCTGCGGAATATATGCAGAGTAGCCCAGTAGCCCTGTATCCTGTAGTCCGTAACTTTACTAATCACATCTTTCCTACACAGTGTCCTTATGCCATGGTTGTTATATTATTCATATATAACAATCATGGAAACACTCAACCTTATCCGTTTCTGTGTTACTTTACTTGGTGAGATACAACTGGAAAGCATGGATATGCTCAGGTGTATGGACAACAGTGCGTGACATACCTTACTCTGTAAGCGTCACTTGGGTCAGTATAGCATGGATTTGCTCTTACACCAGCACACGTGTCCACACCAGGTCTTTTGGCTAAGTAAAATTGTAACGGTTAAAACTTTTCATACTCTTCTATGTTTAAAACGAACTGATATGGACCGATTGCCCGTAAGCTGATCAGCATGGCACTCGCCCTGATATGGTGATATAACGGCTTGGCAAAGATTGCACTAAAACATCGTTTGTTTAGGAAGACTGGACTATGTTTTAAAATGCTACTCAAAGTTGTTAAGTAGTATAACTTCTTTTGAACATGAATAACAACTGTCATTCAGCCATGACACATGTCTTCCTCACTAAACTAACTTGAGCGGTTTTGTTTTGTGGAATGGTGGCAGGTATCAGCTGGACGTCTTAAAAGTGGTTATGTTTTATGTTGCTTTATAGTACTGTATTTTACTTTTCAACTGCACTTTACCTTGTTGGATTATGAATAAAGGCTTTAAAAGATTTCAGTCTTGCTTTGTCAAGAGGAACTAAGTGCGGTCTTGTATTTCTCTCTCTCGGGCGGGAACCGTTTGAGATTCGGGTTTAGGGTCTAGCAGACGGTTCGAACGGTTTGAACCGGGTCCGTCCGATTCGATGGTTTGAACCGCGGTTCAATGCAACCTTGGTGCATCAACAATACATATGATTGTATTTGGGAAGAGTAGGCTTATATAGTGCATTAAAAAATTTGCAAAAATGTTTTGTTTTTTATTTGGTATATGTGAGAGGAAGATAGAATGAAATATAGAGAGTTAGAGATAGAGATAGAGAGATGTGTATGTGTGTGAAAACGAGAAATTTGATAGACTTGAAGATTATAAGATATATAATGTGTATGTGAGATTTGGTTTATGTGATAGGAAGAGAATGTTGGATGTGAAAATCATATCCACAACACACATGAATAGAAAAGCTAGTTATGAATATGACAAAATCGTCCAACAAAAATTGTTGATAGAGTTCAGTTGAACAGCAGATTTTGTAAGCATAAAGGGGTCTTCAAGACAACTTCAAAGAGATTATCTACGAATGACAGAAAACTCCTAGTTATGCTTGTAGAGACTAGTAACTTGCAAAATTATAACTTAAGCATCTCAAGAAATGCAGTCTTACAAAAAAAACCATCTGTTTTGAGAGATCCAATATTGACCATTTACACAGCAACATACAAGCAGACTGAAAATAGCTGCATCTCCATCAATAACATCAAGCATGAAAAGATCACCATAGTCTCATGTACTATTAAAACTTACAGAGTACATGCAGTCATTGATTAAGAGGTCCTCAAGCTCGCGTACATTCGAGACATCTAACTGTTGCATTAAAAGATCGTAAGGTAGAACCTGGCCATAAAAAGACAATATAATTTACCCATGCCTGTCAACATGTAACAAAAGAGATGAGAACTCACCACTATGAGCACACACTAGCGAGATAAATGATTCTCCGAACAATCCAGCAACAAACTTTTTCACTTTATGAGCTAAAGTGTACCTACAAACTTACCTTCGCTGTCTCAGCTAGGGTCATCACTGTCAACTGCTTTAATTTCAATTCTTGTTGCTGTTCCAAATTTGGAAACCGACTTGCCTGACCTGCACAGAAAAAGACTACCTTCTTAAGAACAAAAATACATGATCCTGGAAGTACTTAATTAACTACTTGAGAAGAACACACAGTACAATGAATTACATATAAACTGTAAGCTGTGAGGCTTTCACGGACTGGTTCAGAAATCCATAACCTCTAGCAAACCACATGCTACCAAAAACTACAACTACATGGTGATGGCAGAAATAGGACATAGTTTGAGCATAACTTAGAGCACACCAGAATTTGGATTTAGGATGCAAAGTTAGGGCTTGGCAGAGATTCTGGTCGTGCAAATTAACTAGGCTGATCAAAAAGAACATTGCAGATTGACCTTCTGAGACTGCTCAGATTCCATTCAACTCCTATAGCCAAACGTGCATTTATTCGATTGAATACGCATCTTAGCTTGGAATGAATGTCAATCATAAAGGAATAAAAACTTACTTTTGTAATCAGCCCATGTTCCGTATGCAAACAGACGAAGCAGATCAAGAGAACTTGCAAACTCTGTTCCTTGCAGCTGCAGAACACGGAGCAGTTTAAACTCGGAAGTGTGTATATCAAACTACACTCTAGATTACGATAAAAACATTGAAAAAGAGCTCTCCCTTGACAAAGTCTTCCTGTTACTAAATGACTCA